>JACYFF010003369.1:64597339-64650373 GCA_017589665.1 Selenicereus undatus
AATAATAATAATAATAATAATAATAATAATAATAATAATAATAATAATAATAATAATAATAATAATAATAATAATAATAACACAGAACTAATGGAAAAAGGGAAGCCTTAACGAGATAAATAGACACACTAAGGTAACGAAAGACAATAAAATCCTGAAAAAAAATGAACACTCACACAGGAAACAAGTTAACCAAATGGCAAAAGTAGAAATAGCAACCAAATATTGGCCTTCACGCAGCTCCTGGAAGGGAATAGATGAGGCCAACTTACTCAGGCGCCTGGGGAAGAGCACCCATCGGTCCAATGGTGCTCCTAGCAACAGACTGCAGCCGTCGAAAATTTTGGACCACCGCAACGACCCTCCCTACCGTAGTGCTATTGGATTGAACTATCACAAACTTTGATAACAACACTATTGCCACCGATGAAGTTGGCCTGTGGTTGGTGTCTCTGGCGCTGAAGTCCCTTGGAAGGAAAATTAGCAATCCTATGGAACTTTGTCCAGCTTCTGAAGTTGCAAATCCAAATCAAATACAACTAGCCAAATACAAACCCAGAAGATCTAAGTTATAAAGAACCCCAATATTGAAGAAGAAGATGATGATAATCAGTCCAGACAAGGGTTGGGGTTCGTGGAAAATATGTAAAAATCAAACAGAGAACAGAGAAGAAGATGGGTTGTTGTCCCGTAGACCTTCGTAAATTCCAAATTCAATTAAAAGAACCTGACCGTGTTCAAGTTAATTGAGAACAATAAACCTGATACACCAATTTTGTTTCTTTCATCGCTCCACCAGGACCACTGCATATAATTCTGGGAGTTTCTCTCTCTCTCTCTCCCCCTCCTAAATTCGAGCGGGCTAAAATCTTAGAAAGAAGCTTGTAAATGCATCCGTCTAAACTGATCGGTCGGTAATCTCTAATATCCTTAGCATTGGCTTTCTTAGGAATCAACTCAATAAAAGTAGCATTGAGGCTTGCTACAAATTTTTCAGTTTGGTAAAACTCGGAAAACATCCTTAAAACATCACTCTTAAGAGTGTCCCAATTCGCCTGGAGGAAAGCCATAGTCATACCATCTGGGCCTGGAGATTTATCGCCACAACAATCATGAAGAGCTTTAAAAATTTGCTCATCTGAGAACTCCAACTGAAGCCCCTCTCTAGCAGAGACCGATGAAGAGGGCATCATCAAGTTGTCAACCTTTGGTCTCCAAGTTTCAGACTTAGTAAAGAGGGATTTGTAGAACCCATGGATGGAAGACTTCATCTCATCGCGATTCAAAAAACCGTTTCCATCCACAAGCACAAAAGACATAGAGTTGAATTTCCTACGAAAATTAGCTACTCTATGAAAAAAGCTTGTATTTCGATCACCAACTCTAAGCCACAATGCCCTCGACTTTTGCCTCCAAGATATCTCATGCATAAGGATGACTTTTGCTAGCTCATCTCTGTGAGCTTTTCTCTGCTCCAATTCCTCATTAGAAAGATCAGAAGTTTCCTCCTTCACGTCAAGTTGGTTAATATAATCCATGAGGTTGTACTTCCGAATCTTGATATCCCCCAAGACCTCTCTATTCCATTTCTTGATTTCTGCTTTGATCACCTTCAATTTCTTTGCAACCACGAAACTAGCATATCCCTCAACACGAGTTTCTTCCCACCACCTTTTAATAAGATCATGAAACCCCTCAACTTCGAGCCACATATTCTCAAATTTAAAAGGAATTCTCCCCCTTTGGAATGTCCCATTTTCTAAGGAAATAGGGAAATGATTTGAAAGAGGTCTAGACAACCTCTTTTGAATTGCATCGATAAAATGATCCTCCCAGTCCAAGGAGATAAGAAAACGGTCAAGTCTTGAACTAGCTGGAACCTCGCCACATCTAGACCAAGTAAAATCACCCCCTTGTAAAGAAAGATCAACCAGAGCACAACTGTTGATAAAGTTATGGAATTCCTCCATAGAATTAGAGGGGTTTCAACCCGAGCTCCTTTCGTGAGGGTATAAGATCTCATTGAAATCCCCTCCTACACACCAAGGCTCAGACCACTTGTCCTTAATAAGACAGAACTCTTCCCAAAATCTCAATTTATTAGTCCTAGATTGAGGGCCATGCACACCTGTGATAGTCCAAGCGAAACCACTCTCGACTGTTTGAAGAATGTAAGTGATCAAGAAATCACCACAAAAGGAAGACACCAGGCGGTACACACTCTTGTCACACATTACAAGGACACCCCTTGACAAGCCTACTGCATTAAGGGTTGCAAAATCCATAGAGTGATTACCCCAAAAAGAGAGAATATCAGAAGGTGATACGACCTCCATTTTTGTCTCTTGAAGACACACAAGGTCACATTTCTAGTCTCTCAAAAACTTTTAAGCAAAACTTTCTTGTCGCGGTCATTAATACCCCTCACATTCCAAGAAAACAATCTAAACATAAGGCACCAACATCCCACTTGTAGAGGCATTGGCTCTGTCATAGTTCACTCCGAATTCAAGTCTTCGCAACTCTCTTTGTCTTCTAGTTGCCGGAGGCGTTCTAACCACATTTTGTTTAGGCAAACTATTATTTCTTTCAATTCTTGACAGAAGCTGAATCACCTCAGTCTCATACCTTGAAACGGCCACACCAATACAGGATGCAATGCCTTTGAGTTTGGAGGCTTCCCAGTTAGAGTCCTTCTCAGAATTCACATTTTGACCATCCCACACATCCTCAACAGAAAAAGACTCCTTGGAATTTTGAAGAAAAGAGAAATCAACTCCAAGAGGGGCTACCAAATCTTCCGAACCTGATTGGGGTCGAATGGAGATCAAGGGCCAATTATGCACTGGAGGCTCCCCCCCACAACATTATCCTTAGAAATGTCGGCAAAATTCCGGGTTCCTACGCTTAGGGCAAGTGCATTCCTTACAACATCTTGAGGCAAATCGCATGGAACACTACCATACAAGCCTACCCCTAATTGAAGAGAACTTCCCACAGAAAATAGAGAAGATGAAATGGGATGGTCACCATGTCTGCTGAACCAAGGAAGACTCATTGGAGAAGATAGGCCAAGGGAGGAGGAGAAGCCGGGGGAACAGAATTAGAGAACAAATTCACAGCACAACCCTTCGATGAACCTGGGACTGCATCAGAATGGTTCTTAGCCTAAGCAGTACCAATATCGTCGGACAGCTGACCATTGATTTCCACCTCAAACCTTGTAGGATCATACGAAGTAACTCTAGCTGGAGAAAAGGAATTCAACTGGGCATTAAGGAGTGCAGCAAAGAGAGCATCTGTAGTAGCTTGAACCCCACCCAAGTCCTCATTGTCTGTGAGGTTTCTCCCATTGTCCCTCAATCTTAAGCCAAGGGAACGATTTCGACGAGTATAAACTTGAGTACTCTTAGGACTAGAGACACATCCTCCGCTCTCCTGGTTCATCCTTCTATTCCCAGAAGACAACCCCCTGGACCTCCAACGGCTCAGCATGATCAAGAGTAATACCCAAATCACTCACCTCCTTACATCTCCTCACAACTGAAGAAGATACCGTATCAGCATAAGACCGAAGAAATGGAGCTGGTTCTCCCTTGAATCCGCACTTGGGACAACATCCAGGTAGGGGAGGAGGAATTCCAACATCAACCAAAGAGGATGATGGTTGGGAGGGCGAAGTTCTTGGCTGAACTGAAGGATCTAATGGGGTAAGGTCGACTATTTCACCAATGAAGCCAAACATTTTGAACCACCCCCATTCATTCCAACTTGCAGGGAAAATAACAAAGGAACGTTTGCCATCAATGATCACTGATAGTTGCAAGTACTTTCCAGTGCGATTACTCCTGGACTCCAACATAAAAATTCTTGATCCTAATCTCATTTGATTGCACCAATTTGCAGACTTAGATTTTCGAAACCTAGCCCAAGCCCTTAACAGCCATAAAACCACTTCCTCAGACAACAAGATGGAGAACCTTGTACCCCTACCATTCTCAGATATTTTCAAAATATCCTCTTTAGTGCCCACTACACTCAAATCAAATGACTTGCTTTCAATAGCCAAGAACTTCTTACATTACAGCCCCCTCTCATACTCCTCACCCATTGCAACCACAAAAAAAAGTCACCTGAAAAAGCCTCCCGGAGGTAGACAGAAAAAATGCCGCAAAAAGTCCGGCACCGGCACCCCAATTGGACAAGCTACCACTAGAAACCCTTAAAACGGCTTGATCTGGGGGAGAATCGGAGGCGAACAAATTTTCCAGCGACTTTCCAGTCACTGGAAAAGTCGCCGGCGACAACGCTTGTGGTGGGAGCAGCCGTGGTGATGACAGAAGATGCCGGCAACCTCCCTGACAGAGGAATATGGAGGAAGTAGCCCACCAAAGAGAGGTAATCTGGAAAAAAAGGAAATCCGGTGACTTTCCAGCCATCGGAAAAGTCGCTGGCGGCAGACTTACCAGCGTGAAGAACTCCGACTAAGACAGAAAAATCCGGCCACCATCCTGGCAGAGAAAGAAGGAGGAAGCGACCCACAATCAACCGCAGATATGAAGAAACCATGGGAAGGGCGCGAAGAGAAGTGCAAACGGCTCTGGCGACGTCAAGATGCCCACCGGCTGGCAGGGGTGAACCGTCCGAACGAGGCTTCCAGAGACCCAAGGTCCACCGGACCTTAGGTTTGCCTCCGATAACCTCACTCGACCCAGAGCTCACTCGATTCTAATCCGGCACCAATGCCTGCAAATCAAAAATTTAACAGGATAATAGGATATCTTAGATGCATCTAGCCCTTCTTAAAACCAGTCACCTTTATAAGCCTTGTTCTAGTGCCAGATTCGCTTCAAAAGTCACTACATGTGATTTGCCCTTACTCATTGTCAACTCGACTCAGAACTGTTAGAAAAGCTCTGATGCTTTGATCAGGGTGTGTACAGAGGATTCATCAGGTCTGCAGAACATCATTATGTAATCTGTGAGACTTAACTGGTTCATCTTGAACTTTCTGCACTTTGAATGATACTTAAATGCGCTGTGCTTGCCTCAATCCCTCCCCTCCTTTGAGAAACCCATAGACACCCCTATTAACCTGGATTATAAAGGTAATTGAAGTAATGTATTTCATTATCCAATTAATGAATGCATCAGAGAATCTCATGGTACAAAGACCTCTCTGAAAAACCCCCAATCCACAGACAGATCCATCCACAGAATGCAACCAGGCCTGGCATTTTTCTTGTACTACCCTCTAGTTATTTCTTATCACAACATGATATTATGCACAGGATTCTTTCATTTGGTGAAGGCACATTGACTACTGTCTACCAACTTTGGTAAAATGTGACTGGTTCAAGCACATAGCAGTTTAGAGATGAGTTTGTACTTTGCGTTGTAATACATTGTGGGTTCTAAATTCAGTCAACTGACTAGGATTCTGCGTCTTAGGATGAGAACCCATAGTGTACAATTGACTTGGATAAGCATCCTACTTCTGGAGAAGAATTCATGACTGCTTCATACAGAAGATCATCAATCATAGTCTAAGCAGGTTTTATAAAAACCAGTTGGAAAACCATAATGGCCCGATTGTTTTGGTTAAGAATAACGGCTTCAAAATGAGGCCGTTCAGCTGTGAGATGGCCACATTGGTAAGACTTGGAACCTGAGTGAACTGTTTTATGGCACATTTTTAGCCGTTTCGTTTCACTTTGGAAAGGTTGTGGCACCCATGGCTACTGTTTTGGATCAAAGAGAGCAGCGATAGAAGCTTTGATTCCACAACCTTTCTGAAATGGAGAACAACATTTATATCTTCATTTCATTAAATTTGTAGTGACTTAGGCCCTCTTCTTTTCATTGGGAAATTGCAGGTGTTGAATGGGTGGGAGTGGGAAAGGGGGGGGGAATGGGTGAGAGTGGGTATGAGTGGTTTGATATATGTGGGTGTGGAAAAGGGGGGAAGGAGTGGGAAGAAATGGGAAGGAGTGGAAAGAATTTGAATGAAGTAGGAGAGTTAATGTAATCTTTTTTTTAGACTGAAATAAATATTTTTCTGTGTTGATTCGGGTACGAAATATTGTTTCGTCTCTATTGTTACCCCAAAAAAATTGTAATTTTTGTTATTCGTACAACAAATTGCAGATGTATTTTTTACATATATTAACCATATACGAACAACAAAAAAATACACATGTTCAGACCCTGTTCTTTTTATTGGTGAATCCAAATTTACCAACCTCAACCGGCTTCAATCCACATCAACTCATTTCAACTCACTTCACGAATTTCAATAAAAAAAATACCAATTTCAACCCACCTTAATCAACTTCAACTCACTTTCCACTGTTTTAACCAAGTTCTGCCCACCATACAAAAAAAAAATTTAACCCACTTCAACAAATTTCAACCTACTTCAACCCACTTCACGAACTTCTATAAAAAATACTAACTTCAACCAATTTCAACTCACTTACCACTATTTTCACTAGCTTCTGCCCATCCTGCCCAAAAAAAAAATAAAAATTCAACCACTTCGACCCACTTCAACCCGCTCCATGAAGTTCAATAAAAAAAATACCAATTTCAACTCATTTCAACCAATTTCAACCAACTTCAACCTACTTCCCACTATTTTAACCAACTTGTACCCACTATTAAAAAAAAAAAAAAAACCAAATCTACTTCAACCAATTTCAACCCACTTCAATCAACTTCTACTAATCTCAATCAATTTTTCCCATTTACCAATCCATATTTCCCAAAGAAAAGAATAGACCCTCAGTACACGGAAAATAATCATCTGCAATTTGTATGAAGAACTTCCAATATGTTGTTACTAACGCACAGGGAAAAAAATATTTGTTCAAAATACACGTACAATACATCTGCACTTCCTATCATGAATTACAAACAACGGCAAAAAATTTACACATTCCTTCATTGTGATAGAAAAACATTTACAATTTTTATCACGAATTACGATGAATGAAAAATAAATTTGTTGCTCATACAACAATAACCATCCACACTTTGGTAACCTGTAAGAAATATTTTGTAACCAATGCCAAAAAAAAATTTAAGCATCTTTTTCAAATACAAAATCAAACCAAAATATCTACCAGTCACAAATAACTAAAATTTGCTTAACAACGCAGAAAAAAGAATTATTATGTCTTCAATATATATAACAAAAATTACGTCATCTACAATTTCCGGCACGACTAACAAATATTTCCATAACATTCGAAAAATAAATAAAACTTTTCATAATTTTTATCAGAATATTCGTACGCACAATTGCATAAATTATGAAAGTTTTCAAAATATGAAAAATAGTAGTTGTATATAGGAGTGGGTGAGAGTGGGTGGAAGTGGCAAAGAGTGGGAAAGAGTGGTATTTTTTTTTAAGTGTGAGAAGATGTGGAGAAGGGGGGAAGAAGTGGGTGGGAGTGGGAAGGAGTGGGATAGGTCCATTAAACCACGAAAAGAACAGGGCCTTATATGATTTATTTTATTAGTTACCTGTATTTGTTGCAAATCCTGTTGTATTATCCTAATAATGGGATAAGAAAGTCAACATTTCCAATTATAAAGTACAAAACATTGTTTGGTGCATCTTTTTGAAAAATTCATTCCGTCATGGCGGCAGTTTGGTTGGCGATTGCTGTGTTAGCATGGTTCTGTGACACTGCATCCTTTACTGCAATTGCAATGGAAAGTATTTTTTAAATCCTTGTTGGGAATTGAGACAGAGTTTGTTGAACTCATTGTTAAGAATGATTGTATCCGCAATTGTAAGTTGGTATCCATGACTGAAGAGCTTGTTATAAGCTATCTCTGTTCTGTTAGTCAGAGACTTCTGAGAGTAATGAAAATTCTAAACCGAGGCATTAGCTGTCTCCCTGAGCGTTACGATATTCCCATGGTTACCATCATGTAGCCTATAGAGACAGTTTACTTGTCTTCTTCTTTAACGTGTCCATTAAGATATCTATTGCATCGGTCATTCATTTTGAAGTAGTTGAGCCATAAATTCTTACTCTGTTGCCTCAAGAGTTTGACATATGAGTTCCTGGGCCCTTTAAACTTGTTTCTGGGCTCCTGTTCATTTTTCTGAAACTCTTCAGTTACAGGATCTTTCCACAATTCTGCTGGATATCGTACGATCTGAACCTGCTTTCGTCCTATGTGATATGAACATTACCAAATCTAGTTCTGTGATGGGTTTTAAGTTTTTGTTTCACGGCTTTCAACTTTTGCACAAGTTGATGCGTCTTGCAGCCAGCCATAGGTTGTTGCCAACTGGATTGCACTAAAGAAATCGCTACATTTTTTTTGATCAGGAAAAAAGAAATTATATTAACAAAAGAATGGATGCAAAGATAGCATCGTACAATTAGCTATGTACAGCCCAAGTGCATCAAATCCACAAAATCTAAGAGATCTAGAGGAGAGTTACAAACGTTCCCTTTGTCCCAAAAATAGAGTGCCTTGATAAAATAATCTTTAAAACATTGAAGTGGCATCTCCTCATCCTCAAAGACTCTTCTATTCCTCTCACGCCAAATGCTGCAAAAAATTGCATGAGGAAATAATCTTGCAATCTTCACCTTCGCTTTTCTACCAAAAGAGCCCTCCCATGCATAGAGATGTTCCAAAAGAAATCGCTACATTGACTCCATTTGTCACCATATCTGAACTGTTTTGCCCGTTGTTTCAAACTATGTTGAAGCTCTAGAAGCATAGGTGTGCCATTTGAGATGCCTTCAGGATGATGATTACATAACATTTCACACTGCTCCCTGTAGGAAAAACGAATTCTATATCTATATTCTAATTTGTTGACCTGGTGCTCCTCTAGATTTCATCTCATAAAAATCACGGTTCAAGAACAACCTTGTAGAGGTTCTACATCACCAAAGTAACTAGTACACCACCTAATGTTTTCATTAATGTGGACAACTCTAATAAAGTCCCCAGCCCCACACCAACCTGTCATAAATTAGGAATTTTGTTCCATTGCCTGCCAAAGAGTTTGGCTACTTCATGCTGATTGAATATGGTAGACAAATGCCATATCAGAGCAGCTCACCAATATTGCAATGGATCATGCCCGCAATGCTTGGACAAATCACCACATCAAATAAATATGCTTTCCACAATACCCATGCCAATCACCACATCAAATAAATCTGCTTTCCACAAAACCCTTACCTTTGTTCTTGAGTGCCAATTATCGTTAATATGACTTCTCCATCCACTAAAAAAAAGCTACAACACATTCTTGTAGACTCTGATTTTGTCTCGATCATACAAAACAATCCAATTTATGTATCAGGAAGAAGTGTTTCGCTTTCTACCTATTTGTTAGGGGAAACATGTTTTGTTAACGTAGGATTAGCACCCCTGGCTGGAGGTTCCAGCCTTTGTGGACAACATGCTCCTTGGCATTTGCAAAACTTTTAGAATGTTTTGAATACTTGGCCTGGTTGGGGTTACTGCCCACAATGCTGTTGAATTAGGCTATAATGAAGTCATCCTCATACGAATTCTTCTCCGCTCTTTACTGTTATTTGCTCCTAACTTCTTTATAGGCACCCACACTATCTTTCATTTCTCCTTTTTCCTACTGTCCTCCTTGTCGTATCCAAACATGCAACAATGTTGATACTCAATTGGTCTTCATTCATAGTGTACTGCTTGGTGTACCAAAATTTCATGTTCATTTTCAAAAATGCTCTGATGATTGATCATTGATAAGACAGTCTAATTACCATTGACCTGTATCAATACTCTGGCATAACCGAGTGTAATCTTCTCAAAAGTAGACTTGTCTGTCATCAGTAGCATACCATTCATGCTAGCTAATTTGCTAACTCCTGATGCCCCAATATTAAGTCAAGATCAGAGATGTGACCTTAGTGGCGATTGTTTTGATAGTGCTCCTGTCAATTGTAAGTCCATCATACCACGCCTTTATCTCTAACTTTTGTCCAAATAGTAAACTCTTTTAGCAAGGGCATGGTTTTGATTCTCAACTCGAATCAACACAGTGTTTTGAATATGTAGTCTTATTATGCTTGTGTTGACCCCGGATCCTTACGGGAAAATGAGACATGATAGGAAAAGGAGGGGGGCGGATTTGCCTCCTATTCACAACAAATCAGAAAGGTCTTCCAACTTTCAATATGATTTTTAACATCCTCAACACTGATGTTCCTGATCCAAAAAAAACACTGATGTTAGCATAGTGAACTCCATCTAGTCCTTTAAAAAGTACGTACTGGAGCAATAGTCGTAGTTACCAAGTCAGTATTCATCATGTTGGGGTTTTCTCCTAGCTCATTAGCTCTATCTTTTGATTTTCTGTTTGTTGAGCTCTCTTGTATTCCTGCTCTTTATACTTCATTAGTGAGTTCAGATCAGTTGGAGAACTCGCAGTTGCCACTTGCCAACCTGTACAATGTAAATTATTCCTTTTTCATTTCTGAGCATTGTCGTTCATCTCTTGTTTTATGTTCGAGGCATTCACATCTAGATTAGTATATGGTAATGATTGATTTGTCTTCAATAGTTAATTCATTTTCAGTGTTTGCTTTATTGGCCTTCTGGTCATGTTGATTGCATGGAATACGCCTCTAGACCTTCAAGAAAGCTCCCATAATTGCTATACTTTTTCTTAATACATAAAAAAAAAGTAGTCATCTTTGAATGTGAAAGTTAATGTTATGCTGATTTGCTATGGGGCATTAGCGTTTAGTTGACAACACTGTTTGAAGAAGTAGTCATCTTTGAATGTGAAAGTTAATGTTATGCTGAGTTGCTATGGGGCATTAGTGTTTAGTTGACAACACCATTTACAAGATTGTAGTCTTCAAACGGGGACTTAGATTTCAGAGACTAATTTGAAAGGTCCACTTTTGAATATGCTTATTTGTTTCTACCTATTGTCTATTGGCTATAAGTTTGGTTTGGAAAATAATGATGCAAGATAAATTGGCTAATGGCAACAAAGCTTGGTGATAGCTGTCTCCTCGCTATCACAGGAGTAAGATTGTGCAGATTTAACTGTCTGAGATGCCTTGATAGCCCTTTGGAAGCATATAATTTCTGGTATATTATGATTTGATCATCAAGCTTGGAAGGAGCATCTTTTTATTTTGAGTTTAATGTCTTCAGCTTGAGAGTGCCCTGTGAATCTTAAGCAATTTATTTGGAAAATGAGTTGCCCCTGTTATCATTTTTTTCAATGAGGAGTTGCCTTTTTTGTTTCATGGTGACCATTTCTAGTGGGACCTGCTAACTTCTTCAGAATTGGGTGAATAATGTAAGAAGAATGAGGGTTCTCTGCTGGAAAGATCACCTCCATCTATGCAACTCAAATCAAAATTTGAAAACAAGAAGTGGAGTTCTTTGTGAACATTGGCGTCTTGTGGAGATCTCAGGACCTTAATGATCCTCAAACTTGATCATTATGATAGCCCAATGCCATACTGCATCATGCTTGTTCCAGGTTATCGTTAAAGAGAATTCAAGTGGGCATTTAGAGCAAGGAATTAACTTAAGCATTTTATTTTGTACTTTATGGGATGGCGTCAGTAAAGATCTACAGTTAAAGACCAAAAGCTTCCATCTAAGTTGCAGTTATGGTATGCTGTATTGATGCCTATTTCCCATCTATACATGTCATGGCCTTCAATTTTCAAATGACTAAAATCAGCATATTTTTTAAATTTATTTTGAGATTTGCATGAACCTAAGAAACAAACCGAGGCCATTACATAATGTGATGGCCGTCATGGAATTTTGGCACTCTGTTATGCAATAGTATGTTATGTAGTGTTAGTTACCAGGCATGTCATAACTAACAGGCTGTGATCTTACTGCGTGTGTTATTTAAGTCCGTCAGTGACGTTTCTACTTACTGTAGCACAAGATTATTATGTTGACTGTTGAGTAACTTTGTGTCCTCAGCTTTGGCCTTTAAGACTGTTTATAACCTCTTATTTTGTTAGAAGTGACAAAACGAATAGGTCCAAAGGTGTATATTTCTTCTATAGGACCTTCAAAATATGTGCAGAACCTCCAATGTCGCAAGTTTGAAGTTGAATTTAAAAATTGATTACTTCATGCCGTGCTTGTTGGATCCTTAGATTTTACACCATTATGCTTTCTAAACTTGCATTTGATATTCTCGACGTAATTCCATTGTTGTTAGTTGTAGTTATTCTTGCTTGTATACCAGCATGTACTTTCTTGTAGTAGGTTTTTGTTTCTTTTTCTTATTCTTCTTAACATCCAGCATGTAGTTTCTCTAAACCATATGTTGATAATGGAAATATCTTGCGGAGGTTCTGATAAAATGAATGCTGCAATACTACTCCTGCATTCAACAATATTGATTTGAGGGCCTTGTTTTCTATTTATGGGCATCCTACCTGGTTTCCACTTTCACAAATGTAATACAGTAGAACTCTCATTTGCCGCTCAATCAACATTATTGCAAAGCTATATCTTAAATATGGCCCTTTATAAAGAGGATGTGTTTAAAGTTGGATGTTTTGAGTATCAACGTGGATATGTGTTGCGCATCAGTGTTCTCAGCTTCTCATGCACACATGCATATGCATGTGTTTTCAGCCCTAAAATTCTCATTCAGAATATGATATGATTTATGGCTGGGTGAGAACCTGTGTGTTTTGGGTTTTAAAATCTTCACTGAGAATAATGAGTACGATATGAATTGCAATTAGATGATTCTTTGCTTTATTTATTTTCTTTAAAACAACTAACTCCAGGTTCGCTCTATCCTCCTCGTATGCTGTTCATGGCAATCAGCTCTGTGTTTGATGTGACGAAGGGGAAATCTCACTATGGCATTGGAGGAGCATACAATCATTTTGCTGGAAGGTTGTTACTTCTTTTCCCTGTCTTTTTTGTCCTCGTTTCTGATGAATCTGGAAGGTGGTTGTTTGTTTTATGTGTGTTTCTTTTCTTTATTTCAGAATCTACTTTTGAGTTCAAAATGAGTTGGAAACATATGGTTTACTTCTGATCATTGTGTTATATCTGCATGTCCTGTCAATTAATGTCGAACAATAGTTTGAGTTTGACCATTTCAATCTATCTCTTGGACTAGGTCTAGTGTTCAAATCCCATAACTGGAATCAGAATCTATTCCCCGGGACTAATTTCCGTGAAATGGCTCCCTTTTTCTTCGTATGCAATACTTAGCATCAGTATTCTGCTTCTGTGTTCCGCCCATGCTGATTGCTGTTAGATGTTTTAGCACAGCCTTGTTATTGAATTAGTTATGGATCTTATGATAGTGATTGACTTCCTGAGCTACAAACTAATATGACTACTGGGTGGATGGTGAACCACCCAATAGATTCCTGAGTTTCTTCCTCTGGATCAGTTCCATCACATTTTCAAAAGCTAAGCCATGTCAATAAATACATAAATGATCAGGTGAACAAATAAAAATTTTCATGGAAAAGGTCTTTCGTGGTCAAAAACTTTTGCCATGTTATGTTTGCACACTTATGACCAAAACAATTCCCCCCCCCCCTTTCCGACACCTCTAAATTTCATTTTGTAAAATGTTGATCCAGCTCTCTGGTTTTAGAAAAGCAGTGTTGTGGGCTAGTGGCGGATTCATTCAGAATATCTCCCACAGTCCTAACTGCTGTATGATGTGCCTACAATTGTGTGTACGAATGAAATTGATTGGTTGTCATTTGGAAATGCACCGAAAACCATGTAGTTATAAGGTGGCATTTTTTAGTGTCGAACACTAGTCGACTGCTAAGTGAAGTGGGATACCAGCTCATAGGATAGAGCCTGATAATCTTACATACCAGAAAGCTTTAAGTGACTTATTATTGCGATTTAATGAGTACCTTGACCTCAGAACGATCCTTCCATCTTTCTCTTTAATTCTTTTTTTGGCGAGTTGAAGTAGGCCATGCAACCTGGCCAGCAGCTAACTACGCACTAAAGGTCCTCGTAGCCCTTCTTATTTTTGTGCATCACCTTCCAAAAAGGGCCACTCAAATTCAGAAACATCAATTATGATGGCTAAGGATGCCCTCATCCTTTCTTTTTTCTTCTGCATACCCAAAGTGCTAGACTTCTCTAACCTTACTTTGTTATTGCACGCATCCCTGGATCACCCTGTAAACATGGATAGACATGGTCTTTAGAGTTAATGGTAATTCCTGAATCCTCCTTAGTTGTGAAGTTTCATGGGCATCTCAATGTTTGAATTTGTTAATTTTCAACTGCATTGGAATTTCCGTGAGTAGTCCTCACATTGTCAGTCAAATTATTGAAAATTAGGAATCAATCTTGGTCCTTACTATAGTCTTGGAATTTCTATTGAATGCTTGATGCTGTGCTTCTAGAATTAATATTGACGAATATAAAGCTGGAAAAGGTTAAATTGAGAATTGCTTTCCAGATGTAAATGTTATTTTACTCTGACCCTAAAGAACAATGATGAATGACGATTGTCAGAATATTAGTTGGCTGTTTGTTGAAACTGTGGACTGCTATCATAAGATTATGTATGATTATTTTCTGCAGTTAGACGTCTCTTTAAGTTTGTATCCCTGACTAATTTCCTTCCATTACAGAGATGCTTCACGAGCATTTGTTTCAGGAAATTTCACAGGTAAGAATTGAGTACAGCAAGTAAATACAGAATTATATGAGCTATGTTGGAATGACTCAAGATGAGAGGTTCTTCTGCATATAAACCTGTATATTTTAAATTGATTGTCATGAATGCTTCACTTGCAATAAGTGGATGAAGTTAACATAACCTAATTTAGTTTGGGGGAGCGGGTTAGGCATTATTTCCAATGTAAGGATGAGTGATTGACTAAAGATATATGTTTCCTGCTCATCCACGACATATGCAATGCTTGAGTAGGTTTACAGAAACTATCGGTGGTTGAATAATGGGGACCAAGCTGGACCATGCTTATCTGGATGGATATTTAATATCTCCTATGGTAACACCAGCTCTTTGACAGTACAGAACTTAAAGTTTTCTGGCATCAGAAGTTGCATCTCCTTTTATAATAACCTCCCACCAGGATGGAAGATGTCGATTCAAATATTAACTCACTTGTGCCCTTAATTTTCAATTGTTAAAGCTGATGTTAGGCAATGTAGGCCCCTTCAAAAGCATGTTGGTGGAAGCAAGCACTAGAGTTTTTGAACAAATGTTGTCCTCTGAATTTTGACATTTTTTAGAAGAGGTATTGATTGTTTTTAACAGGGTTCACCTCATATTTCATTTTCAAAAACCGAAAAATGTTTGTTTTGGTGGCCATTCAGAGATGGTATCTTTTCTGTGAGTATTTGGATTTCCTTAAAACCACTTCAGCGCAATCTACATTCGGCATATTGTCATCGTTGTTGCATTTTACTACAGGTTTCACCATCAGATACTTATATCTTTTGGTATTGTTGCTATTACTCGTTGGAGGGCAAAGAAACACCATTTACTGAGGCTACTTCTCACAGTTTGTCAGGCAAAAGATAACGGACGTCAGTAAAATCTGAACAAGGAAGCTATGAAAGCATAGATTACCCACTGCCTGACTAGCGTGCTATGTTACATGCGCTCAGGTATGGGGTGTTGGACATGGATATTGATTCGAGTGTTTGACCTGTTGAAGCTCGAACTTTAGGATATAGGGACACTATCCAAAATTTGAACACTTATACGGGGACTTATCATTTTATATGTGGGAGTCTAGGTATCATAGCTAGCATGAATGTTGAACATAGTAGGTGATGGCCACAATTCTGTGCAAAGAGTTTCACCTTCATGTTTTATCGAAAAACCAATATGATTTCTTATCAAGGATATTCATACTTGATGGCATTTGTCATTATCTTTGGTAAGAGTTAGTTGGGTGCACCCTCATACTATAAGAGATGTTTTGGCATCTTGGAGGAGAAGGTCAAAGAAGAGTTGGATCCTAGGAGTTTGGAAGTTGATACCTTTGGCTATTTGGTGGATCAAAAGGAGCTCTTCGGATCTTTTAGCCGTCCCCTCTCGACACCCCCTCCTCTCGCACGACACCTTTTCCTCTCTCCCCAAGTGCCGGTCCTCGGTGGCCGGTGAAGCTCAAGGTGCCCGGAGTGGTCACCGGAGGTCCACCTGAGGTCTGCTGGACTTTAGGTCTCCGGGAGCCGCTGGCCGTCCTCTTCGACGGTCGTTTTGGGTGTTTTGCGGCTTCTCCTTGTGTTTTCTTCGGATTTCCGCGCCGGTGGAGGTTTTAGGGGATCTCCGGTCTCTGCATTGGGTTGGCCGACAGGTTCTGTCAGCACCGGTGAGTTCGGTGGCGGCTTTCCGGTCGCCGGCGACTTTTCCGGTCACTGGAACCTCACCGGAAATTCCTCAGCTCTCTTTTCCTGGCCCAGATTCTGTCGTCTTCTCCCCTGGTTCTGCTGCTCTCTCCGTCGGATCGCCGGTGAGTGGCTTTTGTGTTAATCCTCCTCATTTTCTCTCTTCTCCGGCCACGGGGTGGTGTAGGTGGGTTCAATGGTCAGTTCTTTGACTCCCTTCTTAGCTTGTTTCGTTCTATGGGTTGTCTTCCTCCCTTTTCTTTGCAATGGCCTTCAGGTCTGTCATTTATGCTGCTGTGAGGGTGGAGGGGAAGTTCCTAGAAGTGACTAGGGGTGTGGGAGGTCCTTTTCCTTTTAAAGT
This sequence comes from Selenicereus undatus, assembly GCA_017589665.1. Lineage (NCBI taxonomy): Eukaryota > Viridiplantae > Streptophyta > Magnoliopsida > Caryophyllales > Cactaceae > Selenicereus > Selenicereus undatus. The sequence continues at coordinate 64,614,072 of JACYFF010003369.1, forward strand.
TGCTGAATCCAGTAAAAGGAGAAGGTCGTTTATTCAGTTGAGCCTCCAGGAGTTTCGATGGGTGGCAGTTCAAATGGTTCGCTTTTGCTTCTCAAAGGGAGAACCATTGTGGCTGAAAACTTTTAGATGGGGTCAGATGTGTCTATTGCTTCAACTGAGAAAGAATAACAAAGGTAGATTCATTGTTCTCTCTCTTTTGGGCAATGGTGGGAAGGTTAGGACTGTGATCTTCCCTGAGGGAGCAAAGGATGAGGGTTGGTTTGGGGTGACAAAGGTTTTCAAGGAAACTCTGATTGAAGGCCACAAGAAGCGATCCCATTCTTTAAGGAATGCTCCTATTCCCTCTAGGCTTCGTGTGAGCAAGGATAGGTCTTTTGCTAGTGTCGTCCGAGGCCACCTAGGTGGACCCCCTGATTCTTCCTTGATGGGCTGGAAGTGCAGGGAGTGTGGATCATGGGATGTTTGTGCAGCTGTGATAGGTGAAGCTCACAATGGTAGTGGTGGCTTGTCGAAGCAGAAGGTTTCCTTCAAGGATAATGTTAAGGATGTGTCAGTGTCTCCTGGCACGGTGGGCAGTCCTAAGGAGTGTGTGGAGGTCTCTCCTCCCTGCATTAACCAATTTTAGGTGTTAAGAGATCTTTTGGAGAATTATCCCTCCTCCGATTGTGAGTGCAGCTCCCCGTGTGCCTCAAGGGTCCCAGAATCTCCTTGTAATGTGGTGGAGGAGGAGCTGCATCCAGCAGCTCGATCACCAGCCACAAGTGTGGTAGTTTATTCTCGTAGGAAGAAGTCTGGAAAGACTAAGCTCGTTGCTGATGCGGGTTCGGGTGCTCCATGTGGGCAGGAGGTGGAAGCGTTTTCTTTGTTTGAGGAACCTCTCCATCTAGTCCACACTCAAGGAGTAGATGATGATGCATTAGTTAGTGCTGCATATGCAGGTAATGTTAGTGAAGGCTCTGCCCTGCGTCTTGGAAAGAATGATCTTCTTTTGTAAGAAGATGGGGTTGGCCATTGAAGGTGGAGAGATGGAGCTGCTCTCTTTTCTTGCCTCACTGGAAGCCAATAGAATGAAAGGTGATCAAGTGGTAGAAGAGGGTAGGGGGGATGCTGTTGCAAGGGAGAGTTTGTCTTCGGATGGGGCCAGCCGTTAAAGTTCTTGCCTGGAACGTCAGGGAAATTGTCCAAACAAGAGAGGGGATGTTAAGTGGGTGTTGCGCACTTTCGCGTACGATGTTGCCATTCTCCAAGAATCCAAGTTGGAAGTTGTAAGTCGTACCATAGCAATTAGTCTGTAGGGTCGCCGTCCGATTGAGTAGCGTTACTTACCCTCAGTGGGCCGCTCAGGAGGCATTATTATTATTTGGGATCCTCAAGTCTTGGAGCTTGGCGACTCTCGTATTGGTTCGTTCTCTGTTTGCTGCAAGTTTAGGTCGTTGGAGGACAATTTTGAGTGGGGTTTGATTGGGGTATATGGGCCTAATGACGACTATATGCAACGGGCCTTATTTGAGGAGCTGTCGTTCTTTATGTCCTCTTGGGACATACCGTGGTGCTTGGGTGGGGACTTTAATGTCATCGGGTTTCCCTCGGAGAGATCCTCAGGCGGTCGGTCGTCTTGGGCAATGAGAGAGTTCTCTAGTTTTATCGATGATTGCAATCTGATCGACCCGCCATTGGAAGGTGCTCGCTTTACTTGGTCCAGCCATGAGGAGGTGAGGAGGTTCCTGTGTTATCTCGCATTGACCGTTTTTTATTATCGGTTGAGTGGGAAGACCACTTCCGGGGGGTTCATCAAGTTACCCTTCCGAAAATTACTTCTGACCATTTTCCCATTCTCCTTCGGGTTGGGGAAGCCTCCAAAGGTAGACGTCCGTTTAAATTTGAGAATATGTGGCTTGAGGTGGATGGTTTTAGTGACCTTGTCAAATCTTTCTGGGATGAGTTGGTTGTCAGTGGCCCTTCCAGTTTTGTTTTGGCAAAGAAACTCAATTTTTTGAAGTCCAAACTCAAACAGTGGAATAGGGATGTGTTTGGCTATTTAGAGTTAAAGACGGCTAGTTTGGTGGAGAAAGTGAAGCTCTTGGATGAGAAGGAGCAACAACAGTCTCTCTTATGGGTAGATAGAATTGAAAGACTGGAAGTTAAAAAAGAGCTCTCTTTTGTGTGAAGGTCCATTGATATTTTTTGGCGCCAAAGAGCAAAGCACCAATGGATGGTGGATGGTGATCGCAACACCAAATTTTTCCATCAGGTGGCAAATAGGAGAAGAATGTTTAATGCCATTCACAATATTAAAGTGGATGGCGAGTTCTTTGATGATGCTGCCTTGGCCAATGAGGCAATTGTCCACTTCTATGAAAATCTGTACCATGAAGATCATCCATCAAGGATCGTTCTTGATGGTATTGCTTTTGCCTCTATCAGTCTTGATGATGCTAGGGATCTTGAAAATGAGTTTACCGAAGCGGAAGTTTGGAATGCAATCTCTGAGCTAGGAAATGAGAAAGCGTCAGGACCTGACGGTTTCAATTTAGCCTTTTTCCAATACTGTTGGTCTACTGTCAAGGAGGAAGTTTTGGGTTTTTTTGCTGATTTCCATAATAAAGGTGTCTTTGAGAAAAGTTTAAATGCCACTTTTATTAGTTTGATTCCAAAAGTGGCTGGCGTAGAAGATATTAAGCTTTATAGGCCTATCAGTCTGGTAGGGAGTGTTTATAAGATCCTTGCCAAAGTCCTCGCTTCAAGATTGAGGAAAGTTGTTGGAAAAGTTGTGAGTCCCTCGCAGCATGCTTTTGTTCTTGGTCGTCAAATCTTGGATGCTGTCTTGATTGCCAATGAGTGCATCGATTCTCATTTAAGATCTGGGATTTCCGGTATCCTGTGTAAGCTTGACATTGAGAAGGCTTATGATCATGTCTCTTGGAGCTTTCTTTTGGCTATTCTTGAGAAAATGGGTTTCCCTGATAAGTGGAGGAAATTGATCTCTTTTTGTATTTCCACGGTACGCTTCTCTATCTTGATTAATGGTGAAGCATCTGGTTTTTTCTCTAGTTCAAGAGGTCTAAGGCAGGGGGGCCCTTTGTCACCTTTATTGTTCATTTTGGTGATGGAGACGTTGAGTAAGTTGGTGATCAAAGCAGGTGAGGAGGGTCTCTTGAATGGCTTCCGGATTAGTAACCCTCATTCCGAGGGTTTGTTGATTTCTCATTTACTCTTCGCCGATGATACCTTTGTTTTTTGCAAGCCGGATGTAAGTAATTTGGGTTATTTAAGGTGCATCCTTCTGCTGTTTGAAGCTATGTCTGGGCTAAGGGTTAACATTTCCAAAAGCGCACTCATCCCTGTTGGTGAGGTGCCTAATGTTCATGAGTTGGCCCGGTTCTTTGGGTATGGTGTTGAGTTTTTGTCTTCTTCTTATCTTGGTCTTCCTCTTGGTGCTTCTTATAAGAGTATAGCTGTCTGAGACCCAGTTATTGAGAGGTTCCATAAAAAATTGGCAGGTTGGAAGTCTAAACTTTCGTCCAGAGGGGGCAGACTGACTCTTTTGAAGAGCACTTTGAGTAGCTTACCTATCTACTTCATGTCTTTATTTACTATCCCAACTAGCATTGCTAATCGGATAGAGAAAATCATGAGAGATTTTCTTTGGAATTCTATGGATAATGGTAATGGTAATGGCCTCCATTGGGTTAATTGGAACAATGTGTGTCGTCCTAAACAAAAGGGAGGACTTGGCATAAGACCTTTCCGTGTTATGAACGATGCTTTGAAGACCAAATGGTTGTGGAGGTTTGCAAAGGAGGAAGATGCTATGTGGAGAAACGTGATCAAGGCAAAGTATGGGGTTGTGGAGAGGGGTTGGTGGAGTAGGAAGAGTTCTTATGCCCACGGTGTTGGTTGTTGGAAAGCTATCTTATCAGGTCTTGAGCGGTTCAAATCTTTAGTACATTTTGAGGTGAAGGATGGTTTAAGGGTGTTATTTTGGCATGATGTGGTGTGGGGAGCGGCCTTTGAAGACTCTCTTTCCAGATCTGTTCAGGATGGCTCGTCTGAAGCATGCCACGATCCAAGAAGTTGTTTCTTGGAATGATGATTCTAGCCATTGGAACTTGACTTTTGTGAGGAATCTTAATGATTGGGAAGATGACAGTTTTTGCGATTTGTTAACCGTACTTGCTGGCAAAGAGGTCCTGTCGCAAGAAAAGGATGAGATTGTGTGGCCTTTTAACTCTAAGGGATCCTTCAGCATCAAGAGTTTTTGTTCCACACATTCTGATGCCTTGGATGGTTATGATTTTGCCGCTAAGTCCATTTGGAAGTCTAAAGCTCCCACAAAAGTGTGTTTCTTTGCGTGGGCAGCCTCCATAGAAAGGATCCCGACTGATGACATGCTTAAAAGAAGAAATTTTAGAGGTCCAAGCAGATGCTCTTTGTGCTTGGAGGAGGAAGAATCCGCGGATCACCTTCTTGTTCATTGTCGTTGGGCTTCCGCTCTTTGGGATTTAGCTCTCTCTCTTATGGGGGTTAGTTGGGTTCAACCTTCTAATGTTAGAGACGTGGTAGTAGCTTGGACGAGAAGGATGAAGAAGAGTTGGGTCCTCGAAGTTTGGAACATGGTGCCTGTGGCTATTTGGTGGACTACATGGAAGGAGAGAAATCGTCGTATCTTTGACGATAAAGCCGTGTCGTTTCAAGAGTTGAAGCTTTATTTTTTGAAGTTGTTGTATAGCTGGAATGCCGGGCTTTGTGGTAACAAAAATTTAAATTTTTTGACTTTTGTCGATTGCATTATGGATGAGAGCATAAGGGCATAATGTTTTTGTATTTTCCCTTTTTGTATATGGGTGACATCCCCTTGGTGTCCTTTCAATATACCTCTTGATTACTTACAAATAAAAAAAAAAAAGGACAGGAATGGCCGTATTTTTGAGGGCAAGGTCATGACTATTTAAGACTTCAAACTCTTTTTCTTGAGAACTTTGGATAGTTTGAGTCAAGGTCTCAATCATATTATAAAATTGTCTTTTTTGAATCTTGTCGATAAGATAATTGTAGAGAGCTTGAGTGCATGAGGTTATTTTGTGATTGCTCCCCTTTTGGTGCATAGGTGGCATCCCATTGGATTACTCATCCAAAAAAAAGAAAAAACTCATCAAAGAGACTGCACATATTGAGATTCTAGGAGTGCTATTAGTCGCTACTCTGATGGCTGAAAAATGCAATGAATCATCAATTGCAATTTCTTGTATTGCACTCTGATTAAATCTTTGCTGTCACTCTTCAATGCAGGAGATGGACTCACCGACTCGCTACATGGGCTATCTAGCAGTGAGGTTGTAGACATCATTTTTGCTTTTTGTGGACAAGGGCTTGTGTGAGGTGTCGTTAAATTGTAAATTTTAAGCATCACATCTATTTCCTCTTCATGCTTTTTGTATCAAAGTGGTTCATGATTTCATGCTGATATACAGTGACAAGGTTCTCCATTAAATCTGTAAATTATGCTGGATCCAGGTCTTTACATTACAGAAATAGACCCATTCAACATCTGTGGATCTCTTTACCCCTTCTCACCCTTCGTCTCCTTAACAAGGATATGCATGGGCAGTCGACAGTTTAATGTTGTTTGACTTGACCAATCTGCCTTTGCAGGTAAAAAGTGTCGTCGACTGGAGGGATTTCTACTTCAGAACATACAAGTGAGTCACTGGTCAGCTCTTCTCTTACTGATTCAAATTTGTCCTCCTAACAAAAACATGTGTTGATTCCATCTCAATCGGGTCTAGGGAGATCCAAATGTGGGTCCTCTTACCCATTCAAGCGAAGAGGCTGCTTTTAGCAATCCCACAGACAACCGAAAAGATTTGAGGTGGTTGACAATTTTATCAGACTATGCATATGAATCACATGCAAGGCCCCCAACAGGAAAAAAGATTATTTTTTTCTCCCCTTTTTTTTGGCCCGGAGCGGGGGGGGGGGGTTTGCGTGCCAGTGCATATGGGCTATTTGGAAAGAATTCTTCTGAAGTGCTGTTTGTAGTATGTGTTCTCACCACTGGATCTACCGTTGTGAACATTTGTGGGATTTCCTTGAATAGCATTTGGAAGGTTTCTACTAATTCAGATACTTTTGCAGTTTTGCCTAACCAAACCATCGCTTTGCAGTCTAGAAATAGAGTTTTTTTTTGGGGGGGGGGGGGGGTTCAAAGGGTAAGCATGCGCTTTGTTTCACCAACATTTCTGCACAAAAATACACACGGCATACCTAGATATTCCAAAAGTTCCATTGCAGATACGCGATATTCTTTGTTCCAAAGGCAGATATTTCAAAACATCAAAAGGTACATGTTCTTCAATTTGCCTTCTTTCTGTTGAAGGTTCCTCTGCAGCAAAATGCCATGTTCACTACTAATTGTCCTGACCTGGATAGTGGAACTGATCTGTGCCCAGAATTATCCTGCCTCTGACTGTGTACAGTCTAAACTGCTTCTACATTTGAATTTGCTTGCAGATTTCCTGCCTCAGAACCTCCCTGCTTTCCCTTTATTTAGTTCGTATCACAGGAACTGTAGTCACTGGACATTGACTACTAGTCCTCTTGATTGACATTGATTGGTTTTCTTTTCCCTCCCTTTTGCCTTTCATCCCTTCTACAACCTTCGTACCAAACAATTAACATTTTACCACATCATAAAGTGTTCCACTTGCTGCAAAATTTCATTCTAGCTTGTAAACAACGGTGAGATGCTCGGCGAAAGGTGTGTTCAAAATTTCAAATCTATTTCAACTAGTGCACAATCAAGATTCATTTTGGATTTGTTTTTAATATGTAACCGTTGCCGAGAGGCCTTCCTTTCAAACTGGTTTTCTCAAACTATCAATTCCCATATCTTCAAAATCCAATATAGTTTAGCCTAGAGGTGTTTTCGAGTCGAGCCAAGCCTGAGCCTAACAGGCTCGAAGCTTGGCTCATGAGCTTGTATTTGAGCGAGAGCTTGGCTCGTGAGCTTGTATTTGACCCTAAGCTCGGCTTGTTATGTTTCTTTGAGGTCTTTTTTTTTTTTAAGGCTTAGATTCACTATTTTTTTCTGGATTGTAATGTCATAATTTATATATTGGCTATAACAATCAACAACATATATTTGAGTTTATTTGAGGCTCTTTTTTTTCCTCCTGAAAAATCACAGTATAAATACCTAAAACAATAGTATAAAACTTAAACAAAGCCTTTGGCACTTTAACACAAACCATTAGTCCTCCTACAACTAATACAATTATTAAATACAAATCATGAGCTCTAAAATTAACAATAACAATCTCATCACAAGTCAATAAATTTGTAATATATCAATTTTCGATTTTACGTAAGTAGCTATAATCAACAATAACACAAAAGCTTTGCTATATTAGGTGTACAATGGAGTTCTTTAAATAGGGAATCCATAGTAATTAATTATGCCAGAAAATTAAGTACTTAAAATCTTCCAAATGCTCGAGGCTCCTCTAGGGTTGTCTGTTTGGATCGTTTGCATATGCTTGGCTTGTTTAGGTCTCTTTAGGGCCTGTTCTTTTGGGAAATAGGGGTTGGTAAATGGGTGAAATTAATTGAAATTGGTAGAAGTGGGTTGAAGTTGGTGTTTTTTTGTTGAAGTAAGTGGAAGTGGGTTGCAGTTGATTGAAGTGGATTGAAGTGGGTTGAAGTTAGAAGAAGATATTTTTATTTTTTTTTTGGGTATGATGGGTGGAAGTTGGTTAACGTAAAACAGTGGGAATAATGTAATAAGTGTTGTTGTAAGTGCTAATACATTAACAACTTTTAAATTATTTATGACTTGTTGCATCAAAAATTATTTATGGCATTTTTAAATATATCTATTAAGGGAGTTTTTTTATGTATAATTTTTACATAATAATTTATAATTACTACTTCAATACACCAACACAAAAACATTACCGTAGGGTATTTTTTTTGGTTGAAAACATAATTAATTTTCACATGGGAATTTATAAATTATGAAAATTTGAAGGAGATGGGTTGAAATGGGCTGAAGTGGGTTGAAATTAGTTGAAATGGATGGAAGTTGGAGTTTTTTTGTTTTAGTAGAAGTGGGTTGAAGTTGATACATTGGGATTTACCAACGAAAAGAACATGCCCTTAATTGGCTTACTTGCTTAGGCTTGTTAGGCTCGTTTGACTGGCTCATTAGCTCGTTCGTTCGGCTTGGTGTTATTTGGCTCGTGTGGCCTCGGCGAGTGTACGAATTTAAATATTAGAAGCTCGAGCTCGGCTCGGCTCGACTGCTCATCATGAGCTCAACTTGGCAAGCTTTTAAGTGACACTAGGGCTCGCAAGCCAGCTCGGTTCAGCTACAACTGTCGGTTAGCCGAACCCAAAATGGTTTTGCTGCAATTTTTTCATCGTTGATATGCTTTCCCACTGTCCATGGTGTTACGAATTCTGATCATGGTTTTTTAGTCAATGTACAAGATCTTTGGCTTCAAGCACGTGGTTCGAGAAGAGAATGCAATATGGTGTTCTGATTCTATCGGCCCCCCTTACTCCAAAGTCTATTGATGAACCCTTTCATCACATGGAGAGTGGGATTTGCCCCCTAATACAAAGAAAACGACAAACGGGCCCCCAAAATCTGCCTCAGATCCAATTTCGGTTTCCTTAATGCACTGAAGAAGTTCCCCATGATGCATCAAGAGTTGCATAAGGTTTCATACCCAGATTAGGAATTTGAGAACATCAGCTTCATCCTCATCTGTAGAAGATGGTGTGCTCTGATTTCCTCTGCCCAGAATTACATCCTTTCTTCTTTCTTGGCACATCAATCCAGCTAGCAAATGTTGCAAGAAACTCATCTTCTTAAGTCTTTCAATTTTCTGCAACTATATCAGGTTCACCTTCTGATGCCTGATTCAAATCCCTAGATAGTTTCCTCTAAGTTCTACATGTTTCCTTTTGCTTTCCATTTGAATTCTTCAATCTGTTCTGATAATCTGTTTCTTCTTTGCCTTTGTCGCCATTGTCGAGGGAAGGTTCTCCTGTCGCCCATCAAGCTCGTCTTCTACATTTCATATTACGAGCCATAGGTGTTCCGGATTCCAGCCTAGAGGCACCTTACCATACTAAAACATTATCCTGAAGTCTTGAGATGCCTTCGCCTAATCAACCATTAGCTTGGGATGGATCTTGCCTGGTGGCAGTGCTGGGGAGATTGGCAGGGGGGTGGGGATTGTTCGACATGTGCCCAATGAGGAATTTTGGCGTTTACCTATGATTTGTTTGTAATAGCATATGACTATCGATTGTTTTCTTCTCCTGGGGTGCATTACAGATTTGTTGGCAGATTGGTGGGACGCTATTATGATGATCAAGGGAGTCCTTCAAAATATTTGAAGGGTGCAGAAGCAAAGGCTGCTAGAGGTGCACAGCTTTTGGAGAAGCAGAAGCATGAAGAGGAGAAAGTTCAAAGCTGCAATTCAAAGTGGAGTCAGAATGAAGGTGGAGAGGTAACAGTCCAATGAAATCCAATAGCTACTCGCATACTTTAACTTCAGGCATGCTGAGACCATGCCACAATCACCGCTCCGCTCCTGCCAGAAAAGAATAAATGGACTAAACAAATAGGAAAATTATGCAGCTCCGCTTACTAATATATGGTGAACTATACTTGTGGGTTGGCAACATTGTACTTAGAAAATTTAGTGTGAGTTAGCTTGCTTCTAAAGAGACCAAGAGTTGGAGTACACCTGCCAAATTTGACAGATACCAGAACCCATCCTGAAACACCTGACAGCAGGTCCAACAGACCAGTAGATTAACTCAATTTTGACCGTAGCCTGGTAGACTCAAGCCAATCTTGCTGACATGGAACTATTTCTTACTAATAGTGAGTTGCTGACAAGCTTACTGAACAAACTGATCATGCAAATAAATATCCAGAAATCAAAAGAACCTCACTGGAGCCATTTATTTCATTGACCTGAAAATGAAGACATGCTAAAATCAATTGAATTGGCTGTGGCTGGAACCTTTGTTAGGTATACTTAGGTTCAACCACGACATAAGCTTGTGTCACATAGCTCACCATGATTTTTGGTTATTCCCAAGACTTACTGTTCTCATTTAGCCGCCAGTCACTTCCACACTACAAACGAACCCGTACACAAACCATACAAAACAACGAAACCCAAATTATATACAAACTTGAATAAATCGAATCCAGTTTGAACCAACTCAAAATTTGCTTGGTCAATACTGCTGATACATTTTTCTTGATAAAACTTATTTATTGGACTATTGCTATGTGTCACAAACTTGTAATGCCTTGACATGAAATTTCCACGGCTTAGTTTGAAAAATGATTTGAAGCTAACTATGACTTCTTTGATAAATCAAGCTGTTTGAATAGCCTTTAATAAGCCAGAGGTAAAAATTATTTAGCTTACAGAGAATTTTAATATTTGTTTCCTCTTTCTTTGGGCCTTTGGGGAGATCGCCTATGTCCTTGATGAGCAGTTAAATGCAGGAGGGCTATGTGAAGCCTCTTCAACATCTTAATGATATGTGCTAATTGATACAAGCTTTCTGGTTGTCACTCTTGTCTTTATTGAATCCGAGCTTATCTTGGAATGGTCTTGTCAGGTGTGGTGTGACATTGGGTATCCAAGACTGATGCAGAGACCGCTGGAGATCGCGTTGACTGGGAAAATGAGCAAGCGTTGTGTTTGTTTGAAAGAAGAAGAATTGGAGCAGCCCGGGTTAGAGCTCTACGAAGGATGTGACTATCTTGCCAAATCATGCAGAGTGTAGAACAGAGTAGAGTGAAAAATACAGATATTGTTTTGCTGCCTGAGTTGCTGCTTCCTTTGGATTTTGTAACCCTGTGCTCTTTTGAGCAGAATGGAGTGTAGTTTGCAAATTAGCCAACCAGTGAGCCTTGTGTTTGATTCCAGACTAGAGACTGGAAAAACTACACTTGAACTCTCAGAGTCCATTTGAATGGAGTTCATAGGAGCATTAACTCCTCTTGTTTAGTTTGGAAATTAACAGTGGTAAAGATTTCACTTCCTTATGCCCCTCAGTCCTGGTTTCTTATTTTTCTTACAATTCGATTTGATGTAAAAAATAGTTGAGTACATTTTTGCTTGTAATGTTTTTACGCGTACCAAACATCCACAGCAAAGTAAATGATCGCAAAAATCAAACCATGTCTCTGTAAATGAATTATGGAGCAGCTACAATGTCTTGGTTTGCTTGCCTTTTCATTGACTTGTCTCATCCATGTTTTAACTGAGACACCTGCGTTTACCCTCATGCTCCAAATATGTTAAAACCGTGCTTTATAATCTTCAATTCTACCGCCTTGTCACCTGTTTATTAGGTGGAAAAAGTGGTGTAACAAAAGAACTTCACCTAATTCCACCTAGTCTCCCCGCTTGTAATTCACCCACCAGACAAAGGCTTTGCTCCTCCCCTGCGTCTTAATGCAAGTTATCTGCATCTTGCTCCCTGAGCTGATCTGCATGCTTATAGGTGCAGCTTGGTAGAAGGTCAAGGCTACTTCAGGATGGAATGGAGGCAAAAAATGTGGCGTATGCTTCATCCTTTGCCTGATCGTGTGCTACTCTCATTAATAGTCAAGACACGGTCCGTAATTTTGACACGAGGAAATATAAAATCCTCACCGTGATATTCCCTATCTAATTGGTTGTTTCTATCCATCCTAGTTGGTAATTTTGGGCATAAAAGCTCTTGAAGAAATAGCGAAATAGACACTTTAAACAAAGATACCATCGCTTGAATTACTCTCTCAATCCAAGTAAACCCTCAAGTCCATCCTTTTTTACCCATCATGAATAGATCCACCTCTATCTAGTGTATTTTCCAACTTCAATGAATCATATTTTTGTGAAACTTCTATACCATTTGATCTTTCTTCAGCTGGAACTTGAGAGTAGGCAATGTTCAAGCAAGGTTGAGAGAACCGACCCGGTGATCGACCCGGTCGACCGAGTGGGTCGATGGTTCAACCGGTCGGACCGTTTGGACCGGGTTTGGACCGGTTGACCCGGTTTACCGTCCAACCGGGTTAGACCGGCACAACCCGGTGAACCTAAAATTTTTTTTATATATATTTGTTATATATATTTTTTTCAAATTACTAACTAAAATCTAATAGAAAAGTTACAAGTACAAAATAATAAAGAAGAAGAGAAATGAGAAATTTATTTATGGTCCCACATTGATGGAGTAGAAGGTGATTACAAGATTCTCATTGCATAAATATGAGTTCTATTATAGAATGAGAATTGAGAAGTCCCACATTGCCAATTTGAACATATTTTCAAACTTGGTGGCCTTATAAAAAAGCATTGAAGGCAAGCCCATGACAATACAAAGTTGTGGATTTATAATTAAAGCTATGCTTTGTAAAAGAACTCAAGGTTCTTGTGTGTGTTTTTCACCTATAATTGACATTCACACTCCAAAAAAAATAATACAATTTGGATATAAATAATATAGTAACACAACTAATTAGAGGGTCATAATTTTTTTGATTTGGATATAATAATTTGGTAAACCATGCTTGAATATACAAATTACAAGAGTTTGATGATAAACAAAAAATATACATTTATTACATTAAATGAAATAAAAATTACAATAAATGACCTACTACAAAATAATGTGGAAGAAGAGATCATTAAATATTTGATGAAAAAAATACTTTTTGATTTAACAACATAAATTACTAAAATCTAATAAAAAAAGTTACAAGTACAAAATAATGAGGAAGAAGAGAAATAAGAAATTTAATTATAGTCCCACATTGATAGAGTAAAAGGTGATTGCAATACCCTCATTACATAAATATAGGGTTTGTTAGATTGTGAGAAATGGGAAGTCCCACATCGCCATTTTGAGAAAATTCTCAAACTTGGTAGCCTTATAAAAAAGTATGGAAGGAATAGGCAAGCCAAGGATGCTATTGAAGGGTTGAGTTGTGCTCAAAACTTTCATAGCAAAAAAAAATTGTTTATTTTTTATGAAAAGTTCGAAAAAACCGGTCCAACCGCGGGTGGGCCGGTTTGACCAAGTCAGCCGGTCCAACCGGGTTGTACCGGTTTTTTCCGGTTCTGTAGCTTAAACGGTTTTTGAGAAGTTCCGGACCGGTGCTGTGGCCGGTTCCCGGTCCAACCGGTTGAACCGGCCGGTCCGGTCCGGTTCTCTCAACCATGTGTTCAAGTGGCCTCAACAACTTCTCAAGTCTCATTGTGTCAATGTGTCATGCATTGTTTCCACCAAATCCAACATATCAATGTTTCCTCTTTCACTAAGTTCTTTATGGATGTCTTTCTATTAACAGTACTAATATATCTTACATGCCAAACTACCTTTTCCAAGATGCTAGACAACTTGGTCACTCATTGCTGGGGTTGGCTGACTTGCTTTGTTGCTGAAATTTTCTTATGTTTTTTCAAAGTCCTTGTAATCTTATTGCTATTGCTTTTTCATTTTGAAATACTGGCGCTCTCAAAAGCTTGCCAATATGCAAGGACTCTTGCGAGTTGCTTAGTTCTTTCGGAAGTCTGACTGGGGGCTTATTCGCTAAATCATCCTTGATTTTGGGTTTCTGTTTTTTATTTTTTTTTTGCCTTCCCGTCGTCCTTGCCTTTGAATTCAATAATGGTGGAATAGGGATTGGATGTTCCAATGCAACTGCTCCCTGCAAGCCTGAGGTTAAGACTCTTCATTTTCTTTGCCTTGTATTTGAAATTCTCTCTTACAATAATTGATCAAATTGCACACTAGTTTCCAAGTCATGAATGTTTTGAAGTTGATGAGCATCGTTCGTATCAAAACCAGGTGGTGGTTGTTCAACACTCTAGTTGCTTAACTGCTTGTCCTTCTTGCGAGGCTGGTGATTGCTGTGTGAGTTTCAAATTTTCCTCAGATAGCCAGTTTGGCTAAACAAGTCGTCCTTATTCTAGATATTGACTAAGGACTACCAGCTAGCTTGTCCTTTGGTTCATCAAGTTCTTGACTATGATTTGAATTTATTTGAATTATTAGTGACTGTTGGACTGCTCCTTCTCCCTGCTGGGGTTGTAAGGTTTCAAACCACTAGAATCACTATTTGCCACGCCAATGTCGGAAGAGATCTCATCATCAAGATCTTCATACCCAACAACTCTATCATTGGATGTTTTTGTAGAAAGACCGTTTGGTGCTAAATGACTTTGTTAAATCACTTGCATATAAGGACCAAGTTCCTTGACTTTGATCCGGTGACTTAAGTCTTCTATGGATAGAAACTTGTTCTCAATGGTATGGTAATGATCAGCACCAATAAAGGACCTTCATTGACTCAAATGTATAAGTTCTAGCAATTGATTTACCTAAGTAAATCAATCTTCGCCAGATGTTTGCAAGCTATTTAAGATTATCCCATTTCCACCCGTGAGGAACACAAAAAATCTAAAGGCAGACTCTTCTTAACTCTAAATATTCATATTGACTCCATTTCTTTACATTAATGAACCAAAGATCAAGTTCTTCATGGTTGTCAAGCACCTCCTCCATTGGAGCTATTGTAGCAAATGTTCGGATGAATTTGAAGCTACTCATGACACAAATTTTTGTGCATAGAACAAAGTAAGAGATCAAGCCTGATGCTAAGGCCCCTAATTCCGTAGGTACCTTAGAGGTGCACATAAGATTTCTACTAATCAATCGACAGATTCTGAGTTCACTTTCGCCTTCAAGGTAGTATACATCTTGTTTTTGTTGGTTGAATCTCATCTTCCTGACTGCATTATTGTTATTATCGACTAGCCACACCTTTTTCCAAACCTTCTTTGGAGTTCTTTATTGTTTGAATTGACTTCTTTCTCTAAATTATGTTTGGCCTTTTCTAGTCTTCCTCTTCCGCGACCCTTCTCCTGCTTTGCCCTATATATTTGAACTTTGCTCTCTCTGTGATGGTTGCGTTAATCAGTATGAGAATACTCTTGCTTGCTTCTACTTTACTCCAGAATCTCACAAAGGCAAATCTAGATTGGGATGTTTTTGACCTTCTGAAGGGAATATTGAGGATGCCTTTCAAGCTGTAGCAATGTAAGTTTTGAGGGAGATTATTGAAGAAGACTATGAATTCCCTACTTCCTTTGTCCCCTCTGCTGGTGTTTGTGATGTCCCTTGACCATCCTTTGCCCTCTCTCTTCTCTCCACTCTCCATTTCTTGTTTTGATAGTTTAAAATAATAGAACTCGAATCTTTGATGGATGAAGCGCAAACATTAGCTAGCCCATCGGGGCTAGAAAGTGAATCTTGTATTTTAATTATTTTTTTGTGGTTTGTTTGAACAAATTTGGACTTTGTCCCTCATGACTGAAATTATAAAGAGGAAATGGTTATGAGCTTAATTTGCAAAAAGCAAAAAAAAAATAATTCATAAACAGTAAGCGTTTAATTTGAGCTCTTTTTAAAGTTTTTTTTAATGATAGAAAAGGGCCTCAAGGGCCTATTATTGACTAACATCAATATAAGCAGGTTTATTCTCTATGGCTAGATGTAATATGACTCTGAGTCATCCTCCAACTAAATCCTAAAAGTAGAATCACATGGTTGAAGGTAAGCTAGGGACTGTCCAACCCAATTCCCTGCTCTCAAAATATAGTTCCAACAGGCAATCGCAAGGGCTAAGATGTCATCGAAAGATCCACCCTAAGGAGCTTCTGATGCTTGTTCCCTAGCTAAGCTTGTGAATAAGAGAGAGACAATCATCCTAATCAAGTATGTAGTGAACCCATGCAGATTAGAGAGCTAAAAAAAGCACATGCTTCCTCTAACTCATGAGAAGTAAAGCCCCCTTCCTGCTCAAAGCTTGTAGCCCTCACATCTCCCTCATGGTCTTGAACCACATAACCCCAACCCTAACCCAATCACGTAGCCGAATACGATTGAAGTTAAGCTTTCATCAACTTACGACAGTGCCCTCTGAAGAGAAGATTGAGGGGCTAGTTTTACGGGTCGTAGAGGCTTTCAACTCTTGAAACCCTTGAACACATGATTGACATAAGGTTTAGGAAATTTTCAAGGCTTACAAAAAATGATACCATTTTGAACATTCCAACACTCCTGTGCATAAGCAAGGAACAAACCCGCATCATCTAGACTAAGGCTCTAAAGGGCCAGAGAGAGAGAGAGAGAGAGAGAGAGAGAGAGAGAGAGAGATGCTTATAACGTAAACTCCATAAAGAATCGTCCAAGATCACTTTCTTCCCAAATAGCAGTGACAGATAGACATTTAGTTAAAGATACAATGGGTTGTTGATTCTACATCAGCCTCATAGATTGATTAATGCATATCAATGGTGTTAATACATTGACCTAGATTACCACAATAGGGGAGAGCATCCTTGCATAGATGCCAGCAAAAAACTTTAATACATGAAGGAGCCACAAAACCACCAGGCATGGAGGCTTTGAGGTAGTTTTGGTTGAGATAGAAAAATTAACCCAACTTGACTGAACATTCACCATTCTTATTACAAAAGTAAATAAATAGATAAAAATTATATATTGTTCTAAATATGTAATGAAAACAAATTAAGTTCTTAAAATTCAAATCATAAACTTAGGAACTTATCTTATTATTAAAACCTAAAAATTACAATGCTTAATCCAAAACATGCACTAATTAAATGTTTAAAACATGCAAACAAAAATGAATGGTATTCAACAACAGTAATATCCCCTTAATAAAATAGAAATGCTAGAGCTACATAGTTTAAATTGATACTACCAAAAGTATAGAACACAAGAAAAAACTTATGTCATCATTGCATATGTGTAACACAATTAGCTTTGTGTGTCACTCTTGTAGGGGATTTAGGTGAGTCGAGCTAGCTCGTGACCCTTTGTGAGCCAACTTGCTTTTTGGCTTCCAAAGCGTGGCTCATGGCATGTTGAGCCAAGCCAAGTCGAGTTTGTTCAGTTATCCGAACCGAGTTCAAGCCTTAGGAATATGGGCTGACAAGCTTGCCAAGCCTAAAAGAGCCGAGGTGATGGGATGGCCCAACAACTCGTCTAACGAGCCTAGTGAGTACCCATGAGCCTTCTTAAAAAATAAATTTTAGGGATTGAATAATTAAACGTTTTGTATAAAAGCAATTACTTTGACTAAAAATTACCGTTTGTGGTCACATTATCACAACTATCATATGTTCATATATATAAAAGTGAGTAGGAATGCTATGATACCGACGCATGTCTCACTGGTAATTAATACCTTAACATCTAATTTTTATTAAAAATATAATTTATGATTTAAAATTTATAATTTTGATATGCTAATATTGTCATTAAACATTAATAAACACTAATCATGAAATTAGTTATAAAATTAAACGCACAATAAAAAATATATTTAAAGAAGTATCTATAACGAGGGAAGAAAATTGAATAGTTATAATATGTGGTGGATAAGAATACATTTTGAATTACTGTACATTGATAAACACTAATTATTAAATTAATTGCAAAATGTGAAAGAGTAAATCATAATTGAATTAAAAATCTAAAATAACCTATGCAATGCACGAACTTAAACCCTAGCATAGTGTAATTTTACCTCATAATCCAATTTTTCTCTCCTTTCTCCTCACTCATCTCTTTATAATATAGATTTTTCATCTTCTCATATACTCATCTAAAGACTGAGCTAGAATAATTGGACAACTTATTCAAGCTTTTGCTCATAACCTTTTTACCCATTGACTAATGATGCTTACCCCATCAACTATCAATGATGAGACGATTATAATTGTCATATGTCTACATAGCC
Organism: Selenicereus undatus; assembly: GCA_017589665.1. Taxonomy (NCBI): domain Eukaryota; kingdom Viridiplantae; phylum Streptophyta; class Magnoliopsida; order Caryophyllales; family Cactaceae; genus Selenicereus; species Selenicereus undatus. The sequence goes on from JACYFF010003369.1 coordinate 64,631,932, forward strand.
TAGGTAAGGTTACTAATCTTTGTATGTATTTGAGAGCGTGTAATAAGTTGAAGTTTAAGCTCAAAGAGATAAAAACTTGGCATAGTGAAGATTAGATATGAGTCTCCCAAGCCTTGGATGAGCTTAGTCTAGGTTCAAGCCTTAGACAAGTCAAAATTGAGCATAATTTTACTGAGCTCGCTGAACCCAAGCCCAAACCCAAATGTGAGTTCATGAGCCAAGCTTCGAGGTTGGCAAGCTCGGATTCGGCTCGGTTCGAAAACATCTCTACATACATGTATGTCCACAATATTTCTTTTCAACTTTTTGGTTTTTTTTAAATTTCTGATAATATAGATACCTCATGTTTGATTTTTATTTTTTTTTAAAGAAAGGAAAAGACAAAGAGAAAGAACAAGAACCAGAGACATGATACATCTGTGTCCTGTCACTATTGTGTCGCCTTCTTTTCATATCTCTCAGCTGCCTGGTGTTGACAGCGTGCTTAATCCGACTCGACAGCGACTAGCGACCCAAAAGTACGTTTGGCATTTTCTTCAAATGCCCTAGCTTTCTCATCTATGGCTTGTATATTGAGCCAATTTACACCAGTAGTGTTTAGAACTTTCAATTTCAGATTATTGTTTTAAGTGCTTTTTCTTATTAATTTCATGTTTTTTTCATTGAATTATTAGGCGTCTGGTCTGCTTTGGTCCAATTTGTTTTGATGAATGACCGAATTAAGTGGCAAAGTTGTATAGGTTGATGGTAGTGATGGGAATACATCATCACTCGAAATTTCTGGATCCGGGCCACTGGGTTAAGCCGAGTAGGGCGGTGTCCAAAATGGGCTACGACTGCCTTGTGTTTTCACCTAAGCCTTGCTTGCATTCTTAGATCATTATATCGAATAATCCAGGTTAGGCTTAGGGAAAATGATTCTAAGGCAATTGGAGCAAATGCGTTTGGTGCAGACTTGGACTACCATTAGTAGGAGTTCCAGTGGCCAGAGGTGTTCCTTATTAGCCACCAGAATCTGCTCATCATCAAGAGGGCTCCAAGCTTTCTCGACCACTGTTGCTAGATCCTGCAAGGCAGGTTTACCCGTTTCATTGTTGTTTGTCTAAGCTTTAACACATTTGATTGTCGAAACTATTGCTATAATTTGGCTATTTCTAGTGATTTCAAAACCAACAGTCAATGACATAATAAAACACGCAGATGGATTCAGAGTGTTTTACGTTTGGGCCTTACAAGATAGATCCAAAGGAAGTGTTTTACTCTACAAATCTCTCTTATGCTATGGTGAACTTGCGTCCACTTCTTCCTGGTAAGCCTTCTACTATTCTTTTATGCCTTTCATTTCTCAGTATCATTTTTTCTGAAGAAATCTTGCAAGGATTAATTGCCTTTTTCTACTGTAGTTTTGCTTTATGATGCCATTTGCTTGGGAAATTTAGGCAAATACATGAATACTAATGTTTCTTAGGAATCAGAGTGCGTGAGCACACACTCACAGGCTTGTCCATTCGTATACAATATCACTCTCTCATACAGATAAGCTTTGGTGCAATGCCCCTCTCTTCCTAAGTCACTCCGCCACAGCCGCTGACATCTTGTTATGGTGATGGCCTGGCTGTGTAACTGCCGCAATCTTCTGATTGATGGGTCATAGTTGCAGAACATCTACAAACCCTTTCAAGGGTCAAATAGATTGAGGAAACATGAAAATTTTAAACCTGAAATTTAAGTCATTATTATTTTTTCAATAATCATTCTTTTCAAGAGAGATTCGAGCATCAAAGGCTCAGATTAGATGTTAACTTTATTGCTTATGTCCTATAGTCCAATTCTATTTCGTAGTGCAATTCCCCTACGTCTTTTGGGCAAAGTGATTGAGGATCGGCCACATTATGGTACCTTTTACTATCATGCTCTATGTTCAGCTGTGTGATTCTTTCATTGTTTTGTTCTCTTGTTTTCATATTCCATGGAAGTAAATGCAATGTCTTGATCATCCATAAGCGTTCTAACTTCTAATTTATTTTCCATTGTAATTGGGCACTATATCTTAGGATTTGCATGTATATGATTTGGATGTGGAGCCGCAACCCTATCTACTTCATGTTCTGGACAAGACTTACCTTTCATAACCGACGACTCTTGTCACTAAACAATTGCATTTGGGATTCTTCTAGTTTGTTGTCTTGCAAATCTTTGCTTGACCTCCTTAATATGTCCTAGCATATTCTTCCTTCCATTATCTAATTTACTTGGGAATCTGACTGCGGTTTTGGGCAGGATCAACATTAATGGAATCCCTAAAAGAAGGCACCTTAGTTAATGTACTTAGTATCTAACTGAATTGTGTCCTTTGCTTAATAAGTTTGGTTGGGGTGCGTTGTTTCTTTGTTCTAAAGATGTACAAGTTATGTGGAGGACACTCTTGATGGCACCCAAAAGTGTGGATGTGCCAATTCACCTCTTGGACCATTTGGAAAGCTTTGTATTTAGGTTTGAAAGCATCACAGAAAATCCTGTGGCTCTGTGCTGTTGTAGCTATTTGATGTGCATCTGGTTGGGAAGGGATGCGTGCATCTCCAATGGTGTCCCTTTTTGAGCTGGTTGTCTTTGAGACTAGGTTGCTAAGTGGTGCATTTCCTACAATTTTTCTCCTTTGGGAATAGCCTAGTGGTGGGGGTACGTGGTTCCATGAGGAAGATGAAGGTCTCGGTCCCTTTGTGTACTGTAAAATTGACCCAGCAAAAAAAAAAAGAGAAAAAAAAAAGAAAATGCGGCTTCTACTTTTTTTAGGTAAAGCGACAATGGAGCTTGCAGTTGCGCCTTTACTGTTGGATGAACTATCAAGGGGGGAGCTCCTTTTCACTATGGCGATGGAACCCCCCTCTGGTGTTGAGAATTAAGTAACTCTGCTCTGTTTTTCTTTTGATAAAACTGAAAGGCTAAGGGTTTTTCTCCTCTATTCGCCTTGTCCCTTTGTCCTCTTTTTTTTTGGGCCGGGGGGGGGGAGAAAAACCCTTACTTTGTCTGAATGCACAAAATGAAATAGGAAATGGTGATGATTGTGTTGTGGAGACAGGTTGTCTCCACAGGCAATTTCCTGCACTGCTAATTTGTTAGCTGTTTCCCTAGTACTCCTGAAGATTTGTAACGATGAGTATGGGGTTCATTATTTTTTTTTTTAAATAATAAAACACCATGGTTCAAAAGGGTGGTTAACTGTCAAGAGTTTCTTCATAGAGGTTTGTGAAGGGTCCACTCATCTTGATTTCCCTGCTGACATTATATGGAGGTCTAAGGCTCCCATCAAAGCTTGCTTTCTAGCTTGTGTGGCTGCCAAAGGATAGGTTCCCATGGAAGACATGCCTAAGAGGAGCAATTTTAAGCTGGCCAGTAGATGTCCTATGTGTCTCGAGGAGGAAGAATCGGCGGCATGACACCTGTTTGTCCATTCCAGGTGGTCTCTGGGCTTTGGCACTGACTGTTCTCTTTATTAGGGTGTTAGTCGGGTGCAACCTGAGACTATTAGAGATGTGCTATTGGCTTGGAGAAGGACGTTGAAGAAAGGTTGGCTGCTAGGAAATTGGAAGATGATTATGTTGGCTATATGGTGATGTTCTTGGAAGGAGAGGAATAGCTGGATTTTTCAGGGCAAGGCTAGGGCCTATTAAGAATTCAAGCTTAATTTTATGAGAACTTTGTATAGTTGGAGTCAAGTTCTCGATGTTGGTACAAATTTGACTTTTTGGATTTTGTTGATAAGATTATCCTTGAAAGTGTGTGGGCATGAAGTTATTTTGTGAGGGCCCCTTTTGTACATGGTGACATACTGACATCTCCTTGGCATCTTATTAATTCAAATAATTTGAGGACTCATTAAAAAAAATATGATGAATATGGGGGTTTGCTTGCCACTGCGTATGGTTATGAGAAGATTGATTCTATTCTACAATGAGTCTCATCACTATTAGGTTTCCATTTTTACTGTGTCAGCATAAAGAAAACACACTGCAACGAAAGATATATTGTCCTTGGGTTATAAGCCTTAGGGCTAGTGGTGGATGACATGTTGCTTTATGTTTATCTAGAACACATTTTTTGGAAATTCTCGATACCAATGGTCGTTTTCTTTCATAGGTGGAATTATGTCTTTACGAGAAAAATCTTCCTAATAAGGGTTCAGGAATAGATTTTGGCACAGTAGCAACAAGTCGTAGATGAGGTCTTTGTTCTAGGAGACTAGGATGTTGGGTGGTGGTTTTTAATTCAGATTGTTACTGCACCATCAAGCCTCCTTGTCCTGCTTCCCAAATTATTAAAAAAAAAAGAAAAGAAAACCAGACGGACAATATTTCTTGCTGTTTAGATAAAAGATTATGACAGCTATGCTATTATTGTTTTTCATTTTATTCAACCCATGGGTTGAAAGATTCTGGGGTCTGCCTCTGGCTCTGATTCGAAAGGCAAAGCATGGGCTTGAAGGAACTAATGATATGATTGTAGTCGAATAACAGAAAATTGGGTTGCTAATACTTGCTATGTAAACAAATACATTAATGTGCTGGTTTATTTTCCTGGTCGTAGCCTGCTGATGTCTGAGAGATTTCATTTGTTCTTTTTTGCAGGTCATATCCTTTGATTTGGCAACAATGACTTTGCTTTATTTTGATACCCTGTAGATTTCTTATTCTGTGATTTCATCACATTTAACAACCTGTGCTGCATATCTATTCATACCTCTGTGCATCTGCATGTAAGTTGTAAACTGCATGTATATGTTTTTTATATCACGCTTCAAACGTAAAATGCGAGAAAAATGAATCAGATATTCAGATCATCTCAAATGTAGAAGAGAAAACGTACGTTACTTGCCGGTGTTGGTTTCAAACATCTCACAAACCAATTGGCAATGTCGAAACTACCAGCTTGGAATGTCACTGGTTAGCTGTTGCTGTATGGTAGTTGGATGTATTGCAAGTAGTGTTTTCTCTGCTTTTTGTGAGGCTGGGGTTCTGATTTAATTTCCTTATGTGGTTCTGATTGCCAAAAATGACTTTGTTATGTGTTTATCTAACGCACAAGTGGTTTTGCCTAGTGGTGGATCAGTTGGACTGAGTCAAGGTCACAAACTCGGATTGGCCTCATTTACTTTGTTGGGCTATGAGCTGGCTCACTCGAGTTCGTATTGGGCATTCAGGCCTAATTCTGTAAGGGCAAAGCTGACCTGCTCGTTCAGTGAGCTTAATACTTGATTGCTTTTTGTGGAGGGTGGAAATGAGCTGAGCCGAGCCTGCTATTGGCTCATTTCAGCTAGTTTCTGGTCTCTGCAAGTCTAGAGTCATTTCAGCTAGCTTCATGGCTTTTATCATAGCTAATTTGCTACCTTAATTATGATATTTACACTTAAGTATACTGTTATGCATAGGAGGAGCTCATATATGGTTTAAAAGTTGCACAAATAAAAATTAATAACCATAAAAGGAAGTAGAAGTTATGGATATGTGGTCGTAATATATATGTAAGCCAACTTGTGCCAAGTCAAGCCTTTCGGATTTGCAGTCGGCCAGTCACTTTGGCTTGTTTCTGCCATCAGCATGGTGTGGTCATTCTTCTGGAACCTGTATCGTCCAGTTGGAAATGCTGGAGTCTGAATGATCATGCCTTGCTACATGATGGGATTTTCTTCTAATGAAATTTCTGTTTGCTATTTTCTTCAGAAATTATAGTCCTCTTCCGCAGCTAAATTATTATTGAACAATCCTCACCCAACTTGGATTATGGGGGAGTAAAGCAACATGCCTAGTTAAACCTCTCCTTATTTTGTACTGAAGTAGTTGTGATGATGCCTCTAGATTCTAGAGTCAACCAAAAACAGCCTTTCTATAATTTGTTGTAGGGCTAAGTCTGAAGCTAAGTCTAAGCTTGCATGCATGTGTCCCTCTCCGTACACCACAGCCACTTTAGGCAGGACTTTGAGTTGATCATTTGGTCTGTAGTGTTTAGTCAGTCTTAGGAATGCTAGTGTTCATAATTTCTATATGCAACTTGGTCTGCATTGAAATTGATGTATCTGATCCACATGTATAAACAATATTGTTTGATTAAAGCTCTTCCTATGCGATGCAGAACCTTGCTAGTGGTTTTAAGTTTTAGTTCCTTTTGCTTGGTTTACTTGACATTATATACATGTGCTTGTGTGCCCGAGGCGTGAAGTGAAGCGTTTTGCTGATTTACCTGCGGATGAGACCAGTGATCTATGGCTTACAGCGCAAAAGGTTGGTAGTGAGCTTGAGCACTATCATAAAGCATCATCACTGACGTTTGCAATTCAAGTAAGTTCTGCCATATCGAAGTGGCTTCCTAGTACCTAGTTCATTTTAATTCTTTCCTATTCTTTTGTGCGCTATTTTGTAAACATCCATAGGTCTGTTTTTCCATGTGAATATGATAACTTTTAACCAGCTTGTTGGAGGTTAGGTTGGGCTAGTCAAACCACCCTAGAAGGATGGTGAATAAGGTGGTGTCCAACTTTTTTGAAATTGTCCAATAAGAACAATAATACAGTGTACACATTGAACTTGGGACAAAACAACCAATTTGTTAATGAGGTTCGGTCTTCCACTGGCATGGTCCTTGCCTAAGGCCCCTGCCTGAGGATTCTATACTTTTCTTTTATTGCGGTCGGTCGATTACACTCATGACTCATCTACTTGTGTCGCCTACGAGTTGATCCTACAACTCTAGGTCTCCGATATCCAAGTTGACCACCAACTTGATTCTGGCAATTAATAATCTAGGCCGATAAAACGAAGGTCGATAAAACGAAAACTTATAGTTACTTGAATAATAGTAGCAATATAATGCGACACTCTAAAGCAATAATCACATTAGTCACATAGAGTTGAGTTGTGAGCTCGCTTCAAATACTTTCCGTCTCTTTCAAAATAGTTTGCAAGTATATGGGCTTTATGAGAGCATTAATATGATTGCAAGTGTAAGCTCTATAGCATCTCTCAATACTTCTTGGTGAATGCTACTTCTAGGTAAATGCTTCAAATTGCAGCATCTTGTATTTATAAGAGAGGCTAGTTGATCAAATCTCCAAATACGACGGGTTTGCTCCATTGGATATGAGCTTCTTGTTTCAAAACCTTGAAATTGCAAGATCATTGCACTTCAAAAATTTCACACGATAGAATTATTTGTAGAGATAGTGTCATTTATACAATTATCCAACCAAATATGTCTTGTCAAATTTGGATTTTTTTACTTCAAATCCAAAGTACTTTAAGGGATAGTCATAAGCAATCAAATATTATTCTAAATCATATAATATCTTTAAGATATTATCCATTAAGATATAGATTGAATATTAATCAGAGAATCAATATCTAATGTCTGTGTTTGGCAAACAACTTTTTGTTGTTTGTATTAGTGTTTGCATTAGGTATTAGTTGTTTACATCTGATGTTTGTATTAAATGTTATATTAGTTGTTCTAAGAAAAGTGTCTGGTAAAATTAGTCATTTAGTACAAATTTTGAGAAAAAAAGCTAAATCCCAAAAAGCTAATTCAAAAAGGCCAATAGTTTTGGTTTTTACAAATTAGCTTTTTGGATCCAAGAAGCTAATTTAGTAAATACTAAATTAACTTTGATCAGGTTAAACAGCTAATTTGGGTCCAAAAAGCTCTCCCAAAAGCTAATTACAAACACCATATCTTTAACATATCAATCACACACTCAATCAAGATATCTACATAACCTCTGACATTGAGATAATATCAATAAATTAAATTATATCCAAAATAAATCATCCATCTGAATTCAAATTTAAATCATGTGTAATAAGTACGATTTTCCACAATAATGTCTCTATTATTTTCCTAATGAGTTTGCCTGATCAATTCTTAGGAAAAATTCATACTAACTCATGAACAATGCGCAAATATATCAAGATCTCAATGTAATTATAACATCATTAAATCACTACAATTAGGCACATAACTAAATCAACCCTATTTGTCTTTCATCAAAATATTATCTAACCTATCATAAGTATAAAGTGATTCAACAATCTCCCCTTTTTGAAACAAGATAAAACCCAAATTGATAGAATTAAAGTGCTTACCATGATCTTACCATTTGGGCTTACTAATTTATCTTTCTCCTAATTTTTGTATTTCATCAAAATGGTAGTGTGAGATGGAGAAAGCCAAAATATGTACAATGCAGAGAAGTTGTATTATTTTTTTGATTTCTAAAGAGTCCTATATTTTTAAACTTCTATGAAAATTATGTGAATATTCGAGAATATGTGGAATATCTTGATTGGATATTTGATTGATATCTTAAAGACATTAGATATGTATTATTTGATTAATATATGATTGATATCTTGTGCATAATCTCTTAAAGATATTATATAATTTGAACTAATTTTTGACTAACTATGATTATCCCTTAAAGTATTTGAAGGGGAGTCTTAGAGTAACGGTAAGATTGTCTCTGTGTGATCAAAAGGTCACGGGTTCAAGTATTGGAATCAGCCACTGACAAGGTCAGGTTAGGTTGCCTACAATTCAACCGTTGGGGTGGGGGGCTTCCTCGGACTTTGCGTGAACGCGGGATGCTTGTGCACCGGGTTGCCCTTTATCCCTTGAAGTATTTGAATTTAAATGTAAATTTGAAATTAAAAAAATTTAAATTTGATAAGGAATATTTTGCTAGAAAATTCTACACGGGACAAGCTGTATACAAAAATTTATGCCATGTGAAATCTTTTGAAGTGCATATCATCTCTTGCAATTTCAAGGCTTTGGAATAAGAAATTGATATCCGACAGAGCAAACTCTCCTTATGTGGAAGATTTGATCTTAATGCCTAGTCGAAGCTACTGCAAGTTGAAGCATTCATCAAGAAGCATTAAAAGATTCTATTGAGCTTGCAATTGTAATCATATTAATCATATCATAAAACCCATACAATTGCAAACTATTTTAGAAGAGGAATATATTTGAGATGGCTCACAACTTAGTCGGTGGGTCAACTATTTGAATCAACTTGCTAGTCAATTTGAGTACTCGAGAGACCTAGAGTTGTAGGATCAACTCATTGGTGACAGTGTGATACAATTGAGTCATGTGCATAATCAATTAACAGCAATGGAAGAAAAGGCTTGAATTCTAAGGTAGGGGCCTTAGGCGGGGGTTGAAGGCTGAACCAAGGATTCAAAATACGATTTCAGTCGCGATTTCGGTTTCGGTCGCTCTAATACGGCAATTGCGTTTCATAGCACGGCTATCGTGGCATGAAAACGCGGTTCGCCCAACTCCAATATCTTTCCAATGTGGCCGTTTCGTCGCGGTTCGGCCACATTTTGAATCCATGGGCTGAATCTCATTAACAAATTCTTGTTTTGTCATAAGTTCAATTTGTGCACGTCATTATTGCTTTTATTAGGCAATTTCCAAAAAACTTGGACATCCATCCTATTCGCCCGCTCTCTAGGGTGATTTGGCTCGCCTAACTAGGTCAACACTTATTCTTCGCCCTAACATATCACAAAATGAAATTCACTTGGGGTGCCAAATGATATGCATACATCTTGACCCTCACGGGGACTATCCTTGGCAAGCTTCCCTTATGAAAATGGGAAGAATTTCATTGTTAGTGTAAAACCTATGTTGACTTGGAAATCTGCTTGATGGTAGTGTTACTTTTGTTTTGGAACCAAGGCAACGATAGTCTCTTGGAGGTTCTATTACTCTATGTTGTAACTTGTATTTGCCATATTGTCATCTCTGCCCTTAAACTATCATCATATAAACAATGTATCTTGGATGTGAGTAGACACCTGTCTATATTTTAGTATCTCTTTCAGAGTTCTTTGGTACGTCCAGCTTGTTTCTACCTGAATGACGTCTTGGTTGATATATGCCATGTTTGCTGATCTATCTGTGAAATCAGATAACCCTTTATTTAGTATGAGTATATGACTGATGAAGAAGAGATCATACACTCCATTGCTGCATTCTTACCTTCCCAATGGGCTTGACAAAAGTGTTGCATTGAAATCTCAGGATGGGCCCCAGGCGGGGCAGACTGTGCCCCATGTCCACATCCATATCATTCCACGGAAAGCTGGTGATTTTGAGAAGAATGATGAGATTTATGATGCGGTAGACACTGCAGCTTTCATTTTTTTAATCGAGTTAAATGTATTAGGGGCATTTTGTTCACGTTCTATTTGGTTGTCTTTTGGGGGGCACCAGATAGATGTGAAGGGGAAGGAATTGGCGCAAAAGCTGGATTTGGACAAGGAGAGGAAGGATAGAACCCTTGAAGAGATGAGTCAAGAGGCAAATGAGTACCGGGCACTCTTCTCCTGAATACTTGAGACTCTGATGGCTGATTCTTCATATTTGAAATTTCTTGCTTTAATTGTTTGAGATGTTTGTTTAGTCAGTCACTAGTTTGAATTGTTGTATCTTGTATGCTAAGGTTTACGTTTGGTAGGGAACAGATTGCTTAGCTTGTTTGGACATCTGCTGTGAAATCATTAGGCTGGGGACCTTTATCAGACTGTAAGGGTGCATTCTGAATTCATGAAAGAAGGGTTACCTAATTTTTTATCGTATCACTGTAGGTTCCTAGTGCCTTTCCTCCCCCACCCCCTCAAGGGATGTGGTTTATGATATTTGCTGATATTGTTTTGCAATTTGCAGTATGACTACCTTATTTTCTTGATAAAAATTGCTTTCGTTTTGGCTATTATAGTTCCTGGCTGTATTGTTTAGAGGAAATTCAGAGACATATGTTGCCACTATTTGGAGATTTCGCTTTTACCCGTTTCTTTTTTTCTTGTTTTTGGGGTGGAATTTGGGGGGGGGGGGGGTGAATTTCTTTGGCTCTTTATGGGTTCCTTTCTGTTGATTTATGAGCAGATTGATAATCCAATTTGGTGTGATACTATTACTCTATGTAATGGTGGGTAAACAGGTGGTACGAGTTAGTGCTGGGCTGTATAAGATTTGGATAAGCCATTTCGGTTTGAAGCAAGTTGATTTGGGTGGGAGTGTACTTTGAAAAGTAGCTGGATTTGTCTGGGCAACTACATATTACATACTTGAAGAAGATTAAGGTGAGACCATTTGGTGTTGGGCTTTAAGCTTTGAGGTTGATGGTGGGATTCTATTGCCTCAGGCAATTCCCTGTCGCAGGCAGATTGATGATGGGCGCCCCCCCCCCACTTACTAGATCTAATGAGCTCGAAATTTTTCTTGGTCTGTGTTGAGTTGGGGCTTCAGATTGATGATGGGTGTTGTTGAATGGTATCTTTTAATTTATATTATACGAATGATTGAATAGAAATTTGGATTATAGTAGGTTAAAATGAAATACATCACTCAATCAGCCCTAACTGCTATTAATCACAACCTAGTTCATCATTCTTGATACCATATTTACTATGGTTCATCAATTTAAGTTACGATGATATGAACACAGTGGTTGTCAAATGCTATGTTAAATATGAGTATGTATTGATACCATATTTATTGCAGTTTATCTATCATCTCGGGAGCGATCTTTATCAAGATGACTCAATATTCTTCGGAAGTCGTGGTGGCTAGTTGTGATAATTTCATTCAAAATGGGCACAAATATTCCAATTATTGGCAAGAACGATCAACACGATGAGGATTATGGAGACAATCTTGCTTGCTCCAATGCTAGTAGAACAATTTCTTAGCTTGTGGGAATAAAAAACGATCACCCTATGTATATTGGCAAACTACCCACTCAAAAAAAGTCATATGGAGATTGCATTCTCAGCAAGTCTTCCACATAATATGTTGAGGAGCTTGAACGCTCCACTAGTTGTGCCTTTGCTGTGCCAAGGAAGACAAGTGCTGATTTGAGTCCGCCTCCTAATGGAAGCGTGCATGAGATTGCTACTCCTACACCTACAGAATTTGCTCGATAATGCTTAGATTTGTGTAAGCAATTGGGAGTTTATGTCATAAGGGATGAATCCCCTGCCATTAAGAGGATACGCGAAGTCTAAAGAAGAAGCTTGAAAACAAGTAACGATGATGTGACGAACCGATTGGATTACTGTAAGGGGCCGAGCAAGTAACTGTCTGTAATGGCAGTGATTTTTTAGGTTTTCTTATTAGTTGTTATGTAGGCATTTAAATGCTTATTTTTCTTGTTTGCTAGTTGTGTATTTGCAATTTAGTTGTTATCTGTGTATTCGCTTTATGATATTATCTTAGGTTTTTACCTTATTACTAATCGGAAAAAAATCAAGATGATTCTTAAATATCAACGAATTGCAATTTGCTACAATATTGTTTTGCTGCAATATTGTTCTTTAAATAAAAATTGTGAGAACTATATAAATACATGCAGTTAGGAATCCAATAATTAATTCAATCGTATTACAGGACTTTATCTTGTACAAAATAGCGAATATACCAACCGTCAATCAAATCAAAGAGGGCAAAAAAAGAAATCAAAAAGATGGACAGACGTTGATTGAAAGAGGTAGGCTCTGTCTAGCAATCAACTGTTAGCTGATTATATTAGCTGATTGTATTAGCTATTTGACATAGTTGATTGCATTAGCTGTTTTTGAAAAAAAAAATATTTGTTAAAATTAGCTGTTTACAACAAGGCTACTTGGTACAATTCCACTTAGAGCAAAAACAATGGTGAACCATTTTTTGGCTCACCAATTGTGTCATACCACTGCCACATCAGCCATCTCTTCAATTTTTTGCCTCACAATCCTCACTCTCTGCAATAACAGGCTCACCACTTTCCTTCACTAAATAAAATAATACCTATGGACCCTACATCTAACAATAAAATAATAACTATACACCAACTCCATAATACAACTTTATTTTTAGAATTTAAAAAAAAAACTAACAAAAAAGTATTTTAAAAAAACAAAACACACTCACGAGGAAGCTCACTAGTGTGAGCCTCCCCGTGAGGCGTGAGGCACAAGGCTCTTGCTGCAGAATTTGCCTTGCCTTACCATTCTCTCTCTCCTCCATTTCTTCCTCGCGAGCAAACCATTGTGGTTGCTCTTATGCCCATAACATAATTTCATTATTTTTTTTAACAATATCAATTGTTTTTATTGCATATTTATTTTTTTCAAAAATGAATTTTGAATTATAAATTGTGACTTATGAAATATATAGGATTACATATATATCTTTACCCAAATTTGATATTTATTATCATGATATTTTTGTTTAATGTTGACTTAATTTTATTTTTAGTAATAATTGTAGTTTATTTGACGTAATAATATTTAGAAAATTGTACATGTCAAAAAATTAATTAACCTACATTATTTATTAAATTGAAGAAAATACTAAAATTAAAACCATTAACTTATTGGATGCAAATTCTCAAGGATAACCACCTTCTTTGAGTTGTTGAGTTGAAAGAAGAGGGGTGTGGAGAAGAGAAAGACGGTAAAACAAGCAAAATGAACGAATGAACATCATATTATCAAGAGAGTAAGATTTTTGTTTTGAATATTATTGAGTGTAATTTTGTAAGATTTTTGGTTTGAATATTAGTGAATGTAATTTTGATAAAAAAAAAATAGGCAATATGGTAATTTTGATATTAAATAGTAAAAAGCTCTTACAAAAATCTCATCCAAAGTGCTTTTTACAAATTAGCCATTTAATTATAAAAAGCTAAAAAAACTATTTCACTAAGGCCATGATCAGCAAAATTAGCTATTTAGGTAACTGATAACAGTTCAGATAGCGGATAACTGTTTAGATAGCGGATAACGCTTCTAATTTAGCTGTTAGCGGATAGCTGTTTAGATTAACGGTTGAAACTAATGTGTTCAGTAAATTTAATTGTTATGCTAACCGATTAATGTAAATTGACATAAAAGGATATAGATAATTTCCAAAGATAAAATTTTTAAAGGATATTTTTTTGCTAAAAAATATGAAATGCTACTTTTAAATGTCAAATGTTAATACTATTAGTTTTTCAAAAACGCTGCTTAAAAAGCGAACCGCTACTTGAAATGCTAGTCAAAACACTAGTTTACCAAACAATAAAAATCAACTAATTTAGTGTATTTATATGATCAAAATAGTAAACGCTACCTAAAATATTATTACTGGATACGGCCTAAATAATTTAAATAACTTTTTAACTTAGATCAAATAATTGATGCCCTCAAAAAGCTTCTTCGACCCCAAACAGAGCCGTAAGTATTTTGGGACCAGTAGTCATGGAAATTGGAAGGACTGAATTTTGGCGCCTGGAATTCGTTCATTCTTGGTTCTTGACTCCTGAATGTCTCCAGTACACTAGCTTCCCTGGTAGAACAACCTCGTCAATTGCCACACAACTGTTGGCCCTACCAAAACTACATGTTGTTTCCATGACAACCCAACTTTCCCTCTCCTGCCCATTCGAGATGGGCATGAGTGGGTGCGGGACGAGTTAAGCTATACCCATATTTATTTTTAAAAGTCATACCCATACTCATATTCATACTCATTGGGTTTTGGATGGTTGTACCCATGCCTATACTCATCGGGTTTTTCGGATTCACGGGTTTTATTCGGGTATATATAGAGTGCGCAAAGTATCACCCATATTCAACTCATATATGCATATACGGTATATTTGATTAGCAATTTCAACCGACGCTTACTAAAATTTATGTCAGATAAATTCATGCCAAATATTTATTTTCGAATTTTACCGTATTTTGGTCGCCTTTACTAGCAAATCGGATACATAATTGGGTACGGGTTTTAAGAATCCAAACACATACACATATCCATTTTCAAACGCAATACCCATACCCATTTTTTTGTAAGTTTTCGTACCTATACCCGCTATAAATGAGACGGATTTAGGACGAATTTTTCGAATTTGGATACAACTCCTGTCCCTACTCCCCAGTTAGTCTATGGTACATACCTATGTACCATAGAAATATACACACCTATATATTAAAAGATCCTATTAAATTGAGTCAGGATAAACATATGTTGTAATCTACATATACAAAATTGGGCCTAGCTGTTTTTTTGCATTTGGGCGGCCCACAAGACTAACATCTGAAGAGAAACACACGTGAAAGCTGAAGCAAGAAAATTTTGAGCAAGAAACACACGGCCAAATCTGCAAAATCAAACACTGCATATTTGAATTTTGATCAAGATAATTTTGAGCAACATACATGATCCATCCTGAAAATTAGCAATACAAATCACCAAAATCAATGGATTTTAAGGAACAAATGGTAGCTGAAGCAGAAGAATTGCTCATTGAAGAGTTACATATGCTAGGATTTCAAGGTGCGGTTCATAAAATTGTTCAAACAAACAATTTTCTATCAATCTTCAATGCAAAGAATAGCAACCTAGTGCAACTTTTAAAGTCAAGCATGGTTGCACATAAGGTGTTTGAGAAAATTCCCCAAAGGCAGGATTGTAATAACAAAATCGTTGCACATAAGCTGACAAAGAAGGTACACTAATTTAGGCAAAAGGTTCATTGCTGTGTACAAAAGTTTCACTGCAGTGTAGAAATGTTTCACTGCATTTTTTGAAAGATACACCAAATAAATAAGAACGATTAGCAGTATCAAATTCTACTATTCATAGGATAACTATAATTAAATGAACATAATAATTATTGAGGTATCACTGTACTCGGATTTTCAAAATTTAATTAAAGAAATAATGGAAAATTTTCATTTTCACTTTATAATTAAAGGAATAGCTTATGTGGTTTTTGAAGACAACAAGTGGTCTAGAGCCTCCGGAAGATCCCAACATGTCCAACACTAATGTTGAAGCTGCAACTATTGAGGTAATAAACTACATGATCACTCTATATTTTAACAAATATAGTTAGAAAATTTTCATAATTCAGGGACAAAATATTTGTTGATGCATGTGGCATGTACCGCGACGTCTGTCGGAGATGGTGCACTTGAAAATATTTGGTGACACTATGAATGTCAAAATTGATAGCATGAGGACATCATCATTTCTTTTTACACAGTTTAATATTTTGTGGATATTAGAGCTGATTGAATTTGTCGATGTTAGTTGGTTGTAGATGTGCATACTACTATTGATTCCTATTCAGCGACAGGGTATTGTTTGTAACTGTACATCTTAATTTTGCTCGAATGAATCTTTTATACAATGCAGTGAATCTTTTCCCAACTACAGGGAACATTTTCTCAATTGCAGTGAACCTTTTGTGCCAAGAAGCAAAATGGAGATGCTTTATACAATTCAGTGAATCTTTTCCGAACTGCAGGAAACCTTTCCCCAATTGCAGTGAACCTTTTGGGCCAAGAAGCAAATTTAAGTCCCTTTTTAATACAAATTGATTGTTAATCTCCTCTCTTTTAAGGTTTTGTCTGATAATGTTGTGATTGCTATGCTAGGAAAAGTTGTGAGGATTGCTGGAAGATAAGGCATTGTAGACCTATAAGGAGTTCTCAATGGAGGACCCTAAGGAGTTCAAGCCTCAAGCTATATTTCTTTTTGTTTGATACATAGTTGATATATGTAACTAGACATATGGACCTTTACTACATGTAATTACACTCCCAATCTATCTGAACGTGGCCCTTGGTAAGTAGACAGGATGGATGGGCTTCTTCAACAAGGGTGCCTGTTGAGAGCAAAAGATTTGTCAAAACTTTTGATGATATAATTCACTTAATCATAACAAGGGAAAAAAAAGTGAACTGACATTGAACTTCTTAAACCCGGTATTCCATTTTTCAACATCTCCCATGTACATATCCAAGTATCGCATTGCATGCACTCCTGAGTCGGGATAAGCTTTTCTTGAAACTTCCATCCAAGGTAGTTTCAGTTGCTCCAATTGCAAACTCTCCATAGAAATAGCTTTACCCCTAGCTGATTTGGGGATTTTATTAGAAAAATACTTTGATAAGCACCGAACCTAGGGAAAAAAAGTAGTATACATTTATAATAAGTAACTTCAAATATTAGAGAATTAGAATATCAAAAGGACGAAAAGATAATATAGAAAATTACCAAGAGGCTGACACAAACAAGAATAGCATCATTGTCCACATTGTTATGACTAGCAAAATGTATAATCTCCGCATTCTTTGCCAAGAAATTAAAGCACACAACAAAGTAATATTCATCCTGAATCACTTGAAAGAATATCTGCATATCAACACAGCTATATAAGCATATGTACACCATTCAGCTATATAAGCATATGTAAGCCACATTGTGATTATAGCGCAACAATGGCAACGGTGAAATATGGACAACGTAAAACCATCATTTACTCCACAGTTTTACATCTTAATTTTGATCCAATGAATTTTTTATGCAATGCAGTGAATCTTTTTCCAACTGCAGGAAACCTTTCGCGAATTGCAGTGAATTTTTTGCGCCAACAAGCAAAATTAAATTATTTTTAATTACTATAAGTTAGAGACTGTGCACTGTACACACAGCATATGTACCTAATAAGATACATACATAAATAAGGTACTATTTTCCCCTACTCCCCATTACTAAAACACGGATCTGAGAGAGAGAGGGTTGGTAACATTTGAAGCCGATAGTAAGGGCCTGTTCTTTTCGTGGGTCAATTCACTTTTACCCACTTCAACCTACTTCAACCTACTTCAACCTACTTCAACCCACTTGAAAAAAAAATACCAACTTTAACCCACTTCAACCTATCTCAACCTACTTCAACCCACTTCAACCAACTTCAACCCACTTCAACCCACCCATTCATAATTTTAATAATTTGTAAAGTATCATGTGAGATTTAGGGCCTGTTGTTTTCGTGGGTAAATTAGGTAGGTAAAAGGGTGAAGTAGGTTGAAGTTGGTTGAGGTGGGTTAAGGTAGGTTGAAGTTGGTATTTTTTTTTTGGAAGTGAGTTGAAATAGGTTGAACTAGGCTGAAGTGAGTTAATGTTGGTTGAATTTGGTATATTTTTTATGTGGTGGGTTGAAATGGATGAAAATAATGAGAACATCATTAATGTGTGATAATTTATGAAGTTATCCAAATTTTGTGAAATTTTAGTTTGTTATTTTTTATTTTACATTTTTTTGATTTTTAATTTTTAATTTTTAGTTTTTAGTTTTCATTTTTCATTTTTCATTTTTTTGTTTTTACTTTTTTATTTTTTTATTTTTTTATTTTTTTATTTTTTTATTTTTTTATTTTTTATTTTTCATTTTTTTATTTTTTTTATTTTTGTTTTTATTTTTTATTTTTTTATTTTTTTATTTTTATTTTAGATTTTTTTCTTTTTTTTTCTTTTTATTTATTTTTTTATTATTTATTATTTATTATTTATTTTTTATTTTTTAATTTTTCATTTTATTTTTCATTTTTTTATTTTTTATTTT
>JACYFF010003369.1:64680373-64696037 GCA_017589665.1 Selenicereus undatus
GTGAGGGGTTTTCTCTCTTCTGTGTAAACTTTTTTTTTCTTCTGATTAATCAAAGCTTCAGTGACAACATGGTACGAGTGGTCAACAATCTCTGAAGCTTGGATGCAGTTTCTCTTTTTCTTCTTCGATCTATTTGTTATTGTTCTAGGAATTTGATCAAGCTATTATCACATCATATTGTGTTCTTTCTTTTCGCTTGATTTTCTAGGTTCTCCAATTGATCATGGTTTAAAACATCCTCGAGTTTCGGAGATTTGATCTTGTTTTCACAAGAATTCAGCAAGATATTACGGATATTTGATCTTAATTCATCAACTGCACTCAAATTCTTCGGAAAGAATGCAGCTCAAACAGGAGAAGGTAATAATATCTCGGCTGAAGATCTTGCTAAGACCAATTTCTTGCATCCTTGCTATCATCTTGGTTAATTCTCATTTCTATTGCTTTTGATGGAAATGGCTTTGGATCGTGGAAGCGCGTCATGAAAATTGCTCTTTCTAATAAGAGTAGGTTATATTTTGTTGATGGCAATCTCACAAGGCCCTATCTAACCTCACCAAATTTGAAGAAGTGGATTAAGTGCGGTGACATGCTAAAGTCCTGGATCCTAAATGTTTTGAGTAAGATATTGCAGATAGTATCATATATGTAAAATTTGCTAGGAAAATGTGGGTGGAATTAGAAGAGAGATTTGGTCGAATTAATGGTACAAAGTTGTATCAAGTCCAAAAAGAAATGTGTATAATTAGTGAAGGTACGAATGACATAGCATCATATTTCACCGAAGTCAAAAAGTCTATGGGATGAATTAGATGATCTTGATAAGATACAAATATGTTCTTTCTCTTCTGCTGAAAAGGTGCTTAAGAGAGAGCAAAATCAGAAGTTGTTATAATTCTTTATGGGGCTAAATGATGATTATAATGCAATTAGGGGAAATATTCTCATAATGAGTCCATTACCGTATATTAGCCCAATTTATTTCATGTTGATTTGAGAAGAAAAACAAAGAAAATCAAGTCTGCCAGACATTTTCTTACAGACTCTACATCTCTAGCTATTGAAGTACATAAGCCAAATCAGTTCTACCAAGGTAGGATGGAAAAGACCGAGGGAAGATTTGATAGTGTCCATAATAGATTTGAGAAGGTGGAACGAAAGTGATCTAGCCTCTTTTGCAATTACTGCAAGAAACCTGCGCATTCTATTGACCACTACTATAAGATTCATGGTTTTCCAACAAACTACAAATTCAAGGGTGGAAGAAGGACAACTGCCTTGGTACAGACCAGTGATAAGCAAACTTGCCTTCTGTTTTGGAACATAATGCCTTTGCCTCTCAAAACAACATCACAGTTCCAGGTCTAACTCAAGAGTAGCCGTCTCAACTTTTTGCATTAACTCAAAATGTTCAGATCAACAAGGCAGGTCACAATACCAATGTTCCATATCAAGGTCCTGAGTACAATTCCCCTTCAACAGCCTTCACAAACTTTGCAGATATAAACACTACTGATCATAAATAGAATTTATGCCTTTTGTCCTCAGTTATTAATCGGAAGAACATTTGGATTGTTGATACTGGGGCTAGTGACCATATGTGTCACAATAGAGACATGTTTACCAGCCTTATGAGTCTTTACAGACCTATTATGGTGAATTTACCAAATGAAAAGTGTGTCTGTCACTCAGTTTGGGACTATCATGCTCAGCGGTAACCTAGCTTTACATGGGGTACTTATATCCCCAGTTTCAGATATAACTTGCTATCAATTAGTAAAATCTGCAACCAAGAGGGATGCTATATGATTTTTACTCCAAAATGTTGCATTATGCAGGCCCTTCAATGAAGAGGCCTTAGGTTCTTAGGATAATAAAGCAATGCTTGGTTTGTTCTTGTGTTTGTCAGAAATCAGCTTGCAATGCTAAGAGTCATGTAAATGATCTTTCTATTTGGTATGCAAGATTAGGTCATTTACCATTTACCAAGTTACAAAGTTTGGGATTGTTGCCCAATCATGCATCCGGTGACATAATAAAGCAATGCTTGGTTTGTTCTAAAACCAGACAACACAGGCTGCCTTTTCCTTG
Source organism: Selenicereus undatus (assembly GCA_017589665.1). Classification (NCBI taxonomy): domain Eukaryota; kingdom Viridiplantae; phylum Streptophyta; class Magnoliopsida; order Caryophyllales; family Cactaceae; genus Selenicereus; species Selenicereus undatus. The sequence goes on from JACYFF010003369.1 coordinate 64,682,465, forward strand.
CAACCAAATTTATTCTACACATATTTTTAAGCTCATCCATATTGAGTTACGGGGACGTTACTATGTCCGAACTTACAATGGCTACAAGTACATCCTAACCATAGTTGATCATTACAGCATAACAACTTGAACATATCTTTTGGCAGCTAAAGCAATGTTATGCATTTAATTAGGGCTTTTATAGAGATGATCAATACTCAATTCAGTGCCAACGTCCAAACTATAAGAAGAAACAATGCACTTAAACTTGGACTTAACAAATAAGCCATAGAGTATTTTATGAACAAAGGGATCATTCATCAGACCAGCTATGTGGGAAACCCACAACAGAGTGGTGTAGTTGAGCAAAAACACAAACACCTACTTGAAACTTCGAGAGCATTATTGATTTCACTTTGGTTTGCCGATCAAATACCAAGGGAGAGTGTATTAACAGCTAGCTACCTCATCAATAGGTTTCCTTCCAAAGTTCTTAAAGGGTTAGGCCCATTTCACTTGTGCTTGGCAAGAAGACATCTTATGTTCACCTCAGGGTATTTAGAAGCCTTTGTTATGCCTCCACTTTAAAATCTAGACAAGTTCTAGGCTAGGGCTATTTCATGTGTATTTTTGGGATATCCATATGTACAGAAAGCCTACAAGCTACTAAATCTTGAAACACACCAAGTGTTCACCTTTAGAGATGTAATTTTCCATGAGATGGTCCTCCCTTACCAACACATTCAAACCACTAGTGGACCTATTCTTTTCCTAATTATAGCTCCTATGATTTTTGCCACACTGGATCATTACATTCCTACTCAAGCCACCACTAAAGAGAATGTACATGAGCATCTCTCTAATTCTCAACTTAATTCACACAAATCCACATCAAGAGAACACCAATCTCAAGGCTCATCTTCTTCCCTGCCAACAAGAAGCTCCAGCAAACCTCACAAGACACCATCTTATCTTTCAGAATATGTTTATAGCAATATTCTGAGGCAACATTCTGATTTTCAACCGCCTTCATGTCCCAATATAGTGACTTCCATATGTTGTAACGCTATTGTAGTTTGTTAAGACTCTTTATCCTTGGAGACAATTACCCTATTGATGCATCTAGATTTCTATACAAAGTGTAACTCCTATAAAGAAGCATCTACAAAGCCAGAATGGTAGGAAGCAATGTAGAAAGAATTTGTGGCATTTCAAGCTAATAATACATGGGAACTAGTTGTATTACCTGCAAGAAAGAAGCCTATAAGTTGCAAATGGGTGTATAACATTAAGTACAACGCAGAGGGTAGCCTTGAGAGATGTAAAGCTAGACTTATAATAAGGGTATTTACATAGAAAGAAGGTGTGGACTATATCGAAACCTTCTACCTGTGGTTAAGATGGCAACAATAAGAAGTCTCATTGTAACAACAGTCAAGAAGAAATGACCCATTTATCAAATGGATGTCAACAATGCTTTTCTCCATGGGGATTTGTATAAGGAAATTAAACCCCCACAAGGACTAGCTGTCCCTTATAGCAATACAATTTACAAACTAAGAAAATCTTTTTATAGGCTTCAGGAGGCCTCATGACAATGGTAAGCAAAGCTATTTGATACTTTAAGGAACATTGGATTTTAGTACTCCAAGAATGACTACTCTTTGTTTAGCAAGCAGCAAGACCCTTCAATTGTATTACTTGCTGTCTATGTAGATGACATAGTGGTTACAGGGAACAACCCTAAAGAAATTGAAGCTTTGAAAGCCTTTCTTGATAACAAATTCAAGATCATTCAGAACTGAATTATTTCCTAGGCATGGAAGTTATCAAAGTACCTCATGGTATGGTGCTAACTCAAAGAAAATTTGCTTTGGATTTACTGAAAATTTTTTAGTGTGATGCACTTCCAGCAACCACATACCCATTAGGGTCTATATCAAGTGGCGTTGTTAATGAAGAGAGCCTTGCTGATGTCAACAATTACAGAAAGTTAGTAGGGAAACTCAATTATCTTACTAACACTAGGCTAGACATTGCATTTTTCAATGCAATACTTGAGCCAATTTCTTCAAGCACCCACCAAATCATATGACAACAACTCTACACACTTTCATATACATTAAGAAGGATCCTTCTCAAGGACTGTTTTTCAATGATTTGTAACTGGGCATATTATGACTCTGACTTGGCACAATGATTCAAAGTGCGTAGAGCTGTTAGTGGTTATTTTATCATGATTGGTGGAAGTTCCATCTCCTGGAAATCAAAGAAGCAGCCAATTGTGGCTTTATCTTATGTAGAAGCAGAATACAAATGCATGAGAGTTGTTATTACTGAACTATCCTAGTTAACTAGACTTCTTTCTGAGTTACAAGTTCCTAAAAGTTGTGAAGCCCTAGAATGCATATGTTTTACTGTTTGTATTATCCTTAATAAATTCCTTTAGGATTAATAAACTTGATGATAGGGGCATTACCGCCGTTCAAAATGATAAGGCTTGAAGCATGTGTACTAGAAAGAACGTAGGTAGGCAGAGCTTCAACTATACACAATCAACTGTTAACCAACATAAGGTTTATACACCCCAGTAAAGAATTCATCATAAAATTTACACCTCCATCCACCAAAGATTTCAAAATACAGCTCCAAAAATATGTATGTACTATGTCATTGTTGATCTATCCAGATTTTCTTGCTTAACTTATTTTCTTCAGCTGGTTTACTAGCATGACGATGATTCATTGAGCGTTTGCCTAAAAAAAAATAGGAAAAACATTTCGAACTATGAGCCAAAGCTCAGTATGTGCATTCCTGTATTATTAAATGATATCTGCATAAATTAGTTGGGTGCCCGTTTTGCAATTCATTTTAAGTTAAAATAGTAAATGAGATTATTGTAAAACTGTATTGCTAGTTATTATCTGATAGTGAACCCCTTGATATTGTTACGATCTATGGATAGGTATATACCTGCCAAGCTGATCGGGGGACCTGGCCAGAAGCCGCGCTGGTAACTGAAGAGCAATGCTTTGTAACTGATAACAATGTGGTCACTAATTATGTGATAAATCACTGATTAAACTGATTGAATGATGTACTTACTAAAATATTATAATTTAAATACGTGTTGATTTCTAAAGATACAGACAATGAATGTACCTGAAGTATTTAAAATGCAATCTCACTTGATAATATTTATGCACAATAGGAAACAATAGACTAGGCCCTATTTCGGCTTAAGAAATGTAATTATAGGTAAAGGCAGTTAGTAAACAACTTCACTCGCACAATTTGTAACTTTAATGGAAATTGATTAATTAAGAGGGAATCCACCATTAAAACAATTCAATACAAGATAAGTTACACCAAAATGATTTGAAAAATAAATAGTTAGGGTCATTGAACTTAATGTAAAACAAATTGGAGCAAAATAGACCAAAATGAAATAATTGAGGTGATAATCAAAAGACTTTAATGGACATAAATGGAATGTGAGTTTTTGATATTTTTGAAATGGATAATAAAAGGTTTATTACCAAGAGAGGTGTTGTGAGGTTCAGGAAGCTCATCTAACCCTAACTTGGCCCAATAGACATCGATTTTGAGTCATTACTCTTCTCACTTCTTAAATTTCATTCTCATACTTATTTAACTCAGTTTTCCAACCCAGGTAAGCTTCTATAAACAATCAAAGTTATTGAACTCACTAAATTTTATAATACCATAATTATTTAGAAACTCCCGATAAGATCTCCAAATCTCGCGATTTCTGTCTTCCCTCATATTACCGTTTCAAGGTCTGCCTTAGAAAATTCATATCTTTCACCCTCGACCTCAAATTGGGCTATAAAACCCCAATATACAAAGCTTAAGAAGTTCCGCAATACTTTCATTCATAGTGCAAAACCCAATTACCACCACACAACCTCTAAAATTGAGCTTAAACAAAAATGTGCACAACTCTAATTTATTCTACATAGTCTCCATAAAATCGGTCATAACTTTTTTCATAAAACTCGGAATGAAGTGATTCCAAAGGAATTTGAAAGATAACTTATTGATCTATCTATCCACTGAAAATAATAATTTTTCAATGGACCAAATATTACCAGTTTATTCATAAAGGGACCCTGTTTTCGGTCTGTTCACATCTCTAAATGCCCCTTTTTCTTTACATAGCACTCAAAATGCTCCCATAAACTCTCTTATTTGCATTAATAATTCAAACAAGCTCTTTTGGCCACTTATGGGATTTTTCATAATCCATTATTTTTGATAGAACTCACATAACATTATTCTTTTAAGTCAATAACACATCCAATCTCCAAATTTCACCTAAGCCAATCTACATAACATACTTGATTCCAAAAATTAAATTAAATCATGCATGAACATAAAACCTTTAAACCACAATTGAAATCCACATCCAAAATCATCTTACACCTCCATACTTACTCTTTATGCTAAAGATTGAAAGATTAGAACACAACACCCAAAATTCATCAACCTTATGCATAAAGCTTGCATGATCATGCATGGATTCAACTTTACACATGACTTACACACTTCCATAATCAATCAAACTCAATAAAACATCAAATTAACACTTATTTTTATCAAGATAACATGATCCATAAAGAAATCCATCAAAAATACCCAAAATTAAATAAGATCAGAATTAAGAATTACCTCACTTAAGCTTGAATAAAAGGTGATGGAGGTCATATTTGGTGCTGGTAGGAGTTGGGGGTGATGGTTGGTGGTGTTGGCGGTGAGGGCTGGTGGCCAGAGGTGGCTAAAAGTGGTGGCAGCATGGCTGGAAGAGGAGGCAATATGCTGAAAACAACAACAGCACAACCATGGGGGAGAGGAAGAAAGGAGACAAGGAAGAGGAAAATGTGTTGCTTTGTTTGCTTGCCAATTTTCTTTTGAATTATCCTATTAACTTGGCTGATATTTAATCTCCAAAAAGGACTTTTTACTAATGATAATTAGGGATAAATAATGATAATTAGCTAAACTCAATCATACCAACTTGTTGGGCCTCAAATTAGGCCCAAACGAATTGGACTCAGAAGTAAAACACTCCGTTATGATAAAATTTTTGTGTGGCTAGAAATTAAATTTTGTGATGTCATGAAAAATAATTTAATCTCTTAAACCATATTTATCAGGTTCTACTGTTGATTCATCTGAAATTTTACGACAACAAAAACTCGAATTACGAAGTGAGGGCCCAAATGAATTTTTCCCAATTGGGATTATGAAATGCGATAAATAAAGGCGAGAAAATTTATAACGTGGCTTAATTATATAAATAAACATGATTTAAGGTAGGACTATTACAAAAGTGATAGCCAGGCGACTATATACATTGCAAAGAACCATGTGTTCCATGAGAGAACAAAGCACATGGAATTAAATTGCCATTTTGTTAGAGAACAACTTCATGAGGGCTTAATCTCACTTTCTTACACAGAGACTACAGAATAGCTCGCAAATCTTTTCATTAAACCCCTTCCTGGGTTGCAGCATCATTACCTCCTCAGCAAGTTGGGGGTTTCCACATGTACACCCTTCAACTTGGGGAGGGGGTGTTTGAGCAAGTTAGTTATGGCACAACTTATTTATGCCAACTCAGCAAAGTTTGTAACACATTCTGTTAGCTCTTTTTATTTCTTCTGTTTTCCTTCTGTTATATATATGCACATGCTGTGTGTGTGTGTGTGTGTGTGTATATATATATATATATATATATATATATATATATATATATATATATATATATAGGTTGTACCATACATCATTGCTTGATGATGAACAATGATGATAATACCAGTGAGAGATTTTCTCTCTTCTCTCTCTAAGCTTATTCTTTTAGTTTTTTGATTAGTCAACGCTTCAATATCAACAGTAAGACTGCTACATGAGACCCCACGCCTCGCCTAATGGCCGAATTTTTGGGTATTGGATTTAGGCTAGATTTATTGATTGTATCATATTATTAGTTACTACTATGAATTCTCTATGCTTTTGTGTTAATTTGAAGTCCTGATTCTAGTTTTCACTATTCAATTTGTGAAAATGAGTATTTGGTTTGCAACTTCTTTATAACTAGGGGGAGATTCAGCCAATTTGGGCCTAGTAAGATTTGATTTTGAAGTTGAATTGCCGTTGTAATGTATTGACCTTTGTGGGCTGGTGACGATTACTTTTTGATTGTCTTTCCTATTCATCTCTCCTAATGCTTTTAACGTAACCCTTTGGTCATAATTGCTTTTAGAGCTCATTGTTTTGGAGGGTGTTTTTGTTTTCACTCACTCTTTCTGCTGGTCCTTTTCCTGTCAATTTCATTTTACAATATAATAACCTTTTAATTATCTTTGTTTGTCAAATTTTGCAGTTAGTTTAAGCTACTTAATGTTGAAGTGAGGGAATTCGGAAAAATGGGGTTGGAGATGGGTGGTGGGTATTTGGGAAGTCGGCATTGTTTGGTTAAACATTAGTCCTTGTAGCTGTAGAACCAGTCTCATGGACATAGCATTTAGTTCATAGTGAAATTTTCAGGACATTCAATTTTTGCAAATGCTGAAAGAGTGGACATGCTACCATTTAATCAATGCAATCTACAATGGTTACGTTCTTCTCAAATTGAGCATCATCTTGTACTTGGACATGAATGCCTACCAACTGTGGTCTCATATGCTTATTTTTGTAAGCTATCTTTGCTACATGTAGTGAATGGTTAAAAGTGGGGAGTTGTCCATAATATATTTGCTTTATTTGGTTATATTAAAAGTCCTATAGGATTAGGAAATGAGAATTCTAGCCCTAGTTGTGGTATATCTTGTTTAATTGGACAGTGACTGATACGGAACTCAATAGGAGTTGTGTTTATGTCACTGGGTTCACTGAAGCCAATTAGGAGGATTTTGGGTGAATATTTTAGTTAATGGAATAATGGTCATGATTTATGACCTTGCTCAGGTGGGACACTCTGGGTAATGTTGATGTTGTCTAATGGTTAGATTGTGAAGCCATTTGTGAGGAGAAAGGTGTCTAAGCATAGAGAGGTTAGCATCAAGCACAAACGAATTGGAAGTGTTGGTGGATGGTTTGATTGAATATTATTTGTAAATTATCTTTGTTGATCTTTAGTGGATTACGTCTCCTATGTGGTAGTGGAGCATCAATCGTCAAACTATGCTAAGCATGGTGTGTTAGGGGTGTTTTTTTTGGGGGTGGGGGGTTTGCACAAAAGCCACAAGTGCTATATTCCAACTTGGCTATTTTTAATTTCTGGATGTCACAATATAGTTGTCAACTTGCATTATGAATTGACAATTCATTCTATGACCTTGGCAGTACTTGGTGTATTGTCTCCAAGAAGCATGCCTTTTCTGGGATAAAGGAGTTAGTCCTGATAATTGGTTATCTCCTCTTTCATTGTTGATAGCTGGGATGAGTAGCCTGTCTTACAGCTTTATAGTTTTAAATAATAGACATTTGGGAATTATTAATTTGTAACATTGATTTTTAAGCAATATAGCCTTCTAGTGAGTCTGAATTATTGACATCGAGCAATGAGTTGGATTAGTATGATGGAAACATCTAGCAAAATAGACATTTGGGAATTCACCTTTTGAAATTAGGGGGCTAAAGAAAAATACTTCTTTAAACTTCTTTTGCTCTCCCTTTTTACAAAGTAGGGGGTAGTTTGCAGTTTTTAAATCTTGGGTCTAATGGAAACAATCTTTTTGTAATTTTGCATATTCATGGGTAAGACTACTAAATCAGACTCCCACACCCCGCCAAGTGTCAAGACTTTGGGGTATTGGATTTGACCTTTTGAAATTAGGGATATAGTTACAATGAAGATATTACAGAGATCAGGTTTAACTATTTGACCTTTTGCTTACAAGGGATTAGTAGATTATCAGTTAGAGTACTCTGATTGAGATAGTTAAGTTCTAGAGATTCTGGCGTTTTACTGTGTAATGGTCCAAGAATTGTCAGATTTCACTGTTTCTTACTTTGAACAAAATTTGGTTTGATAAGCTCAAGGCAATGATCCGAAGAAGCGACATCCTTGATGGTTCTTGAAATGATTCTGGGTTCTGTTTATACGCAGGAAACATGCCTGAGAAAATTACAACCGAAAATCTTCTCAACAACATAATGGAAACATTAGCCGAAGGTGTTCATCGATACAAAACTACTTCATCTATGGAGAAAAAAATATCTAATACGTCGCTTCTCAGTTTAATCATCTGTTTGGACGTCAAAAGCTGGTGCATACTCTTTTGGGAGGTGGAAAATATGAAATTTTCCTAGTTTCTTTTCTTATCTTTTCCATTCCCGTATTTGGATTTGGCTTAGTGTTCTTTGTGTCCTGTTCTGCTAGGTTGTAGATCTTCTTTAAATTTGCTCTTGTTTTTGCTTTTTCATGAGAGCAGCTGTAGATGTCTTGTTATGGTGGTTGGCCCTTTATCTACTCGTACTTCCGAAACTTGTCTATAAATATTATTTTGTGGTTGACTTGAAAAATGATGTGAAGATACTGGGAGTTCTTGTTGAAAACTACCTAAACTTTGTCAAACGGACTAAAATAATGTAAACAATCCTTATGTGTGCTGAATTTAGCTAATTTTGTCATATGTAGGTGGTGTTGGGATTGATGGCTACTGCTATGATTGGAAGCCGGTGCAACTTCCAAACTGTTTATTACATAGGTATGACTTTATAACTTATAGTCCAATTTAGTTGCAATACATTCCAAAATTCCATAGGTGACTGCCAATGACCTAGCCTCCATGTAGTTCAAGACTAATGTTGTATACATCTCCAATACCTACTCTGCCCCTACACCCCTTAAAGTAGGATTCTATTCGTTTGATTTAGTTTCTTATACAGTAGTAAAATTTACAATCTTAGATGGGGATGATATGATTTGTGGCTTTTTTGCAAGTCCCTAGATTGAGGTACATATTTGATAGAAACTGGAAACATACAGGAAAACCAACGCACTAATTGTGGAGACTTGATTATTAGTCTTCGCTTCTAGCGCCTTTGTTTTCCTATTGGAAGCCTATCCCTATTCCTATGTTGTTCCATGTCCAGTATGCCTATATGATCTCATTTCTTGCCCATAGTGGATGCCTTTGTAGACAATCTCCTGGGCAAAATGCAACATCATTATAGTAACATCGATATTCGTGGTTTTAGTAGGATGCCAACCAGAAAGTACTGGGGAAGAAAATGCGAATAAGTGCAATATGTATATAGGACGATAGCTGCCAGATATTTGTTTTTATGGGGATTCTTTCTTTAGGTCTTTTCCCCTCAGTGGAATGTAGAATTACCTCAACTTTAATGTTCATTTCTTTTCTATTTAGCATGTAAAATTGTAATAACTAATTCTCAACTTCACATATTAATGTGTGTGATAAGGAGCATTTCATTCAAGTGAACACATTTACTGTAAGTATTTGCCACCAGGCAAGGTATTATTACATAGTGTATGCACTGCTTTGTCACTCTAATAAGCTACACATTAGAAATTTTAGTCATTCAGAGATTAATCTTGAATTATTCATTTCATTGGCGTCCTTCCCCATTTTCATCATGAATTTTTCATTTCTTGGTTGTCCCCCACATTTCCACGGTGATGACCCATGAATATTGATGTTTCTATTATTGCTTATGCCACGACGACTCTCCAGTGGATGCAATTTGCTCGTACTACTTAGTTGCACTACAACCTATTATATTTTTTCCGGTTATCAAGCGAAGAGAAATTTCAAATAATGGCTCGTGTATTTGGAGTAGAGTTGTTGTAATGAATCCTTGCGATCTCTAAGCTTTTCTATTGAGACTTCACTATGTCACGCAAAATGCTTATTATTTGATAATCTTGAGGCCCCTAATCTATAGGCTAATCTATAAGTTGTGTGAATTGTGACCCAATCAGGGGGGTATTTATGTTGTGGTGAGGGGTGTCCATGGACACCCCTAATCCAAAAAAAAATAAAATTCTATATTAAAAAATGTAATTTTTCATTTATGGACACCCAAAAAAAATAAATAAATTAGTGTATATTAGTAATTGGACACCTCTAAGCTACATGCCTAGATCCGCCACTGGACCCAATGACTCAATTAAAATTGGCCTGTTTAGGCTTATCTTTTTAATTAGTTTCTTACATGTTCCTTTTTTTTAAAGAAAAACGAATGAACCATTGGGATTCACGTAAAAGCCAAATCAGTTAGGATTGGTTTATGCCAAAAGCCCTAACGAAGTGAAGCTGTTTTGGCTTCACAAGACCCACCCCTAACCAAGATTGGTTTGCTAGGTTTTTTATTTTTTGGTCTACATCGTATAAGTTTCCTTACTGTATTTTCTGTAATATTCCGATGGCTTGGGGCCTAAGTCAAGGTTTGGTGGGTTTTCTTTGCTTGTGACATAAATTTGTATTTGAGCAATGTGATTGAATGAAAAGGGCCATCAATTCAAGGCTTCACAAACTCTCTCTATGCTTATGTCTTTCGTTCATAAGTATGAGAGTGACCAAAGCTCTTACCAACTTCATAATTCCTTGTCGGCAAGGGAGAGAAGAAGTTTTAACAAAAACTCATTCTCCCTATTAGCTACATCCTTCAAATGGTACAAACTATTGTCCGGTATAGCACAGGCTAATATTGCTCTGTGCTAGCAAATTCCGGATGCTACTAGTATTTTCGGTCAAGTAACGCGCAATACACCAAAATTTCAATTTTTTGTCCTTTAATTTGATTGATTTTTTGAAATTTAAAACGATATGAGCCCGATATAATGGAACATAAATTCAATATGTCTCATTCTAGTAAAAAAAACGGTGCAATGAATGGTACGATATTTATAACTTTGGTTTGTCTCTTGGTTGTCTTATTGGGTTGTTGACTTGATAGCCAATTTGACTTTTGACTTAGTAGTCATTTAGGCCATGACTTGATAGCCGATTCGACCAATTTATTTAAATAAATTAAATGAATTAAATGGGCTAATCCAAAGTATTAATTTATATTTATTTTATAGCGTGACAATTATTATTAAATTTATTGTACCTACAAATTGCCCCCTTGAGAGTTAGCCTCATCCATGATCTTGGAGTGCTTGAGGCGGTCGAGTCTCGAAACTGCTAAATATGTGGCAGCATTTGCGACTTGACTTGTATTATTGAGGTCTATCCTCTTGACTTGATACAGTGTTTAGCACGAGTTTTTGTTGAACAATCCAATTTTTACTTGGACCTGGAGCTTCAGTTGACCAGATATAATATGCCAGTAAATTCATCTCGATGCAGTTATCATGTCACATAATTGCATCGCACTGAAAACAACTTCAATGGGATGAATGAGCAAGGCTTTGGACATCCTCGAATGAGATATGACTTGATTGGATAGCACAGAACTGTAGTTGAGCAATTTAATTTAGGACCATAAAATTTGATATCTTAATTTTAAAATTGTTGACTATCTAATGAGGCACCAAATGAATTGACACCTTTGTTTTTTTTGGGGAGGATGTGAATTCTTAATGTTTCTACTTGGGCCCAAAAACTTTCAAGATAGGGCTTTAGCCCTCACTACTATTGATTAAAATAAAAATCCAAATAGAATAGAATGAATTCAAGTGAACTTTTATGAAACGTTTCAATAAGCTAGACCCACACTGCGGGTTGTTTCAGACCCTAAATAAACTCGAACACTTAAAAGAATCGGTTGGACAGGCAGATTCAAATCTCTTACAACCAACAAAGTCCTCTGTTCTTGGAGCAGAAGCTATTTGTTTAGCTTGACATCCATCCCAAGGTACCATTTCTAATACATTTATGGAACAAGCTTGTACAGATTGAGTACACCCTATACATGTATCATAAATCTTTAATGAATGTGACATTGAATCTATAATTTTTTTTAACTTCATTAATTTTCTATCTAGTTCTAGTAAAGTGGATCGGCTTATTAGAAAATAAATAAAAGGAGAAGGCCCAAAATACTTTGATTTGTTCCATTTTAGAAAGTATGATTATACCTTAAGGTGCTATACTAAGTAATCTAATTTGAATTGATGACTATTCAAATTTCAATTTCTAGAATCCTAATACATCTATAATTCGAATATAATAGAATAAAAACAAAAAAGACTACTTATTCAATAAATTCAATTAAGTGATACTAGTTGATTTTCTATTATGCTAAATTGAGGAAACAATAACGGGTCTAATAGCTGCTTTAGCGACTGCAATAGCTATAACAAAAATTGAAAAAAAGTTTCCTTTTAATTTGCGACTATCAAAAAAAATCAGAAAATGTTACAAAATTAAAATTAACTACAATCAATAGAACTTCAAGACACATAAGAGCCCGAACCAAATTTCAGCTCGTGGCTAATCCGTATATTCCTATAGAAAATAAAGAGGCTCTCAAAACAAGTACATGCTTGAGAATCATTAACCAACTCCTTATCAATCTCGATTCATTTCAATATGAACAACAATTAGACCGATTTGATTGACTAGAATATAAGAAGTTCGAATATTTAAGAACAAAACAAGTTTATATTTCTAAATGAAACTATAAAGTATTTCCGTTTCATGCATCAATTTGAATAAAATTGAATGGAAATTAATAAGATAAAATTTCATTTTTATTTGGATTGCTAGTTTTCAAAATTGACTATTGACTTATTTTATTGGCGAGCCACAGAAATTGCACCTATTAAAGCATCTAAAAGAATTATTGAAATGAGTTCAAATGGAAGAAAAAAATATGTTGATAAATGAATTCCAATTTACTGACTAGTATTTATCAAATCTTGTTCTAGAATCTGGTTTGATCTTGTAGTCCAAATAATCTCATACCATGATGCATTTAGAATAGTAATAATTAATGAAACAAAAAGATTGCACAAACCAACGAAGTAGCCCCATCCCCAACAATCCAAAGATGAAAATCTTGGCCATATTCTGGCCAACTCATGAATATTACAGCAAATTTTATTAAAACATTTATGGCTCCTACATTTATAGCTCCTATATAAAAAACCCCAGCTACGGGGCGAGAGATAGCAGAATGACTTTCTTATGTACGTGGCCACCCTAAATTTTTCATCAAGCACCACAAATTGGGATTGTGTCCTATCTTCATTGACAATTGTCAAAAAAAAAAAAAAAAGGAAACACAAATACACAATCCATACATAATGCATCATGGTTTGCCCATCATAAAAATGGAAACTTCATTGCCTAATCATGATTACAATTGCAAAAGCATCTTGCCATCATAGCAAAAGCATCTCGTCATCTCTAGGCCTGGCAATTTCACCCGAACCCGATGGACATCCGCTTCATCCGACCCGAAGAATCGGATGAAAATCCGATTAAACGGGTGAATTAAACGGGTGATGGATAATCGGGTGATGGCGATTAAACGGCTGAATTAAACGGGTGATGGATAATCGGGTGATGGATCGGGTCGGATACGGGTGATGGTCCACCCGACCCGTCACCCGACCCATCACCCGTTTAAATATATATATATATATATATAT
>JACYFF010003369.1:64696137-64741451 GCA_017589665.1 Selenicereus undatus
TTGGTGTTGTATGTAAATATGTAATTGTCCAGGCTGTTGAAATTTATTTCAGCGATAAACGAATGAAATGAGATAGAGCACGTTTCACCCGTTTATCACCCGTTTCATCCGCGGATGACGGGTGGATTGGATGCGGGTGAGCGGGTGACGGGTGGATCGGGTGGACTGGATGGATGCGGGTGATGGATGCGGGTGGGGGCTCACCCGCTTCACACCCGACCCGTTGCCAGGCCTAGTCATCTCCTTGCAAGGCCCTTCCTTTTTGGGCAAAATTAAGTGATGTTTTCTTTTTTCTTTTTTTTTTTTGGTGGACGGCAGCCAAATGCCTCAGTAGCAAAAGCTTTGTTTCTTCTTTTGCTATGGTTCTGGCATTTTTTTTTCTTTCTCTTTTTAAGGATTTTTTTTTCTTATGTACCCCTTTTAGGTTCACTATTTGTATTGTAGAATACCTCAAGTTTCGAACTAAAGGGATCCTTTTTGCCACAATTTATGATAAGGATTATGATATTTTCTCATCTTTTGATGACTTGCTCTCATAAGGTCCACCTTGGGTGACTATCTCTGATGTTCTCACCCTTCAATGGCTTGCCTGCATGGGTCCATTTTGGGGTGATTTTCTCGAATGCCTTTACCCTTAGATGGCTTGCCCATAGGATCCGCCTTGGGTGACTTTCTCTAATATTCTCAACCTTGGTTGCCTTCCCTTATGGATTCGCTGTGGGTGACTTTCTGTAATGGTCTCACCCTTGGACTGTTTGCCCGCATGAGTCTGCCTTGGGTGACCTTCTCTAATGTGTTCACCCTTGGCTGCTTGCCTACACGGGTCCGCCTTAGGTGACTTTTGTTAATATTCCCATTGTTAGCTGCTTGCCCATATGGGTTCGCCTTGGGTGATTTTCCCTGATGTTCTCACCCTTGGACTACTTGCACTTATGGATCCGCCTTGGGTGACTTTCGCTAATGTTCCCACCCTTGGCTACTTGTTCGTGTAGGTCTGCCTTAGGTGAATTTATCGAATATTCTCACCCTTGGATAGCTACATGGGTCTATCTTGGGTGACTTTCTTTAATGGTCTTACCCATAGATGGCTAGGCACATGGGCCTCCCTTGGGTGACTTTTACACTAATGTTCTCAACCTTGGTTGCTTGCCCACATGGGTCTGCCTTGGGTGACTTTCTCAAATATGAAGACAGAAGTCACATTGTCTTCGTCAACAACTTGATGAGAACACCCTATGATTTGAAGGCGAAGACTGCTGACTTAAAGAGGACCAGTATGTTGTCGTCACCCCAATTTGAAGGAGGATGCCTGCATCACCAACATAGATGACAGGGCTATCTTGTTGTTTCCATCGTCATTGATGCTTACTCGGAGGAGGAGGCAGACAACCTAAAGGAGGAGGCTTCATTGCTGCTATCACAAGCTAGGAGAAAGAGGCTATGCCATTGTTAACATGGAGAAGGATGTCGCAACCAACACGAAGGAGGACAGTATGTTGCCGCCAACATGAAGGAGGACGCTATGTCACTGCTATTATCAACTTTACGGAGGATGTCCGCATTTCAATATGAAGCAGAGGCCTATGATCATTGCCCCTAACTTGAAGTAGGAGACTTACATCACCGTTGGTGCTGACTTGAAGGAGGAGGTGGATGACTTCAAGTAGGAGACTCCATTTCCACAATAGCAAATTGGAAAGAGAATGCCTATGTCCATTACCCCCAAATTGAAGGAACCCTAAAAATCTGCAACGGTTGGGTGAGAGTTTAAGGTCTATTTAGAAAACTTTGAGACTTGCTTAGTGACTAAGAGTGAGAAACTTTGATAATTTGGGAGTGTTAAACTTAAGAGTCTTTAACTTTAATGACCTGGGAGTCTTTACTTTGATAATTTAGGAGTCTTGAACTTTGGTGACTTGATAGTCTTAAGTTTTGGAGACTTGTGAGTCATTAAATTTGAAGACTTGATAGTCTACTTAGCATTTTTTCACTTTGATGACTTGGTGATCATTTAGTTTGGTGATTTAGGAGTATTTTTTTTTATGACTTGGGAGTCTTTACTTTGATGACTTATGATTCTTGAACTCTGAGGACTTGACAATCTTTAACTTAGGAGACTTGGGAGTCTTAACTTGGAAAACTTATGAGTTTTTAACTTTGGAGACTTAGGAATCTTTTAGTTTGGAGTTTGAAATTTTTCGTGACTTGGTAGTCTTAAACTTTAAAGACTTTGTGACCTCGAATATTGGTAACTTGATAGTCCTAAACTTTGAAGACTTTGGAGTCTTTGACTTTGAAGACTTAGGAGTCTATGTCATCAATGACTTGACGGTTTGTAAGCTTGACTTGAAAGACTTTTGATGACTTGAGAGTCAACAACATTATTCAACTTGTGAATTTGTCACTTAAATGACTTGAGAATCTTTAAACTTTAGTTATTTGATAGTTTCTGTCAGTAATGACTTGAGAGTCATTGAGCTCACTTCAAAGTTTGTGATTTTGTTGACTTGATAATCTTTAGGTGAATTGGAAATCTTTAATTTCGATCACTTGGAAGTCTATGATTTTGAAGGCTTAAGAATTCTGATGGGTGACTTGACAGTTCGTGTTGACTTGAGAGTCTAGAAGCTTAGATTTCAAAGCCTTAAGGGTGACTTGAGAGTGGAAACTATTTTGTGACTTGAGGGTCTTTAAAAGTGACTTGAAAGTCGTCAACTTGATAACTTGAAAGTCTTTAAATATGTCTTGCAAACATATTGCATTGATTTTGGGGTCTTGAATGTTTGACTTAAATATTCTTTAAGTGACTTAGGAGTTTGCCCCCTAAATGCTCATTTTGGGTCGTCCTTCTTCCATAGCATTTTTCAATATGATCTTGATAGAAGATCAATCAAATTCTTCAGTATCTTCCTCATCTGATGTGTTCTTTCTTTCTTTTGCAAGTTGGAAGACTTGCCCCTTGAACACCTTGCACTTCTCTAGGATGAATAATGATCCTGTGATACTTATAATATTCGGGATCATTAGTTCTTCCAATTTCTTCAGGACGCTTTGGTTGTGGAAGTTCTATAAGTCCCTTCTCAAGAATCGAAGTTTATTAAGCATTTTGGCGCATTAGGCTCAGAATTAGGATATTCATTCTCTTCAAAATCTCTAAGCATGGAGCTTCTATTTCTTGGCGATGTCATTAATTTATCATTGTTTATCCATCTCCAGTAGTGGGCGATTGTAAACTCCATATCATGAGCTCGTGTTGATAATTCTTGGAATGTATTATGCTATGTTCACTTGCAAAGCATACAGTATATCCTAATCCATCCCTTGAGCACATATCTCAATAACACCAGTTTTGGACAAATGATCTTTACACTTCAGAGTGAGAGCATGCCAATGGTTAATGCAATAAATGACCAACTCATCATTTCGTTGCCTAGTATCAGGCAATAAATGACTAACGGTTAATGCTAACTATGCGGTGCATGTTATAAAAGCGATTCAAGAACTCACTTTTCAATTGCACCCAACTATCAATGGATCCCGAAGGAATGTCTTAATACCAATTGAAAGAAATACCCTTAAGAGATCAAACGAATAGTTTTGCAAGAGGTCATCTTCCATGCCAGCATTATTGTAAGTCTCGATGAAGTAAGCAACATGCTACCTGGGGTTCCCCTTGGCATCAAATTATTAGAATTTAGGTGGTTGATAGCCATGAGGCATACGAAGTGTATTGATCCTCTTTGTATAAGGTTTCTTATACAAGTGAGTTTTATGAGAATCTCCTCCCAGATGGGCCTTCACCACGTCAGCTATCATGTTTTGAACTTGGTCGACTAACATTGAGCTTAAGGCTGAATCATCCTTTGGTTTGCGTTCATCATCATATTCTTTGCTGTGATTGGAGTCTTTGTTGGAATCTTCACGACTTGAGCCTTTGTTGGAGCCTTTAGATGCCTGCTTCCTTAATTTCTTCATCAATTCAACAATCTAGTTGTTTTGATGCTTAATTTTAGCATCTTTTTTGTGCTTTACTCTGAGAGTCCATCTAGTATGGTCTTATGGTCTTCATGTCTGTTAGCTATTCCTCTAAGTTGGCATCCTCTATCACCATAATTGGCATGATGATAGTGTCAGAGAATTCGACTTTAGCTTGTGAAAAAAGTGAATCCCTTGGAGATGCCAGTAAAGAATCACTACTACCATAATCATCATCCTCCTCACTATAAGGTTGAAAGATAGGATTGGTGTAAACTCATAATTCATCCAATGCATGGGGTAGAATCCTCCTTATATTGAATACATTAAGTGATTTTAATTTAGAATTAGGAAGACAAGAAGTTGATAGACTCCGTCGTTAGGCAAGTTGGAGTCGAAGTTTTGATTTTTGCGTGACTAAAATGGTTGGAGCTATGACTTGTTGCCTTAGGGTGACAGAGACAGCAACATTGATCACGCTCCTAGTCATCACGCCAGTGTGTTCGCGCCAAAAATGTGTTATTTTTACAATATTTTTATACCCGATTTATGCTCGTTATAATTCTTATTTTTAGGTTTTTATTTGATTTGATTTTGTTTTGTAGGTATCGAATAAATGTGGAAAAAATGCGAGAAAAATATGAAAAATAAATAAATAAAAGGAAACCCAAAACGTACCCTACCCACGTGCTAGGCACGTGACATCTATTTCCCCCCTTAACTCTCATTCTCTCGCTTTTCATTTCCTTCTCTTTCCACTCCCGGCCAAACAAGCCCCGAAACCTCAGAAACCTCGACCCCCATCCATTCACAGCACTCACCATCTTCATCCCCATCCCTCTCTCTTCAACGAATCACCAAGCGCCAACACAATCCACCATCCTCACCCTCACTGGATTTCATGCTAAGGCCGCCAGCAGAGCAGCCAACACCATCGCCATCCCACTATACAACTCCGGCGTGAATCAACGGTGGAGAGGAGAAGGGAAGCTGTATAAATTGAAGGATAACGGCTCTAGAGAAGAGGTTAGGAGGTTTTTAGGGTTCAAATAGTTTTAATTTTGAAGTTTTTAAGCTTGAATTTCATATGAGTTTTCGATTTTTTAGATTTAGGGTTTTAGAAATTTGGTTTAGGGTTTGATTTTAGATTGGTTTTTTGTTCCAAAGTTCATATAATTACGATACTATTTTGTGTTTTCCAGTTGTAATTCACCATTTTAGTTTGCTTTTGTAAGATTTGGATGTTGGTTATGCTTAATTTCGGTCACTCACCCCTTCCCCTATTTTCGTTTCATTGAGCACAGTTATGGCGTTTCCACCATTGTTGGCGATGGGTGAATCTTGTTTCTGATTTTGTTGGCTGAAATCTCGTTCTTCTCCTCGGTTCAAGGCCCTGCTTCACTGGTCTGCCCCAAGACATGGTTTGGCTTTGAATCTTAATTCTCATTTATGCTTTATGCTTGTTGGTTAATTGTTGAGAAATCAAACCCTTTTGCTTAGTTTCTGGTTTTCTTGGGTTAGTTGAATCAATGATGTTTTGATGTTAGTAGAGCAAATTTTGGAATGGGAAATCTATATGTGCTTTTCGATTTTGTTGAGTTGATATCGTGGTTGATGTTAGATGGTTTTTAGTCGATTATGCTCTGAGATTTATTTTCGTGACTTTAGGTTTGATTGATGATAGTCAAAACAGCATGTTCTTAGTAATTCAGAATGAGTAATTTTGGTTTTAGATGCTTGTTGCTCTACTTTGATTGATGATGATAATGGATGTTAATGATGTTTGATCTCCTGTACCCCGCTTGTTTGTTTGTTTTTGAACTTGGTGGGTGGTTTTCGGCTGGGTATTGCTCTAATAATCTGTTGAAGCTTGTTAATGGTCGTTACTGGTTGAAGCTGAAATTTCAAATCCCTCTCCCCTATTTTGTTTTGTCCATTTTCCACCTTCGTTAATATGTTCTGTTTGCTCTGGTTTCATTCATGTTGCTCCCTTGTTGTCGATATCTGTTCTATCTTAGGTATTGTGTGAATGGTTGATGCATTCTTGAATCCTTGGTATAAGTTTGGGTTGGGCTTCATTCATATTGTTGCCTTGTGTGGCTTTGTTTTCGTCAAATGACAAGGTTAGGCAAGGTTGGCTTTATACTTCTAGTAGCTTCTAAATGTAATTAGTTACTAGCTAACATTGGTAGTAGTTGAATGTTGGTATTTTCTTTAATTAATTTGTGTCAGTAGTGGTTTTCCTCTTTGTTTTTGCTTTCTTCAATTTGAGTTCCATTAATTTCTAGGTCCTAAGCTTCTATTTTATTTGGCTTGGCTATTTTGTTAATATTAATATGTTAGATTATTATTTAAGTGACCTAATTTAAGACCCATTTCTATGGAGACGACCCTCAAGTACTACAGTGAAAGTTGTACGCTTGCGGCACTCTATTTTATACTCAAAATTATCCTAACAAGTTTTTGGCACTGTTGCTGGGGACGACGACATTAGATTATGTCGCATCTTCTTTTCGTAGCTACTTTAGTATTAGGTTGTTTGATTACGTTATTAAGTTGTGACTTGATTTACTACATTGCTTGAATTGTTGAAAAATCCAAAAATATGGGAAAAGCCTAAAATGAAAAAAAAAATAGAAAAACTTGAAAATCACAATTGAAAGATTTAAAAAATCCCAAAACAAAGTGGCAAGTTTATGTTTTCCTCAGTTTGAGCACTTTTCTTTTTCTTATTTTCATTCTTATTAGTTGCTTATACTTTGACTTACTTTATTCGCTATTAGTTGTGATTTAGTTAGCTCATTTCTTAAAAAATCCAAAAAATCATAAAAATTTAGAAAAAATTGAGACTTCAAAAAAAAAAAAAGGTTTGATTGAAAAACTCTGAAAACAAACAACTTAGAATTGATTTATCGTTTTTGCTGATTAAGGTGTTTTGTAGTTTTAGAATTAGTAATTTGAATTTAGTTTTTGATGTGTCTTACCTTTGATTAGCTTTTTGATTTGGCTAAGTCTTCTTTGCAAATCGTCTTTGGGATTGAGAATCATTTTATTTTGATTTTGCACTTAAGAAAAAAAGAAGAAAAAAATTAGAAAATTCAAAAATAAAAAAAATAGAATGAGAAAAAGACCAAAAATAGGACATTTTTGTAAAGGTGTCGGGTTTACATGACTAGTTGGGTTAGAGACCTTGAAAATCAAAGACTCGTTAGGAGTGAGCCCAACCCTGACTTAGAACTCAAACGTGAACCTAAGCTTGAGTTAGGAAATATGGCGCAAGAAAGGACTTTGAGTGATATCTTCCATCCTCCCAGGACTACTTTGCCATCATACTTTATTATGCCTAATCTTGCACAAAATGTGACCTTCAAATTAAAACCCCATTATACTCAGATGCTCCCTAAATTCATAGGTTTAGAGGATGCTTATTTATTTTTAAGGGAATTCAAAGAAATTTGTTCTATGATGCATTTCCTTAATATTCTCATTGATGTTGTGTGAATGAAATTGATTCCTTTTGCTTTAAAAGATTCTGCTAAACGTTGGATGTATGGCTTGGCTGCTAATTCTGTTGCTTCTTGGAATGATTTTGTAATATTGTTCTTAAGAAAATATTTCCCTAATACCAAGATTGTTAAGCTGAGGAATGAAATCAATCAATTTGTGCAACTTGATAGGGAATCATTTTGGAAATATTTTGATAGGTTCATAACTATGTTGGCCCAATGTCCCTATCATGGTTTAGACTAAACACCTTTGTGCCAAATTGTATATGAAGGACTTGACCAATAGACTCGGACCATAGTAGAGTTCATGTGTCAGGGTGACTTTCTTTCTAAGAACCCCACAGCTGCTTGGGAGTTTTTAGAGGACTTGGCTGAGAAGACTATGCAGTGGAAAAACCCTTGTGATGACAGCTGGAGTTCTAGGTTTGCAAGGGGTGGGTTGCATTCTATTTCTGATGTAAGTCGCTTAGAGTCTAAGATTGCTGTTTTGGAAAACATGTTAAAGGGATTATCTCCCCAGATGTCCTAGTTATCTCAGACATCTATAGTGTCTTGTTCTCATTGTCAGACCCTAGATCATTCTTTGAGTACTTATCCTTATTTTTCTCATCAGTTAGCAACTGAATAAGAGCAACCAAGTATGGCCTTCTAAAGATCTAAGAATGAACCCCTTCTTCCCTTATTACAACCCAGGGTGGAGAAAATACCCTAATTTTTCATGGAATAGTAGACCAAATGCTACAGTTCCTAATTCTCAACGATGTTTCTTGGAAACAACTCCCAATCTATCTCTCATCCTTCAAAGTCCTTTAAGAGTATGGCTTTTTCAGGCGTGTATAATGCACCTAGACCTCCACCTTCCATAGCTCAAGTTCAACCTCCTCCTGGCTGCACTAATATTCATAAATTGGAGAGGAGAATCAATAACAATATGGAGAGAATGATTAATGCTAACATGGAAAGAATGATGAGAATGATGAGCAAATAGTTTTCTCAATTAGCATCATCTTCTATGGAATCAGGTACCTTCCCGAGTCAACCTGAGGTGAACCCTAAGGGTCACGCCTCTCCTTCTTCTGGTAACTCTAGTGAGCATGTGAGGAAAATGAATGTGGTTATATCTCTCCATTTTGATCGAGAGGTTGATAACCAAGTCAGAAATCCTAATAAACCTTGCAGGTACCCTCACAAATTCTTTCAAAATTCTTTTGCCTTTTCTCCTCTAGAGACTAGTTCATCCAGTTAGTCAGGGGATGCTACTGATGGTGTCCCCAATACTTCAGATAGTCCTTCCTCTCCTGAGTCACCTTTTAAGAAAGAAGAGCTTAAAGAGAAAGACTCATCTGACTCGCCAAGTTCTTCACCTTCTAAGGATTCTTTCTCCCCTTCTTCTTCTGAGAAAATCCGGATGCTTTTACCTTCTTTTTCCTATAGGCTAAATAAGAAAGATCAAGATCATATTGAGAAGATGAGAGAGAACTTCTCTCAAGTAAAGATCAACATTCCCTTGCTCGATGCTATTCAGTAGATGCCTCCTTATGCGAGATTCTTAAAGGAGCTATGGACGACCAAGAGACAAACTGGTGTACCTAATAAGGCTTTTTTGACCTCTGGTGCTAATTCTATCCTTTCTCAGATTTCGGTGAAGTATAAGGACCTCGGTTGCCCTACTGTGTCTATAGTCATAGGAGACCAAATCATTCATAAAGCATTGCTTGACCTTGGGGCTACTGTTAACTTGATACCCTTTACTAAGTATGAGAGATTAGAGTTAGGTGAGCTAAAACCTACTAACACGGTCATTCAACTGGCTAATAGATCAACTAGGTTGCCCAAGGGGATAGTCAAAGATGTGCTGGTTAGAGTGGGTGAATTTATTTACCCAGTGGACTTTGTCATGATTAAAACTGAGAAGGTATCCAACTTAGCTAGTCAAGTTCTTGTGATTCTAGGATGTCCTTACTTGGCCACTACCAATGCCCTCATTAATTGCAGGAATGGTATAACGAGACTGTCTTTTGGCAACATGATTGTGGAATTGAACATCTTTAACATACAAAGACAACCTTCTGGATTTAATGATATGGAATTTTCTACTCTTGACTGGGTAGGGGATTTTGTATTCGATGATGCTTTTGATGATGTATTTGCTACTGAGTATGAGTCATTTCTTATATATAATGAGCCTGAATATGATGTGTTTGAGTTTGATGACTTGTGCTCTACTGCTAATTTTCTGCGTACAGTTGTTTCTAAATCTGCTGCTAAATCTGTTTTCCCTCTTGCTCTTGAATTGAAACCCCTTCTTGACTCTCTTAAGTATGCATTCCTAGGACCCGACGAATCCTTACCTATCATTATTTCTTCTAATTTAGACCGGAACTAAGAGGACAAACTGATTTCTTTACTTAGAGAGAACAAGGAAGCTCTGTGATGGACTTTAGGGGATATCCAGTGTAATAAGCCTTTTATTGTGCAACATAGAATTCATCTAGAGGACAATGTTAAGCCCTACCGTGACCGCAAAAGGCGTTTGAATCCCACTTTGCAGGAATTAGTTAAGAAGGAAGTGTTGAAATGGTTAGACCATGGGATTATCTATCCTATTTCTGATAGTGAGTGGGTTAGCCTTGTTCAAGTTGTTCATAAGAAGACCGACATTATCGTGATTAGAAATGATAAGAACGAGTTAGCCCCTACTCGAGTTCAATTTGGGTGGCGTGTGTGTATAGATTATAGAATGAATGTTGCCACTAGGAAAGACCACTTTCCCCTCGCCTTCTCGGATCAAATGCTAGAGTGGTTGGCTGGACATTCCTTCTATTGCTTTTTAAATGGATATTTTGGTTATACCCAGATCTTTATTGCTCATCAGGATCAGGAGAAGACTACTTTCACCTGTCCATTTGAGACATATGCCTTTAGAAGAATGTTGTTTGAACTGTGCAATGCCCCTGCTACCTTTCAAAAATGTATGATGTCTATTTTCTCAGATTTAGTTAAGCAATGTATGGAAATTTTCATGGATGACTTTTCTGTGTTTGGATCTTCTTTTTATGATTGCTTGTTTAATATGAGAAAGGTGTTGGAGAGGTGTAGGGAGAAAAACTTGACTTTGAACTAGGAGAAATGTTACTTCATGGTTAAAAAGGGTATAGTCTTAGGACACATTATTTTTTGAGATGGAATTGAGGTAGACAAAGCTAAGACTAACCTGATTGTTAATCTTCCCCCTCCCACTTGTGTGAAAAAGGTACGGTCCTTCCTTGGACATGCTGGCTTTTATCATAATTTCATTAAGGACTTTAGTAAGATTGCAAAGCCTTTGTCCAATCTGCTAGTTAAGAATGTGCCATTTCATTTCTATGAAGAGCTTCTTGAGGCATTTTCTCAGCGTAAGGAGGCCTCAACCTCTGCTTCTATTCTTTACCCTCCCATCTGGGGAGAACCATTTGAATTGATGTGTGACGCATCTGGTTGTACTATTAAGGTTGTTTTAGCACAACGTATTGATAGAAAACCCCATGTTATTTACTATGCTAGTCACACATTGAATGATGCCCAGCTGAATTACACTGTTACTAAGAAAGAATTTTTTGCTGTGATCTTTGGTTTTGAAAAGTTTAGACCCTATCTGATTGGGTCACATGTGATTGTTTATATAGACCACTCTTCTCTTAAGCACCTTATTTCTAAGAAGGATGCTAAGCTTAGACTTGTGAAATGGACTTTGCTTTTGCAAGAATTTGACTGTGAAATCAAGGATACGAAAGGTTCTGAAAATCTTATAACTGACCATCTGTCTAGGATCCTCTTTGATAGAAAGAGTGAGTCCAATGTTCTGAGTGCTTCCCTGATGAGCAATTGTATGTTGTTCACCCTGATCCTTGGTATGTTGATATTGTGAACTACTTAGTTGCTTATAGGATCCTTGAGGGTTGGACTAAGAATGACAGAGATAGATTCTTTCACCTTGTGAAATTCTTTGTTTGGGATGACCCTTTTTGTTTAAGTTCTGATCTGACCAAGTCTTTAGGAGGTGCATTCCCGACTATGAGGTTAGAAGTGTCCTTTCTTTTTGTCATGACCAGGCATATGAGGGACATTTTAGTGGTAGGAAGACAGCAGCTAAGGTTCTTCAATGTGGTTTTTACCAGCCTACTTTATTTAAAGATGCACTTGAGTACTGCAAGAGCTGCCCTAGATGCCAGCAATTGGGTAGAATATGCAAGAGAGATATGATGCCACTAAACCCCATCACTGTTGTAGAGGTTTTTGATGCATGGGGTATTGACTTTATGGAACCATTTCCCTCTTCCTTTGGGAATGAATACATTTTGTTAGCTGTGGGCTATGTTTCTAAATGGGTTTAGGCCATCCCTTCTAGGACCAATGAAGCTAAAGTCATCGTGAAATTCCTTAGGGAGAACATCTTTGCTCGATTTGGTATGCCCCGTTGTAACACCCCCAACCTAGGGAAAGTCACACCGCCAGGACTTCATGGAGGGAAATCCTTAAGGCTCTTGAAGATCAAGGGTTTGGATTAGCATTTAGATAGTCTTTCTAAAATAAAACTACCAGAGTTTTCCCTATTTTAGCAACATTTTAGGGTCTTAGCTCAGCTAAGGATACTTGTAGACTGGTAATAACGTGTAACATATGCTAAAGTGACTCAAATTCACTGCTTCGGGCCACTCGCCCGGATTACTAACGTTCAAACAACTAAAACGTGGGTCAGAATGATACATATACAAATACAAAGGTGGCTACATGCTTTCACACACAACAAGGAACTTAAAAATTTACAACATGGTAGGCATCAGACACTTTGCAAAGCTGGCAGAGACTTCTAAGGGGTCGGCAAAAAATAACTTCAGGGATCTCTTATACCTGCTCAAATTGAACCTAGGAAAAAGGGGAATAATAAAGGGGTGAGCAACCAAACGCTCAATGAGAATTCTCCTACTCCTTAAAACCCAAAACAGTTGCGGGCAATAATACTAATAATAGCCACATATCACGTATTCATACTTTACTATCATATTAGGTAATCAAAATCCCCAAGGAAAGATCACCACCCTTAAAACTTCATTCTAACCCCTGAACTCATTTCTAGGCCCTAAACGACCAAACTTCCCTACTAACAAATAGTCAGGCACATAATCAAATAAGCAACGAGGATTGAGTTTGAAGCTTTCAAACATACTTTTGAAAACGCAGTGACTCTTCATTTATTCCAAGAATGGTTTATAACTCACGCCAACTTCTTAAAAGATTATAATTCTTTCTGAAAGTACTTAAAACATCTAAACTGGTAAGAAAGACTTGGCAAGAAATATTCTATCGTCGAATATGCACATTGAAAAGCTTGCACGAACAATGCAACATTTGAAATTTCTTTGGACTATACTTGGAAATTCTTTCATAAAAGATGAGCAGGAGGTGCACATTTGAAAACTTTCTTTGTTTTCTTCAAAAAACTCTTTGGTTAGCCTCTTGAGGCTCATATTCTTTAAAAGAAACTTCTTTCGAATTGGTTCTCTAATGACCCTTATAGGCTTTTCAAATATTATTCAATATGACCTCTTAATGGCCCTTATAAATTTTTCTTTTCTGAAATACTTAAAATTGTAAACTGCCAACTTCTTTTCTTACTTATTAGAAACTTATTCATAGCATAAAAACATCTTATTGTGCTGGCTAGGGGAGGTTTATACTGCCCCTAAGTGAGATCATCACTCACAACTCACATTATACCCGAGGTATATGTACATAACTTTTGGCCAAAGCACGTCTCAGCAGATAAACTCAAACTTCGATATTGTCCTCTGTGGGACAACAGCTTACACCAAGATAATCATATCTTGAGTCCAGTCCCCCTCAAGGTTTTCTTATGCGTCACACAACATAACTTATCTGGGGAACAGCTCATACCAAGATAATTCATATCTTGAGTCCAGTTCCTAGGAACAACTCACATCATGATAATCATATTTTGAGTCCAGTTCCTAGTAGTTCTTTAGGGGAAAACAGCTCGCGCCATCTTTGCGTCTAATTTCCAGGAACAGCTCACAACAAGATAATTCATATCTTGAGTCCAGTTCCTAACCCTGGCCAGTTGCCTAGCACTTTCTTAGCCTTTAAAAACGTGTTTCATTTCTGTTCTTCAGTTGCTTACTATATTGAAAACTTATATTTTTTTTACAAAGTGATCATAACCTTTTTAAATGCTTATAGCTCACTTCGTTTTTAATCTAAAACCTTCTTATAAACATAATATATTTACTAACTCGTACAACGACTTTACTTTTAACTTAAAAGTTTCTTATAAACGTAATACGTTTACTAATTCGTAAAACGACTTCATTTCTAACTTAAAAGCTTTGTATAAACGTAACAAGTTTGATAAGTCATAAAACGACTTTGTTTTCAACTTAAAAGCTTCTTATGAATGTAATAAGTTTGCTAAATCGTAAGACCACTTTGTGTTTAACTTAAATGCTTCTTATAAATGTAAAACGATTGCTAGTTCATAAAACGACTTCGTTTTTAACTTAAAAGCTTCTTAATAACGTATGTTTGTTAGTTCGTAGAAAGATTCCGTTTCTAACTTAAAAGGTTCTTATAAATGTAATACATTTGTTAATTCATAAAATGAAACCCATTTAGCACTTTAGGTGTGTAGTTAGTGTTTAACTCAAACTATGTTCGTAATAAAATCCTCAATTGTCATTTTATAACTCGTTTTAATCCCTTTTTAAAACTCAAAGGTGGGCGTAATAGTAAACTAAAGGCTTAAAACGTACCAAACTTACTATTATTTGAAAACTTAAAGTACTTGGCTCGTTTATAAGGCAAACAAGTTTTCTTCATAAACTTTTAGCGTGAACACTTCTTAAAACATAATGGTTTTACATGTTCATAACTTGAAACTCAATAGAGATTTAAGCAAGCAACTAGTATATAAATTAGCTAAACTTTATAATTAGCTCCTTAAGATGCTCCTTTCGAGGTCGTTTAAATTCTTTTAAACACAAGGAGAAGTTATAAACAAACCAATGCCTTAAACATTTTCAAATTCGCTTTTAGTTTATTTTTAGACTTCCTAAACCTATCGACTATTCAGTTGAGTCACCAACTGAGTAGTTTGACAATTTAGGATCTCTTTTAGGCCACAAACATCTTAATCAACTAACAGGCAATTGGTAGACACTTAAAAGCGTTCGAAATCATAGAAATAAGCTTTCTAAATGACCCTTCTTTTTAAAGACTTCTTAAGTTTTAAGAATTGGTCACATAGCACGTTGAGGGAAGAGAAGTATACACATAGCACATTCATACACTTCACAACACAACTCATCAGAATCTACTCAATGAGCCACACATGGCCTCGTAATCCACACTATTATGGTAATTCACAACCCAAACTCCCTCCTCACACAACAGCGACAACAAGAACTTCAAACCACTCAATAGTTCCATCTCAAGCCATCCAACTACCAAGCTCGGTTCAATATTGGCACGCACAAACCAATAATACATAGAACGATCGTAAATTGGTATAACATTCACACTTAATAACCAACATATTGTTTAAGTGTATCGACTGACGCAATCGAGACTTTAAAGTGACATTTTGCTTTTTAGTTCGCAAACCGATATCCATAAGCATAATCTTTCATTGAAATTACTACGAATAGACTATTAACATGCCCAAACTGATTTAGCCATAGCCCTTAGACATAATTAAGTTATTTCCATAATTACTTCAACTGCTCAACTAGCATCACTAGGCGTCAAACAGAATTCAAGTGCGACAAACTCATGCTACGACAGCCCGATAACAACATTATGCTTACTTTACAACCCTCGATTAACTGGTACATTCAGCCATACATCGAATTAGCATGCAATTAACCCAAATTCAGTACCATGTTCGTAATTTCTGAACTTTGACTCCAATTTAGTTAAAAATCATTGAAACTAATAGTAATTTAGGAGGAAAGGAACCTCACATCGAATCCGAGCTAAGTGTTCATTCGAAGGCTGACTGGCTTGACTTTAGGGCTCGAACAACTCCAACTTTTGGCTCTAGCTCACTCACAATTGAACAAGACCCAAATCACGCCCAAATTCCCAAAAAATCGAACCCTAAAACAGACCCAAACTCACCTACTAATTTGAGGTTGAATTGGGTGTTCGAAAGCAATGATTTCTACCCTAATTTATAGAAAATTGAAGCAACTAATAGGTAAAATTGAATGGCCATACCTAGGCATGTGTTCAAGCTCCGATTCGGCAGCCCAACGTACCAAAAACGTGGTGGTTTCTTCCCAGTTCTACCCAATTTCAGTACCAAATAACGGGGGCGTACTTCTCTTGCACTCCTTTCACAATCCCAATCTACTTCATGCTTAGCTATACACTCCGTCTCCAAAGTAACATTCCCTCCATGGGCTTCCAGTCTTACCTAGTCAACGAGTTTTTCCTTGAACCATAACAACACAATCTCTAATGGTAAGATTGATATGATGATTAGTTCTTAAGGGGTAGACATAAGGGGTTAGGTATCTATCTTGTCAGGCTTACTGGCTAGCTTCTTTGAGAATCCTGGGTTCACAAATAACTGAGGAGCATTAGAAGTCAACTAAATTGCGAGCATAAAGATGGTTAACAGGAGGAGTACCTGATACAGCCTTAGTGGAATCTCTTTCCAATCAAAATGCTCGACCTCCCACTTGAGCTTTCTTATGGTCTCTATTGTTTTCTGAGGAAACACTAGCTAGAGGGCGACCTTGTTGTGTCGTTGGGTTGATTCCCATTCTAGATCTCTGAATATTACCCTGATTATTCCACGTGGCCCTTGGGCAATTAGCGGCTTTGTGACTCATATCACCACATTTAAAACATGAGCCTGTAAAGCTTTTGCATGGGCCAGGGTGCTGACGTTTACACTGGCCAAATGTTATCTTTGGTTTCCATTGGACAGCTTGCTACCCCTTGTCTTATTTTATCCCAGGTTTAAACCTTCTAAAGTTTCTGCTTCCCTAAGAGTTGGATTCTCCAAGGCCAAATTCCCTGTTTGCTCGGCCTTTTTCTTTGTTTTCAATCTCGGTCTAATGTACGATGCGACCTACTTTCACAGCCCTCTAGTGCATTTCTTAAAAGTTGGCATAGGCATACCCCACTATTATCTGCTTTATTTCTCCTTTTAATCCTAGTTCGAAGTGGTCCATCCTCATTTCTTCGGTGACCACTTGGTTAGGTGCAAAGTGGCTCAGCTCGTTGAACTTCGCTGCGTATTCTATTACACTCATTTCTCCTTACTTCAGGCATAAGAACTCTCGTCCCTTAGTTCTTTTTACATCATGAGAGTAATATTGAGCGTCTATCAAGGCTTTCAATAGGTTCCAGGTTCACGCGGGTTCACCCGTTCTAGGTTTTAACGTTCCCCACCAGAATTCAGCTTCTTTTTCGAATTAATAGGTGGCCAGATGCACCTTGAATCCCTTAGAGCCCTTCACGATTTCAAATTAGTTTTCCATTCTCGTTAGCCATTCCACATATACCATAAGGTCAATTCCACCTTCAAACTTGGAGGCTTAAGCTTATTAAACTGGCATATCATCTCTATGGCAGTTGGTTCTGATGTTAGCTTACGTCGAGGTGGCATCTATCACACATCCACACAAGGAATTACTTAGTTCCTTTTTCAGCGAGGGTTAACTTGCGATCGCTCTAGGGTTTGTGAGGGTATGATTCCTTGGTTAATAGAATGATTCGCAAATAGTGAGAGTTGTTATGTATAGCCTCAAGTCTAGTTCAGATCAACCTTCATATAGTCAATTAGTCATACGCACATATAACATCTTATTCAAAGGAAGTACACGTGCATGTTTACAAAAACTAGTGGGCACATAACACTTGGCAAGTACCAACTGCATTTATTTCATTTGGACTGTAGTAGTGGAACATAAGGTCACTAAATACTCTTTATCACTCTAATGCTTTATATTTAAAAGAAACAACTTGAAACCTTACATCTGGTTTATTTTCATACAATATAACATTTGTGAACTTAGTTCACGCTAGCTTACTCTATTCTTCATCTGAGGTGTCGTCCCCATAAAAGTTGTTAGCCATGGATTCATTTGGGTTCTTGATCATTATTAAGGGCTAGTAGCTCATACAATACCGAAATGGGAGTATACTCTGCGCGGGGTGTTTCATCTACCAGCTCTCTCATTCTGAGCATGGTGGCTTGCCACCCTTGGGGGTAATATGTCCCAAAAGCATCCATCTAGCGTATCCACATTACATCAACTAGCTTATAGCACTCTGGTTGGGGCCTTTCAGCAAAGAGGTGTCTCATTTGGCGATTTTCTAGTTGACTCCTCTGGGCCACAGTAGTGGGGAGGCATTGACTTACCACAGGCTGGATGAGATGTGCCTGAACAATTTGGACGACAGTGGCATTTCTCTAGCGTGAAGTAAGTCCCAAGTGGTCTACATAACTCTCTGCCCGTAGTAGGAATTCTATTAAACCTCGATAGGAAAAGGGGGTACATTCCTCTCGGTATTGGGTCAAATGAAGTAACATAAAGGTTATTTCCTTCCATCTCCCCTCCACAGGCATCTTTCTTATTAATCTTGCTGCATATTCATTTTGATTGATCTCATGCTACAGTCTTTGGGTATGCACCTCCATGGCATGCCAAAACATGACCGCATTCCAAGTAGCCCACCCAAAGGGTAGATATATAAATGAAATCCATGATGTGGAAAACCATCATACATTAGCACTGAATAATAAGGGGAGAACTAGTATATACGTACATATTATAAGTCGTACCCTCAACACAAGTAATACCAAGCAAGACACAACCACATAAGCACATAAAGCATGTATTTCATATAGCACACGTCTATTATGATATCTAAATGCATAATACAAACCTATGGCTATGATACCACCTAATGTATCGCCCCCAACCTAGGGAGAGTCACAC
Organism: Selenicereus undatus; assembly: GCA_017589665.1. Lineage (NCBI taxonomy): Eukaryota > Viridiplantae > Streptophyta > Magnoliopsida > Caryophyllales > Cactaceae > Selenicereus > Selenicereus undatus. The sequence continues at coordinate 64,714,628 of JACYFF010003369.1, forward strand.
CGCTAGGACTTCCTAGAGGGAAATCTTTAAGGCTCTTGATGATCAAGTGTTTGGATTAATATTTAGATAGTCTTTCTAAAATAAAACTGCCAGGGTTTTTCCTGTTTTAGCAATATTTTAGGGTCTTAACTCAACTAAGGATACCTGTAGACTGGTAATAAGCTGTAACACATGCTAAAATGACTCAAATTCACTGCCTCGAGCCACTCGCCCAGATTACAAACATTCAAACAACTAAAACACGAGTCAAAATGACACATATACAGGTACAGAGCCGGCTACATGCTTTCACATACAACAATGAACTTAAAAATTTACAATGTGGTAGGCTTCAGACACTTTGCAAAGTTGGCAGAGACTTCTGAGGAGGCATTACATCTTTGCTATCATTACTAATCAGGGTACCCATTTTAATAATAGATCTTTTGATGCCTTACTAAATAGGTATTCCATAGTCCATAGGCTTGCTACTTCCTACCATCCCCAAGCCAGTGGCCAGGCTAAAGTATCCAATCGGCAGATAAAGTAGATTTTAGAAAAGACAGTGAGTAGGAATAGGAAAGACTGGGCTGATAAGTTAGTGGATGCTTTTTGGGCATGTAGGACGGCTTTCAAAAATCCCTTAGGTATGTTACCTTATAGGATAGTTTATGGTAAGCCTTGTCATTTACCTGTTGAGATAGAGCATAAAGCTTAGTGGGCCATCAAGAAGCTTAATTATGACTTGACTGAGGAGGGTGAGGAGACACAACTGCAATTAAGTGAGCTTGATGAGATTAGAGGTAAGGCATATGAGAGTTCTCGATCTTACAAAGAGAGGGAAAAATTGTTTCACGATCGACATATTTTTAGAAAAGAGTTTGCCCGAGGAATGAAATTACTCTTGTATGACTCTAGGCTCCATCTGTTTTAAGGAAAATTGAGGTCCCGATGGACGGGTCCTTATATTGTCTCACATGTTTTTCCCTATGGTGCCGTTGAAATTCAGGATCCTCAAAGTGGTGCCACCTTCAAAGTGAATGGCCAGCATTTGAAACAATTTTTGGAGTTGCTGGGCCAAGAAGATCTATAGTGTCTGATACTCCATGAACCGAGCCGTGATCGATGATTCTGATGTGAGATAGCTTGGGTGTACCTAGCACCCAACCTGGTTTGCTAGAAAGTTCTTCTCTTCTCCTCTCTTCTTTTCTCTCTCTTTTCTTCTCCCTTTTTTCTTCTTTGTCTTATTCCAATTTCTTTTTGTATAGTTGGTTGCTTTTCTTTTTCTATAATTGGTTGTTTTGTTTTTGAGTCTTGTCTTTATTTTTCAACATATGTTTTCTTTTTAGATTTTTCTTTTTGGTCTTCATGTGTCTGTCCCACTCCTAATGAGGTCATTGTGAGATTTTGGTGTGGTGGTATGGTGCCCATGTGTACATACTTTTTTTTGAAAAATTTTGAAAAATCCAAAAAGATTTTTTGTTTTGTTTGCGGGGACGATTGTACTATGTCTGATTAGCTTAAATCCCATGTGCTTTGGTTATTAGCTTGTATGTAAGTGCGATGTGCATGAAAAATCTTCGACCTCAGTGTCACATTCTAAGCCCTAATGCTAACTCCAATTGTTCATTATAGATTGTATAATCTAATCGTTGTTTATCCTTCATCATTATCTTCAGGTCTTAGGTTTCCATGAATAATTCTCCTACTTGCTTGTGACATGATTACTTTGATTTTTGCCACTTTTAGAAAAAAAAGAAAAAAATTAATTATGAATAAAGAAGAGAAAAAAAGAAAAATAGATGAAATAAAATTTGGAATGACAAGCATCCCTTTGAGGCATGCGCTACTGGGTGTTATCCTTTGAGGCACGTGCTACTAGGTGTTACCCTTTGAGACAATACTGCTACTGGGAAAGCTTGTTTCTAATGTTAATAATGTAGTTGGGTCAGTCGAGTGGGATTGAATCTAATTCTGGTGAATCTAAGCCTTGGGATGGTGATACACTTGCACACGAGTACTGGGATGGATTCAAAATCTTGATGTACAATAGGGTGAAAAATTAGTGCCCTGATGTCATTTATGGGGTAGAGGACTTTGAAGTACATTCTATGCATATACAGGTCAATAACTTGGTTACATGGGTGATTTAGTTGATTCGACCATGTGCATATCATTCCCTAATTCGGTACATATTAGCTTGAGAAAAAACCAAAAAGATTTTCTTTTATTTTTGAAATAATTTTTGTGGGTATTTCACTTGAAAACCCTCATGAGACCCCACTCATCCACTTGGGAGACTGAGGGGTTTAAACGGCTTGTTGCATACGCTAAATGCAATCGTGATTCCTACAATAGTGAGTTAGGACTTTCTTTTTCTTATTTTCTATTTTCTTTTACTTAGTTTAGTCATTTTATTCGATGACGAGCAAAATCTTGATATGGGGGTATTTGCTCATGCCAAAAATGTATTATTTTTACGATACGTTTATACTCGATTTATGCTCATTATAATTGTTATTTTTAGGCTTTTATTTGATTTTATTTTGTTTTGTAGGTATCGAATAAATGTGGAAAAAATGCGAGAAAAAGATGAAAAATGCTGGAAATGAAGATTTGGGCCGACTTGACGCAAACCCAACCCAAATTGCTAGGCCCAACTTCTTGAAAAAGAATAAAATTTAAATAAAAGGAAAACCTAAAACCTACCTTGCCCACGTGCTAGGCACGTGACATCTATTCCCCCCCTTAACTCTCATTCTCTCTCTCTCTTCATTTCCTTCTCTCTCCTCTCCCGGCCAAACAGGCCCCGAAACCTCTGAAACCCTGACCCCCATCCATTCATAGCACTCACCATCTTGATCCCCCCTCTCTCTCTTCAACGAATCACCAAGCGCCAACACAATCCACCATCCTCACCCTCATCGGATTTCACAGTAGGGACGCCATCACAACAACCAGCACCATTGCCATCCCACCGTACAACTTAGGTGTGAATCTGCGGTGGAGATGAGAAGTCAAGCTGCATAAATTGAAAGATAGCGGCTCCAGAGAAGAGGTTAGGAGGTTTTCAGGGTTCAAATAGTTTTAATTTTTGAGTTTTTAAGCTTGAATTTCATATGAGTTTTCGATTTTTCAGATTTAGGGTTTTAGAAATTTGGTTTAGGGTTTGATCTTATATTGGTTTTTAGTTCCAAATTTCATGTAATTACGCAACAATTTCGTGTTTTCTGGTTATAATTCACGATTTTAGTTTGCTTTTGTGAGATTTGGATGTTGGTTCTGCTTAATTTCGATCACCCACCCCATCCCCTGTTTTCATTTCATTGAGCACAGTTATGACATTTCCACCTTTGTTGGTGATGGGTGAAGCTTGTTTCTGATTTTGTTGGCTGAAATCTCATTCTTCTCCTTGGTTGAAGGCCCTGCTTCGCTGTTCTGCCCTAGGACATGGTTTGGGTTTGAATCTTAATTCTCATTTATGCTTTGTGCTTGTTGATTGATTGTTGAGAAATTGAACCCTTTTGCTTAGTTTCTGGTTTTCTTGGCTTAGTTGAATTAATGATATTTTGATGTTAGTAGAGCAGATTGTGGAATGGGAAATCTGTATGTGCTTTTCGATTTTGTTGAGTTGATATCATGGTTGATCTTAGATGGTTTTTAGTCGATTATACTCTGAGATTTATTTTCGTGACTTTAAGTTTGATTGATGATAGTTAAAACAGCATGTTCTTAGTAATTCGGAATGACTAATTCTGGTTTTGGATACTTGTTGCTCTACTTTGATTGATGATAATAATGGATGTCGGTGATGTTTGATCTCCTGCTCCCCCCTGTTGCTTCGTTTATGAATTTGGTCGTGTGGTTTTGGGCTGGTTATTGCTCTAATAATCTGTTAAAGCTTGTTAATGGTTGTTATTGGTTGATGCTGAAATTTCGAATCCCTCTCCCCTATTTTGTTCTGTCCATTTTCCACCTTCGTTAGAATGTTTTGTTTGCTCTGGTTTCATTCGTGTTGCTCCCCTATTGTTGATATTTGTTCTATCCTTGGTATTGTGTGAATGGTTGATGTGTTCTTGAATCCTTGGTATGAGTTTGGGTTGGACTTCGTTCATGTTGCTACCTTGCATGGCTTTGTTTTGGTCAAATGACAAGGTTAGGCAAGGTGGGCTATATGCTTCCAGTAGCTTCTAAATGTAATTAGTTTCCAGCTAACATTGGTAGTAGTTGAATGTTAGTCTTTTCTTTAATTAATTTATGGCAACAGTAGTTTTCCTCTTTGTTTTTGCTTTCTTCAATTTGAGTTCCATTAATTTCTAGGTCCTAAGCTTCTATTTTATTTGGCTTGGCTGTTTTGTTAGTATTAATATGTTAGATTATTATTTAAGTGACCTAATTTAAGACCCCGTCCTTGTGGAGACGACCCTCAAGTGTTACAGCCAAAGCTGTATGCTTGCGGCACTCTGTTTTACACTCAAAATTATCCTAACACAATGCTTCGATTATCATATGTAATACTTGCATTTTTGGATTCTTTGAAGGTTGAGGGATGACATTCTTGGGAGCCGTGTATTCTTTGAAGGAGTATAGAACTTGTTTTCTTGGAGAAAGAGATGAGAGGTAGTGGTGTCCTACTCAGCATGCCAAATTTTTTTAACACAAATTTTGAGCCTAAAATAAATTAGACAAGAAATATGGATAAATTTAATTTGCATTGATTTCAAAAAATATAAGTACGATCTTCGTATATTTGTTACAAGATAAACAAATAAATAATTTCTCTTAGTCTATCTCCAATTTGTACTTAAAAAAGGTCGACTGGCTTGAATTACGATCAAGTTAGTTGATTTAACTTTCTTCAAATGAATTTGAATGTATTTTATCTTGAAAAAAGGCCTAAAAGGTTTAATCTCAGTGAAAAACAGTATTTGATCTCCACGAGTAGATGACACATGTTTCAAGCTTGTTGTCTTCTTCCATAAAGAGGATGCTCGAAAGTTTGAGTCTTCAGAATAGCCTGGGGAGTGAATGAGTTTTTCCACCCTTTGAATAGGAGAGAATGATGTTCTACTTATAAGGAAACTCTACTAGGGTTTGCATCTTGATTGTCTTCTTAAGTCGTTGACTTGACATCCAATTTGACTTTTGACTTGATAGTCATTTAGGCCATAAATTGGTAGCCGATTCAACCTAATTTATTCAAATAAATTAAATTAATTAAATGGGCTAACCTAAAGTAATTAATTTATATTAATTTTATAGCATGACAATTATTATTAAATTTTTTGTGCCTACATGGACTTTGAAAAATTATCACATAATATAAGCTGGATAGTTGATATTAGAGCATGTTGTGTTATGTAAGCTAATATCAAACCCTTCAAAACATTGAAGGCATAGACTCCATCTTAATCAAGTTATCTAATGATAAACTAGCAATGGCCCAAAAGTGAGGTGCTTTAAAACTAAGTCTAAAATTTCTACTAAATAATGCCTTCAATTTGCGACTTTAGGATACATACTATTTTATGCAAATAGTTCTTAGGGAAAAATGATTTTAAAATGTATTCCATGTCAGTACTATTCTGGGTAAAATAATTTGCAAGGGTTAATATTGTACAAGAAAATGATTTTTAGAAGCTTTTTCTTTCAAATTTGACCTAAAATTTTTTAAAATTTGTGTTTTTGACCCATAATGGGCTTAAAAGTGCAAATACTAAAATTTTTGTGATTTTAGTGAAAACAATGCTTGTATTAATATTTAAACTTCTTATAATGACTTTACTGGTACTAGTTGTCACAATCTACTACTTATATCATAAATATTATATTTTCTACCTCGAACAATAGTTACTAATCAAGCTTTCATATTTTTAAGGATAGTTGAAACTTTAATCGAGAAATTATAATACTTAAGACATAAGGTTTGATTAAATAACAATCCATGTTTATTGAAAATTTAAAAGTGGAAATATTACAACTGAAAGATCTAAAGAGGAGCTTAAACAGTTAGGATCATCAGAGATGCTTGCTCAAAGAGAAATGAAGAAAGCCAACTTCTCTTTGCTTCGAGTAAGCTTAAATGACCAAGTCCTTTTACAACACTTAGTTTCTCCATTTATAGAGGAGAAACAATATATAGGATGTCCTAATGACTGCAATACTCTCACATGGCTATGGTAGATGGCATTATTATTTTGATAAGATGATACATAATGGTGCAACAATTTTTTAGAGCACTAATTGCAGACAAGGTGACAAAAACAACAACTCCTTCTAGTGTGGATCCCACTTTACGTGGAGTCTGTAGAGATCAAGATGTAGACAGCCTTACCCCTTCAGGCATTTCTACTTTCAAAGAGACTGACAAGAATAGTCATCCATACGGAGATTTTGTATGTCTTCTTTTCCAATTATGTACTCAAGTCCATCATAATTCATATAATCATCAAAATCTTCATCAACTTCAAGATGCTTTGGATCATATGTTCTAAATTAAATCATGCAGATATTTCTTTACTTTTTCTGATAGGAATTTTAAACTCCAACGTAAAAGAAATAATTAAAGACATCTTCTGAAGTAACTTCTTCTACTTTGGTATACTTGCTGAAATCACAATGACAAAAAAAAAAGCTGTGTTTTTCAAATGCATTAATATTTTTCCTCATTTAATTAATGCCCACATTTGATGATAAATATTATAAAAATTAGTGACGCATGCTAAAGCATGATCTATAATTACTTCTTATCGCTTTGGAAACCATTCTTGTTATTGATCATTAGGATAATTTGGATCATATAATTGAACAATATAATGAGCTGGTTAGGTCTTTCCATTTTCATATTCAATTAATGCGTAATATATCTTAATATGCAGACTTCTTTTTTGGGGGTTCTTGTCGGACCATCAAGAGATGTGCAAATATAGTGGATCCTTTTAGACATACACTTTTGAAACTTAGTTAGATTTAAAAAGAATCACTACTTTAGGTCAGGGATTTCTATGAGGTAAGATACCATATCATATTCTCAAGATTTCACAATGAGGTCATCTACAAGGATGGAATTTATTGAAAATCTAACTCCACCACCTCCAGATCTATTAGGGAAGAATACAATAGTACTTCGTGATTGCAAAATATCATAGGAATAATTATGATAGTAGTCGATGCAGGTGGCATGCTAGTTTGTTGAACCGTTTCTCTTGAAGGAGGAACTTATTTTGGCTTGAAACTTCATAGGGACGCCTTAAGTAAGTCATTTATAACTCTAAATGAATCTCTATAATATTAGATAGGCAGAAAACACCAACCCAATGAATGATCTACATTTGTATGAAACTCTAAAATGTCTATAAGAATTCTATTAGAAGTAGAGACCCATTATAGTAGTCATGACATTTCATTTTGGAATTCCTCCATTTCTAGTAGGACATCTACTGTGATGATTACCATTAAGCTCATGAGTTAAACTATCTGATAGAGAATCCTTTGACCCTATATATGTTCAATAGAGAAATAAATCTAATTAAGTCATAATTGTTAACATAAGCGTCACCCTTGCACTTTCATATTTGATAAATTCTTTTTTCACAAAACTAAGTATTCCTTTGCAGTCAATTACAATAAGAAAAGTTTTAGGCTAGAAAGATTAGAAACTTTCAATTCCCTTTATCACTACAAGGATTTCTTTTGACACAATAGGATAGTTGGAGTATACTTTATTAAAGCTTCCGCTGCCATATTTGTAGAATTTTTCTAATTCTTTGATTTTGAGTACTGCACTGTAGTGGTCATTGCTAGCATCTAGCTTGAGAATCAAATCATCCTCTTTATTAGGCAAGTTAAGAATACGAAAATTTTTACATGCCTTTTTAAAGTTTTGAAAAATCTTTGAATCAATAGGGATACATGTTCAACTTATTTCTTTCTTGAGTTTCTATTGTAATGGTTTTTCTCACTTTTTCTAAGTCTTTAAAAATCTGAAGCATAGGTAAGACATCCAAGAAATCTTTCTAATTGCTTCTTATCTTAATATTCTTAGGGAAAGTTTCTATTTTTCCAAAAAATGTTTTTGTAGCATGATTCGTCCAACTTTTATTTTTAAACCTAAAAACTCTATTTCTTGTTCAACATAAATGCATTTGTTTTAACTAATGCATCTTTTGGTGATAGTCGGAACATCATCTTTGTCCTATTTCATAGTCTTAGAAAATATAAGAATCCCATCGATGCAAACTAAACAATAGTGATTGAGAATCTATTTTTCTTTTGGAATATCTAACACACATTTTGGAAGTTCCAATAGCGTCACTGTCCGCTCATAATGTCCTTGGGGGACACAAAAAGCAATTAAAGTAAGGCTTTTTTCCTCTATTTTCATTTTCCCGTATCCACTTTTATAGTCTATTTTCCGGAACCAAAAGATCCTTGGATTCTATTGAAAAAAACTATTTTGTTAGGAGTATGATAACTATTAAAAATAGTATTATCATTCAGTTTTTTTGTAATTGATTACCATTCTAGTTGTTCCCCTTTTTCTTTAGCATGATTTCTCACCAAGAAAGTAAGATTGTTGTGAGGACTCTTACTATTCGTGATTATTATCCAAAAGTTCTTTGATTAGCTTACTAAATTCTTGGATATTCTGGTGTGTATACACCATTTGTTTAACTAGGATAATAGTGTAGACATTTAACAAAGTAATCTTTGCAAATGTCTTACCTTTGTCCCAAAGTTTTAGTGGATTATCAAACTAGAGATGCTTGCATAATTGTGCTTGTTGTTCAACAATATTCGCTAATAGACAACTTCAGTAGTGAAATTATTAGTACTACTTCACATTGTGCAGGGATTACCTTCTCACCATGATGGCTGCATGTAAACTCAATCTTCTGATAAGTGTACACCTTATTTAATTTATCAATGGGAATCGAGTGACTATTTGTTGTGAATATGTTTTGGCTTATAGTATGTGTGCGTGGAGAGTATAACCTATGGAAATTATTTCCAATGATCATATTATAAAATGGTTGATCAACAGCCTATAGAATTGTTACAATGCATTGGACTCCTCATATTTTAATGAACAATCTTTCTATGGATTCATTGTGTCTCATTATGCTATTATTTGTTGTTCTTACTTTTAAAGGAGTGTTTGTCTTTTTTCACAAGAATTTTTGAAATAAAGATGTTTTGCAAAACAAACAGAACAACCACTATTAGTGGAAGCACATAATTCGTATCTATTACATCCCTCTAATCATATATTTATCAGGATATAAATATTATTAGGATTAGTATTAGTCACTTCATAACAAGTCTCCATAATCATATTTTTAACTAATTAATCCTCATCAATTGGTTCACTAACGGTCATATACCCAATGTTTTAAATCTAAACTCATATTTCGATTGATACTATATCTTACACATTCAAAATTCATTTTACTCATTTCACTGGTCATACTAATTATGTCATTTTTAAACTTCTCGTTTAGTTGTTGAGGATCCTTCTCCCATGCTGATCTTGAGCTCATCTTCATAATAGTTGAGCTGTAAAATTAATTTTTCATTCTTATCAATTTTTATTGTATTTTTTGTTATTTTTGTAGGATTAGCCAAGCTAGCTACCCTAGACCTATCAATCTTTATGTCATGTCTATTGAAATTTATCTTTCTATGTTTTTGCATTGGTGTTCGACTTTCAAATTTTTCTGCCCCCATCATTGTTATGCTAGTATTCAGGTCTATAATATTATCTAATTTGTAGATTATTTTTCAAAATATCCTTAGTGGGTAGCTTCCTCTTTTCATATCCATACGAACTTGTTTTACCGTAAAGGAGATAAAATTTTAGCAACTTTTATATTTTAGGCTCACATAATGATACATATCAGGTCCGGTAGACCTTGTGCCAAGGCATGAAGATGGTGTCATCTACCCAAAAGTCACTTGTCACCATATTCCAGCGCGTAAACCCACTCTGTCATGGTGTTTCACTAGAAAATGGACTTGCAAATAAATGATCTAGGAATTGTTGGAAAGGTAATAGAGCCTACTATTGGGATATGTAAATATTTTTAGTAGATATTTGAGTTTGAATTCCCTAAAGTGGTGAAAACTCCATTATAGCAGTACTGGTTCTTACCCAGTAGACTTGTTGAATTTGGGTCAAATTTAAATCCCACCAAATGAAGCCAAACGAAGCAAGTCTAAGTTTTGCTAATTCCTAAAATGTCTATTTTAGCCCCATGTGTTAAATTTTGGTATTGGTTTCCAACATTAAGAGAAATGACCCAAATATATGGAGCGTGCATAAAATTTTAGTTTTGTAGCAATTTGGAATTTGACCTTACTTGAGAGGTTACAACTGTGATATTTGAGATTACTTAGCATGGGGTGATTACACACTTATGAAGGAAGGTAGTCCAAGTGGCAGAAGTGCTGTTGGTGGAGTAGAGCATTCTAGAAGCTCCCTAGAAGATGGAGGATGTACAACTCGCCTTGGTTGTGATTATCTTAACTATTTGATTTAGTTCCCTAAGATAATTTGTAATCCACTTATTAGTACACTTGCCCGCTACTGTAGCGTCTAATCCCTCTATTTTGGGTATTTATAGACCCCAACACCTCCATGTAAACTAAGCTTGAGTTAAATTATGAATGAAAAGGTATGTAACCATTTTCTCTCATTAAAATCCCTATATGTTTTTCTCTTTAATTAAGCGTGGTGTGCAGTCTTTCCTTTAGAATTCTTCATTAGTGGCTAAGAGCCTTTAGGAGTGAAATTTGGTGGAAAGTAGTTATCTCTCATTAGTATCTTACTTTGAGCATAAAGTTCACAATCTATTGATTGATTGAGGATTGAATCCAAAAGAAACATCCTTTGGTGTGATTATTTTCCTGGTTATTTTTTATCTTGGGAGCTTCAGGATTCCTTCACTCATCAAGTTGCTATGAGAACAAGGCATTCCTCATCAAGTTGTGTCAGGCTAGACTTGTTTTGGACGATTATTGAATCAAAATCTTCATTGATTGAAACACCTTACTTCCTTTTCATTTTCATCCCCAAAAATCCACACTTTGGTTTCCCAAAAATTTCCTTCATTCACCCACCTTAATCAACCCTTGTTAGCCCAAAAAGAACCTTCAAATAGCTCAAACACAACCTAAAAACTTCACAAAAAGCCTTCATAAAAAAAACCCAAAAACCTTTTTGAATAGAGACCACTATGGTTGGCCCGTGGTAAGGCCCACGAACTGTGGTAGCTCGTATTGCCACATGGTCCTTTGTTTTCTTTCCCTTTTGCTCTTGTGGACCCGTGGTACCCTTGTTTCATCCAATACCTTCTTTCCTTTAGTTTCCCTAAAACCTTTCCACTTTTTGTTTTCTGATACTATGAAATATTTGGCTATACTCAGTCTTCAAGATCAGGTGAGAAGGCTCTCAAGTCAAATGGAACAAATCAAGAAGGAAATAAAAGGGCCTCCTTGCTTTGATGGTATTATTTTGGATCCTACCATCCATTTGAAATGGGTTTAAACACTTGAGGATTATTTTAAGGCTAAAGGGTATTGCAATGAAGAGAGTTTCTTGATAGCTACTCAAAAGCTCAAAGGTTATGCCTACTATTGGTTTAAATGCCTTAGAAGAGAAAGGGCTCCTCAAGGGAAATCTAAAATCAAGACCTAGAATAGGCTCAAGTCATACACGAATAAAAGATTCCACCTAGATCAACTATGTAAAGAGAAATCCTTAAAAGATGAACCCATTGTTACTCAAGAGAAGATCAAGGTTCAAGAAGAAGAAGAAGAGTCTAACATGGTTCAAGAAGGGGCTAAGGAAGAAAATAAGATGCTTTTTTATCTTGAAGAGAAAGAAGTTGAATCAAAGCCCAACTTAGAGGTTGTATTACCTATTGTTTCTCAATCTCACTCTTATCCTTTCCATTATCTCAATTTAGGAGTGAGGTAAACATGACCAAATAAGCATTATTTTCATTCTCAATGGGCAAGTTAAAAATAAGGCCTTGTATGGGATGTTTCCTTTGAGTGCTAGTCATGTTTTGCTTGTTGGATCATGGATGCTTAATTATTGTGTGAGTTATAATGGATATGACTCCTACAAACACCAACAACAAGCATTCGTAATTTTTTCTTTACCCCTACCTCACAAATACAAACCAAGGAAGGGATGAGAGAAACGCCCCTATAAGAGTGAGATGCAGGAGAAATGTGCCACTAGTAAGAGCAAGCCTCAAATTATCTTACCAATGGTATAGCCAAACACAAATGAGGGAGTGGAACCCTTACCCCTTATAGCTTCCCAAGAGCTTGAGGATTAAATCTCAAAAGAACCTGCCCCTAAGGTTTCATTGCCCATCAACATGGTGTTAGGAGATGGCCCGTATGAGGGTGATCAAGCCACAAATGACACCTCCCGTGAGTATGCTAAGTTTGAATTATCTTGTGACGAGTATGTTGAGATCTTCAATGAGCTGATGATACTTAGAAGAGCTACTCATTGCTTTGATGTTCTCCCATAGATCTTTAACAACTCCCTAACATTCAAGAGGAGAGGAGTACTCAGTACCCTGGGTGTTGTCAAACCCAAGAATAGTAAAAGGCATGCAAGGTTTCAATTCAAAGGATTTGAGGGCAAATGTTTCTTAAGTGGGGGAGGTTGATCCATATCATGCCCACTAGACCTTGAGCCGAGGAATGAAGATGCTCTCATCTACCCAAAAAGTCACTTGTCACCACATTCCAGCACATAAGCCCACTTTGTCATGGTGTTTCACTTAGAAAATGGGCTCAAAAATTAATGAATTATGACTTGTTGGAAATTCTACTATTGGGATATGCAAATATTTTCAGTAGATATTTGTGTTTGAATTCCCTGAAGTGGTGAAACCTCTATCACAACAGTACTGATTTTTACCAGTACACTTGGTGAATTTGGGTCAAATTTAAATCCCACCAAATGAAGCAACCCCAAGTTTTGCTAATTCCCTAAGTTGTTTATTTTAGCCTCATGTGCTAAAATTTTTCATTGGTTTCCAATAGTAAGAGAAATTCCCCAAATATGCAGAGTGTGCACAAAATTCCAGTTTTGGAGCAATCTGAAATTTGGCCTCGATTGAGAAGGTCACAACTGTGATATTTTGAGATTACTTAGCATGGAGTGATTATACACTCACCAAGGAAGGCACAGCAAGTGGCGTCCCTCCATTGGTGGAGCAGAGCCTTCTAAAAACTCGCTAGAAGATAGAGGATGAATCCTAAAAAATATAGCTCACCTTAGTTGTAATTATTTTAGTAATTTGATTTATTTTCCTAAGATAATTTATAATCCCCCAATTGGTACACTTATCCCATTATTGTAATAGTTAATCCTCCCCCCACCCCCCCACCCCAATTTTGGGTATTTATAGACCTCAATATCTCATGTAAACTAAGTTTGAGTTAAATTTTGAATGGAAAGGCATATATCCATTTTATCTCACTAAAATCTCTACATCTATCTCTTTAATTCAGAGTGGTGAGTAAAGTCTTTTCTTTAGAATTCTTCTTTGGTGGCTAAGACCGTTTAGGAGGGGAATTTGGTGGAAAGTAGTTATCTCGTATTAGCTAGCATCTTACTTTGGGCATAAAGCTTACAATCTATTGATTGACTGAGAATTTAATCCAAAAGAAGCATTCTTTGGTGTGATTGTTTTCGATGTTATTTTTGATCTTGAGAGCTTGATGATTCCTTCACTCATCAAGTTGGTATTAGAGCAAGTAATTCCTTATCACATAATATCTAGGTTGGTAATTGAATTCTATTAGACTATTACATAACTTGGTCTTATTCGCTACGATAATTTGATTATTAAATTTGGTATGCCTAATATCACATAGTAAAACATAATGCTCGATATCTTTGTTGTAATACTGTAATGGTATACTTTGAATTTGGACGCTTCCAACATGAATTTATATATACTTTTGGTCGTTGTTATGCTTAACGATATTTTTCCACTAAGTGGGATTAACTTCTCCCACTTCAAATTCAAAGTCTTTTATCTCTAATATCCTTCTATCATTTCGCATACATACTTAGTTTTTAATTTACAAGATGTATTTTTCTATAGATCATATTTTTTTTGTATTATTGGAAGGATCCAATATCCCTTGAACTCTTTATTCTTGTAATCTATGATAAATCCCTCTCCTCGAAGGTTGCCAAGACTAGTTAAGCTATCTTCAATCATATCTTTCTTCATATTCATCCTCCATCATCAATAGACAATTTGTTTGTTGTTTTTCAAGACAAGGTTAAGTGCTTCTCATTTACTAAGCTCACAATGATGTAAGCTTCCCAAATTTCAATGAGCTTTTTTTCTCCCCATTTTTATATTCATTTGCATAATTTTCTACCTCTCCCCATGCCAAACATTTACAATTGTTTTTTGTGGCATGATGATAAGCAACTTTTCTAAAACGTTTTCGCCTTTTGGGGTTTGGCTTGCTATAATACTTTTGCTTGTGTTTTTTTTCCTCCCCTTTGCTTGTTAAAACTCTTTTTCTTATAAAATTGTCTTTTTTAATCTCTTCTCAGGTTTATTTCTTCTTATAACTGGACATTATTTGTCTTTTCATTATCATCAGCTAGTACCTCTTGTTTCTGTACTATTGTGCCTATGATTTTGTTTAATTCTTCTAAATTTTGTTCTTTGTCAAACAGATTTTCTAACTCCTCTAGATAGTATTAATCATATTCCATCCTCTTTCTTTTCCTTTTTTGATGATTTTTCAATTGATTTTCTTTTTTAATTTTTATATCTTGCAATGGAAATGGATTTTTTTTTATTTTTTAGATTTTGGAAATGATGTTTATAATGAGATGGAATACTAATACCTAAATCAGATTTTCCACTATGTCTAACTTCATTTATTAAAAGAAAGATGAATTATAAATAATTGCTTATTTACTTCCTTAACTTAAATATTAATTATTGCTAATTCCATATTTAGTTCTAAAACTATATCAGTGAAATAGTTTAATTATGGTGCTACTAAACCTGTCAGTTCGAGCGGGGGGGTTAAATACGGGTCGGGTGTATTTGGATTTGGGTAAATACGGGTCGGGTATATTTCGGGTTCGGGTAAAATACAAGTAGGAGTATTTGGGTTTTACGGGTTTTGGGTCAACCCAACGGGTTTGGAGCGCCTTTTTCATGAGTTATTACTCTTTTCATCAAAATCAAAATCTTGGCATATCTATTACTTAAAATTGCCTATATTTAATGAACAAACATTTTAATTGTAATTTCTTAAAAGAACATAAAAAGTATTAAAACTTTTCAATATAATTTATGAACACCATGTACCAATAGAAAATGAATCACATTTGAGTGGATTGGTCCGTATATTAAAATATTAATAATAGGTCGGGTCATTCATGGATTAGCCTATCTAAAGCATGATAGTAGGTTGGAATGGTTCAACCTGTTAATAACACATTTAATGATTCGATATTTTGCTAATTAACTTACCATTACCTAACTATGTATGCTTTATTAATTGGTCGATATTAACACGAACACAAGTTGGTCCATTGCCCAACTGACATCAAGTTCGAGACTAAAGGAAGCCAAGTGACAGAATATTATATACGCACAAGATATTACAACTATTTACTAATTATCATTGAAATTTTAAATTATTACGAAGTAATATTATTTAAAACACAATGAGACGTATTTATTTCACTAAGATTATAATGGTATGATTTGAACATTTTTAGTGCTTTCTAAGTTGATTTCTTAAAACTAGATATTTCATGCCCATTTTCTAAATTGTTTAATTTATAAGTTGTATATGATGTTATTTTATGGTAATGAATTTGGAAAACAGTTGGTACCATCATCTAATTTGCGAAAGGATGCGATAGTTATACAACATGTCTCTAAATGATTCATTATAATGAGAAACTATTATTGCCAAGGGGAACAATTAAAGAAAGATGAAAAATAAGAATATAATATTTGTGTTGAGCAAGCAGGTTCGAGGTCGGGTCGAGTTTGACCCAAAACTTTGCGAATTTTTCGGGTTCAGTTTATTTCAGGTTTGGATCGAGAAAATTATGTTCAAAACCCAAACATTTCAGGCGGGCTCGAGTCGGGTTTTCGAGTCGGGTCAGTTTTGCCAGGTCTAGGTGCTACTATAATGGATCCTCCTACGGTGTGCTCAATATGTGAATACTAGGGGCAAGACAAGTTGATAATAATTCAAGTATTAAATGCAATTAGTTACCTTAGTTAACTATTAATTAACTTAATTATTTTTTGCTCACGTGGCTTTGGTACCTGATAAAGGAGGGCTTTAAGTAGTACTTATGTACTTAAGATTACATAAACAAATTAAAAATTTCAAAAGTAAGCTTTTTGAGGTCAGGATAAAATATGCAAATATGAGAACTTTAGAGTGATAGATAGGGGTGAGCAAAAAAACCGAAACCCAAAAACCGAATCGAAAAGTCAAAAAACCGAATCGAAAAATCGGCTAACGGTTTGATTTTTTTAAAAAATTTGGTTTGGTTAACCGAATGGAAAAAAATTTGTGGTTTCGATTTCAGTTCCGATTCGGCCATTTGAAATTAGGTTAACCGTTAACTGAAACCAAAATTTACAGTTTTATTAAAAAATAACTAAATTTTATATTGGTCAAGGGTAGATTTTATAATTATTAAAGATAAGACTAAACATACAATAATATGTAAATTAATATTTGGTGTCCTAAATAGTTAAATTAATTAAAAAAAGGAGTGAAAACTGAAAATTAACAATTTAAATAACGGTTAACTGGTAGCCGAACCAAAAATCCAGTTAACCGAGTTTTTCGGTTCAGTTACGGTTCACATTTTTGCCAAACCGAAAAATTCGTTTAAACGATTTTCGGTTAACCGAAAGTTTCGATTTGGTTTACAGTTCGCAATTTTTGCGAACTGACTTTCCGGTTAATCAATTTTCGGTTAACTAAATTTCCGGCTAACCGGTTTTGATCACTCCTAGTGATAGATGAAAACATAAATGATAAATTGTCACCTTGAAACGATTATCACATAATATGGAAGCATTTAAATCTATTTGAAAACAAAGTGCCTTAATAATAGTTTCCACAAAATAGAGGGTACTTGTTATTAATTTTTTTCGAATGTCTTATATGTGTCCAATTTCACATGTAATTTAATCTCAGTTTGACAAATTATTTATTAAGTCGGATTGTATTGTGACATTCAGAATAATTACTGTGTAATGCAAGACCATGTCTTGAGAACCCTGTTTGGACTGCATGAAAAGAAACAAAGGGTCTGCCACTTCTGAGATGCATATGAAAGGGTCTGCCACTTCTGAGATGCATATGACATCAATGAAAGTTCAAGTGAATTCAGTCCCGCACTTGTGAGCATTGACACAACCATTAGGGAATCCATCCAAGCGAGTTCTAGGTTACCTTTCTAAAAGTCTTGGTCTTACTAGTAGTTTTGATAATACATTGTGATGTTTGCGATTTTTGTAAAGTGCCTTCTTTTTAGGTACTCATTATTTTTGGAGTATTGTGGATAATGCTAGTAGTGAGTATTGAGTTTATTTTATAAGAGAAAAACGAGACACTAGTAATATTTAGCAATGGTGAAACACCAGTTTGGGAAGAGTACGAAGATTATACCAAGCAAAATGGGTCTAAATTCTCTTCAAAAGTCATGAAAACAATTTTGTTTAAACAAGAAAATTATTCACCAAACTAGTTGTCTAAGGGTTTGAGAAACCTGACATCACATGAATTGCTCGGGACAAGCTGTAGAATTCAAAGGGAAGAGGAGGATAGGGCTTTAGGAGGTTCCATTTCTTTAAGAAGCCCTTTTGGCAAAAACAAGCCTGTAGGATTATCCAATCTCTAGATTCTCTGGTAGCTAGAGTTTTAAAAGCAAGGTATTTCACAAGGCAGATTTTTGAATGCTCAAAAGGGCGTGTAGTACAGTTTTTCGTGGAGAAGCCTGATTGGGCTTAGAACCTTATTCATCATTGGGCGTCCTGCAGTGTAGGGCATCTCCTAAAGTCAAACACTGTGCTTGGCATGCATGGAGGGATTCCTCACCAATTCGTAGCAAAACAAGTTAAGGTGGACCCAATTTACTCTCCATGCGAGGAGATGCACGAGTCAAAATCCCACGTTTTTGTTATGGATTTGGATCAATTGTAAGGTATGAGACTTGTCCCACATTGGTTGCATGAGCAACTGATTAGGGGTTTATAGACCAAATGGGCTGTCTCACTTAATAGGCTAGTCTTTTAGGATAAGTTCTCCTATTTGGTCTGTAACAATTGGTATTATAGTCAACTCAGAGTGGTGGCCTAGGAGAGTCAGCCGTGACCAACGAGGACTCGGAGTGGTGGCCTGGGAAAACCAGCCGTGACCAACGAGGACGTTGGCCCTTAAGAGGAGTCGAATGTTATAGATTTGGACTAATTGCAAGGTATAGGACTTGTCCCACATCGATTGTATGGGCAACTAATGAGGGGTTTATAGACCAAATGGGCTCTCTCACCTAATAGGCTAGTCTTTTGGGATGAGTTCTCCTGCTTAATCTGTAACAATTGGTATCAGAGCCAACTCGGAGTGGTAGCCTGGGAAAGCCAGCCATGACCAACGAGGATGCTGGCTCTTAAGGGGGGTCGAATGTTGTGGATTGGATCAATTGCAAGGTATGAGACTTGTCTCACATCAGTCGTATGGACAACTGATGAGGGGTTTAGATAGAAAGGTGTCTGAGGAATATGGAGGAGCCATTGCGTGGATTTTTCTTAACTTTTCTCTAGGCCATTTGGGGCGCTAGAAAACAAGTTAGTATTTGATAAGAAGGATTTCCTTCCCCTTGAGGTTGCTAACAGAGCATTGGAGTTCCAACATGCATACGTTAAAGGTTAGGAAAAATCGAACAAAATCGTGCATGCTAAAAGTGATGTAATTGAATAGAAGGTTTTTGGAAAGCCAATGCGGTGCATCCACTAAAGTGTCAGGTCGTGGAGGGTAGGGACTGGTGATTAGGAATGTCCTGGGTTATAAAGTCCTGCAAAATTCGTTTTCCTGAAGGTTGGATGAGACATTCAATGTTTAGAAGCTGATGCCATCAGATTGGGCTTAAAGCGTGCTCTTAAGCAAGGACTGAGTCGAATAGAGTTAGAAACAGACTGCTTAGCTACGTTTAGTGCAATTTCTAAGAAGCACAACATCAGATCTACTACTAGGGTGCTAGTTCGAGATTGTGTTACTTTAGTTTCTTGTTTTGAGTTAGTTATCTTTTATTTGATCGGAGATCTTGTACCAGAGTAGCTCATTCTCTTGCACGAGTTACTGTAATGGCTAAATGTGACAGATCTTGGATTGGGGAATGTCCCCGAATATTACTAGTTTGGTTGTACTTAACTCCTTGAATCTTTCCACTTAATCTATTAGATGTGCGTACTCTTCAAAAAAAAAGTTGTGTTGATACCCAGAACAAAATGGCAAGGTAGGAAGGAAGGACAGTCACATTATTCTTAGTGTTGTTATGGCTTTTTGTTTTTAGGCCAATTTGCCCTTAGATTTTTGGGGGAATGCAGTCTAACTACAGCCTACTAGATAAACTGGAAATCCAATAATGTTTTGAAAGGTCAGACACCTTATAAGGTTCTTTTTGGGTAAACGATCTTATATAAAGAACAAAAAATTATTTAATTAACTAAGATCTATAACGAAGGATCATTTGCGTCTCAAAGTAGAAAAAGTGTTTTCGATGGATATTCTTTAGAAAGAAAGGATGTAGTGTATGGTTTGGATACCGAAGAAATTTTAACGAGTATATATATATATTTTTTTTTTCATGAACTAATGTTTCCCTTTTTGCATGAGACAGAGAGTCAAGCACAAGCATTGAAAAAATAAAGGACGTAGGTTATAGAACTAAAGATGTTTGGGAAGATTTTGTTGACTTAGAGAAAGCTAGACCTAATTTTGTTGTTCCTGATCGTAACACAATTACCGGGCTAATAGTTGAAAGAAAAGCACTAAGCTCAAGACAACTATAGGAGATTTGCCCCGCCATGAGGTGAATGAAACCAACAATCTTGAAATTGAGAATGAGTATGTAGGAAGGAGGAGTGTGTGGCCCAATAAGTCCAACAACAACAATTCCAGTATCAGACTCAGACGTGGAAAATGGACCAAATAAGGTCCTAGCCATCTCAACCACCATATTTGCTATGACACTTATCTTGTAAACCCTTATTGCGAAATCTTTGCCAAGAAAGGTTCTTCAGGCACTCCATATCTCATGGTTAGTTTTTCTGAGACTCATCCAATTTTAGCTGCTATAATGAAGATGGTAGAGCCCAGATGCTCTCATGAGGCAGCTAATTAAAGATCCTTTTCTTAAAGAGAGGCAAGTTGGAGGGACTCTGTTTTCTAGAAGAAAAGAGCTTTAACTTGCTAAGAAGCCCGTCAACTGGTCTATCATGTTAAGTATAGTTTGAATGGATCAATATATAAAGAGACCAGGTGTTGCCAGTAATCTGTGGCCTGAAATAGCTGGTTTGATTAAATGAGATTTTTACACTAGGGGCAAAAAATGGCCATTGTGCCAGTTTTCTATCTTTTGAGTAGCAAACAGGTAGGAGCTTTGTTAAATGGACATAAATAATTCATTCTTTGCGATAAGATTTGAATGAAGAAGTTTATATCACTTGGTCACCAAATTTTACATCTAGCTCTTTCAATAAAGTTTGTAGGCGCAACAAATCTCTCTCTGGATTGTGATATGCTCCTAGACAATGGCTTGGAAAATTGTCATCAAAATTACAAGATTATGGATTCATATGCAGGCTATTCCTTATTTACATACTACAAGGGAGGCACTTTTATGACCTTATTTGTGTATGTTCGTGATGTATTTCTTGCTAGAAATGATTGAAGCTTAAGTTCAGAGTTCAAAGCCTATGTCAATGAATGTTTTTAGATGAAAGATCTGGGGCTATTAAAGTATTTTTTGGGCATTAAAGTGACAAAAGGGGCAAAACAATTATTTTGTTGCCCGTGCAAGCACGCCTTAGAAATTGAGGATGAGTGTGGGCCTTTGGAAGGAAGGCCCATGGATTTTCTAATTTAAGAAAATCCCAATTTAGCATTGTCAACCAGAAAGGAGATTGATGCACTGAGCAGGTACCACCACCACGTTGGATGTTACCTAAGAGCATCCGCACTGTTGATCCAAAAGTTTGGATTATAAGTGGGGCCTCACAACTTCCACATCATCTCACAAGCCAATTTTTTTTCTCTTCTCTACATCATATGGACCACCAACTTGGATCACCAAATAAAATAATATTTTATAGACCCCAATACTGCCATATTATTGGGTTTTAGACGTTTAAATGCTTAGTTGGCCAAAAAAAAGAGAGAGAGAATGTGTGGGGGGCGGATCATGGCCATGAGCTGGACCGTGATGCGAGCGAAGCGGATCACTGATGCATGGTATTGCTTGGACCCTGAGCCAATTTTTTGGCTCACGAGCCTTACATTGCAGATACTCTAATAATGTCTCATCCAGAAGTCACTGACGTCTTGTGTTATCCCAAAGCATTCTAGAACTTGAACATAGAACTCAAGGATGTAGCTAGACAAGTGTCACAGTGTATCAAAGGTACTCCCAGACTTGACGTTTTACTCAGACTTGACGATGACCTTCATTTGAGTACATACCGAGGATGTTTGGCAAACAGTTTTTTGAAGAGTTTTTTTTTTAATTAAAAATAGCTTTTTTGATCAAAATTAACTGTTTGATCAAGTGAAAAAACTAATCTGGGTATTTGATGAAAGAGCTTTTCAGAAAAAAATTTTGGGTCCAAAAAGCTAATTTGAAAAGGCTAATTTCATGAGCTTTTTGGAAAAGCTCTTTAAAGAATTAGCTTTTTGTATCACAACTTTATCAGAAACAACTAACTTTATCAAACAGTTTTTCAACAAACAACTAATTCAAGCAGCTGATACAAACTGCTAACTCAAACAGCTAACATCTAACAGCTAATACAAACAACTAACAGTTGTTTGCCAAACAGGGCCACTATGAGTCACATTTGGATGCACATTCTGTCACGTACACGACGTAAGTGGATTGGGTACTTTATAAGCCTTTCCCCTATTTGCGAGAAGATAAAAAAGATATTATTGTAACTTGTTCATCAACAAAAGCAGGATGCTAGTCTATGGCTACAACAAAAGTGAGTTGATTTCATTGAAATCTTTGTTGATTTTTATTAGTGTATTTCATGATAAGCGTGTGATACTATTTTGTGATAGTCAAGCTGCAATTCATATGGCCAAAACCCCAGTTTCCACAAAATGACTAAAAACGTTGAGATTAACAATCACTTTGTTTGAGAAAAGCTTCAATAAGAGGATCTTGAGGTACATATCTTCCAACCAACCAACAACCTATAGATATCTTCAGCAATGTGTTGAGAAGATGACAATTTTAATATTTATAGAGAAAGTTGGGTATGATTGGTTTGCATAATCCAACATTAAAGGGAAGTATTAAGGATAACAAAATTTTTTTAGCAAACATTGTATAATTTTCCTTAATGTATTTTCTATCATATTCTGGTGACCTAAGTTAGGGTTTTGCTAAGGTCATCTTTACCCATAAAATAATTTTCCCGGTGTATCGACAAATACTCCAGTGGTATTTATACTATTCTTACCTAAAGTTGTAATCACTAACTAACAGACATGACTTATGATAGATGTAATCCAATTTTCAAATAGATGCAAAAATTCTACATAATAATACAATAATGATTAAGTCAATGCAAGTCAATTTTATCGCTCACAAATGTCATAATGTTTAGTAAGAATGAATTTAGCGAAATAATTAAGTCGATACTTCTAATTTTTACTCATTTCAACATCATGCACTATTTGCCAACACAAATGAATCTTATGGAAGATAAACAAATTTTTTAATTATTTATTCGCCAAAATAATAGTTGTAACAGAAAGTGTAGCGACATTTTGACAACCATAAACAATTATTGTAAATTAAATAAATGAATGATAAAATTATGAATTAATCATACCCCCTATTTTTCTAACTTGTAGGTTTTTATATGGTACTTTTAGAAATGTTGTTTTAGTTTCACACTACAGTCCTCACACAATAATCTAGTTCTGAGAGGAGGGCCAGAAGTTACACAATAAGCTAGTTCACATGGAAATGGCAAGTGTTTTGTGGAGTAAGAAGCAACATTCTTCTTCATGGGCTTGCTTTTAAAAAAAGTCCTTTAAGGTGTTACTATGAGGAAATTCTTATGTACACCCTGTGTGTATATAACTATATTCTTTCCTGGAGCATGCAATCTATGGTCAACATACTACCATCCATTTACTTTTACGACACACCTTACATAATGTCCATTCACCATTTTGAAAACAAAAACAAAATTTTTCTTTTGGTCTTTTCTCCTTTGTACTCCTCACCATGCTTGCTCTCTCTATCCTGTTTCTTTCTTTGGCAAAGCAAGTATTTTGGATGTTTCTCTCCTATGTGGTTTGTTTTTCTTTATACTTTTTAAAGCTTTGTGTCATGGTTATAGATTTTGTCCATGGATTTGTGTAAATAAGCTCTGATGTTGGTCACTCTTGGTTTTCTTGAATTTTCATTTTCTTTGCAGGTAAACAATCAATTTTAAAGATGAATTGTTGTTTTTAAGAAGACAGATAGTGAATTTCTGGATGATTGGGTTTATTTATGTGTTGGATGTTAGATTTTATGGAGGCTTGTAATGTGTTTGATTTTAATTTTTTTTGTTTTCTTTTCTTTTCCTTCAACTTATTTTCTTTTTCATTGAATCTGGTATTTCATTGCGTGATCTTTATGAATTCAAGATCTAGGTTTTGAACATTTCTAATAATTTAAATTCTGAACAACAAATTTAAGATCAAAATGATGAACCTTGATGCTTTTGGTTTATGTTTTAAAATTAATTAACATTTTCATTTGAGTGATCAATATTTTAATTGTATCTCATAAGTTTTTTTCAAGAGAAAAACGATATTGACGATGACATTAAAAAATGCATAAAGGTAAAAAAAAAAAAGGTAGCCCGGTTCAAAAGCATCCCGCGTTCACGCAAGGTCTGGGGAAGGGGCACACCCCAAGGGGTGAATTGTAGGCAGCTTAATTTGACTTTGTCAGTGGCTGATTTCACGGCTCGAACACGTGACCATTTGGTAGGGTGTTAAGTGACAGGAAGATCCCTCTGAGATTGGAGGGAAGGGTTTATTGTATCGTTGGTAGACCGACATTATTGTCTGGAGCAGAGTATTCGTCTATCAAGAAGTACTAAGTCCAGAGGATGAGGGTAACGGAGATAAGGAAGCTTCGTTGGATGTTTGGACACTCAAGATTAGATAGGATCATAAATGAAGCGACTAGGGATAAAGTTGGAATGGAATCTATAGAAGATAAAATGAGAGGCTAGACATAGATGGTTCGGTCATATAAGGAGGAGTATGGATGCGTCAGTGAGGAGGTGTGAGAGGGTTGTTCTTTCCGAGAGGGGTCAACGGAGACCTAGAAAGAGTTGTAACGAGCTGAATAGACAAGATTTGAGGACTTTAGGATTAATAGAGGACATGACTCAAGATAGGAAGATATTGAAATCTTAAATTAAGGTTGCAGAATTTAGGTAGCATGTTATTGGCTCTTCCTTGGTTCATGAGGGGTCATGGACGACTAGGGCATGGTTCCAGATGTTTTCACTTCTCTACATTTCCAACAGTCATATATGCTAGTAATTTTCCTTTTGGTCATATTGGTCATCTTTTTCATATTATTATTTGTGCTATTGTGCATCTCTTTTATGTATTTACTATTATTGCCTGGTAGTTTCTACTACTGGTTTAGGCTTCGTTTTATGTATCTGCTATTACTATCTAGTAGTTTTTCCTGTTTGCTTTGCATTCGTTTTTTTTTTTAAATCTAAGCTTTTCTAAATTTTTGTGAGTCTATTGGAATTAGCCCCTTTGTAGGTACTGATACCTGCAAAGATAAAGCAGCTTACATCCGAAACTCCCCAGATCCCACGCAAGCAGGACCCATACTGAAAGTTATTATTGTAATTCTTTTCAAGAGTGGTACATCTTAAAATTCTAAATTCTGATTTTAATGTCTAAATGATGAACCTTCTCTATACAATAATGAACCTTTAGTTTTAAATGATTTTTAAGTCGTGATTCTAATATTTAAATGATGAACCTTTTGGATACCCACAATGAACATTTAGTTTAAATGGTTAACTTTTTTTTATTTTAGTAACATTTCCTCAAGGGTTTACCTGTATTGTGGACTTGGGTGTGTGATAGAAACCATTGCATGTATTGTTAGTAGTATGTAACCATTTCATCTAGAAATTTGTATCCAAATGCTCGTGTGTATGTGTTAAGGACTCCTTGATGATGCACAACTTCTTCCAAAGTTTCAGTTAATCAAGAGTGGCAATAGCGGGTTTACACCCCCATTAGATTGACCTTTACACTCCTATACATACTGCTCTTTGAGATTGTAAGCGTAGTCCATAGATTGTCCTCTTATTTTCAATGTTATGAGTGTATTTGTGTTGGAGGACTCCCATTCAAGTTGCTGAGATATCATTTAATAAGAAATTTAACTATTAAGTGTTTAAATACTTAGGTTTTTTATATAGTTATTAGACATTTAGATAATCGGTGAGCTAACCCTAACCATTTAAGATAGCAGAATATTTGTTAATTTTTTAAGCATTAAGATCTTATTACAAGGTTTTTTTTCTTTCAAATTAAACTCTACTTAATTCTACACTTTCCTGAAAATCACCTGATGTCATCTTCACCGTGTCTCCTGCAGCAAAATCTACAAAGAACTTATAAATTATAGCTTAACTTCTTCCCAACAGCTTGAGAACTTGTTATCATCATTTAGATAAAAAAAGTAAACAAACATATTAAGCAAATAAAACTTCTCAACCGCTCAATTGAGAGCTTCTCTTCATCATTTAGATAAAATATAACATCACAGTGGCGCATTTCACCTCAATCTACTTGAATCACAACTTAATTTCTTCAATTCGGTGCCCATCTCTTGATTTTCGGAAACATTTTTTGTCTAATTCGTGTAGTTCTCATATGTTCGTTTTTTTGGTTGTTGAATTAGCAGTTTCTCATCAATCTTTTAATGTAAACTAGATATCCTCTTCTTTTCTTCAAATGGCTTTTCTTTGTTTAGTCATTTTTGAGTTGTTTCCCTTTTATTTATCTATCTTCTTGTTCAATGCTCGACTTCAGTTGCCAGAAAGAAGTTGCCATATGAAACTCTCGTGTTCTCTTAAGCTTATGTTGACTGAACTTATTCTGAATAAAACTTATGAGAATGTATTCTGAATTTATTTGCTAATTGTTAAACTTATTCTGAACTTACCTGCTGAATGTTTTTTGAATTTACTATGATCTTACTTGTTGAACTTAATTCTTAATTGAACTTATTAAGAAGTTATTATAAACAAATTTTCGAACAAATTTGATGAAATTCTTTTGTAAAGAACTTAGCCCTTGTTCTTTTTAACTTATTTCTTGCAGAATAAGTTCAAATAAGTTCAGTTTAAAATAAAGTTCACTAAAAGAGTTACAAATAAGTTCAACAAATAAGTTCAGAATAAGTTTAAAAAATAAGTTCAGTAGTAAGTTCAGCAAAAAATATATTAGTTCTAACTGAATCTAAAGTACA
>JACYFF010003369.1:64761451-64775158 GCA_017589665.1 Selenicereus undatus
ATATATATAGATAGATAGATAGATAGATAGATAGATATATAGATATATATGTATGTATATGTATATATGTGTATGTGTGTAGGTTTATATATGTGTGTGTGTGTGTGTGTGTGTGTAACGCCCCCAACCCGAGGAGGGGTCACGCCACTAGGACTCCCTAGAGGGATATCCCTAAGGCTCTTGAAGATCGAGCGTTTCGATTAGCATTTAGATAGTCGTTCCAAAACCAAAAATGCCACAGCTTGCCTTGGTTTAGGAACATTTTAGAATCTTAGCTCAGTTAAGGGTAATTGTAAACTGGTAATAAGGTGTGACATTTGCTAAATTGACCCAAATTCGTGGCCTCGGGCCAAGCGCCCGGGATTACTCCTAATTAAACAGCTAACACAAATGTCGGAATGATACATGTACCAGTACCGAGCCGGCTACATGCTTACAGATACAACAACGACATAAATATTTACAACGTGATAGGCATCGAACCCTTGCAAAGCTTGCAAAGGACTACTTATGGGTTGGCATCAAAATAACTTCGCATATCTATTACACCTGCTCAAACTGAACCTAGAGCAGGAAATAAGTAAAGGGATGAGTAACCACACGCTCTGTGAGAATTCCCCTACTCCTTAAGATGAAAACCATTTGCAGGTAATAATACCAATAGTAGTCACATATCACGTAGTTATACTTTACTATCATATTAGGCAATCATTGTCTCCAAGGAAAGATTACCATCCTTAGACTTCATTCCAACAACTCAACTCATTTCTAGGCCCTTAGTGGCCAAACGTCTCTATTAGCAAGCATTTAGGCACTTAATCAAGTAAGCACAAAGAGTGAGTATGAAACTTTCAACATACTTTTGAAAACACAGTGACTCTCGTTATATTCCAAGAATAGTTCATAATTCACACCAACTTCTTTAAAGCTCATAATTCTTTCTACAAGTGGAAGGTTTTCAAACTCACTTTAGACAATGAAGTGACTCATGAAATGTTCTAAGAATGGTTTATAAATCACGTTAGCTTCTTCAAGACTCATAATTCTTTCTAAAAGTTTCTGAACTACTCATATTGGTATGAAAGACTTGACAAGAGCTTTTTCTCACAGGGTATATACTTTTGAAAACTAAAAAGATCTAGGCTTTACTAGAATATAGTCATATTCCCTTAAAAGAATTCTTTTAAACCAGACTTGGAATCACGTTCATAAAAGATGCAAGTAAACTTTCTTTCTTTTGTGGAAAATACTCTACTTAGCCTCTTGAGGCTCACATTCTTTAAAGGGAAAATCTCTTCCATTCTGGTCCTTTAATGACCCTTACGAGCTCTTCAAATCTTATTCATTACGGCCTCAGAATGGCCATTGAAAAATCTTTGTTTCTAAAATGCTTAAAATGGCAAAATGCCAAACTCCTATTTGTTAGGAATTTACTCATAGCATAAAAACATCTTATTGTGCTGGCTAGGATAGTCACTCACAATTCACGTTATCCCCGAGGTACACGTGCTTAACTTTTTGGCCAAAACGCGTCTCAGCAGAGCAACTCTAACTTCGATATTATCCTTTGTGGGGCAGCAACTCACACCAAGATAATCGTATCTTGAGTCCAGTCCCCCTCAAGGTTTTCTTATGCATCACACATCAGGGAACAACTCACACCAACTTGAGAGACACCTTTGAACTTGAAGTTTGAAAGAGAACTCTTGTAGAGAAATTCCAACTTGAGACTAGAAGGCTCAAATTGAAATAAAATTAGAGAAATAATCTTGGAACTAATAACTTGAATGACAACTAAAACTCGAAATTTAAATTGAAACAAGAGCTTCAAATCAAATCTCAACTAAAAATTATAGGAATTCTCCAGAACTACACTAATACTATAAGAGAAGAAAGGAAGAAGAATTGATGAGTTGGTGATCACCAAGAGTCTCCTAAAGCCCCTATTTATGTTAATGCTAATTTCCTAATTACAAAGATTGTTCAAATAAAAATCAAATTTTCTACCTTCCTAATAATACCCATACTCCAATTTTCACCCAAAATCCAAAATTTCCCTTCAATTTCCAATTTGTGGTTGCTGAGAAAAGGAAAGCAGGGAGTTGGAAAGCTAGAAGGCCGCAACTGGGCTTCTCTTCTGGGCTGGGTTCTTCTCTTTTTTTCTCCTTATTTCTTCTTCTTCTTTTATTTTGGGGCAATCAATAAGATTTTCATCACAACATTACTTCCTAGAAAAATCAAATAATAAACAAATAAAAATCAAAAATAATCTCGATTACGAACAAAAACTAAGTGATTAGAAGTACTGAATTTTACACTTTTGGTGCTCAAACAGGCACAAATAGCCTTTAAGAAGTTGATGCAGACAGCGCTGGATATATAAGCCTTTTGCCCAAGTTGTATGACGTACATGAAAAGAAGAAATTTTAGTCATATTTATATTCAAAATATAAAGATGAATTGCTCAAAGCATTATAGTGAGATTGGAGTAATGATATGCAGATACATTCAATCAACTTGAAGCTTATGGCATAACCGAGCTTTCAGCTATGGAGGTTGAAGATGGGTCAAATAATCTGACCTTGAAGACTGAATTGCCCAAATTACAAAACTAGTAATACGAACCATACCTTACCATATGATGAAAAAACAAATGTTGAAGGGATGCTATTTGTTCATTTAGTTCTTCTTAACTTTTTAGTGTCAACAACCCATGTATCAAATGCTACAAACCATAAACCAGATTAGGAAAAGTACCTACGATCAAAGATTGACTTGATGTCCATAAGGGATAGACATCCATGTCTTTCAAGGTGTATAACATGTATTACTCATATTCTAGAAAAATTAGAGGGGTGGAATTTTGGTGCATATTCATTCTGCTTGATAGAAATGTGGGAAACTGATATACAAAAATCATGTTGAATATGAACTAAAATAATTAGGTTGTGAATTCTATAAGCATACCTCCAAATTGTGCAATTCCAATAGATGCTAAAAGTAGAAAATAAATTTCTCTTCTTTGGAATAATGAAAATCATTAACACTTACATACCTAAAAATAATGTATTATACTATTCCTTGAAACTTAAAATTAACAAGCAACACAGACAACAACCATGAAAATCATCAAAGAGACATGACATACGTTAGTGCAACATAAGTAGATATTCAAGTAAACCAACACAGATATTGATGTTTACATTTAGAGGGAGGTTATGGGAGCTTTCAAGATAAATATTCAAGTTCACTCAAATGAATGAACAAGATCGCCAAAATGTGCATACAAGTTCATCAAAATAAGCATATAAGTTCTCCAAAACATACACACAAGTATACTAAAACAAATGTACAAGTTCACCAAAATTAATGTACAAGTTCACCAAAATCTACTTATAAGTTCACCTAAAATGACTGCACAACTTCTCCAAAAAATATGTACAAGTTCACTAAAATGTAAGCATAAATTTGTCAAAATATACGCATAAGTTCACCAAAATTAGTAGGCCTGCTCACCAAATATACGTACAAGTTCACCAAAATAAATGTTCAAGTTGACAAAAATAAATATATAAGTTCACATTCACCGAAGTATATGTATAAGTTCACCAAAAACATACAGGTTCACTAAAATATATGTACGAGTTCACCAAAATGAATTGACCAAAATTGAGGTACTTGCTCACCGAAATATGCATACAAGTTCACTAAACAAATATTCAAGTCCACAAAAATGAACGTATAAATTCTCTAAAGTTAGTGTAGAAGTTCACCAAAATATACATGGAAGTTCACCAAAATGAGTGCGTAGGTTCACCAAGATATACATTTAAATACACCAAAATACACGTACGAGTTCATCAAAGTGTATTTCCAAGTTCACAAAAATGAATGCACAATTCACCAAAAAAATGGGTGTAAAAATTCACCAAAGTACACGTACAAGTTCAACACAATATACAAACGAGTTGATAGAAATTAATGTGTAAGTTCACCAAAATGAGTGTACAAGTTCACCAAAATACACATAAAAGTTCACTAAAATGTACAAACGAGTTCGCAAAAATGAATGTATAAGTTCACCAAAATGAGTATACAACAACCAAATATGTGCACGTGTTCAATGGAGGAAATGGATAAGTTCACTAAAACAAATGTTCAAATTCACCACTTACCCCATCAAACATATATATCGCTACATCCCCTAAAATTTATAGTATTTTTGCATAAATGAGATGTAGGAAGAGAGCAACCCCCCCTTCTCACATACACACTACATTCAATTTGTGACTTTTAGGTATCCTAAGTTAGTTGACGCTAGATCATGGCGTTCTCCTAGCTTCTAGTTTATAGAGATACCTAATCTCAACCACACCTGTCGTAGATTAGGCACAACACATATATGTTTTATTTCTCACATCAGATTATAGTTACTAATCAAGTTTTATAATTTAAAGGATAGTGAGACTTTAATCACGAAATTATAATATTTAAGAAATAAGGTTTGATTGAATAGTGTTCCCTACTGGGAAACGCCTTTATTGAAAGCTTAAAAGTGGAAATATTATAATGGAAGGATTGAAAAAGGACTTAAGTTACTAAAATCATCAAAGATGCTTGCTCATAGAGAAATGGAGACACCCAACTTCTCTTTTGCTTAAGTATACTCAAATGACTGTGCCCCCTCTTAGCACTCAACCTCTCTTTTTATAGAGGAGATATACTACATAGGATGCCCTAATAGTTACAGTACACACACTGATACAAATGGTGCAACAACTTTTTAGAACATTTAGCCTTGACAAGACTAGTCATCGATATTGAGATTTTGCAGGCCTTTATCTCAAATATTGTCTTCCAGTCCATTATTATCCAGATAATCATCAAAATCTCCATCAACTTGGAGATACTCTAGATCCCATTTTTCAAATAATTCATGTAGATATTTCTTTTCTTTTTCTGATAGGAATTTTCCATATTCAACATCAAATAGATAATCAAAGACATCTTCTTAAGTATCTCCTTCTACCTTCATATATTTGGTGAAATCATTATGATATATGAAAGTAGTGTTCCTACAATGCATTAGTGTTTTTCCTTGTTCAATGATGCCCTCATTTGATGAAAAATTTCGTAAAAACTAATGGCTCTTGCTAATGCAGGATCACTGACTATTTTTTGTCTTTCAGGAAACCATTCTTGTCGTTAATAATTGGGCTCATCTGAATCAACTAATTGAATAAGATAATGAGCTGGTTTGACTTTTTGATTTTCATACTCAATTACTGCACAATGTACCTCGACATACACACTTCTATTGTATGGAATTTTTGTTGGACCATCAAGAGATGTAAGAATCCAATGGATCTTTTTAAACTTGCATTGTTGAAACCTAATTAGTCATTAGAAGAATGGGTACTTTGGATCTGGGATTTCCATGAGTTAAGCTACAATTCCATATTCCCATGCTTTTATAATGGATCATCCGGAGATATTGAATTTGTTGGGAATCTAACACCACCAACTCTAGATCTATCAGGAAAGAAAATTGTAGTACTCCATAACTCCCAAATATCATAACAATAAGTATGGTAGCAGTCGATGCAAGTTGTATCCCCGTTGTTGAACTATTTTTCTTGAATATGGAACTTTTTTTTTCTTGAATATCAGAAAGACACCTTATGTGATTAATTTGTAACGCTAAAAGGCTAAATACTGTTCTATTAGATAAGTAGAAGATAGCAAACCAAAACGTGATCTATTTTTATATGAAGTTCCAAATTATCCATAAGGATTCTACTAGAAGAAGAAACCCGTTTTAGGAGTAATAGTATTTTATTTTGGATTTTCTCCTTTTCTAGCAGGAGTTTTGCTCCGATGATCACAATTGGCAAGCTCATGAATTAAACTATCTACTAGAATATTCTTCAATCCTTGTATGTGTTCAATGAAAAAAGAAAACTAGTTACACCATAATTGCCAACGCATGAGTCACACTTCTTCTTGCATACTTGATAAATTCCTTTTCACAAAACCAAGTATCCCTTTGCAATTAGTTCGTATAAAAATTATTTTGGGGCTAACAAGATTAAGAACTTTTGAATTCCCTTTATGACTATAAGAATTTCTTTTTCCATTATAGGGTAGTTGCATTCTAATTTATTTGAACTTTTACTACATTGTTTGCAAAGTTCTCTCCTTCTTTGATTTTCAGTACTACACTTCCATGCTCTTTGCTGGCATCTATCTCAAGAATTAAATAATCTCCTTCATTAGGCAAATTAAGAATAAGAAAATTTGGACACTTCTTTTTGAAATTTTGAACAATTTTTGAATCACTAGGGGTCCATATTGAGCTTACTTCTTTCTTAAGTTTCTATTGTGATGGTCTTCTCAATTTAGCTAAATATTCGTGAAATCTGAAGCATAGGTAAGACACCCAAGAAACCTTTTTAATTGCGGTCTATCTTAAATTTTTTCAAGGAAATTTTCTATTTTTTTCTAGAATATGCTTTTGTAGAATAATTTATCCAACCTTTATTTCTAAACCTAAGAATTCAATTTCTTGTTTAGCATAAATGCATTTATTTTTACCAAGGTTAATGCCATGATCAATGCATCTTTAGGTGATAGCAAGAATATCATCTTTGTATTATTCTATGGTTTTGAAAAAGACAAGGATATCATCGATGTAAGTTAGATAATAGTGACTAAGATCTTTGAAGATATTATCCATTCTTTTTTAATATATTTGCGGTGCATAGTTTAGACCAAATGGTATTATTATCCATTCATAATGCCCTTGAGGGGCACTAAACGCAGTTGAAGGAATGCTTTCTTCATTCATTTTTGTCTACCAGTATCCGCTTTTGCAATCCATTTTCGAAACCAAGAGGCTCCTTGAGTTCTATTGAAAAGGACGGTTTTGTTAAAAATATAATAACAATCAAAGACAGTATTATCATTAAGCTTTCTTTAGTTGATTATCATTCTAACTTTTCCTCTTTTTTCATCAACATAATTTCTTAACATGAAAGCAGCACTGGTGTGAGGGCTTTTAATATTCCTAATTAACCCTTTATCCTAAAGTCCTTTGATTTACTTATCAAATTCTTAGATATCCTAGTGTGTATACGCCATTTGTTTGACTCGGATAATAGTGTTGGGATTTCACAAAGTAATCTTTGTAAATGTCTTATCTTTATCCAAAAATTTTAGGGGATTATCATAGTACAGTTCTTTGCATAATTGCTCATATTGTTCAGCAATGTGCTCTTTAATAGATAACTCATGTAGTGAGATTGTTAGTGCTATCTTACGTTGTGTAAGTATTACCTTCTTACCACGCTGGTTGTGTGTAAATTCAATCTTCTAATGTGTGTAAGCCTTGTTTAATTTATCAACATGGACTAAGTGACCATTTATTGTAAATAATATTTGACTTATAATCTGTTTCGATGGAGAATATAGCCTTTGAAAATTATTTCCAATGATCATATCATAGGAGGATTGATCAGTAGCCCATAAAATTAGTATAATGCATTGAACTCCTCATATCTCTATGGATAACCCTTCTGTGGCTTCGTTGTGGCTCATTATGCTATTAGTAGCTATACTCCCTTGTAAATGATTCTTCGCTTTTTTCCTCATAAATTCTGAAAATAAAGATCTTTTTTCAAAATAGACAGAACGACCACTATCTATATAGGCATACAATTTATATTTATTATATCCCTCTAAACATACATTTATTGGGATATAGATGATGCTATTAGGATTTGTATTGGTGACTTCATGGCATATCTCTGTAGTCATATTTTTGACTATTTCATCCTTGCAGATGGGCTCAATACC
Organism: Selenicereus undatus; assembly: GCA_017589665.1. Taxonomy (NCBI): domain Eukaryota; kingdom Viridiplantae; phylum Streptophyta; class Magnoliopsida; order Caryophyllales; family Cactaceae; genus Selenicereus; species Selenicereus undatus. The sequence goes on from JACYFF010003369.1 coordinate 64,769,306, forward strand.
AGTTCTTATTTTATACCGAATAATTTTTCTTTCTGGACTTATACTTTGTTCTACACTATCTCTCACGGGTTCAAAACTCATTCTACTCATTTCAATGGTCATACTAAGTGTATCATCTTTTTTAATCTCTTCTTTAGATGTCAAAGATCCTTCTCCTCATTCTGATCTTGCACTCATCTTCCTAATAATTAGAGTTTAATGGTAATTTTACCATTCTCATCAATTTTTGTTACATTTTTGTTATTGATTTTTGTACGTTCGGAAAAGCTAGATATCCAAGGCCTATTTATTTTTATCTCCTGCTGATTGCATTTTATCCTTTGAATTTATGGAGTAGGACTTTCAAATTTCTCTACTTCTACCATTGTTGTCTTAGTCTTTGGATCTATAATATTATCTAATTTCTAGATTATTTTTCAAAATATTCTTATAGGGTAACCTCATCTTTTCATATCCATTCCAACTATTTTCATCTTAAGGGATAAGAAGTTTTTCATAAATTCATCTTTTAGGCTCTCATAATATCCAAGTTGACAACTGAATCCTGTTGATCCATTACATAAATTAGTCTTAATCCCTTTGATTATTTGATTATTAAATTTTGTACTTCTGATATCATAGAGCAAAACATAAAGATCAATATCTTTGCCATAATACTATAATGGAGTAATTTACAATTGAACACTTCCAACATGGTTATAAATATACTTTTTATCTTTGTTATGATTAAGGATATTTTCCTAACAAATGAGATTAACTTCTTCCACATCATACTCATAGTCATTTATTTTTAGATCTCCTTCCATCATTTTGTATACGTACTTACGCTTTAATCGAAAGATGGATTTTTATGGATCATGTCTTTCTGAATTATAGGAATGATCTCCTTTGACATCTTTGTTCTAATTATCTACAATAAATTCTTCTCCTTGAAGATTACCAAGACTAATCGAAATACTTTCCATCATACGACTAGTTTCTTCATAATCACTTTCTTCATATTCGTCCTTCAGTACAATTTTAACAATTCTCTTGTTATTTTTTAGGGCTAGATCTAATACTTCATTATCTCCTAGCTCAAAATAATCTAGACTATCCAAAGTTTTAATAAGCTTTGCATTTTTCGTATTTTTGCATTCGTTTTCATAATGACATACTTCTCCACATACCCAACACTAACAGTTATTTTTGCTAGCAATATATTGAGTAGTTTTTCTAAACAATCTTCTTTTTTAGGGCTTGGCTTATTGTAATACTTTTGTTTGTATTTTTTCGCCCTCTGCTTGTTAAAGCTCTTTTTCTTATAATTTTTTTTTCTTCTCTTCTCAGGTTCATTTCCCCATTAGTGTTAATTATCCCAATAGGCTAGAAATTGTTTCTTCATTTTCTTTTATTTTTCGAGATCAAGACATTGATGATTGATCCATTTTCTTAAATAAGATATTTTGTACCAAGGGTATTAATGACATCCACTTTTTTCAAGCCATGTAGTGTATTCTTCGTTGGTTTCACTTTCAACCACCAATTTTTCATATTTGTTTATCAAGTTTTCTCTTAATTTCCTCCAAAGGAATAACTTTTAGATCTTCTAGCTTAATCAAATTCATCTGTTGATAGATTTTTTCTTCTAACTAGACATTATTTGTCTCTTCATTATCATAAGATAAAACATCTTGTTTTTCAACTATTGCACCCATGATTTTGTTTAATTCTTATGGGTTTTGCTCTTTGTCAAACATACTCTATAATTCATCAAAATTATACTACTTATGCTCCGTCCGATTCTTCTTTCTCTGCCTTTTTAGATGATTTTTCAGTTGATTTTTCTCCTACTTCTTTTGAATTTTTGTATCTTGCAAAGCAAATAGATTTTTGTTTTTTAGGTTTTGGAAATGATATTTATGCTGAAATGGAGTACTAACACTTAAATCCGATTTTTCACTATGTTTAGTTTTATTAATTAAAGAAAGTTGGATTACAGACAATTACTTTTTTACCTACTTAGTTTCAATCTTAATTTTCACTAACTATGTTGTTAAGTCTAAAACTACATTGGTGATATAGTTTAATTGTAGTGCTACTGAAGTGGTTTCTTCTGGTAGCTGCACAATATGTGAATAATTAGGAGCTTGACAAGTAGATCATGATTCAAGCGTTAAACACAGTTAATTAGCTTAATTAACTATTAATTAACTTAATTATCTTAATTATTTTCGCTCACGTGTCTATTATACCATTTGAAAGAGGGACTCAAGTAGTACTTGTGAGATAAATTACACATGCACAAAATTAAAATTTTCAAAAACAAGTTTTTAAGGATTAGGGTAAAATACGCAAATATGAAAAGTTATGGGCATTATATGTGAACTTAAATAGTAGAATTGGACCTGAAAATAGTTCATATAAACTTTGAGGATCATTTCTGTTATTTGCTTTATAAGTTGAGATACCTTACAATTAATTTTGAAAACAGAGGGTCCTTAAAATAGTTTACACAAAACTGAAGGTATCTCTTTGTAATTTTTTGCGCAACATTCATTCCCATGTTTTTATATCTATACTTGAGCTTGAGAGGATTGTTTGAGGGAACGTATTCCCAAATCTTAATAAGAATTATCAACATGCAAGCATTCCAATAAGTCTATGAATCTACATAAAAGACATGAACATAGTTTTGTGTTTTTGTGTGTGAAATTCCTAAGAACCAAACTATACTTAACTAAGCACCTAAAGAGGGTACAGACTTATATGAAGTCTGCAATTTTCACACTATAAGAGCTATATAAATATTGAGTAACTAAGTTGTCATGTTGTCAACTTCTCATAGAAATTGCAAAGGTACACCTATTCTAGGAGAGATCACCAACACAGTAGCGAAAACAAACATGTTACTCTACAGATAAATTTTAAGATCCAAACACAGAGCACACCACAACCAATGAGAGACATGGCAACATAAACTAGCTACATATCAAAATGACTTGGAGATTTAGACATGCAAGCCTCTTTAGGAGAAGCACGCACCATCTAAAAATTGCATCGATGTGTGACCTTACTTGAATTTGTTATATCTTTAGATTCAAACTTACCAAAACTTCTTTGACTTCTTCACCTTTGTATTCTGATAAACAACAATGAACTTCATTAGCCTTGGTGCAGGACGATATGATATTGTAATAATAGCTGACTCCTAATTTCCTAATTCTAGAGGCCTAAGATTAAAAAAAAATAAAAAAGAAATAATTAGCAATAATATAGATAAAAAAGAAGATACACAATGAATTGGAGGGGCATTGAAGGGGCAGGTTCATTGGATGCTATATAACAACTAGATGTAGGGGTATGATTCATATATTTGATCTCACTAATAAGATTACTCATTATATAGTGACCACTAAAAACATTATCCTCATTATATAATATCTTGAATGATATGAACTTTTCCATTATAAAGATTCATTCACTCCTTAATGAATGTACTAGTTCACCAAAACAAACTTAAAAATTCACTTAAGTAGAAGTCCTAGTTTACAAAAAAAAAGAAAGAAAAAGGAAGAGGCAATAATGACAACTCACTTTCTAGTAAGAGTGTGCAACTTACTTTCTATTGACCTCCCCATGCCCTACTAGAACCCCTAATGTTTTTCTTGCTCATTGGTGCTTATCCACATAATATATTTTAACAATTGAAATTACAAACCAAATTCATCTACATAACGAATTGTACAACTTCAACAACTCTAAGCATAAATTTACCAATAAAATGCTACTAGTTCCTCAAAACATGTGTACAAATTCAGCAGAGCAAATTTATTAACTCACTAAAACAATTGTGCAAGTTCACCAAGACGAATATCTATGTTCACTAAAATGAATGCACAACTTTGCCAAAGCAAATGTCTTAGCTTCCTAAAAACATTTTTAGTTGATCAATAGGTCACTTAGATTTGTAGACAAAGTGTCTATCATGTTTCAGTTTCAATCAGATGGTAATATCACAAATGTAAATACAAAAAATTTGCACTGAAACTTCAAAAAGGCATTAGAGAACAAGACAAATGTGAAAGTTATAAATAGACTGAAGAGAAAAGGGAACCATTTAGTATGGTTTGGACCTGGAGACACTTGTAGCACATTTGGTGCAATTCCTACTAGAAACATTTTTAGAAGAAAGCGGTAAAAAACTACTTCGCATTTTATATTAATATTTAGACTAACTCTTTGAGTAGCAAGAACAACTTAGCATAGCAAGAACAACTTAGCATTAGAATAAAACAAGGTATACTTGGAGCATCTGAGTACTATGTTAATACCTAGATTACCAAAATTTTTTTAAGACATAAAATTACATAGCCACCTTAAAGCTTAAGAACCCCTTAGTTTCATTAGAACAAGCACTACAATTTTCAAGAACTGCTGCTTAATATCAAAAGATGGTAACATTATCAAGATCTAATCTATGTCGAATTAGCACTCAGATAATCAATTGCTACATATATTAATTATGAACCAAATCTAGAACACCAAGAAACACTTGAAACATAGAGTACAACAAAATTAAATTGAAATGAGGTTAACATTTCCATAAAAAATAATTAAGGACCTCTTCTTATTACATGAACACCCCGTTCTCTAGACTTGCTCAATATAAACAGCACAAACATATCCATGTTCACCATAGGGATTGAATTTAGTTCACCAAAAAACTTGTTATTGTTCACCCCACATGCGTATACAAGTTCGCCCAAATGATTGTACATGTTCGCCTAAGAACATGCAAAAGTCACCAAAATGAACATACAAGTTCACCAGAATGAACATAGAAGTTCATGGGAAAAATATTAATTCTCTAGAAAAGGAACTTGCAAGTTCACCAAAATAATTGCATAGGCTTGCCAAAATACATGCCTAAGGTCAATGAACATATAAGTTTAGTGAGTGATTGCATTAATTAACAAAACAAAAAAGGTTTACAAGTTCACCAAGGTGAATGCACAAATTCACCAAAATGGATGCACAAGTTCACTAGAATCAACGTACAAGTTCCCGAAAGTGATTGAATTAATTTACTAAATAGAAATTTACATGTTCACCAAAATGGGTGCACAAGTTCACTAAAATACATGGCTCAGTTCACGGGAATGAATATACAACTTCATCTACACAAATGTAAAATTTCACCATAGGGATTGAATTTAGTACACCAAAAAACATGTCCAAGTTCACACACATGCATATACAAGTTCAGAAAAATGAATGCCCAAGTTCGCCTATGCACAAGTTCACCAAAATACCAAATTTATTAGAGGAATAAAGTTATAAATTCACCAAAATGAAAGCACAAGTTCATCATTGCATAGGTTAGCCAAACTACATGCTCAAGTTCACCATGATGAACGTACAATTTTACCAAATAAAAAGCACAAGGTCATCGAAATTAAAATACAACTACGCAACAGGGATTGAATTACAATTCAATAAAATAATGAATCTACAATTTTACTAAAATGACTGTACAAGTTCCCCAAGGTACAAGCCCAAGCTCATCCGAATGGTTTCTACATGTTCCCCATAGGGAATGAAAATTCTAAGAACCCTCTTAACTGGCTTGGGTTTTCAGTGCTCTGAGGTTTGAATTTGATCAAACCCCAATTCCCATTTTTTTTTTATAATCTCTAACTTAATTATGGAGTTAGATGGAATACACACGCGCACGCACAAACACACGCACACGCACACACACACACACATATATATGTATATATGTGAGTGTACGTGTGTGTGTGTGTGTGTGTGTGTGTGTGTGTGTCTATATATATATATATATATATATATATATATATATATATATAT
>JACYFF010003369.1:64775558-64833900 GCA_017589665.1 Selenicereus undatus
ATATATATATATATATATGTATATATATATATGTATGTATGTATGTATGTATATATATATATGTGGGTGTGTGTGTGTGTGTCTATATATATATATATTTATATACATATATATATATATATATATGTATGTATGTATATATATATATGTGTGTGTGTGTGTGTATATATATATATATGTATATATATATGTATGTATACGTATATATATGTATGTGTGTTTCCTATTGGGGATGGGGCTATCCATGCAACATAGAGCAAAAAAATAGAAAGAAAAAAAAATTGAGAGGGGGTGCCTTGGCATTCACATAGCAGGGATTTTGTAAATCAAAAACACAAACATGACACACTTACACAGCAAGCACACATAGAGTGAGGGCACCAAGAGAAAACTATGAAGAAGAAAGGTAGAAGAAGGGCAAGAGGAGAAAGAAGAGAAAGGGTCGGGGTCTTAAGAAGGAGGAACTCAGCCAACATCTAGATGTTGCAATTTTACTCTTTTCAACCAAAATTCTTAAGTGGGTAAGTAACTCCTTAAACTATATTAAATTGAATTTAAATTGATTTTTGGATTTATGTCAAATATTGGTGATTATGAGTAGTACCTAGGGTTTGTTTAGGTTGATTATCAATTTTAGGTGAAAGGAAGACATTAAGATGATATTTAGGGTTTTGATGAAAATTGAGAAATTGTTGGATATGATAGTGTTTGGATGGGAATTGAAGACCAAGTAGTGGAATTATACTTTTTGAATAACCATAAACTTTATATGGCCAAATTGTTAGAATGATGCGAATGAGAATAGGACCACAGTTTTGGTGGTTTATGACTTAAAGAATATGGAATTGAATAAGGTAGTAAAGGTTAACTAAGAAGGGGAAACTTTGATTGAAAAAAAAGTAGTTTATGTGCTCTAAGAAACCTCTTAACCAGCTTGGGTTTGATGTTGTATAATTAAAAATATTGAGGTGATAAAGGGGCATTTAGACAAGACGTCGACATGGGTCTTAGGTGAAGAAGCTTTAGATTAAAGATTTACATTAATTGTAGAGTAAATAATGAAAATATGGGAAGAGCCACATTATTAGGCTAAGTAGTGAGAATAGAGCAAGAGAATTATGCCCGAAAACTTTTAGAAGCTCTTTCGTTTGTGCTAAAGAATTACTAGCCTTATGAATGTTCATGTGACTTCCCTATGGCACTGTCTTAATTATGATTGAGATTCTTTATGGAATAGTGAATTATTGCATTGTTAATAACTTGTGAGTTGAGTTGGATGCATGATCAAGATGGTGGTAAGCTCTCAATGTGTAAACTTGTATTATAAAGTGTTAGGTTCCAAAATATGTGTTTGGCTATATGAAAGGTGTGTTCATATTGCTATGGGTATTGTGTCCCTTGGGATGCTTAATGAAGTTTTTGAAGTTATTATGATTCAAAATAAAGTTGATTGAGTAGTTAAATATTTAAAAAGGGGATTCTCTTGTGAAAGTTATTGTTCATGGGAAAATGCTTTGTTGTTGTGAATGATTTGAGGGCTTTGCATTATGGTCGGGTTCCAAAAAATCGTGCGGCATATGCATTCTAGGCTACGGAATTCACAATGCATTTTCAGATTTTGAGAAATTAACCTATGCATTTCAAGTTAATATTATCCTGACAAGGGTAAGGTACATTATAGACCTTAATGAATCCTAGGGGATCCTAAGCGTAAGTATGTGTTTCACATGTATTGAGATGGAATTATTGTCCAACAACTATTGAATGCCTTAAGAATGAGTTTTAATCCAAATAAGTGAAGCGCGGTGATTTTCTAAGGTGTTTTAACCCCAAGTAGTGTTCTGAAAGGGATTTTAGTTCCATTCAGCTTAAATTGAGAATGTGTTTTTACACTGTTTGTATGTGTCTTGATTATAGGTGAGTGAAGATGCTTTAAATGGTGGAAACATGTCATTTGTTTTATAAAGTTTTCATCTAGAACCCAGTAAAATGGAGGTTTTAGTTTCATTGTGCTAAAAGTTGGCAAAAGTGATTTCTTATCTTGAACCACTAGTATGCGAATAGTATTAGAGTGCTATTATGTAAGGAATGGCGTGCAAATGTTTTTGGGTTTTAAGGGTGTTAGTTATTCACTAAGTGTGTGGTTTGCTCACCCCCTCTTTTTCTCCCTTTTCTAGCTTTGGAGTAAGTTCCATCTTCATGAAAGAACAATTCTTTTGTTTGTTATTACATGTTGGGTATGATGATGCATTGCTTTATTTTGTTCAATTCCTGTTGTATTTTGATTGGTCTAGAGCAACATCTTTTGGACTTGTAATATTGTAATACATTGTTAGTTTGGCCACATTGATTTCCTTAGGATCAATGCCACCTACTCTATCCTCAACCATGATCTAACATTCCCCTAAGTGTGACATAAGTTGGATTGACAGTCGGGTGTGGACCTGTGAAGACTTTGTTCCTTTCTTTGAAAATTTTAGTGATTGCTTATTATAAGTGACATGTACTCCAAGCTGGTAGCCATGAAATAAGTGACATAATTATTGCCTAATGGTGCCTTCTCAGGTTGGCTCATTTTTAGTCCTTACTTAGTATGACTATTCAACTGGGACTTAACGACTTTACTTTTGTTCAAAGAAACAAAATTTCCATACTTTTCTATTTCATAAGTCTTTTAAGTTCAGTTTTTATATTCAATTTGGCCTTAGGGGTTCTATAATGGAGTCTTAGCGATGTAGTATTCCTCCTAGGTAAGGGGGTGTTACATTTGGTGGTATCAGAGCCAGGTTCCATCATGATCTGTTTGTGTACATAAATTACCTAACCATGTGATTCGTGTGCGAATTAGGATTATTTCCATTATTTATAAAAAGGTGTTTACGTGTTTGATGCCATGGTTAGGACAGTTTTTACCCTTAGGGACTTTGCTTCTATGCCCTTCTAGTTGGCAACCTAGAATGCTGTTTTCTTCTGGACATGTATCAAAGAATTCAACAGTATGGGCCCACAATGCCTTATAGTTGACCACAGAGTCAAGTACTTAGTGAGAAAACTTATATCTGCAAGTCGCTCGGCTGGGATTGCTATCAGTCTATGCCAGAAGATGCTTCTTCATGGATGGATTGACTCCATCATCTCGAGATGGAGACTTTTCTTCTTTGGGTTGAGCCTCAACTTGACAACCTGGTTGATAACCCTATAGAGAGGCAAGTAGCGGTTGAATAGGCCGTTCTAAATGAGTTAGTAGGGCCTGTTTAGGGACAAGTGATTCCAGGGGGTCGATAGGGGATGTTAAGGTTTGAAAATCACCAGATGTGAGATATTTTTATTCAGTACATTCAAGTAATAAGGTACAGAAGGGCGGGTAGCCTGTATGTGGGTACAACAGGTAAATGCTAATGGGCTAGACTATCCTAGGGGCTGCAAAGGCACTATGGCTCACAAGCTTGAGCTAACATAAGAGCAGCATTATATAAAACTTACACCTATTTCATAGCTAGTAGAGTGACCAGCCGGAGGCCGAGTATGAGGGTTTTGTCTATATACTGATCTTATATTTAGAAATTGCCCTTTGAGTGCTAGTGGAAGGAACCTTCCTATTGAATTGGCGAAAATAAAGATGCAATGCTTTGATGTTATTTTAGGGATGAACTGGCTAGCTAAGTATCAGGTGACTATTGATTGCAAAGGAAAGCTAATCTCTCTTACTACCCCTAAGGAAGACAACTTTGAACATAAGGGGAGTAACCCTCAAAAAGCAATCTCGATCATCTCTGCTATGCAAGCCTTTAGGATGGTGAAAAAAGGGTTCTAGGGGTAATTATGTTCAGTAGAGGTGACTACTTTCGTTAAGTCCAACTTGAGTGAAATCCCTGTAGCAAATGAATTTCCCAAGGTATTCAAGGATGTTCCTATATGATTGCCAGATCGGGAAATCGAGTTCACCTTTGATTTAGTGCTTGGTACAACTCCTATAGCTAAGGCTCCTTATCAAATTACACTAGTAGAGCTAGCTGAATTGAAAATTCAGTTACAAGAACTATTCGACAAAGGACTAATCCGGCCTAGTGTGTCTCCATGGGAAGCTCCAGTACTCTTTATTAAGAAGAAGGGCAGAAGTTTGAGGCTATGTATTGATTACAAAGAGCTCAAGAAGGTTACTATTAAGAACATGTATCCTCTACCAAGGACAAATGATTTGTTCGATTAGTTGGCAGGATCAGTAGTGTACTCCAAAATTGACATAAAGCAATGTTATCATCAGTTGAGAATTAAGAAAGAGGACCTAATATGGACACTATGAGTTTGGGTTGGTGAATGCCCCAGTGATAGGGACCATCTCATTGAACCTCCTAACCTCTCTTCCTTAATCCCACAAGAGTCCAGAAAAACCAAGTCAAGCAAGTGCATACATTCGTCAGAAACATCATAAACCAACCCAACAGCCTACTGTCCAGTTCAACCGAAAATTGGCTCAATTTTGTCCATCTTTTAGGACCAACTACTAAGGGGATGATTGACTACCTTGACCACACCCTTCAAGTTTAAGATGTTAGCTTTCAAATAAATCAAGTTTCAAGGCATTTGGAGGTCATTGCTAGGTCAAACAACAAGATCTTTCAGACACTGTAGTCTGGGTGTGAAACTAGCGAAGGGCAGAAATAAGGGGCATTCAGTTGACCTAATTAAGTCCGACCTTTTGAAGCTTTAGGGAAGGAAAGATAAGATAAATATTTATCAAATCACTAGCCTTAAAGGACTAGAAAGCACCCCCTTGTGCTGCTATTATCCAGCTAAATGGACAACAAAAATCCCCTTTGACCGGTTATAGGCTAGCCGGTACAATAGTGATGTTTGCCTTGGTTTTCTCTTGCACTTAGCTGCAAATAGACTTGTACTAGTGTATTTTTACTGCCTAGAAAGCTTGACACCTCATTTGGGAGTTTCATTAGTCCTAATGAGGTGGCCTGAGTAGGATTAGACTTGCTTGTACTAATGGGGTGGCCAAATTAACCCCTCTTCCATCCCCCTTTGTAATTGTTGTCTCTTAGCTAGTTTTTGGAGGTGGAATTGGTTGAGATAGCTTCTTTAAAAGCTATCCCTTTCCTCTTGTTTCGTAACCTTGAATGAATGTTAAGCTTGAGTTGTGAAAACTCTCTCCATCCTCTCTCAAAATTCTAGTGTTGTATCTTGAGTGTGGCAACCTCAAGTGGGTCTCTAGGTCTTCTTCATTCAACTAAGAAGGTGATTAGGTTCTGTAACTTAGTTGAACAAAGAACATTTCCCAAGTGTGTGCAAACCAAGGTGGATTGTTCAATCACCCTTACTGGTCCACTTGTGTTTATCATTGTTCTTGCTTTCCTTTGATTCTATCTCTCCAATCTACCCATATGCATTCTTAATGCCCTTTTGCAAACTCTTGCATTAGTGAAGCTAGAATATATCAAGTGGTATCAGAGCTTAGGCTACCCTCTTGGCCAAGCTTCCATCCCTAAACACATTCCCAAACACAAAATCACAAAACAGCCCATAAAGACACTCTATTGCAAATTCCAGTCATGTCCAACCAGATACTCAGCATGGCCACCTCGTGCCACAGTGGCACGATCGTGCCTCATCCCAGCACACCCCTTCCCATTTCAGTAGCTGAGCATGACCAGCCCGTGCCTCACCCCCAGCACACTTATTCCAGTTTCAGCAACGGAGCACGACCTGACCGTGCCTCCCCCTCCTCGTTCTAAAACCACAAAATCCTTCACGCCAAGAACTAGCATGTCTTCTAGCCTTACTCCCGAGCAAGTGGTTGAGTAAGCCCTTAGAGACAAAGCTGACTTGGAAGCCTAAGTCAAGTACCTACAATCACTGGTCAATTGATGCAAGAAAAGTGAAGGAAGTTGACAAGTTCTAGAAGTGCAAGCAAGCAAGACTTGGATGACTTTGAAGAAGAGGAAAGCAACTCACTTGAAGACTCTAGAGAGGATGTGTACGCAAGACAATCAAGGAGGCACCATAGGCCTCATGACCGAAGCTACAATGATTTTAAAGTGGATATCCCCGAGTTTGAAGGTTAACTTGATCCGGACTTGTTCTTGGATTGGCTCCTAATAGTTGAAAGAGTCTTTTAGTTCAAAGACATCCTCGATGCAAGAAAGGTAAAGCTTCTTGCTTTAAAGCTTAGAAAGTATGCTTCCATTTGGTGGTCTAATGTTGTGACTAAGAGAGTTAAGAAGGGAAAAGGGAAGATAAGAACTTGGGAGAAAATGAAGTCCGAACTTAAGTCCAAGTTTCTACCTCCCCATTACTTGCAAGACAACTTCCTTAAACTCCACCATCTCAAACAAGGGTGTAAGAGTGTAGAAGAATACACTAGAGAGTTTAAGCAACTACTTTTGAAGTGTGATTTGAGGAAGGATGAGTCTCAAACTTTGATTAGACATTTGAGTGGCTTGAATGAAGAGATTGCTCATGTGGTTAAACTCCACCCTTACACTTTTTTAGATGAGCTTAGTGTCCTAGCTCACAAAGTGGAGTTACAAAAGAGAGTTAAGGGCAAGGGCATGGCGTCCAAGCCTAATCCCTGGCCTTATCCATTCCAAAAGCCCTCATACAACCCCCCCAAATCTACCCCGAACACAAACACAAGACCCTCTCCACCAAATCCCCACAAACCCCCTCAAAACAGCCCCCTAAACTCGGTAACAAGAAGAGGTGTTTTCGATGCCAAGGTCTTAGTCACTATGCATCCGAGTGTCCCAACAAAAGAGTGGTCACTTTGGCCGGAGTATCATGCTTTTTGTGAGGAGCTAGAGGAGGAACAAGATGAAGGAGAGAAGGAGCTTCTCATGACTAAAGCCCTTGAAGAAGTTGAAGAAGGACCCGATGAAGGAGAAATGCTTGTCATTAGAAGAGCATTGAGTGGCCTTACTTCCCAAAATGACATGGAACAAAGGAGAAACATCTTCCACACCCGGTGTACCGTGAAGGGGAAGGTTTCCTCTCTCATCATAGATGGAGAAACATCTTCCCAATGTTGCTTCCAAGACTCTGGTGGAGAAGCTAAAGCTTTCGGTTTCACCACACCCAAGCCTTTACACCATTCAATGGCTCAATCAAGGTAAAGGCTTGCAAATCTATTCTCGGTGTTTGCTTAGCCTATCTATCGGCAAGAGTTACAAAGATGAAATTTGGTGTGATATTATACCCATGGATGCTTGTCATGTCCTCTTGAGACGTCCATGGTTGTTTGATAGACATGTGATACATGATGGTCGTTTGAACACCTACACCTTTACCAAAGACCATAATAAAATCACCCTCACCCCTCTCAAACCAACCTCTCAAAGAAAGCCCCAAGACACTCCTAGCATAGATGTCTCACTCACTACCCTCCTTCATTCCCAACTCCATGAATTTGATGATTTCAAAGAATGGATTCTATTTGGCCATGAACCGGCCGGAGCTAAGGATTCTTCCCACCCTTGCTTACCCCTCTCCTAGAAGCCTTTGAGCATGTCTTCCCAAGTGAGGTTCCCCATGGCCTCCCTCCCAAAAGATCCATACAAAACAAAATTGACCTCATTCTTGGTGCCACTCTTCCAAACAAACCGGCTACCATATGAACCCTCAAGAAATTCAAGAGGTTTGAAGGCAAGTAGATGAAGTACTAGCCAAGGGCTTGATCCGTGAAAGCCTAAGTCCATGTGCCGTGCCTGTATTGCTTGTTCCTAAGAAGGATGGCAACATTAAGATGTGTGTGGATGGTAGAGCGATTAACAAAATCACCATCAAATATCGCTTTCCTATTCCACGGTTGGAGGATCTTCTAGATGAGATTCATGGAGCCACAATCTTTTCTAAGATTGATCTTAGAAGTGGCTATTATCAAATCCGGATTTATGAAGGAGGTGAGTGGAAGACGGCTTTCAAGACTAAAGGAGGCCTCTATGAGTGGCTCGTAATGCCATTCGGTTTAACAAATGCACCAAGAACTTTTATGAGGCTTATGAACCAAGTTCTAAAGCCCTTTCATGGCAAATTTGTTATTGTCTACTTTGATGACATCTTGGTGTATAGCAAGAGTGAAGAAGAGCAAGCTAATCATCTACATCAAGTCTTGAGTATCCTAGCTCAAGAAAAGCCATATGGAAACTTGGAGAAGTATCACTTTTCCACTTCTCAAGTCATATTTTTGGGTTATGTTGTTTCGGCCCAAGTGATTCATGTAGATGAGAGCAAGATCCAAGCTATCTGTGAATGGCCCGTTCCTACATCCATCCAACAAGTTCGAAGCTTTCATGGCCTAGCCTCTTTCTATAGGAGGTTTGTGAGAGATATTAGCTCCATTGTTGCACCCATGACCGAAGTTCTAAAGGCTAAACGGTTTGAATGGACAGAACAAGCTTAAAAAGCCTTTGAGGAAATCAAGGTCAAGCTTACTAGTGCTCCCGTTCTTGTCCTTCCAAGCTTTTCCAAAGTGTTTGAAGTAGAGTGTGATGCTTTCGGTGTGGGGATAGGGGCTATCCCATCTCAAGAGAAAATGCCCATAGCTTTCTTTAGTGAAAAGTTTAATGATGCAAAAAGGAAGTACTCCACTTATGACAAGGATTTCTATGCCATAGTGAGGGCTTTGTTGCATCGGAGGCACTACTTGGTGCGAGGAGAGTTCATTCTCCATTCGAATCATAAAGCTCTCAAGTTCATACAAGGGCAACACAAGCTCAACCCAAGGCATGCCAAGTGGGTAGAGTACTTACAAGCCTTCCATTTTGTGATCCACCACAAGGGTGCGGATGCCTCGTCAAGAAGGTACCTCTTACTCTCCACCTTAGAGTCCAAAATCCTTGGTTTTGAGATTATTAAGGTGTTGTATGCCCAAGATGAAGATCTCAAGGAGATACATGAGAAATGCAACAATCATGCTCATGGCTTGTTTTACTTGGATAATGGGTTTGTTTTCAAAGGAATTCGATTATGCATACCCAAGTGTGGATTTAGAGAACTCTTGATTCAAGAGCTCTATGGAGGAGCATTAGCAGCGCACTTTGGCATTGAGAAAACTTGTTCTACGCTCAAAGACCACTATTATTAGCCGAACATGTCCATGGATGTGGAGCACTTTGTCAAAAGGTGCTCAACTTGCCAACATGCCAAGAGTCACTCACGACCCCAAGTCTTCATCCTCTCCTTCCCGTCCCTCAAGGACCTTAGGAGGATGTGAGCTTAGATTTCATTACGGGTTTGCCAAGAACACAAAGGTGCAAAGACTCCATCATTGTGGTGGTGGACTGGTTCTCTAAGATGGCTCATTTTGTAGCTTGTCATACACCAATGATGCTTCTTTCATTGCAAACCTCTATTTCAAGGAGATGGTTCGACTTCATGGGATTCCAAGAAGATGGTTTTGGATAGGGATACTAAATTTCTAAGTCATTTTTGGCTCACTTTGTGGAGAAAGTTTGGTACTCACCTCAAGTTTAGTACAACTTGCCACCCCTAAACCGATGGCCAAACCAAAGTGACTAATAGAACTTTGGGCACTTTGCTTAGAATTCTAGTCAAGAACAGCATTAAGGGGTGGGATGAGCTACTTCTTCATGCGAAATTCGCCTTCAATCGGAATCCTAGCAAAGTAACCAATATTTCCCCTTTCCAAGTAGTGTATGGATACAACCCTCGGACTCCATTGGACTTTGTTCCAATCCCCAATCCCACCAAGTTCAGTTGGGAGGCTGAGAAGAGAGCAAAAGAGATCGAAGAGCTACACACCAAAGTTAGGGAAATAATTGAGAAGTCCAATGAGCAGGCCAAGCAACAAGCCAAGCAACAAGCCAACAAGCATAGGAAAGATACTAAATTTCAACCGGGAGACTTGGTATGGGTTCACTTGGGAAAGGAGAGGTTCCCTAGCAAACGCAAGTCCAAACTCATGTTGAGGTCAGATGGTACTTTTGAGGTTATTGAGAAGGTTGGTCCTCATGTGTACAAAATTGACCTTCTTATACTATGATGAAGATGAAGAGTTTTCGAGTTTCAGGTGAAACTCCAATCAATCCGGGGAGTATGATGGGGACTATCTCATTGAACCTGTTAACCTCTCTTCCTCAATCCCACAAGAGTCCAAAAACACCAAGGAATTCAAGGAGGTGCATACATTAGTCAGAAACATCATAAACCAACCCAACAGCCTACTGTCCAGTTCAATCGAAAATTGGCTCGATTTTTTCCATCTTTTAGGACCAGCTACTAAGGGGATAATTGACTACCTTGACCACTCCCTTCGATTTTAAGATGTTAGCTTTCAAATAAATCAAGTTTCAAGGCATTTGGAGGTCATTTGCTAGGTCAAATAGGAAGATCTTTCAGACACTGCAGTCTGGGTGTGAAACCAGCGAAGGGCAGAAACAAGGGGCATTCGGTTGACCTAATTAAGTCCAGCCTTTTGAAGCTTTCGGGAAGGAAAGATAAGATAAATATTTATCAAATCACCAGCCTTGAAGGACTAGACAACACCCCCTTGTGCTGCTATTATCCAGCTAAAGGGACAATAAAATTCCCCTTTGACCGGTTGCAGGCTAGTCGGTACAATGGTGATGTTTGCCTTGGTTTTCTCTTGTACTTAGCTGCAAATAGACTTGTATTAGTGTATTTTTACTACCTAGAAAGGTTGACATCTCATTTGGGAGTATCATTAGTCCTAATGAGGTGGCCTGCGTAGGATTAGACTTGCTTGTACTAATGGGGTGGCCAAATTAACCCCTCTTCCATCCCCCTTTGTAATTGTTGTCTCTTAGCTAGTTTTTGGAGGTGGCATTGGTTGAGATAGCTTCTTTAAAAGCTAGCCCTTTTCTCTTGTTTCGTAACCTTGAACGAATGTTAAGCTTGAGTTGTGAAAACTCTCTCTATCCTCTCTCAAAATCTTAGTGTTGTATCTTGAGTGTGGCAACCTCAAGTGGGTCTCTAGGTCTTCTTCATTCAACTAAGAAGGTGATTAAGTTCTGTAACTTAGTTGAACAAACAAGATTACCTAAGTATGTGCAAACCAAGGTGGGTTGTTCAATCACCCTTGCTAGTCCACTTGTGTTTATCATTGTTCTTGCTTTCCTGTGATTCTATCTCTCCAATCTACCCATATGCATTCTTAATTCCCTTTTTCAAACTCTTGCATTAGTGAGGCTGGAATACACCACCTAGCTTTCTTCATAAATCTCATAAATAGGGAATTTAAGGCCTATTTGGATAAGTTTGTAATGGTTTTCTTTGATGATATATTGATCTATTCTAGATGCAAGGAGGAGCATGCTGAACATTTAAGAATTGTACTGAGGAACTTAGAGGAGCGCAAGTTATATGCTAGGCCCAAGAAGTATCAATATTGGTTGGATAGGGTCCATTTCCTGGGTCTTTATCACCAAGGATGGGATATCAATGACCCCACAATGGTGGAAGCAATAGTGAATTAGCCTAGGCCCATAACTGTGACAAGTCAGGAGTTTCCTAGGTATAGTAAACTATTACAAGAGATTTGCGAAGGCTTCTCCAAATTAGCAGTGCCTAGTACTAGGTTGATTCATAACAACACTAAGTTTGAATAGTTTGAAAACTGTGAGCAGAGTTTTCAAGAACCAAAGAAGAGGTTAGTATCAGCCCCAGTATTAGCGATCCTCGGAGGGATTAATGGATTTGCGATCTATAGAGATGCCTCTAAAAAAGGTTTAGGATGCGCTCTTATGCAAAAAGAGAGAGTGATTATGCATACTTCTCCCTAATTAAAAATGTTTGAAGAGAATTACACCATGTATGACCTAGACCTATCGGTTGTAGTGTTCACTCAGAAAACTTAGTGGCATTATCTATATAGATTTAGGTGTGAGATTTATATTGACCACAAGAGCCTTGAGTACATTTTTAGCCAAAAAGAGTTGAACATGAGGTAAGAAGGTGGTTAGAACTTTTGAAGGACTATTACATGGAAGTCAAGTATCATCCAGGAAAAGTGAACGTGGTTGTGAATGATCTAAACAAGAAATCAACGAGGTCATTTGCCTTTTTCTTACTCAAGAAAAGAAGCTTTTGAAAGATTTTGAAGAGCTCCAGATTAAAATTACTTTACCTCGACACAGAGGATACTTGGCAACACTCTAAGTAGCCTCGCTTCTAGTGGATAGGATCAAGAAGAGACAGGGTGAAGACAGTGAGTTAATGAAAATTAGGAAGGGAGTTCAAGAGGTAAAGATCAAAGACTTTCACCTCAAGGAGGGTGTCCTTTGGTTTAAAGGGAGATTATATCTGCCAAATGTTGCACAACTCAAGAAGTAATGAAAGAAGCACACAACTCCACTTTCATTACTAATCCCAGGAGCACTAAAATGTACTATGATTTGAAAACTCACTTTTGGTGGATTGGGATGAAAAGGGATATGGTGAAATTTGTGGCTAGGTGCTTCACTTGCCAAAGAGTGAAGGTTGAGCACCAAGCACCACGATGGCATTTGGATGGTGGTCAATAGACTAACCAAAGCTACTCATTTTCTTGCTATCAGGATCACATTCATTTCAAAACAACTTGCTGATCTCTATATCTAGGAGATAGTTAGATTACATGGTCTGGCCCTTAGCAATGTCTCAGACTAAGCTGCTAAGTTTACTTCTAATTTCTAGAATGGATTTCATGTGTCAGTGGGCACTAAACTACATTTAAGTATGGCTTTTCATCCTTAAATAGATGGGTAGATAGAAAGGACAATCCAAACCTTGAAGGACACACAAAGGATTGCGATATAGACTATGCGGGTAGATGGGACCATAACTTACCTCTAGTGGAGTTCGCCTACAATAATAGTTATCACGCTAGCATTGGTATGGCCCCATTTGAATCATTGTATGGACGACATTATGGGACGCCTGTTTGTCAGGATGAGGTGGAGGAAAAAGAACCATCCAAAGTAGAGTTGATTGACCAAATCAATGACGTGGCCAAAAACATTCGGAAAAGACTAGAAGGAGCTCAAAATAGACAAAAGAGTCATGCGGACACAAGAAGAAGGTTGTTGAACTTTGAGGTAGGGATCATGTATTCTTAAAGGTTCACCTCTTAAGGGGAGTGTACGACTTGGGCAAAAAGGTAAGCTTAGCCCTAGGTTCATCGGACCATTTGAATTCCTACAAAAAGTAGAACTAGTGGCTTATCGATTGGCCTTACCACCTTTTCTTCAAAATAAACATTGGGTGCTTCTTATTTTCAACCTCTGCAAGTATGTGCATGATTCGGATCACATAATCCGCTATGAACCCCTTCAAATCAACGAGAATCTTACTTTTGTGGAAGAACCGATACGCATCTTGGAAATGAGAGAAAATAAGTTGAGAAACAAAACTATACCTCATGTTAGGGTTTTGTAGAAGCATCACAAAGTAGCTGAAGTAACCTGGGAGCCTGAATGTGAGATGCGGGAAAAGTATCCCACCATCTTTGCTATAGGTATCTAAAATTTCGAGGATGTAACTTCTTAAGGGGGGAGAGTATAAGAGGCATGAAATTTCATTTTAGTTATTACATGGTTAGTTTAATTTAGTCTAATTATTCACTGAATTTGTGATTATGTGACATTTTTTATTTTAGGTAAAATAATTGATCGTAGTTATTTATGAGTTAGGTGGATATTTTAATTTTGAAATTTAGATTATGTGATTTTCTTAATGTGGGTCAAATTCTAGTTATACTAGTTGAATTGGGACAAGCATTAATTCTTTTTTATTTCTAACTTAATTGTTGAGCCAAATAGAATACAAAAAACATATATATTCTTGTGGATGGGGGTCGTCGATGGACCAGAGAGGAGAAGAATAGAAAAAACAATTGAAGGGGTGTGTCTCACCATGCACGCAGCAGGGGGTTTATAAATAAAAAACATAAACACCACACACTCACACAACACACACACATAGAGTGATGACACCGAGAGAAAGAAAGGAAAAAAGAGAGGAAGAAAAAAGGGAGAATAAGTAGAACAGGAAGAAGAAGAAAAATGGGCTTGGACTCGGGAAGAAAGCGTAAACCAACATCTAGATCTTGCAATTTTAGTACTTTCAACTAAAATTTTCAAGTGAATACTCTCTCCCTAAGCTATATTAATTTGAAATTAAATTGATTTTTGGGTTTATGTTGTATGCTGGTGATTATGAGTAGTATATAGGGTTATTTAGTTTAATTATCAATTTTAAGTGAAATGAAGACATTATGGCGACTGTTAGGGCTTTGATGAAAATTGAGAAATTGTTAGATGTGATAGTGTTTGGATGGGAATTTAAGACTAAGTAGTGAAATTATACTTTTTGACCAACCATAAACTTTATATGATCAAATTGTTGGAATTATGTGAATGAGGTTGGGACCACAATTTTGGTAGTCTATGGCTTAAACAATGTGGAATTGAACAATGTAGTAGGGGTTAAAAAAGGAATGAGAAAATTTGGTTGGAAAACAAAAGAGAGTTTATGTGCTCTAAGAACCCTCTTAACTAACTTGGGTTTGATGTTGGATAATAAAAAATATTTTGGTGATAAAGGGGCATTTGGAAAGGACATGGACATGGGTCTTAGGTGATAACGCTTTTGATTAAAGAATTTCTTTAATTGTGGAGTAAATAATGAGCATATGGTAAAAGTCACATTACTAGGCCAAGCATTGAGAATCGTGGAAGAGAATTATGCCTGAAACCTTTTAGAAGCTCTTTCGTTTATACTAAGTGATTACTCGCCTTGTGAATGTTCATGTGACTTCTCTATGGAATTTATTTTTGTCATAATTGAGATGCCTTATTGAATAATGAATTATTGCATTGTTAATGACTTGTGAATTGAGTTGGATGCAGGGTCAAGATGGCGGAAGCTCTCATTAGGTAAACTTGTATAATAAAGTGTAAGGTTCCAGAATGTGTGTTTGTCCTTTCTGAAGGGTGCGTTCATATTGCTATGGATATTTGTATTGCTTTGGATGCTTTATCAAGTTTTTAAGATTATTATGATTTATGAATAAAGTTTATTGAGTAGTTAAGGATTTAAAAAGGGGATTCTCTTGTGAAAGTTGTTGTTCATAGGAAAATACTTTGTTGTTGTGAATGATCTAAGGACTTTGCATATTCGGGCTCCAAAAACTTGTGTGGCCTATGCATTCCAGGGCATGGAATTCCCAAGTTGTTCTCGGGTTTCCAAAAGTTAACATATGCATTTTAGGTTAATATTATTCTGACGAGGATAAGGTATGCTATAGACGTTAGTGAGTCTCGGGATGCTAAGTGTCTAGTGGTTATGCATTTCACTAGTGTTGAGAAGCAACTAATGACAAGCAATTATTGAATGCCCTAAGAATGAGTTTTAATCCAAATAAGTGACGTAGGGGATTTTCTAAGCATTTTAACGCCAAATAGTGTTCTAAAAGAGATTTCAGTTCCATTCAGCTAAAATTGAGAACGTGTTTTCACACTGTTTGCATGTGTCTTATTTATAGGTGAGTGAAAATGCTTTAAATGGTACAAATGTGTAATTTTTTATAAAGTTTCATTTAACACCCAGTAGAATGAAGGTTTCCACTTTATTGTGCTGAAAGTTGACAAAAGCAATTTCTTATTCTACACTACTAGTATGCTAACAATATTTGAGTGCTATTATGTAATGAATGACATGCAAATGTTTTTGGGTTTTAAGGATGCTAGTTATTCATTCAACTTGTGGTTTGCTAACGCCGTCTTTTTCCTCTTTTTCTTGATTCGAAGTAAGTTTCATCTTCATAAAAGACCAATTCTTTTGTTTGTTATTATATGTTTGGTGATGATGCATTGCTTTTATTTGTTCAAATTCCCCTCTTGTATTTTGATTGATGTGGAGTTATATCTTTTAGAATTGTAGTGTTGTAATACATTGTTAGCTTGACTCCATTGATCTCCTTAGGATCAACGCCACCTGCACCTTCCCTAAACATGTTATAACATTCCCTTGGGTATGACATAAGTTGGATTGATACCTAGGTGTGTGACCCAAGTATTAGGGATGCTATTTATTTTCAGTTTCTGTCACAACCCGGAATTAGCAACTATGTCCCATATTTTGTAGCACTTAGCTAAAACTGCAAATAAGGGTTTAATGGGCATGATTAATACATAATTAATTATTTTCTAACTGTCCAATTAATAGGAAAATTAACGTGACTGTTACTTCAATCAATAGTCCCCTCGGTCATGTAAACCATAAGTTGCACTTTTATCTCCTAACTAATCTCTTCACGCGTCATACTGGGAATCGGGAACGAGACCAGAAAGTAACCAATAGTGTTATATTAAGTCACCATCTAACCAACATAACACTTTCATGATATACAATACCCAAATCATCCTCAACATCATCGGCGGCATACCTAGTGCCTTTATGCTATATGATATATCATATGATTATATACTTATTGTAATCGCTTGGACTGATATGGTGATGATGGATAGATTTTTCCTTAAACACTCATGAAATTTCATCTCACCTTAATTGCTTTCCTAATGTGTTCTCATTGAGCCATATACATCATGGCCCTTAAGAATCACATTAAGGTCACATCATCAAGCTTCGACTTGCATCATAACTTTAAGTCAAAGGGTCATCGTCAATAGGGTCACACAGTGACAAGAGATAGGGAAATCAATTGTCACTCCACATATGCGTCGTCTTATAAGCACACACAATGTGATATGTGCGCCATGACATAGCTCTCACTTAGTTGGGTACGTCACTCTTTATGCCATGCGAATTGTCAGTCTAGATTTTCACTCAAAAATCTAACCTAAGCCACTAGATCAACCACTGAATGTTAATCTTGACACTCACGATTCGGCTTTTAAGGCTTCAATATGAAATCTTATTTTATACTCAACTCCCTCGAGTCTCATCTGAGACTCACTAAGGTGACTATATTCATTTTATTCAAACGCTTCAAGTGTAAGTAATCAATATTGCACACCTAGTGCCAATATGATTCAGTCTCATCCTACCTGCTACTTAAGCATTAGAGTGATTGCCTGTGCGACTAGGCCAATTAGAAGCATGCGACATTTCAATATGTCTAACATGCAACAATAAATCATGAGCATTTTGCTCATTCCCAAAAGAAACATGTCCATCACAGAACAAGACACATCTCAGCACTAAACCTTATGAATTCCTAGAGTCAACAAATGAGCTTTGAATACATCACTAGGCATAGGTTTAGTGAAGGAAACATAATCACCTTGTTAGTGTATATATATACCTAATGACAATGCCTATTGTCTGCATGACATGGCTCTCTCACCCAGGGTGAAGGCATTTCCTGAGGTTGACCTACACTCATCCGGATCACCACCCCAATTGATATTTGAGTATCCTCTTAACTTGAGGTATTCTCCTTGATAGGAGAAGACTGAGTCAACTGTACCACAAAGGTAGTGCTTGGCTCTCTTAACGATTTGCCAATCAACAAATCCTTGGTTATTTTGATAACGACTTACCAAACCCACCGCATAGCGAATGCCAGGTCGTGTGCATAACATGGCTTACATTAACCTTCTTTTGACACTAGCATTGGGAACATTGTTCATTATCTCCATTTCATCATCTGTTTTGAGGCATTGATCAAAACTTAAGGTTAGACCCTTCTTAACTGGAGTATCTATGGGTTTGGAATTATACATTCGAAATCGTTCCAAAACCTTTTTAATGTATACGTCTTGGGATAGTTTTAGATTACTTTCACTCCTAGGATAGACCTAGCTTCACCCATGTCCTTTATCTCAAAGACACACAACAACCACTTTTTAGCAGCTCCCATGATCTCCAAGTTGTTCCCAGCCAATAGAATGTCATCTACGTATAAGGTAAGAAACATAAACATCCGTGTTGATCTTTTGATATACACACAATGGTCTTCGGAAACTATAAATAAGCCAAATTAAGTTATGACTTCATAGAATCTACGGTACCAAGCTCTGGAAGATTGTTTAAGATCATATATGGACCTTTTAAGACGACACCCATTGTCCTCTTGTCCCTTTGATACAAAACCAATGGGTTAGTCCATGTACATGTCTTCCTTAAGATTACCATTGAGGAAAGCAGTGTTTACGTCCATTTCAAACAACCGAAAGTCCAAATGGGCAACCAAGGCTAGGAGTAGCCAGGCAAACTTATCGATTAAACCATCTTCCCGATACTTTATCTTGAAAACTCATTTGTTTTCAATAGACTGGCGTCGGAGTGGAGGATCAATGAGTTCGAAAACCTACTTCTTACCATTGAGTCCATCTCATCCCTCATGGCATCCATTGACTCTTTATGATTTGGTGAATCGATCATCTGTTGACAAGAGGTAGGTTCCTCAACTTCCAAGGAAGTGCGTAGGAATATTTCCTCTTCAACTTAGAAATATCGTCAAGGAATTCTTCCATACCCACTCCTTCGGATCCTAGGATTTCCACTATTTGTCTGCCTAGATAAGGAGTCTCTTCCCATTTCTCTAAGAGGTATGAGACCAAGAATCTCTCCCCCTTTCTCTGTGAGGTATGGAGGTGTGGGATCCTGAATGAGTAGACTAATCGCACGTGCAGGAATAGGAGATTGAGGAGAAACCTCATTCTCAAGTCAATTCTCCTCATCATTTAGAGATTGATGGTGAATCTCATTCACCTTAACAGACAAACCTTCACCATTTCCTATCAAATAAGGAAGGTGAAACATCCTCAGTGACTTAGTGAGAATTCCTCCTCACCGAGAGACGGTTGAAGGTTTTATTATAACTCATATAATTTGGGGTCCTTTCTAAATTTCAGAAAATGCTTGGAACTCATCCTCAAGAAAAATGACATTGTGGGAATTCAATTCAAGAAGGAGATATTCACGATCTCAATTGGTTCAAAGAGTTCTAATATTTCGTTCCAATTGAGTCCTACTACCACTATAAAGTATATGCACACATGAAGTCCCTAATAGTGGTGAGATAATAGGTACACATACCTATATCATGAATAATGTATCGCTCCATGATGTGGTTTCACATTCATGGGCCCATAGATGTCTGGAGTGAATGAACTCTAAGAGATTTGATGCCCTCGAAGCCTTACGAAAAGACTTTATAGTTGCTTGCTAACTAAACTTGACTCACGTATGGGTAAGTTAACCCTCATGAGTCGGTCTTAAAATACCATATTTAGTTAGCTTGTTAATTCTATCTTGGCCCTCATAGTTAAGTCGAGCATGCCTAAAACAGAGTCAAGAAAGAGGTAAAGATGGAAGATCTTCGATTTCATCCAAAACATCGAAAACACCTTTCAATGTGAATGTGACATGGCCAAACAAATTGCCATTGTATACGATATCCAAGGCATCTAGATGAAAATTAAAGAGAAAACTAATCTCAAAAACAAAAGACACAATAAAAAGTCGCACCTTAGGTGCACGTTTGAACAAAAAATGTGCTATTTTTAAGGTACTTTTACACCTATTTTATGCTCGTTTTAATAATATTTTTAAGGCTTTAAAAGGAGATTATTTTATTTTGCAGATTTTGAATAAATGCGAAAAAAGGGCTTAAATGGTGGAAAAAGCGAGAGTCCACGTACCACCTTCGCTGGCTGCACAACCACCATCCACGTACCACCCCTTACCTATCCTTCCATCCACCGTCCACGCCTACCAGCAAATCGAAGGGCTGAGAGTCCAGAGCTTTGGGTATAAGAAGGAGAAGGACGATGCCATTCAAAGGTTGGCGTAGGAAGAGTAGGTAATTTAGAAGTAGGTAATTTTAGGTAGAATTAGGAGTAGATTAGGTTTAATTTCGTTTAAGTTTAGTTTGCTTTCGTTTTTAATTTCAATTTCATATTCGAATTTCAAATTAGGGTTAGGTTTTACATTCGATTTAGGGTTTGAATTCACTGCGAATTTGAAGTTTCTTGGTTGTAATTAAGCTTTCGATTTGATTTTGCAAAATTCTGAGTCTATTTTGTTCAGTTGCATTCGAATTCTTCCCCCATTCCCCTGCTCGAATTCCGGTTGGGTTCGATTATCCCTGTTCATGTTCATCTAGGTTCGGATGGCTGCATTTTGGGGCTCACACCTTGTGAGTTTTCGTTCTGCTTTGCTTTCGATGTTGCTTTCCCATTCCCTTTGGTTCGGTTCTGCTTTCATTCCCCTTCCGCTTACTGAAATTTCTGTTCAGTTGTTCTTCATTTTTCGTTTTCCAGTTTGCTTTGATTTTCCCTTTCCCGTGCTGTTTTCGATTCTGCCTTGCTGTTCTTCATGTTCAGTCTCGGTTTGCTTTGCTCTGTTTCATGCTTTGCCTTTCTGCTGATTTTCATTTCCCTTGTTACTTTTGTGTGGCTTCAATTCGTCCCCCTCCCCTTAGTTTAATTCCGTGTCATAATTTGCCTTGAGTTCAGATTCTGGAATAAGGTTTTGAACCATGATTAATTCAAGCTTAGTTTGGTTAATTTGGTTAATTAACATAAAGGTTAGTTTAGGTTTAGTTTATTTAGTTAATTAGGTTATTTTAATTCTTTGTTGAATTAGGATTAGATGAGTTTAGTTGAATTAGGTTGATAAATTGACTTAAATAATTGCACTTAGTTTAGATAAGTAAATTTTATCGTTTAGTTTCAAATGACCATAAATCTCACGTCTTCCCTGTGGACCGACCCTTAAGTACTACGACTGACAATCGAGTATTTGAGGTTCCTTTTCCTTTTTCCTTTTTGTCTTTAGTTAATTTCCCACCCCCCTCAAAAGCTGCTTAACAATTTTTTGGCGCCGTTGCCGAGGAAGACGGTGAGATTTGGTCATGTTTTTATTTTTTAGTTGCTTTCGTATTGATTTGTTTAGTTTGTTTAGTTGTTATTCATGTTTTGCTTAGTTGTTTCGTAACTTTAGTTTCAAACCGATTTTTATCGTTTCCTTGTTAGTGTTTTGAAAAATCCAAAAATCAAAAAAACATTTGCAAAATCTTCAAAAATCCAAAAAAAAATGAAAAAACTTAAAAATCCAAAAACAATTGAAAAATTGAAAATCCAAAAAAAATTGAAAAAACTTTAAAAACTTTAAAATTTTTCAAAATGCCAGTTTTCAGTTTCCCACAATATGAGCATGAACCTTTTTGGAGCTATTTATCGCAACTTAATTATTATCGTGCTCAATTGCATCAAACTTTTCAAAAATGGGAAATTTGTGAGGTCATTGTTTTGGGTCTAAATGCTGAATTTAGGGGTATTGTTGAGTCCATGTGCCCAGGGGGTTTGCTAGGATTGTTGTATAGATCTCAAGATGAAGTTTGGGATTTCTTTGAAAATTTAGCTTGGGATACTTACGAGTTTGAACAAGCTAAAATGAACTTAAAGTACCCAACTCATGCTGAGTTTACTTTTTATGCTAATCCTTCCCCCCAAGATCATTTTCTAAACCCATATGACCCATCTTATTCTTATATGCCTCCTGTGCTGTGTGATTACTGTGAATCTCCTTATCATGATATTTCTACGTGTCCTTATCGTGCTGCCTGTGCAAGTCTTGAAAAAAAAATTGATGATATGACTGATCAAATAATAAAGACTATGAAATTGAGATTTGCTGAATATTCTAAATGTTTTGTCCAAAATAGGGAGACTTCTAGTGAGCTTGATTCTAGTTTAGGATCTCCTAAACCTGATATTGATCTCTGTGATGTTTTTGAACCTTCTTATTCTACTAGGCCTGATTTAAATGAAAACATATGTTTGTCTAGTTTAGAACAAGAAAGTGACCTCCCCAAGTCTCAATCATCAGATCTTGCACCCTGCACTAGCTCACCTGAAAATGTCACTGATGAACAATCTGATTCTGATAGTGAGTTAGAAATTAGCATAATACCTGCAGTAGAGTTTCATGATTTGGGTGATTCAAAAGATGTTTCATAGGAGTTGTATGATGAGATACCTGAACTCACTATGTTTGATTTTGATGATAATATTCTGCATGTAGAGCATGAATCTTTTTCTGGTGAGTTTGGTATCCATGAAAGTTCTGATGATGGTTTTCGTGCTGATTATGAGTCATTTTCTTTTAAGTCCATCCAGATTGACTTCCTTTTCTAATGTGGCAAGTCTGAATCTGTTGAGTCTGAGATCATTATTACTAAGAATTTTACTTTAGACCAGACTCTCGTGCTTTATGATATTAACATACTTGTGAAATTTGCATCCTCTCTTTGGCCTAAATTGCTCGTTCATGCTAATATAGTTTCTAGACCAATGACCTCACCACTGGTTCTTTTTGAATATGTTCATTTCCTTCCTGATTGGGCCCAATTGTTTGATAAGTTAAAACGGGCCCTTACCTGTGCTTTCCTAGCTATATGGATGTACTCAATTTGGTTCCAACTCACTTTTTTCCAAAGTTGCTATACTATTGAGAGTTGGGCATCCTTGTTTGATAAACTGTTGCGTGCTCTAACGAGTTTTCATTTGAGCAGCACTTTTCAGCTTAATATGGAGTGGCTGATGCTCCACACACTTTATAGTTTGGGTACAACCTGTAGCCAACCTGGTATGATTGTTCCACTCTTCTTTTCTTTTCTTTTATTTATTTTATTTCTTTTTGTATTTAGTTGTATATATTAGGATTTTGTGAATATGTGTTAGTAGTAAATACTTTGTTTCTTTAGCTTAGCATGTTTTAGTTTTTCCTTTTTATTTCCTTTTTGTTTATTTCATTTTATTTTCATTATTTTTGTTCATTTCATTTTACTTTCATTTTTATTGTCCTTTTTTTATTTTCACCTTATTTTCATTTTTGTTTCATTTTTGTTTTTCTTTTCCTTTATTTTGCTTTAGATTTCTGTTTGTTTAGTTTGCAATTTAGTAGGTCTTTGATTTTTGTTTAGTTTTGCTTTTGAAAATATATGTGTGTGTTTGGTTTTGTTTTGATTTTAATTTTTGTCTTCTTTTCTTTAGTTTTTAGGGTTGTGGTTTGTTTTTCACTTTTTGTGTGTTTCTTTGATTTTAGTTTTGCTTTTTCTTTTTCATTTTGGTTTTATTTTATTTTTGTTTTTGTTTTTGTTTTTGTATTTGCTTGTGTCTTAATTGTTGTTTTTAGTATTGGTTTTAGTTGTTTTTATTTTTATTTTGGTTTTTATTTTTATTTTCATTTAATTTTTGTTCTGTTTTGTTTTTCTTTTGTTTTTATTTTTGATTTTTCCTTGTGTTTTAGTTCTATATATTTTCATTTTTAGGTTGTATAGTTTACTGAGCTTGCTTTTTAGCGCCTTAGTTCCCACAATGAGGACATTGTGAAGTTTTGGTGTGGGGGTGAGGTGCTACCTTTTTTGACCTTTTTCGAAATTCTTGAAGATTTTTGTTCTTTTTCGGGGATGTGTGTACTTTTTCTTATTAGTTTGAATCCTCTAGGCTTTATTTGTTAACTTGTATATTAATAGGATGTGCATGATAAGTATCCAACTTCGAATATGATATTCTAAGCCCTTATTCTAACTTCAGTTGTTCATTATGGGTTGTGTAATCCAGTCCTTGTTATCCTTTCATTATTGTCTTTAGGTCTTAGGTTTCCATGTATGATTCTCCCACTAGCTTGAGACATGATTACTTTGCAAAAAAAATTGAAAAAAATGAAAAAAATTGTATTATGAATAAAGAAAAAAGAATAAAATTTGGAATGACAAGTATCCCTTTGAGGCATGCGCTACTGGGCATTACCCTTTGAGGCACGTGCTACTGGGTGTTACCCTTTGAGGCAATATTGTTGCTGGGAAAGCTTGCTTCCAAAGTCATGATGGGAATAATGTAGTTGTGTTGGCTAAGTGGGATTGAATCTATTCTGGTATATCTGAGCCCTGGGATGATGATACACTTGCACACGAACACCGGGATGGATCCAAATCTTGATGTTCAATAGAGAGAAAAATCAGTACTTTGATGTCATTTAGGGGCTAGAGGGATTTGAAGTACGTTCTATATATATACAGGTTAATAATTGAGTACATGGGTGATTTAGCTGATTAGGATTTGTACATATTTTTCCCGAGTTTTGTACATATCAGTTTTGAAAAAACCAAAAAAAAAAATTTCTTTATTTTTGAATAGTTTTGTGGATATTTCACTTTGAAACCCTCACGAGACCTTACTCGTCCACTTGGGAGTCCAAGGGGTTTAAAGGGCTTGTTGCATACGCTAAATGCAATCGTGATTCCTACGACAGTGAGTTAGGATTTTCTTTTCCTTATCTTCATTTTCTTTTAGTTAGTTTAGTTTGTTTTACTCTAGGACGAGCAAAATCTTAGTGTGGGAGTATTTGTTTGAACCAAAAATGTGCTATTTTTAAGGTACTTTTACACCTGTTTTATGCTCGTTTTAATAATATTTTTAAGGCTTTAATAGGAGATTATTTTATTTTGCAGATTTTGAATAAATGCGGAAAAAGGGCTTAAATGGTGAAAAAAGCGAGAAAAATAGAGGAAATGTCGGAGGTTGAAAAAAACCGGTCCAAATTCCAGAAAAAACCGGCCAAAGAAAGAAGAAAAATAAAAAAAATCACACCAGTCCAGTGAACCGGACCGGCCGGTTCGCCCAGACCGGTTTTGCTGGACCGGCTCCCTTAAAACCCCCTTCCCTTCAGTTTTCTCTCTCTTCTTCGCCTTCTCTCTCCCCGATCTCCCAACCCCAAAGAAACCAGAACCCCTTCCTCTGCTTCCCTTCTTCTTCAACCCAGAAACCAAACCCCAAACCCTCGATTCTGTTGCTTCGTTCTCCCCTTAACCCCGTTCACCTCCACTCCAACCCAGAACCCCATTCGTTTACCCCATTCTCCACCAGCCCACTGTTTTCCATTAACCCAGAAACCAAAACTACCACCTGCCCATGGTTTTCAACTCCAACTCATCCCACAATCTCTGACAACCACCAGCAAACCACCTTCGCTGGCTGCACAACCACCATCCACGTACCACCCCTTAGTTGTCCTTCCATCCACCGTCCACGCCTACCAGCAAATCGAAGGGCTGAGAGTCAAGAGCTTTGGGTATAAGAAGGAGGAGGACGACGCCATTCGAAGGTTGGCGTAGGAAGAGTAGGTAATTTAGAAGTAGGTAATTTTAGGTAGAATTAGGAGTAGATTAGGTTTAATTTCGTTTAAGTTTAGTTTGCTTTCGTTTTTAATTTCAATTTCATATTCGAATTTCAAATTAGGGTTAGGTTTTACATTCGGTTTAGGGTTTGAATTGACTGCGAATTTGAAGTTTCTTGGTTGTAATTAAGCTTTCGGTTTGATTTTACAAAATTCTGAGTCTATTTTGTTCAATTGCATTCGAATTCTTCCCCCATTCGCCTACTCAAATTTCGGTTGGATTCGATTCTCCCTGTTCGTGTTCATCTGGGTTCGGATGGCTGCATTTTGGGGCTCACACCTTGTGAGTTTTCGTTCTGCTTTGCTTTCGATGTTGCTTTCCCCTTCCCTTTGGTTCGGTTCTGCTTTCATTCCCCTTCCCCTTGCTGAAATTTCTGTTCAGTTGTTCTTCGTTTTTCGTTTTCCAGTTTTCTTCGATTTGCCCTTTCCGGTGCTGTTTTCGATTCTGCCTTGTTGTTCTTCATGTTCAATCTCGGTTTGCTTTGCTCTGTTTCATGCTTTGCCTTTCTGTTGATTTTCATTTCCCTTGTTGGTTTTGTGTGGCTTCAATTCGTCCCCCTCCCCTTAGTTTAATTCCGTGTCATAATTTGCCTTGAGTTCAGATTCTGGAATAAGGTTTTGAACCATGATTAATTCAAGCTTAGTTTGGTTAATTTGGTTAATTAACATAAAGGTTAGTTTAGGTTTAGTTTATTTAGTTAATTAGGTTATTTTAATTCTTTGTTGAATTACGATTAGATGGGTGTAGTTGAATTAGGTTGATAAATTGACTTAAATAATTGCACTTAGTTTAGATAAGTAAATTTTATCGTTTAGTTTCAAATGACCATAAATCTCACGTCTTCTCTGTGGACCGACCCTTAAGTACTACGACTGACAATCGAGTGTTTGAGGTTCCTTTTCCTTTTTCCTTTTTGTCTTTA
The DNA here is from genome assembly GCA_017589665.1 of Selenicereus undatus. Lineage (NCBI taxonomy): Eukaryota > Viridiplantae > Streptophyta > Magnoliopsida > Caryophyllales > Cactaceae > Selenicereus > Selenicereus undatus. The sequence continues at coordinate 64,801,655 of JACYFF010003369.1, forward strand.
GTTAATTTTCCACCCCCTTCAAAATCCCTCAACAGTGCATAAAGAGCACCATGAAGAAGCAACGCATTCTCTTCAAAAGATATGTCCTTATTTTAGGGACACCTCATGGTTGTTATAAAAAACGACAATTTGTGAACCCTCCATGTAGTGACAAAAGTTTAAAAAATCAGCTCGATCCTGAACTATGTGCTTGGTTGCCCCCATGTCTAAAATCCACTAGGGATTATAGGTTGCAATTGATGCTAAGCTAATCCCACATGTACTCAATAGTGGGATAGCTTTTAATTCCCCCCCCCCCCAGATCGTCATTCATACAATAAAGCATAGTATAGCATGTTGATCCATCCATTCTCGAACCATTTTTGGTATGCCTTTAAGTTCTTTTGATATTACTTACTAGCAGTATCATCGTTGCCATTGGAGACCTAGAAGTCGTCAAGTGTTATAACACTTTGCAACTTGTTCAAAAGAAACTAATTCTCTGACACTATGTTTCATTATTGTCCTTGTTTGTCTCTTTATCAGTAAACAAATCACCAATCACGTTTTCATTACCATATCTAGAAGTACATATTTTAAAATTGGACATTAGGTCTATTTGCAAATAATTAAATTATCAAAAATTCCATCATTCATGTCATATGATCAAAATTTTCACCAAGCTCATAATCATCACATACGGACACAAATTAGAAGTTTCCATAATTTAACTATCACATTTTTTCATGAAACAAATTTTACAGATAGAAGTATTATTAAACTTATTAACCATTTAGAAATATCACAAAGATATTTAACTTAATTATGTAAAGCAAATTTACATGAGGTTATGCTATATAAAACAAATTTATATAATTATACATATGCCATTCAAAACTCTATTTAATGACATATCTTCTAGAAAATTCATATTATTATATAAAATGTATTTATATAATAAAATGAAACAACATTATGAAACCACTAGTAAAAATCACGCTTCTTCCAACGAAATATTCCGGCAGACCGCAATCCGTCGGACAGGTCGACGAAAGTTCCGACGGCAAGGCCGTGGCCGGCCTTTTCCCTTTTTAAGGAAAGGTTGCGATGGAATATGCCAACAGAATATCCGTCATACGTCAACTGCCGACGAACATTCCAGCAACCAATCCGTCGGACGTCCTTTTTTGAAAAGTGGTCGGCCTTTTTGCCTTTTTTTTTTACAATTTTGGCTTTTTTTAGAAGGGGCCGACGGACATATCCGCCGGATAGCCCGTCGGACATTTACGTCCGACAAATATTCCGTTTGCATATCCGTCGGACCCCCTTAAAAGAGGCCCGACTCGGCTTCTCGCCAGTCAACCTCTCTCTTTCCTTCGGCTGTCCAAAATCCCCCTCCGCGTACGCCCCTCCCCCGCCGGTAGCCGGCGGTCGCCGCCGTTCTGTTCCCCGCGCCTCTGCCGTCGACCACCCCTGCGGCCGCCTTGTCAGTGGGCATTGCTCTTGAGCATCCACCTCCAACCCAGCCGCCCAGCTCCGGTGCCCCCTACCGGCCCCGTCGCCGCCGCCTCTTCACCACTAGCCGACCTCAACATCCCCCGCCATTTGTGGCCCATAAATTTGGATATCTTGAAGTAAGTATTTAAACCTAAATATTTTGTAGATTGGTGAAACTGAAGAGATAATTTTGATAGTTTTGTGGTAATTAGTGATTGGTAGATTTATATTGAGTGATTTTTGAAAATTGATTGTTGTGGAAAATTAAAAATGTATGGATTGTCACAGCGGTTTGGTAAATTAAAGTGGATTGATTATGTGATATGTGTTAATTTGTTGATAATGGTTTGCGTACGTTGAAAATTTGTGTAAATTAATATGTAATTGTTAGGTAAGTGCTATTATTGGTAATTCGTTGGTGTTGTAAATTATAGTGAATTGAAGAATGTGTTTGTACAGATATTGAACATAATTAGTCGTGAAATTTATTGTTGAGGATTGATAGAGAACAATTAATAAGCAACTATGAGGCTATATTACTCCGTTAAACGTGAAAAAGTTGTGCATATAAGTTATTGTGTACGATTTGAGGGAATGATGTTATTTTAATTTGTGTGTTAATGAGAACGATTTTTTTGGATTATTAATATGAAGGAAATGGGTCGTAAGAGAAAACGTATTGCGAAAGGGAAAAAAATTCGTTATTGTTGCTGTGAGTGTCATTATTGTCGGTGTGCATGTCACAACTTTGGGCTCCCACTTCAGACATTCAAACAGGTTTATATCCTGACTTAATTGTCATAATATGTTTTTTGTTGGTATCGTATTAATCGTAGCGTATGATAAAATAGTTTAATGATAAGTCCATCATGCATTCAGTTATATACGAATTAAATGTGATAAATATGTCGATGATTAAAGTAACCAAAGTACTGCTTACTTTGTCAATGATGAACAGTGGATAATATGCGTGGACCATCCCATCGGAGGTGGATGTATGAAAGATTTCTATCAGGGAGAAAATCTTATAGGCAGGAGTTCTTAGAAGGAGTAGAAATGTTTGATCAATTTGCAAGGTGTCAAACATAGTTCATTAATAATGGGTGTTATAGATGTCCTTGTGCCCAGTGTAGAAATAGAGCTTATAGGGAACCTGATGATGTTAAATTACACTTGTACCAAAACGGCTTTGTTAAGGGGTATTGGTTTTGGACATCTCATGAGGAAATAGAACCAACTGAATATGCAAATGTTGGCAGTAGTAACAACCAAAACTTGTATGATAACATGGCTCCAAGAAGTCCTATGGATTTTGATAACACGAACTCGTTTGTCAATCGTGTTGGAGCAATGGTGAACGAAGTCATTGTTACTAATGAGTTTGAAGTTAGTGAGCAACCAAATGCAGAAGCTCAGGCATTTTATGATATGCTTCAAACTGCTCAAAGACCTTTGTGGGATGGATGTTCAAACCAAGCTGAGTTGTCCAATGCTGTGAGGTTGATGAGTATCAAATCACTACAAGAAAAATACCAAATAAAGATGGAATCAGCGACGGAAATTTAAGATCAGCGACGGATTTGGCGACGGAATGCGGCTATCGGATTTTCGCTCGTCGCTGAGTAGCAGGCGACGGATTCGACGACAGAAATTGCGACATACCTTTTTTGGCGAGACAAAGTGGCGGGGCAGGGGGTGGTGACGGAATTAATCATCCATCACCATCAGAGACGGAATCAACGAAGGAATTTCCGTCGCTGATGGCGACAGATTATTGAATCCGTCCCCCCCCCCCCCAAAATTTCCTTATCCATCGCCATTCCGTCGTTGGGTTCCTCTTTTTTTAAAAATAAAATCGCTTGTTTTTTATCAAATCCGTGCATACAAATCATGCCCTGCAGGAAATTTATAAGATTTTCGCACTCAATCAACATCCAATGGCTTCGAATAGGGCTTCATTCGAAGCGTTCTCAACAATGTGAAGCCACACAAAGGTGGAATTCCACATCCAACACAACACATCATATTCAACCTAGGGTTTTCAATTCACAAACCACAAGTTCTAAACAAACTCTCTACATATCACACACTACAAGTTCCAAACAAATTCTGTATATATCACAAACCACATATCTAAACAAAATAACCAGAAGTTACTAGTAATTGAGAATGAAGTTATATATATGTTTGTAGAAGAGGGTGAAGAAAGCGCCAAATGGGAGGGGAGTTAAATAAGCACCTGGGGGAGGGGAGTGGAATTAGCAGAAAGGGGAGGGGAAGCAAGCAGCAAGAGATACGATGTACTTCGTGAAGATAAGCAGAAGAGCCACCAGCTGAAGGAAAACTGCAACCAACTCAATCACCAAGGTCTTCCTCTTCCTCTTCCTCCGCCTCACCATCTTCCTCATTATGTTACGAGTGATGAGTAAATGGTGGATGAGATCCCGAGCTAGACGCCTATTGCATTTGAAAGAAAGCTTAGAGGCGCTGATCGATGCTCATCATTTGTTGGCTCAGTTGTTGGTTGCTTTGTGTGAGCAATCTGTTGGATTCCTCTAGTTGCTTACATTTCTCCATAACCAACCATTAGCTTTTAGCTTGTGGCGATAGCTCACCCCCCAAGTTCCTTACTACAATCCTTAAGTTATCGAGCTCCTGTTGCGATGGCGTAGAACCGGAACCTGCTGATAGGCATTTAAGTGAGTTACTATATTAGCGTTGCCACTAAGTAAATTCAATGTACAACAACGGTTGTTGGAAATTTAATATGAATACAATACCGGATCTTTGAGTGGGACTGAAGTAACCGGATTCCCTCATGTTGATAGCCTCGTCACCAATGCCGTAAATACGACCCTTCTTGTCCTTGAACGTCTTCACCCACAACTCATTTGGGTTGGGAAGTGGCTAGTTTGGATCTTGAGAAGAGCCGTCCCCGGTCCCTTGAGAGTTGATAACATTTTGAAAATCACGTTCAAAGGTTTCCTACAATACCGCAACATGCGCACGAAGTCATGCATAGTACAATAACTTAAAATAAAGTATACGAGTTCTTGAATTGACTACCAATGAAAATTGAGAATAGCTAATTGCTTACATATGTTTGTTGTGATTTCTTGTCAACCCAAGGGGCATCATCTTTGCCCTGGAATTTGTGAGTTCGACTGAATAATTCAACAATGGTGGGCTCCATCCCAAGTTGTTCCCTCTATGTACGTGCCAGAAAGAACGATGTCAAACACAACACAAAATACAGTATTGAACTTAAACGAATGCATAGCAAACATTAATTCATTTACCAGACGTCGCCTATGCTCATGCATAGGGATTGAGCCACAGGTGTGGAGAGATAGGCCACCACTTTCTAGAGTCCCCAATCGGTTTTTCTGGGCTGTCTCACGCAATTTCTTGTACTATTCATTCACCCAGTGCTGCTAGAGTCCCTCCCATTGAGTATCATCGAGCCAGATAGACTTCTTGTTATGCTTTCTTGCTTTGCCAAAGAAGTCTCTCAAGCGTGCATTCCCTCGGTTTTCAAAATTCCTTCTTATATTGTCCTCATGGACCGGATCCCAAGTAAACCACTTCTGCAATTATGAAAACAAATAACACATCAAATAATTCAATACTAATTTATCACATATTTCTAAAACAATTAATACGAAGTCATTGTAGTTACCTTGAACTCTCCGAGCCACAAATCTCGTACTAGTTTGGGCACTTTGCTCCAAGTAGGCCAAGCTTCGTCAAACTTGCTTTGAAATATGAGCGAAATCCTACTAACGGCACCATCATTGGGGAGAAACCTAATTGAACATTACACATAAAATTCATTACTTGTTATGAAAAATTCATGTACTACTTCATAACATATAACAAATGAAGACTTACCCGTTACCATCTGGTTCAATCCAAGTCTTTGCTCGAGTGCTCCCATGACTGGATTGTGCTTCACTTTCACCACTTCCAATGTTCTCTTGGGACTTGTTTGTGTTAGGGTGAGTGGGTTGTGGAGTGGGGTGCACAGTGTGAACAACATGAGGGTTTGGAGGAATGTTGTAGGAAAATTGGCCGTACATGGTGCTTTGGTTGGGAATGTATGAGGTCTGATGATGGAAAGCCCCAAATGGGGGAGGCAGGTGTCCAGAAATACCTGGTATGTAAGCAGCCATTGTCGCTCCTGGCTGAACTGGTGTATGAGGTACCTGGGGGGAAGATGGATCAATATCCATTGCGGTTGGATCAACGGCAGAGCTTCGACGCCCTCATCCTCTACCTCGAGGAGAGCACTTTGCTCGACAAGAACTTGAATCCATACCTGAAATAGGTGACAACAACGCCAAGTGTAAATATATAATGGTTGCACATGTAAACCGTTTTCGTAATACATCAGAATAGGTATGTAGGTGACACATATTTTGCAAAGCTCATTCATACAATATAAGTAAAGTCACAAACAATTGTTTCACATGCAAATTATTCATACACATAAGAATTCGTAACCACTCAATCATCAGCATCCTCATCGTCATCGATGTCATCGTCATCATCATCAGACAAATGCAAATTTTCTTCAGCTTCATCTGTTTCATGACTGTCATCCCACTCCCCCTCTTCATCATCCTCACCATTCTCTACCTCATCTATCTCGTCATTACCCTGAATGAATGAAAACCCTATTTCATCATTAACCTCTTCCGGTGGTGCACTTTCATCCACTAATGACGCAGGGATGACGTCATTCACAGGTTTGACGATAGTCGCCATCTCCGTTTGTTGGTACGCAGTAGGTAGGGTGTACTGCTAATCCACTCTCGCCCTTAGTTTGGTTGGTATGACAACAACCCAATTGGCCCTATCCCTCGAGCGATCTGCATATGGCATGAAGTATACTTGTGATGCGGTATTTGGGAAGATAAATGGGTCGTACTTTCGGTACCTTCTTGTACGGTGGATCTCAATAAGGTTGCTTAGTTTATGAGATCGTGTCCCACGATTCAATGTGGGGTCGAACCACTAACAACTGAAGAGTGCACATCGTTTAAGTGGTTTGCCTAGGTACTCAATTTGGACAATGTCCTCTAGTACACCATAATAATCATTCTCAATATCGCCTTCCCCAGTGCCAAAAACACCAACACCACAATTATATGTTCTCTTCGCAACGCTTCAAGCTTCTGTGTGAAATTTGAATCCATTTACTCTATATGCCGTCCACGTTGACACACACTGTTTTTGCTTCACAGCCAATTAGCTCAGGTAGCAATGTTTGTCGGTCTCGAACAATTGAATATAATGCACCTAAGGTGACATAACATGTGGTTGTAATTAATACAATGCACCTAATTAATTGTTATGTTCAAATTATGAATAAATGAGTTCGAATACTTACATTCTCACTAAACCAATCTGCGAAATGAGTTTCGATGATGGTGTCGACATCTGCGTCGCTGACATTGGGACTTGCGACTCTCACTTGGTCTGTGAAAATTCTATCACATTTTACGAAGCCTATTAACATACTTGCGCTATGAATGATAAATTGAATTGGAAGTGAAAATACCACTCACCCTATATAAGGTTTAACTTCGTCACAATTTAACAGCACATGAAGGTGGGCAGTAACATATTCGGCATCTGTGAGATACCTTGATCTTTCCCTACCAATAGCGGTCCCTTGTGGTGCAAACACGGACAGAGTTGGAAAATGATTGATATGTTCATCGCCGTCCTCATTTCTCCTGCACCTACTGCGCATGGAGGGCACATTACAGCCGAAGTAAAAGGACGCGAAAAATGTCCTCTCTGGCTCTAGGTATGCTTTTGTGATTGAACCTTCAGGACACGATTGCTGCTATATCTTTCTCTTCAATCGGCCGAAGAACCTACACAGTTCATAATTAGAATGGATTTTAAGTGATTCCACATATTAGAATTCATAGAAGCTTTCATCAGTTATAGTATAATTTACCTCTCAAATGGATACATCCATTGGTATTGTACTGGACCACCTAGTTGGGCCTCTTCTGCCAAATGCACTGGTAGGTGCTCCATGACATTGAAAAGGCCAAGAGGGAAAATGGTCTCCAACTTACACAAAGTGTTGACAATGTTGCGATGCAGTTCCTCAAGCATATCCTCCCGTAATGTTGTTGAGAATAAGTTCTTGAAGAACTGGCTTATCTCAATAAGAGGTTTCAACACATCATCTGGGAGCACACCAAATGCAATTGGTAAAAGAGTCTGCATGAAGACATAATAATCATGACTTTTCATGTTGTTGAACTTAGCCTCATTAGGGTCCACGATATTTCTCAAATTAGAGTAATATTCACCAGGCATTTGAAGCTCCTTCACCCATTCACGCAACTCTCTTCTTTTATCCATAGGAAGTACGAACTTCGCTTTTGGTTTAACCAGCCTACCACTTGGGCTTGAATGTAAATGTAATTCTGGCCTATCACATATTTCAGCAACATCCATTCTTGATTTGGCATTGTCCTTTGTTTTCCCATTAACATCCATCACAGTGTTGATAATGTTCTCGAAGAAGTTCTTCTCAATATGCATCACATCCAAATTATGGCAGAGCAGTTGGTGTTGCCAATAAGGCAACTCCCATAATATGCTCTTCTTCATCCAGTTGTGCTCATTCTCCTTAAATCCTGGTACGACAAAGCCACCATTTGTGGTTACTATTGGGTAATCTTCCACCTCGACATAAAGTTCTTCCCCGAACAATCGGCGAGGAGGACCCCCTATAACAATTCTCCCTTTCCTAAATGCAGTTCTATTTCTTCTGAATGCATGATTCCTTAGCAAAAAACACCGATGAAAATCAAACCATGAGAGTTTACCTCCATTTCGCAATCTCAAAGCCTTTTGTTGTTTCATACATACGGGGCATGCCAATTGGCCATTAGTACTCCACCCAGATAACATTCCGTATGCGGAAAAATTATTAATCGTCCACATAAGTGCGGCCTTCATCTGAAATGTACCCCCCATAGAAATATCATAAGTCTCAACTCCAACATCCCACAACTCTTTCAACTCATCGAAAAGAGGTTGTAAATATACATCTGTGTTGTTCTTGGGATTTTTGGGGCCCAGGATTGCACAAGTCAAGAACATAAACGGTGTGGTCATACACATTTCAGGGGGAAGGTTATAAAGTGTAACGACCACCGGCCAAATAGAGTATGATCTTGAAGACAATGTGTAAGGATTAAATCCATCAGCACATAAGCCAAGCCTCACATTCCAAGGCTCTGCAGCAAATTCAAGGTATTTGGAGTTGAAATGTTTCCATGGTGCCCCATCTTATGGATGACATCAAACACCATCCTCAGCTCGATGTTCATAATGCCATCTCATGTGCTCTGCACTACTTCTTGATGCGTATAACCTCTGTAGTCGAGATTTTAACGGCAAGTAATGCATCCTTGAGTAGGGCAATGGATTCTGATTCCTTTGTTGTGACATTTGCCTCTTCCATATTGAATGCCTGCAAAACTTGCACGAATCCAAGTTTTCGTCCTCCTTATAAAATAGCGTGCAACCTTTCCGACAACAATCAATTTGGAGCACATCGTTGCCGAGATCTTTAACAACCTTCTTCGTTTGGCCATAGTTGTTAGGCACGCGGTTGTTAGGGGGACACATCTCTTTCATTAATTGAACAGCTTCATTGAAACAGTTTTAAGGCATACTATAATCAAATTTAATACTCAACAATCTCACCGCCGCAGATAACTCACTATGGGTGGAGCAACCATCATATAAGGGTTGTTGAACAGCTTGAACCATATTATAAAATGGTTCTCGGCAAGTGCTTGACCCCTCTTCCCTTACATTTTGATTTGCTATTATAGCATCATCAACCATGTCCTCCATCCATTCTATGTAGGATTCAGAATAGTCATTATTAACATGACTTAAACCTCCAACTTCGAGAATTTCACTATTTTGATACCCAGAACCATATTCCTGAGCTTCTATTTCCCCATGACTTATCCAAAACCAATACCCTTGCACAAAACCCTCATACATAAGGTGCATCTTGACCTCATCAGGTGTCAAGTACACCCTATTTCTACATTTTGCACAAGGACATCTATACTTCCCCCCATTCAGAAACTCTGTCTGTGTACGTGCAAATTGATTGAATTCGTTTCCTCCATCTAGAAATTCTTGCGTATAACCACTATGATCAGGCAGTGATCTATTATACATCCACCAACGATGTGGAGGACCATTCATATTCTGCTCAAATAATAATAACCACATAAGGTATTTGATAAGAATTAATTTTAATCAAAATTATAATAAGTACATAAATTACGCAATTATATATTATGTACGCTTACTTTAAAATTTCCACATGCACCAAAAAAAAAACTTACAACTAGGTGATAAATATACTTACATTATCACGAACATCACAAAACTAATAATTCATACATAGTTGACCACTTTATTCCACCAACATATCAAATTTAAACTTCAAATTACCAAATCTAAGTGTACATTGCATTGGGTAAAAATTTTAAATAAATATGAGCTACAACTTCATACAAACATCACATTTGAACAAAATAACAAACTAAACCATCTCAATCCACCGACATATATATATATATATACATATATATATATATAAGTTCACATCACCAAACCTAAACGCTAAATTGCATTGAGCAAAATCTCCAACCAAATTTCGACAACATTATCAATTAAAGCATTTCATTCCACCAACGTATGAAATTTTAACTTCAAACTACCAAACCTCAATCCTAAATCGCATTTATCAAATTCTTGTAACAAATTAGAGCAATAACCTCACACACATTGCACATTTAAACAACATTATCAATCAAACCATTTCATTCCACTAATATATCAAACTTTAACTTCAAACTACAAAACCTAAACCCTAAATGGCATTTACCCTAATCTTGAACCAAATTACACCAATAACCTCACACAAACACCACATTTCAATATAAATATGAACTAAGTATGAAATTCTAACAATGTAATACAAAAATTTATAGAAATTTCAAGTTGTTTAGTTGAGACAAATACCTCAAATAACTTGAAATAACCGGTGGTGGGGGGCAGCAAAGGGTGGCCGGTGGCAGAGCGGGTGATCGGCGGCGGGAGGTGGCAGGGCTGGTGGACATGCGCTCGCACTCTCTCTCTCCTCGGGTGTTCGAATGAGCTGAATGAAACCCTGGTTTCATTTAAAGGGGAGGCGACGAATTGGCGACGAAAATTCCGTCGCCCCCCTTTTTTTAAAAAATAAAAAATAAAATTTTAAGAGACGGAAATTCCGTCGCCCTTTTTTTTCAAATTTTTTTTTACTTATGGCGACGGAAATTCCATCACCATACATCGATTATGGCAATGGATTAACATTTCCGCCGCCATATCTGTCGTCTAATCTGACTTTTTTGTAAAATTATTTTCCCATCGCCAATTCTGTAGTTATTTTTTTCCGTCGCCGAATTCCGTCGTTAATATGAACTTGTTTATTAGTGAATCTGATTACAATATGTAACATAATTTTATGAATGAGGTGATGCAGTTACTGCATGAGAGTTGCCCGCTAGACAATCGTGTGCCCCAAAGTTACTCAGAGTTGAAAAAGAAGGTCCGAGGTTTGGGTTTAGATCTGCACAGGATTGATTGTTACTGCGGTGGATGTATGCTTTACTTTAAGGAAGATTCGACCCTTGAAAATTGCAAGTTTTTTGATTTGCCAAGATGGAAGCAGAATAAGTCAGGCGATAATAGGAAGAAGTTAAAATCGTATATAAAAATGTTCTACTTCCCTTTGATACCAAGGTTGTAATGCCTTTATGCCTCAAGAAACACAGCTGAGCACATGAGGTGGCATTATAACAATAGGCGTGAGGATGGTGTTCTGTGTCACCCTTCAAATGGGGAAGCGTGGAAACATTTTGATCGCAAATACCCAGATTTTGCTTCTGAGCCTCGTAATGTAAGGCTTGGTTTGTGTGCTAATGGGTTTAGCCCTTTCTCACAATTTGGCCGTTCTTATTCAATTTGGCATGTGGTTGTGACACCTTACAACCTTCCTCCAGATATGGGCATGACAACACTATATATGTTCTTGACTTGCATTATACCGGGGCCATCAAATCCAAAGAATAAAATAGATGTGTACTTGTAACCGTTGATTGATGAGCTTTGAACTCTGTGGGATGGTGTCCAGACTTATGACATTTCCATGAGGCAAAACTTCTTGATGAGAGCTGCCTTAATGCGGACAGTGAATGACTTCCCGGCGTTCGGAATGTTATCTGGATGGAGCACTCATGGTGTTTTGAGTTGCCCTGTTTGTATGGATCAGTTGAGGGCGACACATTTGAAACATGGGGGAAAAGCATCATGGTTTGACTGTCACCGTCGATTCCTACCTCGACATCATGCTTTTCGGAAAAACCGTACTGCGTTTTGTAAGGAAAAAGTTGTGAAAGAGGGCCCTCCATCCAGGAAAACTAGCGAAGAACTGTGGAATGAGGTGCGTAGTCTTCCAAAAGTAACCACCAATGGAGATTTTGTAATCCCGGGTTTCAAGGAAAATGTTCACAACTGGACCAAGAGAAGCATCTTCTGGGATTTACCTTATTAGAAAGACCAGTTGCTACGTCACAAATTGGATGTTATGCATATAGAGAAAAACTTCTGCGACAACATCATTAACACAGTCATGGATGTTCCGGGAAAAACAAAAGATGATGTGAAGGCGAGGTTGGACATAGCAGACATGTGTGATCGTCCCGAGCTAAATGTTGAACGAAGTGTTAACGGGAGGACACTGAAGCCAAAGGGCTCGTACATCCTTTTTTTGGACAAAATGAAGGGGGTATGTAAGTGGGCCCAACAGCTTACAATACCTGATGCTTGTTGCTCCAACTTTGGGAATTGCGTAGATATGAAGGCTGCAAAGTTCCAGAACATGAAAAGTCACGACTGTCATGTGTTCTTGCAGACGCTTATCCCAATAGCATTTCGTGCGCTACCAAATGATGTACTTGAACCACTTGTTGAATTAAGTGAGTACTTCAAAAACATTTGCTCAATAGTGTTAAGGGCCGATAAGTTACAAGAAATGCAACGCAATATAAGCATCATCCTTTGCAAATTAGAGAGAGTTTTTCCTCCTGGGTTCTTCAATGTCATGGAGCACTTACCTGTGCATTTGGCAGAAGAAGCATACCTTGGGGGTCCAGTGCAATATCGATGGATGTATCCTTTTGAAAGGTAAGTACATTTGAAAAATTACATCACATATGTAAATGTAAAACTAGAGTGTGCTTCAAAAACTCATAAAATTTTAATGTAGGTACTTTTGGTGGTTGAAGAAGAAAATTAAAAATAAAACATCCCCTGAGGGGTCAGTGGCCGAAGCATATCTGGTGTTCGAGATATCACAATTTTCTTCTTTCTATTTCGATGCTAATGTGCCTTCAATGCGCACAAGACGTCAACAAAATGAGGAAATCAATGTGGACCCACAAGGTGAGCCAATTTTGTTAGTTTTCGAAACCAAAGGTATTGCTGTGGGAAGTCGAACACAGATGTACCTAACTAATGAAGAAATGAACGCTGCACAGCTTCATATTCTGTTGAATTGTAATGAAGTTGAACCGTACATCACGTAAGTTAAAAAAAAGTACACCTTTCATCCATTACATGCATTGAACCAATAGCATTTTATGAATTGAAACATGGTGCTAATCAGTGAATAATGACTTGTACAGACTATTCAAACAACAAAAATTACAAGGAAACCCAAATTTCACAGATGTGGAGTTAGATGCACTAATAGAGTCTGAGTTTATTTGGTGGTTCAAAAAAGCAGTAAGATTTTATAATTTTTCCATCCGAGTTGGAAATTACTGTACTAATTCATCAAAACTTATTTGTAGCAAATGGTCCCGACCTTATGAGTTGAAGCATAAATACTTGTAGGTTGACATTGTTCAAATGTTCAATGACGAACGTCAGCTACACCTGTACCATTTGGCTCAACTACCTTTGAGGAAGGTCACAAGCTGGTCTGCATTTAGGGTGAATGGATTCTTATTTCATACACATAAAAGGTGTGAAGGAAAAAAGAGTTACAATTGTGGGATTTGTGTGAAAGGGAGCGGGAAAGGTGGATTCGAGGATGATTATTATGGAATCCTTCAAGAAGTTATTCGTGTTGAATATCTAGGAGAACCACTTAAACAATGTACATTGTTTAGGTGTGATTGGTTTGATAACATCCCTCGAGGAACACGTAGCCCCAAATTATGTCCCGTCGTTGAGGTTAATGCAACAAGAAGATAAAAAAAATATGATCCATTCATATTTGCTGCTTCCGCAATCTAGGTGGTGTACATGAGGTACCCAAATGGAATAAGAGATAAAGCTAACTGGAGGGTTGTCGTACCAAACAAACCTAGACACAAAGTGAATAATGAATTCACTTTATCATTTGCATTTCAAGAGGAATAAGTGTCCCACATGACACCAGTAACTGACACACTCCCTGCAACTTTGTTGAATGAAGAGGAAGAAATTGAGGTAAACGAAGACGTTCCAGTTGAGAGAAGTGAAGAGGAGGAGTGGGATGATAATGACGACGATACTGAAGACTCTGAATGAAAGTGATAATGATAAATGAGTAGATTGTGACCTAAAACCAAATTGTATTCTATGTTAATTTAGACACTTATGACATTGTATGCTTGACAATAGTTGTTAGTCACATGGCATTGTTCAACATGGAATTATGGTTACAAACGACATTTGTTGTTAATTTAACTGCAATCAATTATTTGTCACTTATATTATTTGATCACTACGCTCTGTATATTTGTCTCAAAGATGTCAGGTACACATCGTGGTCGTGGGGCTGGATGTGGGCGTTCTCGGGGAGCAGACTGACAGGACCCCACCAGTCAGCAAGAAGAGCAATATCAGAGACATCAAACCCCTGAGGTTCCCCACGCCGTTATCCCAGACCCTCACACTATTCCATCCATACACTTCACCCAGCACATGACACCCAACATCTCCTATGTACACATGTCTGGCTACATGATCCCAAACCCACCTCTTATTCCACAACAATTTTTAGAAAGGAGTCGGGAACAAAGTGAACATGCTTCTAGCCTTGGCAGTACCACAAGCAAGCAACTCATCACACCCGACGGCAAAGAGTAAGTAATTATGTCCTACCAACTGTGTTATGAATCTACAATTTCTAACGAGGATCCATTCTTTCTTATTTGCAAGTTTCTGTCCCAATGATGTTGTGTTTGAGATTACAAGGATATTTATGAGCAAATATCCTGAGCCATGGCCAACATGGGGGAAAGTTCCTAAACAACAGCGGGACTTGTGGTTTGGTGAGTTTAATGTAAGAGTTTTTCCAAATTTTTGTACATTTATCTACATATACATATATATATTCATATTGTTAGCATCATTTACATTTTTTGGCATGTAATTGTGTTCATGCAGAAGCGTTACCATTGGGCTCCAGAGCATGAGACCCAGATACGGAGGAATTTCGAGGAGAAAGGGGCAAGTAGATTGAGGGACACATTCGGGGGGTTGAAGAAGAGGAATAAGCAACCGTTGTGGTTGTCTGACAGCACTTGGAAGTTGCTGCAGGAATATTGGGCTTCCGAGAAATTTTTGAAGATGAGTTCCCAAGCAAAGAAGAATCGGAATAGCGACCAGGACGGGTTAGGTCCTTCTTTGCATAGATCTGGTTCGGTCCTATTTACTGAGCACATAAGACGCATGGTAAATGCGTGGTTCATTATTTCTTTTACTTATTTTTCCCAATGCCTTATCCAATTAGAAGAATCCTCATGTACATTAACATATTCTGATATTGTATAGGAGAAGAAGCTTAATAGGGAGGTTACGGACCTCGAACTTTTTAAGGACACTCATGTAGACGCGGCTAACAAATGGGTGGACAAAAAATCTGAAAAAAGATGGGTAAGTCACCTGAATGATTTCTTCCTTGCCTAACAAATCAGCTCAGTGTCTTCACGATTGAATGCTATGTTTGGAATGTGTAATTTTTTGAATATGATTTTGTAGACGGAGCACCAATTAAAGTGGGAGCAAATTCGAAACTCGCAATCTTCCACAGATCCCGGCTCCGAACCAACTAAAGTCCTATTTGAGACCGAGTTGTGGGTGCAAGCTAACTACAACAAAAAGGGTCGTGTGTATGGGCTAGGATCAGAAGGGGTGAAACTGAAGCACCTGGTGAAGTCCACGACATCCTGGGACCGTGATCATGACCCTGATGTGCGAGCAACGTTCACCCAGCTGAACAGCGAGCTTAGTACGATGGGGGACAAAAACCGTCAGTTAGAAGAGAAAGTGACTTTACTCACTTCAGAATTATCTGGTCTAAAAGATACATTCTGTGAGTTTATGAGGGCTCAACAAGCATCTGGGTCTGGATCTCGCCCACGCCCTTCTATGTGCCATCGATAACACCGTCGCGCTGCTCCTTATGTCTCTCCTCCACCTCCTCCTCCTCAACCGCAACCCTGTGATGATGATGATGATGGTGGTGATGATGATGATGATGATGATGATGATGATGATAGCGCCAACCTTGGGTATGATGATCGCCCTCATGACTACAATGATTATTTCAACTAGAATGTCCCTCGATCCCCCCCTTCCTCCTCGATACTCATTTGAACAGTTACGTTTTCTTGCATTTGTTGCATTGCTTTTGTTTCTTCTTACTGTACTTCCTACTCGATCAGTTCTAAATACATTATTAGAATGTCCATTTGGTGTGATTGTTTATTTATACTTATTGAATGAAAGTAACCACGTGTGGTGGTTACGTTTGTTGCGATTTGTGTACCACGTATGGTGGTTATGTTTGTTGCGATTTGTGTACCACGTGTGGTGGTTTTGGTTCGGTCAACATATGGTTGTCCTGAGTTTGTATATGCAGGTTGTAAATTTGTATTTGGGGAACTACATTTTCAAAAAAAAAAATTATTTTTTCCAAATTTTCGACGGAATGATGTATATCCGTCGGAAATTTCTGACGGAATGGGCATTTTTCGTTGGACATTTCCGACGGATATACATCATTTCGTCGAGCACTCCGGCAATTTGAGGAGATTAATACCGGCTATGCCGACGAAAGGGTCCGTCGGACGCTTGAAGTTCCGTTGGCTGGCCGTCGCCCTGACCATCGGGAAATGGCCGACGGAATATGTTTTCCATCGGCAATTGTCCGACGGAATGGCGTATTCTGTCGGAAAGGCGGGTCTACAGCCCCTATTCCTAGGATATATTTCCATCGGATATTCCGTCGAAAAATAAATTTTTCTATGGAAAAAACGCCATTATCCGTCCGAAAATCTGCCGGAAAAGGGCAGTTTTTTAGTAGTGAGCATATTCGAATTGCAGCATGTTATGAAAAAAAGCTCATAAAGGCCCAAATTGCATTATATAAAACATATTCAAATGTCATTCGTAAATTATAAAACGCATCCATAATTTTATGAGTTTGGATGAAACGAATTTATAAAATACTTCTAAATGACATAATTTTTAGGAAACATGAAATGAATTCATATTCATTAATTTTTGCAAGGGAAAAGTGCAAATACTATTAACAAATTTATTACAACTGTTGTAGCTCGTGTGTGTGTGTGTGTGTGTGTGTGTGTGTGTGTATAACGCATTTATATAACAGTATAATTGGTGATTGACATGAAACATATTCACATAATCAAATGCAACATAAAACATGAAACATATCCAAACATTAATCGCGAGAACTTATATAGAACACATCTATATAATATTACTAATTTAAAATATATATATATATATATATATATATATATATATATATAATGCATTTATATAATAGTATAATTGGCGATTGACATGAAACATATTCATGTAATCGAATGCAACATAAAACATGAAACATATCCAAACATTAATCGCGAGAACTTATATAGAACACATCTATATAATATTACTAATTTAAAAAAGATAAAACAAATTCATAAAATAATTATATATCATATACATTAAATAACATCGAACACATTCAAATAGTGTTATATAATATACATTTGCCTTATATTATGAAACAGATTCATACCTACAATTAAAACGTACCTATAACTTATAAACATAGCTTATGAAACTTATTCATATGTGAGTAGTAATAACTATATAAAACACATTTACATAATTATTCTAGTTTTGTGAAATGAATTCATAACATGTTTGTTAATTAAATAAGTAGTATAAAACACATTTATGCAATATAACTTGTTATATGAAATGTATTGAAATAACACGCATAAATTATTATGTAAGATGTATTCATGTAACATTGCCCATTAAAATGTTATGAAACGAATCCATAAATTCTTATCACATGCTCGATATATACCAATAATGGCATGAAACATATTCATAAACAGCCGCTCAATTGAATAACAAAACTTTATAAAGTCCAATTCATGAAACAAATTCATATATTGGTCACAAATTATTATATAGAACATATTTATATTACGAATTTAAATTATATGAAACATATTCATATAATAGTTACAATACTACTCAATCACACGCGTTAAACACTTTTACACAATGGTGCAACTTTATACTATGAACATATCACAAAAAACATGTATGACTCAAAATTTTATTAATCAAATCAGTTAAACGTGGTCTACATAAAGGCATGACCTTGTTGGTCCTGATTGGCAAAGCCAATAAATTACATTGAGTAGGACATTCACTCTTCAAAAGAAAACGTTAAAAGAGGACCCTTATGTCCAGAAACTATAAGAAACCCCTCAAAACTCCAAAAACAAAAAAACACTCATTATCTCTCTTCTATCCCGCTTCCTTCTCTGAGCCTATCAATCTAAAACTAGAGCCCCATAGCTCTTTGACTTCGGCCATGAACAATCTTGGCCATGAACACTGTGGCTCTTTCTTTTAAGCAACACTCAAAGGATGAGCAAACCCGCCGTCCACTACCACCAAAGAACCAAGGTCACAACCCCTGATTCTGCCCTTGCTGATTTATACCGTTACCACCATTGGATAGATGGGCCAAAAAGGAGTTGGGTGACCCCATTCCCGTGGCCCACGCGCCACTCCACCGGCAGCAAGTCCACACAGCGTGTCCGATTAGGCTTTAAACCAAGGTATTCTGACCGGCAAGGTATAGATCGGTGCAGGAAAATGGTAAAGCAGGAAAACGGTAGAGGAGGAAGCCAACCTCCACCTTCGTTGGTGGCGTATGACACACACGCGCTGCCCCTCCGAGGCGATTCTGATCGGTTAGTCGGCAGTCTTTCTTCTCTGCCTCTTCCACCTTTTTCTTTTCAATTTTTTTAATGGGTGCACGGAGTGTTAGAGGATAAACCAATTCCTGGGCCTTCAACCATCAGATTAAGCTTTTGGTTGAGTTGGTTCTTGAACATGGTATCAGAGCCGACCCGCGACCGTGAGCTATGCCAGTGGATGGAGAGCCCATGGGCAATCACCTAGTGGGGTAAAGATACTAGGTGTGGACCGCTGATCAAGAGGACTCGTAAGTCGGTCGGTTATTAAGGCATAACGAGGACGTTGTTCGTTTCAAGTGGGGGTGATTGTAACACCCTGAGTATGGCTTAAAAGGATCGAATTGACTACTTATATCACCAAAGATGCACCTTTCTTTTCGGGAAGTCCACTCTTAAGAACTCCACAGTTAAGCATACTTGCTGGGGAGATCCAATTAGGGAGTCCACTTCAACCAAAGTCCATGGCAACAAGCTCAAGTAAGGTTTCATCATAAAACCAATTGGCAATGGGTGGAGTAATTCCCAAGCTTATAAGCATGCTCAAGGCCTCTCAATCTTTCAATGTGGGACTCTTACCCACTTTATATTTTTCTCCAACACGGAGGCCATCGGTTTGGCCACTAAGACCTAGTCGGAGCATTTTCTGTCATAGCCATAGAGGCATAGGGGGAGTTTGGTTGGTTGGGGAAAGGCAAGCCCGGTTAGATTTAGGGCTAAGGTTTAGGATCATAAACACCATCCACAGCACCAAGACACATGTTTTTTCTTATTTATAAATAACTTGCTTGTCACCATGAGGGAGGTCTCAGTTTTGTGGGCCACATAAGATCTTGGTGCGGCTGGTGCCATCACAGCCATACGCGGTACGCCACTAAGGCGTAATTGATGTGGTAGCTGCTACAACGACCTCATGGTGCCGTTGAGGATTGCGGTTGAGTCAGAAAGTCATTTTAGAGTTAAGGGGATTGGGGTCGAAAACAATCACACATAGTGACACAAGATCTTGCCTTAAAAAATAGAGCAATTGCAAGATTAAGCTAATTAATCACATGACCAGAATACGTTCGAGTCTATTAGGGCTGATAGATGATACTTTAAAAATAAGTCAAACATAGAACAAGCTAATCGTATGTTTAGTCATGATGGATCAATTTGGGCTCAAAACCGACAACGATGGCGCTGATACCACTATTGGGAAATAAGGACGTACATTAGTAATGCGGAAGCATAGATCTTGTTACTCGAGAATCGCCCACGAATTGTTGAACTAAGATAACAGTGGCTACTAGAGTCACCGCAGTTGTTACACCCCAAATACCCTAGCGATGATGAGTTTAGCGTGAGAGGAGGGAAGAGAGAATTAGGGATGTTGTTTATTTTCGTTTCTATCAGCACCCCGAATTAGCCACTATATCCCTTATTTTGTAGCACTTAGCTGAGACTACAAATAAGGGTTTAATGGGCTTCATTAATACGCATATCAATCATTTTGTAATTTCTCAATTAATGGAACAATTAATGTGACCGTTACTTTGGTCAAGACCTAGCTAAATAAGTTTTACTATCAAAATGCCCAATAAGACATTATCAATTTGTTCTTTTTTTCCCCTTACTCCTTTAGTTCAAGAACAAGTCAATATGGGTTAGGCTAATTTTGGGTTAATGAGACCTTGAGTTGCATCACTTTTTAATATGGTATCACTTTTATGTCCGGCCTAACTATGTTGGGTTAGACTCATTTTAATTTATTTTCAAGTACACATTTAAAATTTTAATTAAATTTTCAGTTTAAGCTAGGCCGAGTGCTAAGTTTTTCAACCAAGCTGATAAATTTGGTTAACTTTTGCCACTATTAGTTATATTGTGTTTAAATTTCTCGATACTATGATGAAGATGGTGAATGATTGAAGAAACAGCATGGATGCTCAAGATGAAAAGAGAGAATCGTCAAATCCTTTTCCGCATTGCTGATTGCTGCCCCGTTGAGGAAAGGATGAGGAAGGTGAGGCTGATGGTGATGTAAGCTGAGCATACACATTGCTTGCGTCATGGAATCCCCCTTTAAATGTGAACTCTCATGTGATGTCTATTTTTCCAGAGCACGAGTTTCTTTCTACTCGTCAATGCTACAATCTACACAATAGCATAGCGTAGTGTAGTTTTATGCTTGCGCGTTGACGTAATGAATTGGTTGTGATTGATTTGATTAATATAATCTCATCTTTATCTATATCTTTAAAATCTCTTTTAAATAAGATGAGTGCACATTAAGTTACCGATATAAGAGAGGCTATTGAAGTTTTTCTCTTTTCTTTCTTACAATGGAGAACGTGGATGTTACATTGTTGACTCTAGGAGTAACATAATGATTTTGATGATAAAAATAATGTGGATAATAATTATATATGAAATAGTTGTTTATTGAATATTTATATTATTTTTCAGTTCCATATATAACGTTCTTATTGGTCCAATTCAGCAAATTGGTTAGATGTTTGATTAATACATGAGTTTACCAATTAAATAGTTTAAGTCTTGGATGAAAATCTTTGATTGATTCTTGATGGAAGTGAGACAAAATTAAGTTTCTATGGATATTTATCTATATAATCTAAGTGAATAATATCAACGGATTTGATCGGATTAAGTTGTCTACCACAATATGTGTTTGTGGATAGAAAAATGTGTGGATATCATCTAATATGTAATGATTTTATTTGATTTGAAAATATTCTCTAGCCTATTCAAATTTGAGAATCATAAAAGATCACTTAAAGATAATATTGCCTTGCTTCAATCTCATTATACTTGCCATGACAAAAATATATGATTTGATCTTGTTGAGTTAACTTATATAATGAAATATTCTGCTAAATGAGACACAACATTGATTTGCAAAATAATATCAAAATGATGATCTTAATCTCTTGTTACTTGTTTCTAAGTGATTACTAGCTAATATCATTTATATTACCCAAGGCAAGAAAGAGATCATATGCTGCTTCTCCACCGTGGCTGATTTGCATAGAAAATAAAATCAGAATATTCAACTCACAGAAAATCAAATCAGAATATGCAGATTATATTTCAAGGGTCTGAAATCGAATTTCAGGATGTTATGGGCTGAAAACTTCCTTCTTGGATGATTCAGAGCATGCATTGCAAGCGTATAAATAGCGACCACAAGAGCAAGAGCAAGAGCAAGTATCCAAGAAAGTGAGAAAAAGCATTGAGATTACACATTGAGTAATGGTACTAAGCATTATTTTGAGATCAAAGACTTGAGGTGTGAAAAATTATTAAGGAGTGAACTTGGAGTTATGAGGTCAACTCCCCTAAACTTAAACCAAGAGGTTGGTCTAAGTGATTGGGATCTCTAGAGTAAGGTACTTCTGAGAGATTGTTGAAAGTTCATCTTAATAAAAAAAAAAGTAGAGTGTTAAATTCTAGAGTTGGATAATTTTAGATTGGGACTTCAGCCTAGGCGGGGACTTCAGCCTAATTGGGGCTCAACCTTGTTAAAATATCCTTGCGCATTGTCTCTATTTAATTTCTACTTCGATTTTAACTTTAAGCTTTTACAATCACCCTATTCACTAGGGTGATCTGAATCTTCAACAATGGGCCCAATTATTGTTATCGAATCCGGCCATTTTAAAATTGAAATTAATAGCTGGTATATTGTTAGCTAATTCAATAAGTTTCCAATGCAATATGCAATAAATACAACTAGCAACTTCATTAAGTTGGAAAATTCAGGTTGCCATAATAAGTTTTGATTCGATTTACAACCCAATGGCCATGATTTAGGTATCAAGTCAGAATTT
Organism: Selenicereus undatus; assembly: GCA_017589665.1. Taxonomy (NCBI): domain Eukaryota; kingdom Viridiplantae; phylum Streptophyta; class Magnoliopsida; order Caryophyllales; family Cactaceae; genus Selenicereus; species Selenicereus undatus. The sequence continues at coordinate 64,824,360 of JACYFF010003369.1, forward strand.
GGATCAAACGATCATTTCACTCGCAAACTTTAGAGGATCGTCTTTATGTACGTACCAATTTTATGAGGTCTAGATGATGAGAACATTAGGAAGCTTAAGTTGGGGTATTTGTGTAACATAAAAAGATAATAAATGTCATGTTACATGACACTTCTTTAATTAAAAATTAAACGTCTTATCTCGACTTACAAGTTATGTAGTCATACGTTCAATTGAAAAAAAAAAAAAAAAAGAAGATATGGTCGAATAGTAGAAGGTTATCACTACTTATAAATTATGTAAAATGAACTTTGCCCGTAATTTTTCACAGCTATGAAATTGCACATATGATATATCCTCACAGACAGAGTCCATCCATTATATAGGATGTTAAGTTGAAGAATACCAAAGTTCCATAATTGATAATTGATTATAAGTATTAAAATTCTGATGCGTTTAAACCATCAAACATATTAATTTATATCAAGACAAGACATATAAAGTGTCTTGTTACACCGCATATATTACATGATCATACTACAACATCTAGCCCAACACACACACAATATATATTTTACATAGGAGGGCTGGTCTTATTCTTTTGGTTATTTATATATTACATGCCACTTAACTAAGCATATTGCATTTATTCTGAGAGTTTCTTCATATGTGATAGGGCTCTTTCATTCCTGCAAGAATTCGTCACTCAACACATCTCAAGGAATGCCCAACAGGCCCGCAGTATTGACAACCTTGATCGACGCATTCATGATCATTTATACAGATGATCTCCCTACATGGCACGTTGTTCTTACGATGAAGCATACGCCATGTGAGTAGAGTGTTTACGTCACCTATCATATCTCCCTTGTAGTTTCCCATCTCTGTTTAATTTAATCAATTAATTAATTGGCTAGCCAGGGAGATATCGAAAAACAACACATATACATACACAATGATCCTTTTAATCAATCCTCACAAAATGACTAGTTAAACATTGTGAAAAAATTTGTTTATACAACAATAATAACATAAGTTTCTTTTAGGGAGGTGATAATTGACTTAAAGATGGTGGTTTGGATGATGTTATCTTGTAAATTTATCATTTTGTTTTCAGAAAAGATAGTTAATTCATGTCAAGTCCCCAAGAAAAACTTAGTCCAAATTAGAAAAGGCTAAATAAAAAAAATAAGTCTCATGCAAACGTCCTAGTAATCAAATATCATATGTTTTGTTACATTGGTGTTAGTTAATTGAACTGATAAATTCTTTGAGAGTTATTATCAAATGTTTAAGTTCAAATCTTCCCTATATTAACCTTTTCACTTTATTTATACCAAAAAATGTATCTTTAATTATTTCAAATGGATCAAACAGAGAAGGAAATTACTTGTTCAGGTGCGGTGAATTAAACATTTGTGCATTGTACACAATATTGAAGGGTATTTTGGCGAAGAGAAGTTAGAGATACTCACGAGACATAGTAGTAGTGGTAGTGACAGTGATGAGGAGGAGGAGAAAAACCAATTTAGCAAAAGAGAAAGATGCCATCTTCTTTTTTAATTTTGATTTGATTGCTCACTCCATTCTGTGTTTATATAGACCAACTGACTGGCTTTTGAGCTCAAGCAAAAGCCTCTTTCAAACAATTGATGCCTCATGGAATTTAACTTATTCAATAGTATTCCACGTTGAAATTTCAAAACTAAAGTCAGTCTTTTTTTATGCCTCATGGAATTTATGGCATATTCAATAACGTTCGACAATAATATTACACGATGAAGAGTCAGGCTAAAGTTTGCCATGTTGATGCCTTATGAAATTTATGCTTAATCAATAATATTCCGTGGAGAAGAATCAAAAGTAAAGCTAGTCATATCAAATAGAAGTAGAATTTTCCTACGAACCAATTTCGAAAACGACTACATGTTCTCTTGTTCTTGCAATAATTAATTGCCAACTGTGAATATAGGAAAATAATTAGAGCTCAATCTACGCACTATGGGAGTATTGGCATTATATTTATAATAAACAAGAGCTCAGAAGATTACAATGTCATCCTTCAAATATATTATTCACCCTCAACGTGGACGGGAGCTACAACGGACAAATTGGACTTTGAGGATAACAATCGATCAGCTCACAAGGCCTTCGTAAAAATATCTACTAACTGTTGTTGAGTAGGAACATATTGTACAACAAAATTACCGTACGTAACACGCTTACAAATAAAGTGATAATATATCTTGATGTGCTTGCTTCGACTGTAAAGAACGGGATTGGCCGCCATGTACATTTCACTAATATTGTCACACAACACCTTGACAGGAGTAGTCAAAACAATGCCGAGCTCAGAGAGAAGATATCTAGTACTAGTGGCCTTAACAACTGTAGAGGCAACTGCACGGTACTCAACCTCATGTTTATTCAATATGTATAATATTTGTATAAACATAATTTTTTTTATATACTATCAATATGGGAAATCTCTATATATTTTTATGAACATAATATTTGTATAGATAGATGACTTGAAAACTATTATGATAAATGTAATATTTGTTCAATGAATATAACATACTAAATCTATATGTAGAATTGCAGTAGGTTGCTGAGCAAGTATACAGAAAATAAGTAATGATACATTTGAATTAGAAAATAAAGATTTCATTCATGTATGAATTTCGAAATGAATTATGTGTGAAAATAGTCAAACTGCAGTTAACAAAAGTATTTCAACTACTTCATCTATATGTTGATCCGTTAGGTTCAAAATGGCTCATATTTTTTTTCATCTATCTTCTTTTCAAACCTAAAAATAAATCTAAAAAATGTAAGTATCTTTATTTTCAAAAATATTTTATTTCATGAATGCTAGCAGAATATTTTCAGGGTTTTTCTACATAATTTTTTTGGTAATGTTATCTACAAAACATTAATTTTAATTTGCTAAATTTAAATAAATTTTAATTTTGAGGGCTCTATTTAGTTTTGTTTAGAAATCTTATTATTTATCTTCAAGGGTTCATTTTAATTAACGGAGTTTTTTTATTTGGTTATAGGGACGTGGAACTAATGTTACAAAAAACCTCAAGTTTAAAACATATTTGGTTCTATAAATTTTTGGTCTATATATATTTTATTGTTATTTAGTTGGTCTGTGTAATGGTATATTCTCCAAAATTATAGTATTTCACTAATATTTTTGTTCATCAAGTACAATAATTGTAGATAATCAAAATTTATTTGTGTCTACATATTAAAAACGATTTGTTTAATTTAGTGAAGGTATTCAGTTAATTTCATTAAGTATCACCTACATATTACACATAATTTATTTTTATGAAGTACCTTATATTACAAATCATACATTAAAGACCAACAATTATATGTATAGATCTACAAAATAAATATATATACAACTTTTTAATAATTATATAAGTTGCTTACATCTATCCTTATAGCATCTTATAACTTCTTACAGTGTCTTACAATTCTGACAACTCTATACAATTTCTTACATCTCTTTACAATTTCTCACATTTTCTTACCGCAAAAAGAACAAGCCTTGAGGACCTGTCGTTTTTAGTACTTTAGAGATATGATCAAGAGGTTAAATATAGATTCGAAAGGGTTTAGTTTGTTGGAGTAAATGAAAAGTTGTTTTTGGAAGGAGCTGAAGTGTGTTGTAGCAGAAAGGAACATATAATATGTTCAACATCCTAAAAAGAGTAAGAGCTAAGTAGGTTGTTTATGACAAAATAAATAATTTTGTACAAGCATAGATACCTAATAATGAATGAGTGCACTCATTATTGAGGGTTTTAGATAGTGGCGGTAATTAGGTCAATCAAGTTGGATTTGGGTTTACTCATACGAGTTTTGGTTACTATTGACTTTTTATAGTATGATGTCAATTCAAGTTTGAATAAACTCTTTTGGATTGGGTCATTCTTGAACTTTGGTTGTTATCACTTAATTTTGGGTTCAAGTGATCAGGTCATCTTGTATTCAAGTGAAATATGGGTTAGTTTTCAATTCTCAATATTACTGCATTCATATAGCCTACAACTTATGATTCTTTAGCATACGGGCGTATTTCATCCTTATAAACCATGATCCATCTTTTTCAAAGTCTATCTAAATAAGTTTTACTATCAAAATATAATATGCACATATTATTAATTTATTCTTTTTTTCAATAATTTTTTTCCCTTGCGCCTTCTTTAAGAACAGGTCAATTTGGATGAGGATGATTTGGGGTCAATGAATCCTCAAGTTGTGCCACTTTAAAATATCGTGTCACTATTATGTTTCATCAAACTATGTCAGATCAAACTCTTGGTGGGTCATTTTCAAATACGTGTTCAAGAGCATTAGTAGCTGTGCCTCGCGTGGAAACATACGGGGCCCGCATGTGACATGTAAGGCAAGGGAGAGGTGGCAGCGGGAGGGAAACGCGTTTAATTTGACACGCGGGGTAGCACACCTGTGCGTGTCTCCCCGCGTGTCACTGTTCATATTTTTAAAATATTTTTTTTTTATTTTTCTTTTTTTTTGAAGTAAGTATATAATTTTTAAATGATTTAAAAAAATAGGTTGTGTGTTATAAGGTGGGTCCATGATAAATATTTTTATTGGATGATTAAAATTGAGTTCCATAGGTTGGAGAAGTGATGAAATGTAAGTTTCAAAATTGTGAAACTTTTACTAACGTGACATGTCAGAGTTCTAATATCTGAAGCTCCATTAGAAATGCTCTAAAACTCACCGAGTCAAGGGGTTAGGTTTTCACTAGAGTTGACAAGCAGGGTTACCTTTTGCCAATTACCACTATTAGTTAGAATATATTTAAATTTCTTGATGCCATGATATGACTGGTGAATGAATGAAGAAACAGCGTGGTTACTCAAGATTAGACCTGATCAAAATAAGAGTCGGGTCGGATTGAGGGTCGAGTCATGATGGTTAGCATATAGGATTTTCTCGACCTTGACCCTACCCGACCCTGATGAAGGTCAGCATACCCCCTGACCCTGACCCTGGCCCTGGCCCTGACCTTGACCCTGCGGGTACCCTCGGGTCATCGGGTCAGACCTGACCCTCAAACCTCCCGATATAGAAAATGAGATTTTTCTGTAAGTTTTCTTTTTATTATAAACGTCAACATTAAACATCTTCCAAAATAAAAAGTCAAACAATGATATAATGCTCCGATGAAGCGTATCGCAACTACAAACACTCTAATACATAAGTTAGTCATTAAACCAATAGACCGATTAGTTCACTAAAATGACTACTCAATCTACTCTAAACGTCAGAGTCGGAGCGTTAGAAGGTTACGAACCAGTGAAATTTGGTGAGGTGAATGGCGAGAAGATGCTAATGCGAGGTGGGAAAGTAAAAGCGAAAAAGTTTTGTACAAATGAAACCTACAGTATCTTATTTTTATTTTATTTATAATTTTTTTTTAAAAAGTGAGGGTCAGCGAGTCAAAACATTTACCCAAGCCCGACCCTCATTATAATCGGGTACACACAATTTGAGGTTCGCGGTGGGTCGAAGACTTAAAAAGCAGACCTTGACCCTTATTTTTGAAGGTCGAGTTGGGACGAGTTGAACGGATTCTCAATCCGTTGATGAGGTCTATTCAAGATGAAAAGGGGGAATCTTCAAAGAAGGAAGAAGCAGCGTGGATACTCAAAATGAAAAGAGGGGATCTTCAGACCCGTTTCCCGCGTTGCCCATTGATGCCCTGTCGAGCGCCGATGGTGACGTAAGCTGACATGTAATAGTACGCCCGTTGCTTGCGTCCCAAATGTGAACTCTCATCTCATCTGTATTTTTCCACGGCACGAGTTTATGAGTTTCTGCTCATTGTATATTTTGGACATGTTCAACAAAATTAACTATTTAGACAGTCGATAATATTTTAGGTAGTGTAAAGTTGTTTAAATAGTAGATAATATTTTTAATTTAGTAACGAGTGGATAACTATTTATATGAACGGTTGAGATTAATATGCTCAACAAATTTAGTTTATTGGGTTAGCTAACAAAATTTGCAAAAAATATGAAACGTTACATTTGAATGTTAAAATTCAATATTATTAGCTTCTTAGAAACACTGCGTAAAACATTAAATATTACTTAAAATACTAGTCAAAATAAGTTATAGAATATTAAAAATCGACTGATTAGCATATAAATTTGGTTAAACATTGAAGGATGCTCAAAATGTTGTTTGCCAAATATGGCCTTCGTAGTATAGCATAGCACAGTATTGTTTTGTGCTTATGCATTAAGTAATGAATTGATTGTGATTAATTTGATTAATATAATCTTATCTCTCTCTGCATCTTCAAAGTCTCTTTTAAACAAAATGCGCATACGTTATGCCACCAACATAAGAGAGGTTAGTAAAGTTACTCCTTTTTGTTTCATACCATGGAGAACATGAATGTTACCATAGAACCAATTATAATAATAATTAATATCAAATAAGGTGATTTTAAAAGTTGAACCAATGACGGGCAAATTGTCAGTTGCTTCAATAAATTTCCAATGCAATATGCAATAAATACAATTGGGAACTTTACAAAGTTGGAAACTTCAGGTTATGTTAATGAGTTTCAGTTCAACTCAAAATCCAACAGCCATGATTTAGGGGCTCAAGTCAGAATCTGGATGAAACAAGAATTCCACTCACAGATTTTAGTGAATCATGTTCATGTGTGTACTAGTTTTATGAGGTTTAGATGCTGAGAAGGTTAGGAAACTTTAGCTGAGCTATTCATATGTCTTAGCAAAATGATAAATGTCTTATTATAAGATACTTCCTTGATTGAACTTAATATGTCTTGTCTCGATTTAGAAATCATGTAATCATACATTAGAAAGAAGATGTGGTCCAATATTGGAAGGATATTACCACTTATAAATTGTGTAACATTAACTTTGTTCATAATTTTTCGCAATTACAAAATTGCACGTATAATACGTCGTCACGAATAAAGCTTATGCCTGAGGCCATTATATTGTACCGTTTGCGTACTCAATGAATACAAAAGTTCAACAATTGATTGTTAATAATAACTACCAAAACTTTGATGCATTTAAATCATAGTAAAACATATTAATTTATATTCGGACAAGACACTTAAAGTGTCTTGCTGCAATACATATATTATCATATATAAACATACTAGAAAGTTTATCCCAACACGCACACAGGATTCTATAGAGGAGGGCTAATCTTATTCTTTAGGTTAATTATATGTTACATATCACTTAGCTAAGCATATTGCTTTCATTCTGAGAGTTTCTTCATGAATGTCATAGGGTTCTTCCATTCCTGCTAGAACTCGTTATTGAACACATCTCTTGCCAACTGAAAAAATCACATTGGCACTGCAACCTTGAGCTTCACATTCATGAGGATTTTGACAGGTGATTTGCGAACATTGAATGTTGCTCATGCGATGAAGCATACACCATGTGAGTAGAGTACTTACATCAGCTATCATATCCCCCTTATAGTTTCCCATCTCTTATTAGCTTAATCAATCAATTAATTGACGAGTAAGGGAGGAAAAGCAACATATGTACATACACAATGATCCTTTTAATCAACCCTCGCGGAACAAATAAATAGATATTGTGAAACACTTTGTTTATCTGACAATAATAACGTAGGTTTGTCTTTGGGAGGTGATAATCGACAAAAGAGAGTGGTTTCTGGATGATGTCTTATAGATTGTGAATTTTTCTTTCAAAACATGATACTTAATTGATGTCAAGCCCTATATCAAAAACTTAGTCCAACATAGAAAAGGCCACATAAAACAAAAGGTCGATCTCATGAAAACAATTGTAGTAATCGAGTATTATATCTTTCATTATTTGGGCGTGTTAGTTTAGCTAATAAAATCTTTGAGAGTTATTATCAGATATTTGGGTTCAAATTTAATCTCCATCGATGTCTGCTCCTTATTATCACTAAAAAAATATATGTTTCATTGTTTATAATATATCAAAAGGAGAGAGAAATTGCTTGTTGGAGAACAGGAGTTAAACATTTATGCATTAATGTTCACAATAATAAAGCGCATTTTAGTGGAAGGGGTTAGAGATAACCATGAGACACAATAGTAGTGGTAGTGGCAGTGCTGAGAAAGAGGAGGAAAACCAGCTTACCGTAACTGCAAGATGCCATCTTCTTCTGTAGTCTTGGTTTGATTGCTCATTCGATCATTCAGTACTCACATAGTCCATTTGGCAAGCTTTTGAGCTTAATCAAAGGCCTATTTCGAGGAGTTGATGATGTGGAATTTATGCCTATTTAATAATATTTCATGATGAGGAATCAAAACTATAGTAATCCTATCAAATTGAATAGATTAAGATTCTGATTTTAGCATCCATGTCAATAAATAGGACTAGAATTTATTCTACTAACCAATTTTGAAAACGACAAAGGATTCTCTTTTTTTTGTTCGATAATTAATTGCTAACATACAAGATAGAACAAAATCACATGAAATCCACAAGTAATGAGTATTTGGGGATAACCCCTTTGCCATTTTGTATTTATAATGTTAGCCCGTCTCATTGATTAGCACAAGTTCATGAATATAAATTAGTACAAGAAACTAACAGACAGATTCAAAGACACCATTGCCAAAGGATAAGTCCTAGGTGTCCCAAAAGTATATATCGATGTGAGAAATGGAACAAAAGGACGTAGAAGTCCATTAATTTTCAATTGTGAAAATTTGAGAATATTGATTAAAAGCCTATTTGCTTTCCACGTTTTGAAGGAATGGTTAGCGAGTTGGAGTAGACTGAAGCATTTTGGATTACATTGGAGTAGATGAAGAGTATTTTTCAAAAAAGATTGGAGTATATTAGAGCGGGTATGAGTAAGCAGTAGGTCCAACCCGCTAAAAACAGTCCCAAAGTGGATTGTTGACGATAAAATAAATAATTTTGAAGAATTGCATATACGATATCATGAATGAGTTCACTGATTATTGATGCTTTTAGAAGTGGTGGTAATTAGGTTAATCAGGTTTTGTTTAGGTTTATTCATATCATTTTTGCTGAATTTCCAGATTATCATGCAAATGCAAGTTCCGATAAACCCATGTGGATTGAGTATGTCTTGAATCTTTGTTTTATATATATATATATCTATCTCTCTCTCTCTCTCTCTCTCTCTATATATATATATATATATATGTCTGTGTGTATGTGTGTGCGCGCGCGCGCGCGTGCATATACATATGTATATGTATATGTCTCTCTCTCTCTCTCTCTTTCTCTATACATACATACATATATATATATATATATATATATATATATATATATATTTATATATCTATATCTATATCTGTCTATTTATCTATCTATCTATCTATCTATCTATATGTGTGTGTGTGTGTGTGTGTGTGTGTGTGTGTGTGTGCATATATGTATGTATGTATGTACATATGTATGTATCTATGTATATACATACATATATATATATATATATGTATATATATATATATATATATATA
>JACYFF010003369.1:64834300-64850837 GCA_017589665.1 Selenicereus undatus
TGTGTGTGTGTGTGTGTGTGTGTGTGTGTGTGTGTGTGTGTGTGTGTGTGTGTATGTATATATGTACATACACACACACACACACATACATACACACACATAGATATATATGTATATATGTATATAACACCTTCAACCTCTAGGGTTAGGAGCATTTCGTTTGTCTTAAACACTACTTAATTTCTGGGGCGAAACGGAAAGCGTTTTCCCTAAAAACGTACCACTTCCAAGCTAAAAGTCTTACAATAAGCCCCTGTAATCGACGGAAGCATGAAGAACTCTAAAATGAGCTCAATGGCTACATGCGGGAGTTCGTAACTCAACGGGGAACTTGGTCAGAGTACATCAAATAATATAGTTCATTAAGAAGGAAGGGATGAAAGATACTACTCAACGGTCTACATAACCAGAGTACAAGGGGTTTGCATTAACAAGTTAGAGAACTTCAGTTAAAAAGACAATTGGCTAATAATATTGTTGGCTCACATTGCCATACAAAGCGACTTATAAATAATATGCGTTGCATGAACTAGAGTACTTGTTTACATACATTCACAAACTAAGATTACATTCTATAACATCACTAAACAGCAAGACACTTTCACTGTGGGACACATGACTTCCCTTTAAGTAAGGGTAAAGCTCCACTTCGGCATAACTGCATCGACTTCTACCTATCACAAAGTAAACCTGGGGAAAAAGGGGAAAGAGTGATGGGATGAGCAACCACACGCTCAGTAAGAATTCCCCGACTCCTTAAAACCAAAATAGTTCCAGGCAATATTACCAATAATAGGCACGTATAATGCATTAATACTTTACTATCATATTAGGCAATCATAATCCCCAAGGAAAGATTACCACCCTTAAAACTTCATTCTAGCCCCTCAACTCATTTCTAGACCGTTAGTCCTTACTAGCAAGCATTCAAGCACATAAACAAGTAGACAACAAGGATTGAATAGAAACGCTTTCAAGCTCACTTTTGAAAATGAAGTGACGCATGACATGTTCCAAGAGTAGATTATAAATCACATTAGCTTCGTCGATAACTCATAATTCTTTGTAAAAGTTTCCGAAATACTCACATTGGTAAAAAGATTTGACAAGAAACTTTCTCGCGCAGGGTATACACACTTGAAAGCTGAAATGACTTATGCTTTACTCAAATATAACCATACCTCCTTTCAAACTTCATTTAAACTATGCTTGAAATCTCGTTCATAAAACATGCGAGGAAACTTTCTTTCTTTTCTTGAAAATACTCTATTTAGCCTCTTGAGGCTCATATTCTTTAAAAAGGAAATCCCTTTCATTTTGGTCCTCTAATGATGTTTATGAGCTTTTCAAATCTTCTTCAATATGGCCTGATAATGGCCCTAAAAATCTTTCTTTTCTAAAACATTTAAAATGGCAAAACGCCAACTGCTTTTCTTACTTAGTAAGAAAAATATTCTCAGCAGAAAATCATCACATTGTGCTGGCTAGGGGAGATCTACACTCGCCGTAAGTGAGATCATCACTCACAACTCATGTTATCCCCTGGGTACTTGTACATAACTTTTGGCCAAAACGTGTTTCGGCAGAGCAACTCTAACGTTGATATTGTCCTTTGTGGGGCAACAGCTCACACCAAGATAGTCATATCTTGAGTTCAGTCCACCTCAAGGTTTTATCACGCATCACACATCATAATATACCTAGGGAATAGCTCACACCAAGATAGTCATATCTTAAGCCCAGTTCTCGTGAACAAGTCACGCCATCTTTACGTCCAGTTCCCAACATTATCTTTGGGAGAAACAATTCATGCCATCTTTGTGTCCAGTTCCTACCCTCAAGGTCTGGCCAATTACCTAGTACTTTCTTAGCCTTTATCATATCTCATTCCTCTTTCAGTTACTTACTTTATTAAAGTCTTGCTTTCTAACAAAACAACACATAACCTTTCTAATGGTTTATGGTTCTTTTGTTTTTAACTTAAAAACGTCTTATAAACGTAATAAATTTGCTAACTCATAAATTGAAACTCATTTGGAACTTAAAGTACTTAATTAGCGTTTAATTCAAACTAGGTTCGTAATAAAATCCTCAAATGCCATTCTTCAGCTTGTTTCAAACCCTTTTTAAAAATCAAGGAGAGTGCATAAATAAACTAAAGCCTTAAAATGTTCTCAAACTTACTACTATTCAAAGCTTAAAGTATTTGGCTCACTTATAATTCAACCAAGGTTTTTGCATCAATTTTCGACATAAATGTTTCTTAAAATCATAATTAGTTTACTAGCCCGTAATTTGAACTCATTTGAAACTCAAATAAGCAACTAGCACACATATCAAGCTAAATTTCATAATTAATACCGTAAGTTGCCCTTTTTTAGATTGTTTAAATCCTTTTAAATGCAAGGAGAAGTTACATATAAACCAATGCCTTAAAACATTTTCAAACTCACCTTTAGTTCACTTTTAAACTTCTTAAACCTATCGACTTCTTAACTCTTGAGGCTATTTGTTTTGCCGTTTATAGTTACATTGATGTTTATACACTTATTGGATTCCATATCTAATTTATTTCTCAAAAAATATGGTTTGAAATTATTTTTAAGCATTTTTGACTAAAAATATGTCTTACATTCAAAAAGCCTAACCCTTCACCTCAAAACCCGCACCGAGGGCCCAGGATCATTTGCACTTATATACTCCTCAAGCTTTTTTAATATAAGGTTACAATCTTATCAAACAAAGCCAAAATCCATCCATATTACTCCAAAACTAATAGTCTGTTTAGAATGAGGGGAGAGAAAGGAAATGAAGGTTAATGAATACTTATTACTCTTGTTTGGGAGTATTAAATGAGGGGGAAGAAAGGAAATCCGATGAGAATATTTCACCCTCATTCTCCCCATTCCCTTCATTTTTGTAAGATGAGGGGGAAAGAAGGGGAAGGAAAGATTTTTAATAATTCTCCCCCATTTCCCTCCATCCCCTTTTACGACATATCTAAACAAGGTGAGTACAAATCACTTCTCTTTCTTTCCCTTTCCCTCCATTACCTTCCCCTTTCTTCTCTTCCCTTTCCCCCCTCTATCTCAATCCAAACAATGTATAAATTTTTTGACAGACCTCATACATTGGATATTTTTCCCAAATTTGATTTCTAATGCTAATTTTTAACACATAAGGCTAAAACAAACATCTCAAAAAATAATAAAACTTAGACTTACATCAATTGGACACCATTACACAAAACTCAAATGTTACCCAGATTCATATGTAAACAACCACTAAAAACATTTACAAATCCCAACAGTGGATGCAATAACCTTTTTAACGAGCCACAGATTATCAACTTTCACGTTTATTTAATTGGTAAAGTACCCTAATAAAGGGCATGATGATGTCTTGCAGTACAACTTTTATCCTTAATTTGACTTGATGCTTATCGACAATTATCAATTCTATCTTGTGGTGCATTTTTATGTTAAATTCTAGATGTTCCATTTCTTGTCTTCCAAAGGGACCAAACAAATGTAGAAAAATAACATACTCTTACAAACAAATTGTAGAGAAATGACATTCTTACATGTTGTCACATGCAGATTACAGACTATTCTATAAATAATAGGGGAAAATGAAAATCTTCACAAACATAGTGCCAATGTGATATCTACAGCTAATATCATTATACAGTAATCAGAACAAGCCCAAAATACTACTAGGAAATATTTTATTTTTCTCCAAAAGGAGATCGTAAACTCCCAACAAAACCTTAGGCCCTAATCAGCTCCGCCCAGAACAAACTCACGCTCTAGGGAGCCTTAGGATAATTGTTGGATAAATAAGCCTCCAAATCCTCATTCATACCCTCTAACTGATAATTAATAAGCGTCAAATTAAAACCAGCACGATTCAAAATGGACCAATTATCATTGTTCTTCAAATTAAACAAATTATCAGCATTACTAATCAAATTAAACCAATCCGACCCCAGGGATTGTGCATCCATGGACTCCCTAATCTGCTGTAGTTCATTCAAACGCTCCAAATTATGCTTAAGAATCTTCTAATTTGCATTCAAACAATCCAATTCCACCTCCAGGCCTTCCCTAACGAACCTATTATGTTCCACTGCATAATAACAACATCAAATTAGATTTGAACAAATCAAACCATATATAACAATAACCACTCCCAGTGGAAATCTTGCTTATGCAGATCTAGGAAAATCTAGATATAGGCAGCCTTATTGTTCATACATTTCTGCTATCAGAGAGGCAGCCCATCTTAACAAATCAACCCATATACAATTTAAAAATTAAACGTATCCTACAAAAATAGGTGAAAGATCTTGTTTTCAAGGACAATTAATTTGGGAGGAATGGAACAATAACCAGAAATTGACCATCAAGTCAAATATGAAAATAAACATTAAATAACAACTAGTATATTCACTGAAAAATTTTTTTAGAACTTTTTAAGGACGAATAGGCGTTTGAGGTGTACAATATAGATTAAGAAATAAGAAACACACTAGGTGTAGGTGGTTCAATAGCAATAAGACCACAGAGATGACGACAATGACGGGTGTAAAACAATTAGAGGTTTAGGACATACCCAAATCAGGCGGAAGCGAACTAAGTACTTATCGTCTTTTGTTCCACGAATCGTGTCTTAATGGCTACCACAGTCTCGGTGAATGTCCAGGTCTCAAACCCATTGAAATAACACAGGCGGTACGGAGAGGGAGTGTTTTTAGAGAGGATGCTCTTGGGTGATTTTTGCACTTAGTAGTTTTTTTTTTAATGATACTTAATCAGTGTGATATTCCCTCATATTAGGGGGGTTATGCAGCACATAGCTGCATAACCTCCTCCCCCTAATAATAGCCACCACTTCTCTTATTTCAAGGGAAGTGGCCGTTATTCTAAAATTAGCCATCAACTCCCACTCGGCCACTCAAGCCGTAATCATGTCTCTACAACAATGTTTTCTCTTCAAACTCGTCATACCAGGAATGACACGTGCGACCCAAAAATAGTAGGTAGTGTTTCGTTAAGACACCATCAAACTAACAAAAAACACTTTCAAGGCTGACAACCCTAAACCATTCAAAACATCACCTGAGGCACACACTGTCCCTGTATGCCTGTTGATATATCATGTGATTAAATTTCGAATATCGCCCGGGCTGATATGGTGAATATGCAATGGTTTTCCTTAGCGACTTATGACATTATGTCTCAATAAGATTGCTTTCCTAATGCGTTCCGCTGAGCTGCTTAGGTCTATAGCTCTTGGAGTGCACATTAAAGTAGCAACATCTAATTAAGAATTCATGCCATAGCCCTAAGTCCAAGGGAATTGTTATATGAAACACCTATGTTTTAGGGATCACACAGTGACAAGGAAGAGAATTAGTTGTTACTCCACTAGGTCGGCTTGAGCACACACAATATGAAATGTGTGTTATGGTATAACTCCCATTGAGGTGAGCCTGTCACTATGTATGCCATGCGAATTACAAGTAAAGTTTCTACTCAAAACTGACTCGAGTTACTTGGCTAACGTACTAAACGTAACCTCGATACTCAAAATTTGCCTTTAGGCTTTGATATAAGGTTGTGTTGTATCTGATTTACTCAACATCTCAATGTAGGCTTACAAAGGTGACTATTCCTCAACATCATTCATATCACCATAGGTACAATTATAATCAATATTGCACACCTAGTGCCAATATGATAAAGTCTTATCATACCTGCTACTTAAGCATTAGGGTTGATCATCCGTGTGACAAGATAATCACAAGCTTAGTGTCATTTAGATATGCCTAATCAAACAAGCAAAGTAAAATAATGAACACTTTAGAAAAAGAAACATCAATCTTATTATAATAAAATGTTCGTTACATACATGTCCAAACAAAAATCAGGATATTCCAACTAGCTAAACTCTACAGAGACCTAAACTCATCATATGAGTTTTGAACATGTCTGTTGGAGTAGGTTTAGTTAATGGATCCGCAATCAACTTATTAGTAGATAAGTGTTTTACAATAACTTCTTTTAACTTTATGGCGTCTCTTACAAAATGATAATGCCTTTTAATATGCTTGGCATTCCTATAGAATTTAGGATCCTTAGCATATTGGATAGCGACAGTATTGTCGCACCACATTTCCACAAGATCATCAACTCTCGAAGTAAGATTGAGATCCTGAAGAAAACTCCTTAGCCAATTCGCCTCCTGAGTGGCGAGGCAACAAGCAACATACTCTGCTTCCATAGTTGATAAAGCTATGCAATCTTGCTTCTTGCTGCACCAAGATACGGCTCCCTCACCAAGAGTGAAGACATATCCAGAGGTAGACTTAGACTCATCTAAGTCACCACCCCAGTCAGCATCAGTATATCCCCTCAACTTTAGGTCCCCTCCTTGGTAGCAAAGTACCAAATTAGTAGTCCCTCGAAGATAACGCATTATCTTTTTGATGGCTTGCCAATGAGCGATTCCAGGGTTACTTTGGTAACTACTTACCAAACCAACTGCGAAACAAATGTCAGGCCGTGTACACAACATGACATACATTAGGCTTCCAACAGTATTAGCGTATGGGACATTGCTCATTTTCTGTTTTTCGTCATCTGTTATTGGACATTGTTGTAGACTTAAAGTCAAGTCCTTTTTGACTGGAGTATCAACGGGTTTGGAATAATGCATCCGAAACCGCTCCAAGACTTTCTCAATATATGCCTTCTGGCATAAACCGAGAAGTTTTCTAGAACAATCTCTGATTATTTCCACCGCTAGGACATACCTAGCTTCACCCATGTCCTTCATCTCAAAGATAGAGGACAACCACCGCTTGGTGGCATTGATCATCTCTAAGTCACTTCCAGCTAGTAGAATGTCATCAACATACAAAGTAAGAAACATAATTCCTACATTTGTTTTCTTGACATATACACAGTGGTCTTTTGAGACCATGGTTAAGCCAAACGTAGTGATGGCTTCATGGAATCTAAAGTACCACACTCTCGAAGACTGCTTGAGGCCATATATGGATTTTTTAAGACGACAAACTTTGTCTTCTTGCCCTTTTGATATGAAACCAATAGGTTATACCATATATATCTCTTCCTCAAGATTCCCATTTAGCAAAGCAGTCTTAACATCCATTTGGAACAATTCTAAATCTAAATGGGCAACTAGCGCTAAAAGTACGCGAATAGAGGCTAATCTCACCACAGGAGAAAAGGTTTCCTCATAGTCTACTCCCTCAACTTGGGTGTAGCCTTTCGCCACTAAATGGGCTTTGAACTTATCAATTGACCCATCCGCCCGATGTTTTATATTGAAAAGCCACTTATTTCCAATGACTTTTCGTCCGGGAGGAAGGTCGACTAGATCCCAAACTTTATTTTTTGCCATTGAGTCTAACTCATCCCTTATGACATTTATCCATTCTTTGTTGTTTGGTGAGTCTACAGCCTCTACATAAGAGGTTGGCTCTTCTATTTCCAAAGGCATGCAGAAGAAAATGTCTTCTTCAATTTGGAAAAAATGGCAAGCAACTCTTCTGCGCTCACTCCTTCGAGTTAAGCTAGGACCTGGTTGTGCTGCCGGTTCAGGCTCAAGTTCTCTCCCCCTTTTCCTTCGAGGTACAGAACCTTGAATAGGAAAAGTCCTTCGAGGTACAGAACCTTGAATAGGAGAGGTATCACTCCCACTAACCCTTTGGGGTGTGGGCTGGTGAGTATAAGGGCTATCCTCATTTCCGTTAACCAGAGATTGAGGGTCTTCCTCGTTCTCGAGTTGGGTATCTTGAGCAAACAGGCCTCCTTCAGCAGGAATAGTGGGTATACTCCCACTATCTCTAACATCAGGAAAAAATTCATTGTCCTCGATAACACAGTTAGTATACATATCCTCCCCCTCACCGACAGATAGGTTTTATTGTAACTCATATAACTGCAAGTCCTGTTTGACTTCACCAATACTTGGGAACTCATCCTCAAGAAAGTCGACATTTTGGGAATCAACTTCGTTCATGCCGCCATTAGGATGTTCTTCGTACATCACATAACCCTTTGAATGTTCAGGGTATCTAATAAATACCATCTTTGTGGTTCTTGGACCAAGTTTTCCATATCTATGAGTCGGGTTGTGCACATAGCCTGCCGACCCCCATGGCCGTAGATGGTCCAAAAGAGGTTTTCTACCGTTCCATAACTCATACGGAGTAGTTGAAACACTCTTGCTGGGTACTCAGTTTAAGATATAAGTTGCTGAAAGCAACGCATGACCCTAAAAGCTAATTGAAAGATTAGCTTGAGCGATCATGGACCTAACCATGTCAAGTAGCATACGGTTCATACGCTCAGTAACACCATTTTGCTGCGGAGTGTAAGGAATCACTAGATGTCTAATTATACCCTTTTCCTCATAGAAACCCTTGAACATATCAGAGAGGTATTCGCGACCACGGCTGGTCCGAAGAGTCTTAACTCTTCGTTCCAACTTGGTCTGTACTTTCGCTACAAAGCGTTTGAACACATCTAAAGCTTCATGATGATGTGATAATAGATACACATATCCATATCTTGAGTAATCGACAATTAGTGTGAGAAAATAAACAACACCATTACGTGCCTTCACATTCATGGGTCTGCAAATGTTGGAGTGAATGAGTTCTAAGGTACCAAGCACCCTAGAAGCCTTACAAAAAGGTTTCTTGGTTGCTTTAGCAGCTAGACAAGGCTCACATCTAGGCAGCCTAACCTTAAACGAGCCTAATAAACCTTTTTTAGCTAGTCTAGCCATTCTATCTTGGCCAATATGGCCAAGTCTAGCATGCCAAACAACAGAATCATGATTTGAATTAACAGATGACACAAAAACAGAAGACGTATTATTACTATAATACTTGTCATCCAAGTTTAAAACAAGGAAGTCATCTACTAAAGATGCGTGGCCAAACAAATTGCCACCATCCAAAATGTCTAAACTGTCAATACGAGAAACAAACTGAAAACCTAACTTCATTAGAGAAACATAAGATACTAAGGAATATCGGACTCCAGGCACATAGAGAGTGTCATGAAGAAGTAACGAATTCCCTCCACTCAACTTAAGCCGATACATTCGAATTCCTAGAACGTCTTCTGTAGTGCCATTTCCGAGAGTTACGGTTTGCAAGCCTACCGGGCAAGGGTGAAAGTCTACAAACCCAGCTCGATCTTGAACTACGTCCTTGCTGCTCTCGAGTCTACAATCCAATTAGGAGAGGATTTAGCAACAAATGCAAGGGAATAAACAAGCAGTTCAATGGTAGGAAATAAAGAAGGTACCTAAGTAGGCTCGGGACACTCCCGAGCGAAATGACCCTTCTTCCTGTAGTTATAGCACGTCACACGTGCCATATTTTTCTCCGCCACCTTGCCCTTGGTTTTTAATTGCTCCTTAGCAATATCGCCTTTAGGGCCAAGTTTCTTGGAGGGATGAAGACTCCTCTTCTTCCCTCATTTAAACTTGTTGCCCTTAGGCCTATCCACCCTAGCTACTAACGCTACAGGGGGAGGAGCGCAGGCCTTTAAGCACTCATCTTCCAGCTCAAGGTGCTTGGTGATTTCAGCAAAAGTTTTGATGCTCTCATTGTGAGTCATCATGGTGATGAATGGTTTCAATTTTTCATCCCTAGCAGGAAGCGCACGAAGCACATTCGTCCGCTGTTCACATTCGGAAATGTCTACACCAGCAGCTTTCAGGTCTCGTAGCATGGCCTACAAAGTTCAGACTTGCTCGGTTATACTTCGTCTCGAGTCTATCGTGTAAGTCTTCCACTTTATATGCAATGCACGAAGCCTCATCTCCGAAGTTTGACCATACCTGAAGTGGATGTTATCCCACATTTCCTTAGTAGTGGGATAGATCTCAAACTCACTAATAAGATCGTTATGCATGCAACACAACATAGTATAGCATGCCTTACGATCTTTTTTGCACCAATCTTGGTACACAACCAAGCTGGCCTGATATTCCTCAGTAGTGGTGATGTCCTTGTTATCTTTGTCTCTAGTCGCAGGGGCAGACAATGTAGTCGTAAGGTGTTCTAACACCTCACACTCTTCCAAAAGAAACTGAATCTTCCGGCGCCACATGTCATAGTTGGACCCATCCAACTTTTCATTAGTGGACAACTCACCAATAATAGAAGTCTTAGAAGCCATATCTACAAATTAAGAAAATGGACATCAGGCATATCTCGTATATAATAAAAAATATCTCAAAACTATCATTCATGTCATATGTTCAAAAATTTCGCTAAGCTTATAATCATCACGTATTATATGAATCAAGAATTGAGATAAAATAAACACATTTTCATGGATTCAATGTTAATCATATTAACATTCTATATTTTATCACAAAGACAATTAAAAATTTATGCAAAACATAATTGCACAAATGAAATATAAAATGCATTTAATTCAAGTTTAAATGAAAAAGAACTAATCTTTCATTATTAATCGAATACATAGAAACATATATATACTTTACATGGCAATTCGTAACAGCATAAAGTTCACACATTTGGAGCATAAAGTTCACACATTTGTAACATAAACTCACAACTGAGAATTAAATAAATTCTACCTTACAAGCTTACTTATTTAATTACATGAAACCTATTCATGTATCATATATTTTACTAGGCATGTATGAAAACGATACGACACACAATCATAAAGAATTTAAATTTTGGCCATAATAAAACAAATAAACACATTTTTGTGGCCTAGACATGAGTTTAATTCCATGTTAAACTACTCAAGCTTTAAAACACAAAAAAAATATTTAGAATTAAACTCAACAACAATATATATATATAAAAACCGGGGCTCAAAATTAATAAAATATGGACACTCAATTTTTTTTTTTGTATATAAGAGGGGGTAGGGGGCCGTGCCCCCCCTTTAATATTTCAGTGCCATAATGAACTCCCCCCTTTTATTTGGACCCCTCTGAAGATCTCGAAGCATTCTCTCTCTCTCTCTCTTCTTTGCTTGCCTCTTGTTGCCTCTGTCTCTCTCTCAATCTTTTTTGGCTCTCTTTCTCTACTCAAAAGAAAGAGAACACTAGGTGTTGACGCCATGGATTCCGAGCACCAAGCTCGGCCCCCCTTGCTCACCTGGTCTTCCTGGTTTTTACGGCACCAAAAAAAAAACACATGATGTTCAGCACCGCTGCCCCCTCTCCAAAAAAACTCTCGATCTCCCTTCTCGGTGCCCCTACGCTGAAACCACCGTCGCCATCACATAGATCAACCGACGGTGATCTCGTCGGTACTACGCACGCTCGAAACGCGCCACTTAGGCGGTGGCGCATGCATCCCACGCGCCGCCCCTTCTGGGCTTCTGAAGGTGTTCTGCGTAGCGGACAGTAGATAAGGGGACGTGGAGGTCAAATCGAGGAAGAAAGAGAGAAAACTACACTCTCACGGTGGTGCGTGGCACCCACGCGCCACCCTTCTGGGCAGTCATAGCGGTGGCTTATGGTACGTGTGTTTTCCAAAAACCTATTTCTAAATTATTTTATTGACATGATGCACATAGCACATGCCAAAAAAAAAACAGAGGCAGACAGGCACATTTTATATAATAGAAGTTTGAAACAGAGGCACAAATTTAACCCAAAAATTAAGCATGCATCTGTTTATTCGTGAACAAAAACGACAAACTAGGCTCTGATACCACTGTAAATTAAAACAATTAGAGGTTTAGGACATACTCAAATCAGGCGGAAGCGAACTGGGTACTTGTCGTCTTTTGTTCCATGAATCATGTCCCGGTGGCTATCAGAGTCCTGGTGAATGTCCACATCTCAAACTCGTTGAAGTAACACAGGCGGTGGTTTTGCGTTAGACAGAGAGGGAATGATTTTAGAGAGCATGCTCTTGGGTGATTTTTGCACTTAGTAGTTTTTTTTTTATGATACTTAATTAGTGTGTATATTCCCTCATATTAGGGAGGTTATGTAGCACACAACTGCATAACCTCCTCCCCCCATAATAGCCACGACCTCCCTTATTTCAAGGGAAGTGGCCATTATTCTAAAATTATCCATCAACGGGGAATCTTGGAAGTACTTCTCAGTATTGTCAGAAGCAGTAATAGTAATAGTTGTAGGATCAGAATCAGAATTACAAGCAAATTCAGAATGATTCTGCGAACAACTATGGCAACTATATTTTCCAAAGTGTTAGATTACTAGTAGTCGTAGGGGTATGGGCCTATGAAGATAATTAGAGGCGGGTAACAGAAGAGAGTGCAACAAACAACACATGCTCCACCGTATCACGCGAAGGGAAGCCATTGATTTGTTACTCGTAAGGTTAATGAACAAGGTAGGACAGGGCCAACGTACACATGTATATATATATATATATATTTATAGATCTAAGATGTGTGTGTAGGCAATAACCCGACCCCAACACGAAGGGAATAGGTGGCACAGAAGGTTCCACACAAGTTGCAGTAGCAAATTGACATAAGTACCCCTGGTGATCAAAGCACCTGGAGCGGCGTACTGACAGGACAAAAAAAGGAACGCAATCCATGCAAGCCAGTGCAACAGATGTTTCGTGTGGATTAGATTTTAACTCAACCCCTAGCTTTATTTTTTTATTTTTTTTTGCCTGAGCCCTGTAATGACGTCGTCTCAGGTTGTAAAAATTGGTGAAGAGAGTAATAGTCGTTGCCCTGCTATTTTGGGGGTTTTTATTTATTTATTTATTTACTGGTCTAGACCCGTTCTTTGCATGGTACCTATTTAAATAGACATTTCATAGACATGTAATATATAAGTAACAAACTGATAGTCATTATAGACATAGTTAATATTATAATTTAGAAAAGATAATAGAACAATCAATAAAAAATATAAGTAGATAGCAACTTCGTGCAAACCATTGGAATTAACAATTAAAAACCACATGTTTGTAAAAAGGGTCTATAATAGTATGATAGAGATAGTAGATAGTGATTATGATAAAATCACACTAAATGACATGATGACAAGTCAATCTATGACACCAATGACGAAAAATCAACCTCCTCTTTTTTATACGTACACATAAAATAAAGTTTTAGTAATAATTTGAATAACGATGATGGGATTGAAGTTTATATTTACACGTTGTCTACTTGACGTACCTAATATTAGTTTTTCGTAAGTAATACAAATCTTCCTCCCAATTGATTGGTCCAATAAAAGCAATAGGAAATTCGACTCCATGGTGGCGTGGAGATTCCATAATAAATATTCATGGTTTACCTATGAAGGCCCTATTCTATTTCACGTTTTTGAGGATTTAGTTAAGAGCTTACATCTTCTTATATCTTCTTACAGTTCCTTACATCATTAACATAATCCTTACATCTTCTTACATCTTCTTACATCTTTTTACATCTCCTTATATTCCATATAGATTTTCTATAATATTCATTTATTTTAATTAAAGAAATATGTATTTTTTAAATTTTGCTACCAATATACACAATTTGTAAATATTTTATGAACACAACATTTACATAAATATAAAAACATAATATAAATACGTTAACTATATTTGAGTTTTGACATGAACAATATGTGTTATTATAGATGGAATAAGTGACCATAATTTCAAAATTATAATACAAAGCTTTTTTGTTCATGTGTAAGCCTGAAGCCTATATGAAAACTGTCAAATTGTAAACGACGAAAGTATTAAAGCTATTTCATCTCTAAGTTTATCCATGACAATTTTGTTGCTATCATTATACAATTAAACATTTGGTGGTAGTTCCAAATTTGATTATCTTATTGAGATTGATATATGCTTGTTATGCAGAATAATAAAACTATGCAGAGTACAACAAGAAACAAAATTTTATTGACAAAACTAATGTACCAAATTTTATTGGCAAAGTTTATGAGGTTTAATATATTTTATTATTGTGTAATTAACTTAGTTAATGGTTTATTTTTAATAAGTTTATTATTTTAATATTATTATTTCTCATATAAAATGTCCATTGTAAAACAATCATATTTTGCTTCAATTATATTAAGAAATATTTTGTTTACTAATGGTATCAAATTTTAGTCGTAAATATGACTAATATATCATAATTGTCATAAATTATGCTATACAACTCTTCAATAATTCAACAACTCCTTACAGCTCCTTACATCTTTTTACACCTTCTTACAACTCCTTACAGCTCCTTACACCTTTTTACAACTCCTTATATTTTCTTACAGATTACAACTGTATCTTATCTCAAAATAGAACAGGCCGGTAATCATCTGCAATCGCATAAAGTGATAGATAACTATATGGCTGTGGAAAATATTAGCATAGGATAGTCAATAATAAAACACTAAAGTGTATAAAATGTGATAAGCATGGAAAATTATAATCCATGTGTTGCACATACATCCAATTGGGTAGTCATTGCATGCAAAAGAATTCGAGCATCCTCGTGAAGAGCAGTATAACAATGGTACATGACAATAGACAATCAAATATTTAAACCTGTGTTGTGTCAAATTTGGAAGCTACCATGTGCAGTAAGGTACATTCAGAGTGAATACATAAGTATGGACACTTCTTTTTGCAATTAGTGCAAGCATCATAAAGCAGCGGTTGGATATCAACGATGTATACAAAAAGCCAAAAATATCTCACCTGGATATAGTAACCTTTAAAGATTATGTGTTGTTGAAGGAATACATGTAAGTGTGAAGTTACATTTGTAAAATAAATCTCTAGCTTACATTTGGCTTGGCTGCATATTCATTCAATCTAATCCTTTGAGCAGTGAAGAACTTCTCTAGATTATACATATGTAATATTCTCTTACGCATGAAATCAAAATTTTTCATCACACCTTTAGTGTCAGAGTACCTAATACATGTAGGGAAAGTAACATATGTGAGATCAAGTCTATATAACTTGAGTGGAAAACAAAAATTGAAAATAATGTCATAGGTTATATGTACAATCCGTCAAAGTCTTCTGTTGTTTGAATATTTGGGTTAACCAGCAATCTACTAACTAATAAAATAGAAATCAATATTCCTAAAAGTATATTGTATGGGAGAAAACATATTACTAAAGTATACCATCATAATTATGAATATTAAAGAATTTTATGAATGAAAGTATATCAATTCGATGTAAGGGAACATTCATAATCACTATTGTGCACTTTGGAAGTAAGAACTATATTTTTAGCTATCAAATATTGCTGAACATGGGTGCCCTCAACTTCCACAAAATCTCCCCAGAAAGTTAGCCTTAATGGGTGCATCCTAGGTATATGAATTATATGCACTAATATTGGAAAAATAAAATTTGTTAATGAATAAGAAAAAAAATACTAACTAGCGAAAATACATATTGCATATCACAAAGTAAAAATTCCTACCTTGTACTGCCCCTATTTCTTATCATTTGTAAAGGGGATATAGGCACCACCAGGGCGATGACGCTAATGCAACAAAAGGAAACGAAAATATTATTGATACTTGAGAAGAAATACATGCAGAAATATAGGTACATTGCAAATTATATGGACCTATAACATTGCCACGCGTTCATAGACATAGCGTGTAACACCCCGAATTTTTAATTTATTCTTTGTTACTAATATTAACCTATGTGGTTGACCACTGTTGCAAGCGCACAAGTAATCGTAGTATAGATAAAAATATCGCTCCTCAGGGACCAATGTAATCTATCTAGTTTTTGTCTATCCAGAAAGTGCTAAGTAAAACTCTAATTCAAGAGGGTTCGATTAGACAACTTCCACTCATTTTTAAAAATCAATTAAGGAAACATGTCAAGGAATTCATGTAGTTATGAAAGTTGGTTGGATCAAAATGATAAACATGTGCTTTTCTGTAATCGGTTGATCTTGAGGAATTGCAATCTCCCTAAAAATCTAGTATATTCTTTCGAAGTCGACCAAATTTGCCTAAACTAAGCAAAAGTCGTTCTTTCAAACTAATCTTCCTTAATCCAAGTCAAATATCTTCAATTACTCTCTATGTTTTCCTAACATGCAAATCTCTCTTTTGAGACAACATTATGTCAGGTTTTATCAAGCAGTCTAATAATCAAATGTCTCCTTTCAGTTTTTCACTAAATTGTTTCAAGTGTGCAAGCAAACTTTGGCCAAAAATCTACTCACAACATGATAATCACTTGATAGAACAAAATTAAACCAATCATAAAATAAACACAATTCTGTAGATTAAAACATGATCCAAATACACTTTCATAAACTACTAAATGCCTAGGCAAAATGAAACTACTCACTCATGATAAAAGGTTGAACAACTAACCAATGTTTTGGCGAAATCTGAGAGAAAGGGCTTGACTAAGATAACCTTCAACCAAGGACTTCAAACCGCCTTAAAGTCAAACACACACTTTCAATATTTCTCACTAAAACAATAATCAACCTAAGAATCTAAACTAAAAAAA
>JACYFF010003369.1:64858012-64868430 GCA_017589665.1 Selenicereus undatus
TCATGTAAAATTTACATGTGATTTTGTTCACAGTCATATTCATTTGCCACCTTCACTTGGTCCAGTCACTTCATCACATGTCTCATACGTATCATATTGGTAACACATTCGCATAGCTCACATAATGTACAAATAACGAACATTAGCATCTATGTAACTCAAAAAGCTTCAATAACATTGATTTTAAACCATAAATATTCCACACCAATACTTTTCATTACATAGTACTTAACAACTTTATTAGCTTATAATGGCTTAACAAAAGAATAGAAAGTTAAACTAAATAGCACAGTCCTAGGAAGCAAAACTTATAATTAGCTACTAACATCTACTATCCAAGGGCGTCCATTGAGAAGGTCCCCTGACACATCTTACCATATCTACACCGCCTCCAGTAGGTTACCTGAGGCTCAAGTTGCTCCTCAACTAGGTCCTCCTTCAGATGTGCCTCTATCAATTGTTCCTCCTTCATGCGCTCATCTTCTAAGGGCTCCTCCTCGGGTTCCTTATCTTCTAGGGGTTCTTCCTTGGGTTCCTCATGTTCTAGGGGCTCTTCCCCAGGTGCCTCGTCTGCTAGGGGCTTTTCCTTAGGTTCCTCATCTTCTAGGGGCTCTTCATCAGGTTCCTCCTCAGGTCTTCCTCTGGGTCCTCCTTCATGGGGTCCTCCTCGGGTTCATACTCAACTGAGGATCGCTCCCGAGGGTCCTCCTCCTCGTTACGCTTCTCTCCAAGTTCCTTATTCATTGGTTCGTTTTCTCCTACGGACTCTTCATCATCAGTATCCTCCTCTGCTGGTAGTGGTGGGGTATTGTCCTCAGTGTTAGGGGTGGGAGGTTAGTCATAGGGGCCTACATCTATGAGGTGGTTCATTAGCCCATTTAAATCTATTCCTATAGGCTCCTGTTCGCACAAGTAGCATCCATTGATAAAATGGTATGACCTATTCTTAGGGTGAAGCTGCTTAACCCTATAACGCCACAGTGGGTCACTCAAAAGAGTTAGAAGGAAGAATAGGACCTGGTTGTGACCAAACCTCAGACAATCGTTCGGGATCCCTTCTAATCTCCCCTGAATAAAAGTCTCAAACTGCTCTAAGTGACTAGCCAAACTAACTCCAAGCATCTTTTCCATCCTCTGCTAACATCAACGCCACCCCATACATCCACAATGGCAAGTTCCACTCATCCTATACATTAATAGGTCCACATTAGATACATGATCATAAGTGAGCAAGCATATGCGTACATGCCCCCTTTTCCGGTCTTATCCTTACGATCCGAGTAGTCCTTACGCCTATAAGTTTTAGTTTTTAGTTTTTATTCCTGATTACCCTCTTTTAAGCGAGGCTTCCGGTCAGTCAACTTGGGCTCTGATACCACTTTGTAATGCCCCAACCCCCTAGGTCACAGATAATTACCATGACTGACTTAAAGGATCATTGTCTGGCCCCATAAATCACCATAAATCTTTCTGGCATGTTTTGTCCTCGTTTACACACTGTCTGGGAAACTTCCCAGGAGGTTAATTACTCATCACAAGATTGTTCCCTAACAAGCATGCTTAGCTGTGGAGTTCTTAAGAGTGGACTTCTTGAAAAAAAAGGTGCACCTTTGGTGATATGAGTAGTCACTTCAAATCCTTTAAAGCCACACTTGGGGTGTTACATAGCAGGACATCAATGAACGACAGAACAAGTGGTAGGCGATGCTAAGGAATATTAAGACAATCCTCAACGAAGCCAAGACGTTTTGTCCTCGACGTAAAAACCAACTTTAAATTATTGTTCACCACATTTCTTTCTTCATCTATCTTGGCATCAACCAAAAGGTCGGAGATGTGCTAAACTTTGCGAGCATTGATTATAGATTTCCATCGACTAATATCAGCATCACATTCTATACTGGCGAAAATCTCATCACACTGTAAAATAATAAACCACATTGATAAGCAATATACATGTACATGGTGGGAAATTTTTTAGCAACTTCAATAAACCAAAACCTGATAGTCCATGAATACAACATTCCACAATGTGCGTTGCGTATATACTCGAACATTCATTGATCACATGAGTCGAACAAATAGTGTCATAGATCTATTGTAGGGGATGATGACACATATAGGCATAGAAGTATGTACTTAATCTGACATGTCCGTAATCATAAATAAATAACAGAAAATAGATGAGTATGATCCTAATGTAGCAAACATATCATGATTGTGAAGGAAAGAATATTAATGTAAATAACACCATCATTATATGATTGGAAATGGACTAACCAAATATGAGGAATGCCATTAAAAATTTTCCGGTAGACAATATTTTTAGTCATATTGTGAGGCACATCCCTTTTGTTATAAATTTAAGATTTTAGCCCTGAAGGAGAAGTGACAGAGAGATAGTGACATATAATTGACTGTGGGAGAACACAGGTTTGGGAAGATAAACTCCTATGTGTTGTAACGTTTGACCTTGATTTTTATTAATTGTCATTGTAAAACCCAATTTCAGAGGGAATTGCCTCCTCTTCAAGGCAAATGGTGAGTCCTTAGCTAAAGGACTTAAGTTAACTTGTGGGATAGTCACTACTTGCCTAATATTTCTGCCGGTCAAGATTTTAGCTTGGACAACCTTACTATGAAGTCTTTCAACAATCAAGTGAGTGCCATTGCATAACCCAATTGACGGGTTAGGTTTTCTTAATAGAACAATAGGAACACCAACATTAAATTGAATTTCATGATTCAGGAAGTCTGAAAAGTTCATAGCATGTAGCATCTCTTGTGGATTAATGTCTTCAATAGCGAAATCAATGTTGGTAGGAATGTGTTAGAACTTAGGTATGTACAGCGACTAAAAGGAATGATTGATAGAACTTTGAAATTTATTTCATCGACATTAGTATTTAGGGGTGCCAATATATAACGGCCCTGAAAGTATGACTTGTCTTTGTATCTTTCCACTAAACCTGGATACACAAACTCGATTAAGTTTGTGAGGCCGTTGTTATCATTCTTGATGAGAAATTCTTCAAAAATCTCAATCCAATCTAGTTCACTATCACCTAAAAATAAGTATCCTTACACAGAACCATTACCAACATTTAAAGCCCATTTTGTAAAACTCCCCAATCGATCATGTTCATCATCACTTGCATTTGAAATACATAAGTCGCATGTTGGCTATAAGATGTTGAATGTTGCAGTAAGGCCAAAATGTTGCCCTTGATATTGAAGATGCAACGATATATGCTCTACTTTCCTTTATAACAACAAGAAGTACTTGGCTAAAATCACCTCTGAAAATGACCATTTTTCCCCTAATATTTGGTTCTGATTGCAAAGATCTTGTAAAGAGTACTCAACTGCTTCTATAGTGTACTAATGGGTGATAGGATCCTTATCCCATATGATAAGTGATGTTTCCTTAATTGGTTGTGCTAATTCAGACTATTTAGAAATTGAGCATGTAGATGTCTCATCTACATCAATTGCTATATTAAACATCAAATGAGTTATTTTCCAAAAAGGTAATAATAATGCAACTATTCCAAAGGATGCCACATATAGCACTGTCAAACCTTTCGCCCTAATATGTGTTGCGATAGTTTTCCAAAGATATGTTTTTCCAATTCCCCCATTGCCATAAATAAAGAAGTAGCCTCCTTCTTCATGTTCATATGAGATTCAACTGATTGGAAAACTCGCATTTGATCTGAATTCAATTTTGGTAGTAACATGTCAAGGTTCAGTCTCTCTCGTTCTTGATCTAATCAAGCTGTTCTCTGATAAGTTTGTTGCCAAGTTGATGCACCAGATTAGGTGAAGCCGAAGGCATAGGAGGGTAGTCCCTTAATGATATACCATTCTTATTCAAAATCATCTCAATTTCATAAAGTCCAAAGTCCTATCGTTATTCCACATTAATTTGTAAACTATGGTCTCTGAGATCTCTTTGCATTCGTCTTTTTATCAGTATGGTCTTTCCAATGTTGTTCCCATAATCAATGGGGTCAAACCCTTATGAGAACACAAGCATTGAATAGAACATACTCTAAAGTTCTGCCACTATTGCCTAAAGTGATGCTTCTGCTAGTGCCTCATGCTACTCATTAGCATCATCAACCAGCCCCCGTGCCAAGTAAGCTTCCTTAAAAGTTGAATATAAGATTCCATTGATAGTTCTTAAATCCTCATATGATGTAGCTCTCTCAATAATGTGCAAAAACATTTGTAAATAGTATTTGTCTCCCATGTTTGGGTATGCATATGACAGTTGTCCGATGTATACCCTTTGTTTTCTTTTAGTCCATTTTCTCATTCCTTTATTCCAGACACAATAAGATGGGAATGTTGCATACGTGTAATGTGTTGCTTGAGTATCTTCAATATTCGCAATGAACCAACCTAGGAGCATAGTAAACCTCTGATGCTTCTTCTTCCACAACCCTATGAAGTCGATCACGATCATTGAACATAACCTATTGCTTTCTCGGTAAGTCGTATTGTAATAATTCAATAAATAGATAACATTGCGTGATCTCAAATTCGATTATTCTCCTAACAGCATCCGTTGGTGGCACATAATGACAATCCAAGTATTGTTTAATCTCATTGACGTGTTCATAATTAGGAGGACCAATTCCATGTTCAGGATTGTGGCCATTATCTTCAATGACTATGGTTGCTCTGTCAACTCCGTTATGCATGTATTTATGAAGGTACTTGCTGACCTTCTTTTATGCACATTGCTTAAAATTAATATGTGCATCATATTCACACAAAGGTTACGGTTATATGATATTACCCATCTATTCTCTATTTTCTTACCACGAATACTTACACTTCCATCCCGACGCCTATATTTGACAAAATCATTTTCGTCAATAATGGTCTTATCACAAAAACCCGTAGGTAATGCTTTATGCAAGTGTTATGATCCATACATGAAGCATACGTTATGTTAATGCCACATAGACCATGTATCATATGCCTGGTAATAGTTTCGAAAGTGAAGGGGTCAGTGTCTTTATCAGAGAGCTTCGCGCATATAATACGGTCTATATCTTCGGTAGACGTGGTATTGTCCTCACTTGCAAGAGTTAATAGTATAT
The DNA here is from genome assembly GCA_017589665.1 of Selenicereus undatus. Taxonomy (NCBI): domain Eukaryota; kingdom Viridiplantae; phylum Streptophyta; class Magnoliopsida; order Caryophyllales; family Cactaceae; genus Selenicereus; species Selenicereus undatus. The sequence continues at coordinate 64,863,127 of JACYFF010003369.1, forward strand.
AGGCATGTGGTAATCCCCATTTTTTGAATTTAATAACATGTATATCTACAAATGCAATAGAGGAGTATAGGTTATAGGGATTAAAATAAATGAATCTGAAGAAAGTAAGATTGAGTGTTTATAATATGTTACATACATGACATAGTTACAAGACAACAATACTTGCAATGACTTTGCTGAAAATATTTCTCTCTTTGCAGTCTCATTTTAACTCTTTTAGCCTTAAGCGAACTATTTGAGCAATAATATCTGGTTGGGAATTTGCATATTGATCGGCTTGTTGTGCTAAAGCTTCCTGAATTTCTGGCCAATTAGGAACGTAGATGAATGTGATTAAAACAAATTTGGATAGCCCATTTGATTGCAGATGACCATTGTGTCCAAAAAGTGTTGTCTCATATAACGTGACCCTTTTGCGAATGATGCATGTGATATTAACCTTTTTCCCATGCATGAGCATCGTTTTTATCAACAGTAATAGCATCTTGCAAGCCACTTATAATTATACTCGTAGTGTACTTTGGTGATTTTTGATGTATAATAACCTCCAAGTCTCAATAATAGCATAACAATCTACAATAAATTGAAGGAACAATCTACGACATCGAAGAAAATGTTTCCTTCATCAAGCCTATATTGTATGAGGAATGCATAAAATTCTCTCATTATCACTGTTGCTCGATTAGTGCTTGATCCCCTTACACATGGAATGTAAGTTGTCCAATCATCTGTTCCATATAGAAATAGGAATGGGTATTATCGAGGAATGTACGATAGTTGCGTTTCACATACTCGTTGTAAATTTTTGCCTATTTTTCGAGCAACAATATCTCGATGCTCTTCACCTCCAACATCACCCCCGACTATGAGAGCTGCAACTTGTTCCACAGTGGGTAATGTGTATTGTCTTCCAAGACGTGTTTTAATAATATGAATGCTTAAATTAATCACATTATCAGCCTCATAAACATGATGTACATTGTGAAAAACCCTCCCATAAGGGTTCACTATATCAAGCATACCTTGTAAGACATGTAATGTTTCCTCATCAACTCCAAGTACACTTTATTGACTATTTAAAGCCCTGAATCCATTTTTGACGTCATCATGTGTGTCATAGATATATAGTTAAGAAAATTTGGGTCATTGTCCTTGTGCAGGGAGTAATGAACCAATTTGATGATAATTTTTGCCACTTATTTTGAATGAGTAACGACCAAGCCCGTCCATTACATAGTGATTGATAGCTCCACCCATTGATATGAATGATAACATGGAGCTATACATCCTTATATTATCAAGAAAATTGGGTTGATTCAACAATATGTTCAGCAACTGAGGAGGCGATGGCAATGCCAGCAGCTTAACACGCCCACTTTGATAACATCTCATTAATCGAGGTTGGGACACAGTGGCTCTTGCGACTCTCTCATCCAACCACAATGGCATAAGAAACCAAAGTCCCTGTGAAATTCAAAAGAACCTTCTTGCAGGTGGAGTGCTACGTGCAATTGCTAATTGAATTTCTTTAGATTATGACTAATAGCACTCGTGTTCTACAAAGAAGTGAGATTGTGTGTGATTTGGATTATGCAGGCTAAATAGCCTCCATCTTGCGGTTTGTTTAGTAAGTTTAGCTTGAAGCCTATTTACAATGCTTTCACCGCTTCCGATTGGAGTTTCCATCACTATTTCATAAAAACTATGGGCATTATTAGGTAAAATTTTATTATTTTGTTGATCAATGAGGCGGATGTAGTTGCATACATAGACTAATTAGTAATGGGTTCCCCTCCTTTATGGTGTGTAATTGTAAAGTATACATTTGTGAAGGAATCTTAGGAGTGTCACAAATTTTAATATTATGATGATTTTTTTTAAAAAAAAATTGGTATGTAAATATAACTACCTGCTTGTCAAAATGTGACTCGCACGTGATGATGATGTATATAAGTTTCCTCGATTTAATTCTCTTTTTTCTGGGGGGCCTTGGGCAGGCAAAAACCTTCCGTAATTTTTTCACTCTCAAAACAGACAAAATTTGATTACAAAGAAAACATAAACTTTCATCACCAACACTTGGTTAAGGTGAATAGATTTGTTATAATAATGGGAATTCTTTTGAATGTGTAATTTAGAGAAGGGAACAATATTTCAAATGCATGAAGTGTATTAATTACTAATTATATATCTATATATCCTACATTGTAAATATTATGATAATACTTCTAATAACCAATTTATAACTTGCACATTTCATAGTAAGTATTATTGTAGTTTTTTTGTGTATTTGTGTATTTGTGTATCATGTACCCTATGTGTAAAAATTATGTCCATTATTAGGTAAAACTTCATCATTTTGTTGTACAGTGAAGCAGATGTAATTGCATACATAGACTAACTAGTAATGATTTTTCTCCCCTTACTATGTATAATTGTAGAGTATACATTAGTGAAAGATTCTTAGAAGTGTCACAAATTTTGATATTATGAACGATTTTTTTTATATTTTTTTGGTATGTAAATGCAACTAATTGCTTGTCAAAATATGACTTACACATTATGATTATGTATAGAAGTTTCCTAGATTTCATGCTCTTTTTTCTTGGGGGGGGGGGACTTAGGCATGTGAAAACCTTCCGTACTTTTTTCACTCTAAACAAGGAAAAAATTGGATTACAATGAAAACACACATTCATCATTAACACTTGTTTAAAGTGAGTAGATTTGTTATACTGAAGGAATTCTTTTGGATGTGTAATATTGGTAGTGTTTAGAGATGGGAACAATCTTTCAAAAGCATTAAATATACAATTACTAATTATATATGTATATATTTTACTATGTAAATATTATGATAATATTTATAGCAACCAATGTATAACCTGGACATTTCATATAAGTGTTGGTGTAGTTTTTTATGTGTTTGTACATTATTGACCTTGTCCACAAGCTCACGTGTGTTGTAGTTTAGAAAAGATATCGTTCCCCCAGAGACCAATTGTAGTCTATTGAGTTTTGTTATATAAAAGTGCTAAGCAAGTAAATTTCAATTGGGTGTTTGAGTAACACTATAATCTAATTGGAAAATTCAATCAATTTAAGACATCTAGGGATTTGTTTTGCCTAATAAAGATGTAGATCACTAGAATATAGTATGCACTTGATCTATGTTGGGAGATTGAAAGGGGTGCAATCGTATTTAGAATTCAGTCTTTTCTTTCAAAATAAACTGAATTGCCTAAACTAACCAATTTTCATTCTTTCAAATTTCCTTATTTAGTCTAAGTTATAGATTTTTGATGGCTAAAGTTCCTCTTAACAAGCGAATCTGTCTCAAGTATTGCTAACTCAAGTCCTACCTTGTCAGTCAAACAAAAAGTTTCACCTTTTAGTCCTTCACATAACTACTTAGAATTAGCAAGTAAACTTGGCCAAAACTCACTCACAACAATCTCACACACAAGATAGAATTCAACCACTTCCAATCAAGAACATGTGTAACTAAATAAAAATTAGAGATTCCAATATCAATACTAGGCTAACAATTCCTTGATTAAGAAAACTACTCACACATATTTACAATAACAACAATTAAAAAACTGTGAGAGAAAAAAACTTAGCACATTTGGAGATCCTCCAAGGATTTCCCAACTTTACAGGGGCTTCAAAACAGCAAGTACTTCTTCACAATTTTCACTCTTGTAACCAAGAAATCTGAAACAAAACTTAAGAAAATGGAAAAGATTAGGGAATACGAGTCTTCTTTTGCTGTCTCTCTCTTAAATCTACTACGAAATGACTCACTTTAAAGAAGAACTCGATCGATCTCAGCCACACGATGAAGGAAAACGAAAAGACTTGTAGTTATGGACTCACCACAGATCGTCTGTGATGAGCTCTATCTCGACATTCTTCAGTTCTTTCTTCCTTCCATGGGCATAGTGACCTGGGATTGTCTATTGAGGGTCAAGCTACACTCATTTAGGGGCCAAATTTGGGGTACGATGGTCCAAAAACCAGCAAAATACAGAAAAGAACCGTATCCTAGCGCAAAACAGGAAAAGGAGTATATAATATAGCATAAAACACATAATTCTTCCTAAAAATGGTACAAAATAACCTCAAAATAGAGTGCGCTTTACGGATTTATCAAACTCCCCCATGTTTAAATCATTGCTTGTCCCCAAGCAACTATAGAACTGAGGCTAAAAATGAATAACCTCCTCAAGCATACATCAATAGCAACGTCAATAGCCAAATCAACCCAAGCAGCTTATCCTAAAAGCGATTAAAAACTTTTGCAAACATATAGAAGGAAAATTTTGAAATAAAAGTAAGAACCATCACATCAACTAGTAAATACAAATTAACTTGAACAAGCATATCGGTATATTATAATGCGTAGAGATAAAAGAACCAATAAAGACTCACTTTAGTCATAAGACGCTCATCACTTATGTGTTTATAGTAAAATGTTGTTCTCTCAAATCTCATTTCGTAGAACCAAATCAACCATAAGCTTGATAAGAATCTCTAATTGGCCACCACTTCAATACAAAATATGTAAGGTAATCATGAGGACTTTTAAAGGATTGTAATGGGGCAATTGGGTAAAGGTAAGGATGGAACATACATTTTGAAATTTGTGGGGCTTAAAGCCAAAGACTAAGAGCATAAGCTATCATCTTCCAACTAAAACATATTCCTCAAGCCTATATATCTCAAAATATCAACAACATCCCAAGTGAGATCACAACAGAAAGTGCTTAAAATATATAGAACCAATGCCAAATCCTCATATTTCATTTTTTTCTTCTTTTGCTTTTTTCTTTTCTTCTTTTTTTAACACCTTTGGTGTGGTTTGTTGTTTTTTTTTTTCATTTTTCATTTTTTTTTCTTTTGTTTTCTTGACAACCATCAAAGTGGAGGATCATAGCAAAGGAAACTATGCACTTTTAACATTTTTTTAGCAACTAACAAAACATAACCCAATTGACTTGAAGGAAAAATAGAACATGAATCCCTTATCATATCCAACCAAACTACAATATCCATAAAAGATTACTATCCACAAACTACTCCCAATTAAGTATGAAACTTTATAGCCTTGGCTAAAAGGGTAAGACATGTGTGTGACCAAGGATGATAATATAAGTTCTCATCAATAAGCGTGGTAAAGGCTCAAAGGGGGTAGCAAGGAATAAACCATTGATATAAGAGTGGCTATTTGGTCAATGTAGCTCATAATGTCAAAGAATGCATCAATCATATTGCCTAAATATGCATGCTAAATGTGATCTT
>JACYFF010003369.1:64868440-64881203 GCA_017589665.1 Selenicereus undatus
GAAGCTCATCATGCTGCTCCCGAACAATGCACCGGAGTGAGGCATGCTCAGTTTCTACATAAGCTCGTAGAGAAGCTTGCTACTCTTGAACTGACCGAAGGGTAGCATGTAAGTCAGGATAATTATGAGATGAGGATGGATAGGATGCACTAGAAGCCCAAGGGTGAATAGGCAGAGGAGGTGGGGCGGGTCGCACTAACTCTTCTTTATCGGGTAAAAAGTAGATATTAGCCTAGTTCAAGAGAGAGGTACAATCAACATTTGGTAGAGACATAAGTTGAGTCTCAGGATAAATTCAACAGATAGGCCCACCATCTACCCTACAAAATTTCCTTTATTCAAAAGCAGCCAAGTTCAACCGCTCTGAACTTGTGACTCTATCATCAAGGTTCAGTTCAGCACCAACTAATGAGGCCCCCAATAACAATCCTATGTGTAGAACTAGCAGTTGCATTATATAACTGATTGACCAAGAATGACTCAAGATCAATCCGATCACCTTCAAGCATACTACACAAAAAATATAATTCAAACAAGTGAGGCACATTTAAACTACCCTCCCTGACTAATAAACAACAAGAAACACACGAATACAGGAGTTTCGAATAACCGTGCCTTTGGGATTTCTAGTGTCATATTGATAATGCTCGAAAATTTCATACTAAAAAGCATTCAGATTGAATTCCTTAGGGACATGGCGGTATGGGATATCCATACTCGATGGAAAACCAAATATACTATTAAAAACACTCAAATTAAGTTCATAGAACTCCCTACTAAGATAAAATGAAATGTAGCTCTCTTGACATTGAGAGCCACTTGTGACCTCAACATGTAATGTGCTTAAAAATTCAAGGGTGAGTTCCCGATAAGTGTGGTCCCTAGTTTGCAAAAATTATCTCATTCCACCTTGAGCAAACAACCAACGAATATCATCTAATGATCACAAACGATTGAACACATCCTCATCATAATATCGAGTAGCTACTAATAGTTTACTATTTAAAGCATTATATCGAGTAATATGTTCAAGAATAGTTAAACTAAGGGGGTGTGGAAGGTTATCTCAGTTTCTCGCAATGGTGGATGTTCGGGAGTTTCGAGGTGCTCTTTGTGGGGCTTGACTTGAAGTCCCAACTTTCTATGTGGTTCTTGTCTTCTTCTTTGGTTCCATGGTGGTGTCATGTGCATGGGTAAAAGACTTCAAAAATCAAACTAAAATAAAATTAGTAGAAAAATGCTAGAAAATACAAATTTGAGAAAAAGGGAAGGAAGTGGTGAAAAAATGCGAAAGAAAAATGGAAGTTGGAAGAGTAGAAAGTGAAAAGAGAGTTTTGAAGGTTGTGGATACAGAGATGGGAAAAATAGGAGAGAAAGAAGGCTTGAAAATGAAAAATGAAAAGAGATTTGGGGTTAAAGTGAACAAAGTAAGTGAGAAAGGAAGAAATTTGATAGATTTTGGTGAAGAGTTGAAGGTTTGAAGTGAAGTGGTTATGGAGGTTTTGGAGAGAAAAGGAAGTGTTTAGAGAGAGAGCGTCAAGTTTTGAGAAAGAAGATTAAGAAATTTAAGGTGAAAGGGCCTTGAACACCCTGGACCGTGGATGCAGGGCTTACCACGGACCGTTCGCGGTTTGTTCTACTCCCTAATCTTTTTCCTTCTTTTTCTCTTTCTATTTTTAAAAATTTTTTAAAGCCTTCATGGACCTTGGGTGGGCACCACGAGGTGTCTATGGAGGTTCTAAAAAACCTCTCATTACTGGCTTTTTTTAAAATTATTTTTATTGTCTTTTTTAATAGTTTTATTGATTTTCTAGTGGAGGTTCTAAATAGCAAAAGCACAAAATACAACCAAAAAAATTAAAAATGGAAAAGAGAAACAAACACTTGGGTTGCCTCCTAAGAAGTGCTCATTTTAGGTCGGAAGCTCGACCTTTCTTCTATTTTAGTTTGGGTTCAATGAGAGTGTGGGTATTGGACTCCCTCACGACATATGTTTCGTTTTTGTCGTGAACCATGAAATTGAAGCCTTTCAGCTGAAGGTACCATCTCAAATACTCAGCTTGGAGGTCCTTTCTTCATCATCAAATTGCGTACTATCATCATACAAAACACATCGATATCGGCTTCATCAGACGGGCCATTGTCTTAATACTCAATCCCAAGATCAAAATCCAAATCAGATCATTTCATATGAGGTAAAGAAAGAACTAATTTAGTGAACCTACAATAGTTGCTCATGGAAGACTCAATAGAAGCATAAGTCCTCACACTGGGTATGCTAGGTGGCATAGGAGCAGCAAACTCCATGTTAATATAACCTTGGTTGGGATCTTCAGTTGATACCCAATCAAAATCAGAAGGGTTAGAACAACCCCAATCATCCTCCATCTTAACTTCAGGAGAAAGGGGAACTACATCAGATATGAAAGAATTGGGGGAAATAATTTTATCTTTCACAAAACAAAATGCAGGATAATGCCACCTACTTCAAATGTTATCTGCCCCCCTTTTACATCAATCATGCAGCTTAAAGTAGCCAAAAAGGGTCTCCCAAAAATAATCTGGGCATCATCAGCTTCAGTCATATCAGCGATGATAAAATCTTGAAGCACCCATAAATCTCCTATTTTTACGAGCACATCCTCTAACATACCCAAAGGTCGTGTATTGAAACTTTCTCTAAATTGAGTGAAAAGGTTGCTGGTTGCAATGGTCCTAAGTGAAGCTTATGGAACATAGAATAAGGCATCAAACGGACACTTGCACCAAGGTCACATAGGACCCTATCAATCTTCTCTTTTCCTACTACACAGGGGATAGAAAAGTTACCCGGGTCAGGAACCTTAAGGGGAAAGATTTTGGGAAATCGAGATTGTGTTTTTCTCTAAAATTTATGGGCTCTCCCTCATCATTTTTCTCCTTACTCTTAACCATGCTCACCTCTATATCCTCTTCAAGTCTCATGTCCTCAAAATCCTCTATTCCTTCTTTCAAGGTAACGCAGTTACACTGCTCATGGGGATTAGACTCACGTTTACTAGGCAATTTACCAGGGGGTGTAGATGAAGAGGTAGCTTGTTGAGCAATTTGAGCTTCCAACATCTTATTGTGACTAGTAAGCACATCAACCTTAAAGGCTGATTACTTAATGTACTCATCTTGCTTTTGTTGTGCCAAGAGTATATTCTCCATGATGGTCTCTAAGTTGGATTTTTAAGGTGCTTGTTGAGTATAAGATGGTCTTTGAAATCCAGGGGACGGTCTAAAATTCGTTTGAGGCACAATTGGGGCATTAGACCTATAGGAGAAATTACGGTGATTCCTCCAATGAGGATTATATGTGCGAGAGAAAGGATCATTGGTTGGTCTAGGGTTATAGTTGTTCACATAGTTGACCTGATCACTTACATCTTGGGCAAAAAGACTAGCCACTTGACAATGCATAGTCAAATGATCAACTGACCCACATATATCACATGATGGGGAAGGGGTACTTGAACTGATAGAATTAATATTCAAGCGCTCTAATTTTTGAGACTAGCACTAACTTTAGAAGAAAGCATAGAAATAGCATCTAATTTTAGATTACCTCCAACCCGCTTGGGTTGAGTTCTCTTAGATGACCATTGAAAATGGTTAAGAGCCATCTCTTGTTTAAGATTGTATGTTTCATCTTAATGGCTAAGTGGCTCCATTATAAATTTTATGCATGATAATCCACCTTTGATGACCATGGCGAGGGCATAATCATAAAAGGTCCTTGAATCACACACAGGTTTTATAGAGTGTCTCATCTCCTTTTTTAAGAGAAGGGAGTGATTTTATTCCGCAGGCTTGTCGTCTTACTTGGAGGAAAGCACTTGGTAAGAAAAACTTTTATAAGCTTGTCCCATGTCGTGATGCATCTTGGAGGCAATGGATGAAGCCACACCCTCGCCTTATCCCTAAGTGAAAAGGGGAATAAGGGCAAGTGGATGGCATCAGCAGAAACTTTGTTGAACTTTAACGTGTCGTACACCTCTAAAAAGACCGAGAGGTATAAGTTTGGATCTTCTAATGAAGTGCCTCTGAATTGGGATTGTTGCACCATTGATATAAGCGCTAGTTTGAGCTCCAAATTGCTTACTTCTTTGGTTGGCCGAGCGATGCTCGAGGAAATACCTTGCACTCCCGGGGTAATAAAATCTTGGAGTGTCCTTCTTTGGACACCTCATATTCCTACCATTGAAGAAATAACTACTTGAGCCTTTAGTCTTTACTCTTCTACCCTTAACTTCTTCCTCCTAAAGCGCAAAAGTCCTTTTGATTTATGGATCGAATTCAAACGGAAAGGACTTCGCATATAAGGGAGAAATCTTGCCAAATTACCAACAAAACTACCAACACAAATAAAAAATATAAAGAAAAAGAAAGAATGACACAATTTCTAAGAGCTAACTCAATATCCACAAATTCGATTCTCCAACAACGGCGCCAAAAACTTGTCCTTGCCCACAAGTGCATGGGTGTTGTAGCTCAGAAAAGATATCGTTCCCACAGAGACCAATTGTAGTATATTGAGTTTTGTCCTATAAAACTACTAAGCAAGCAAATTTCAATTAGGTGTTTGAATAACACTATAATCTAGTTGGAAAATTCAACCAATTTAAGACATCTAGGGATTTGTTTTACCTATTAAAGATATGGATCAATGGAATATAACATGCACTTGATCTATAGTGGGAGACTGAAAGGGGTGCAATTGTTTTTTAGAATTCAATATTTTCTTTTGAAATAAACCGAACTGCCTAAACTAACCAACTATTATTCTTCAAATACCCTTATTTAGTCTGAATTATGGATTTTTGATTGTTAAAGTTCCTCTTAACAAGCGAATCTTTCTCAAGTATTGCTAAGTTAAGTCCTATCTTGTCGATCATACAGTAAGTTTCAGCTTTAACTCCTTCACTTAGCTATTTAGAATTAGCAAGTAAATTTGGCCAAAATTCACTCATAGGAATCTCATGCACAAGATATAAATCAACCAATTCCAATCAAGAACAAGAGCAACTAAATAAAAATTAGAGATTCCAACATACTTGGCTAACAATCCCTAAATTGAGAAATTACTCACACGTATTTAAAATAACAAAAATTAAACAAACTTTGAGAGAAGAAAACATAATACAATTGAAGATCCTCTAAGAATTTCCCAACTTTACAAGGGCGCCAGAACAACAAGCAGTTCTTCACAACTTTCACTCTTAAACTCAAAACTAACCAAGAAATCTAAAACTAAGCCTAAGAAATTGAAAAAGAATGGAAAAAAATTAGAGAATAGGACTTCTCTTTTGCTGTCTCTCTCTCAAATTTGCTATGAAATGACTCTATTTAAAGAACAACTCAATCAATCTCAGCGACACAATGAAGAAAATTGAATAGACTTGCAGTTATGGACTCACCATGGACTGTCCGTGGTGAGCTCTGTCTTGACATTGTTATGTTCTTTCTTCCTTCTACAGGCATAGTGACTTGGGGCGTCTGTGGGGTTCAAGCTACACTCATTTAGGGGTTAAATATGGGTTAAAATGGTCCAAAAACCTGCAAAATACAAAAGGAATCATACCTGAGCGTAAAACAGAAAAAGAAGTGCAAAATATAGCATAAAATACATAATTCTCCCCGAAAATGCTACAAAAGGACATAAAATAGAGTGTACTTTAAGGACTTATCAATAGTGTACCCCATCTATTAATAGAAAGAGTAATTTTCATGTAGTAAATTATGGCATAATTATTACAGTTTAAATAAAGAAAATAAATAAAGAAACATGATTTTTCCTATGAGACTTTAAAGTATAAATCCATCACATAATAATATAAGTAGATATATAAATAGTGTCAATATAATGTACGGACTCAACTTAAACAATTGACACCAACTTATACATATAATATGAACTTCAAATTATATATGGAGCATGGAAATATTTCTATGTAGTTGTGCCTGGGGAATAAATTGTATGAAATAGAGTCGCTAGTAAAGAAATTTCCACTAAAGAAAAAACATGAAATAAGATGAACTGGCAAAATAGTAATTTCCAACAAAACGACATAGTCAGCCAAAAAATCATATGGAAAATAGTATTTGACATTAAGTTTAAAATTTTACATTGATTTTTGAAAAAAAAATTTGAGAAAGTCATGAATTTGTTGATTTATTTGGTTCGCAAATTTTGCACCGCGTCTAACTTTTATCTGTAAATATATGGGAGAGTATGCTACCTTGATTTGAAAACCATAAATTTTGTTCTCTATTCAAAATTTAAGTTTTTCACTGCATGAGTAATTTAAAGGATACGTGAATTTTTGGGATGAATAATTTCCTCTATCAATTGCATGCATAATTTATTGGATTCAACTGTATTTGATGTTCGTTATTTGGCATTCACTTGTCATTCTTATTCTCTTTGATGTTGATTTTTAGGTTCCATGGTGAAGTATGGGGGATAAATCATGTGTAGATGTACTCAATGGGTTGTCTTTAAATATGGGTGGAAGTTTCCGTGCTAATATCACTGTCTTTTTATAACGTATAATGTACTTCATCTTTGGTGAAAAACATGTGTGTTATAGTGCTCAAAAAAGCAACAAACCATACGTGCATAATATTCCCACAGGAAAATTGAAATCAAAGGAATAGAAAGATAAAAATGATATGTGAACATAATGAATATAGTATTATAACAAGCCAATCTCAACAAATATGAATATCAAGGGCATATCAGCAGAAAATAGCTGCAAATGAAGAATAGACAAGAAAATTAGTTAGCCTCCCTTAATGTATGTTAGAGTAAACTATATATTAGGAACATAAAATTAACATGAGTATAGGTAAGATATCAATAAGTATGCTCACGACAGGGTAATTGGAAACTGTTAGTGTATAATATAGTGGAAGAGTTTGGGTTTAGAGTTCAGGACCTGATCCAATATCTCCTATAATGTTGGATTTGTGTAATAATGGTTTAGTCTACATTATAGATAAAAATTGTAATTATACCCAAAAAAAGAGGAAATTCTAAAAGTATTCACACATATGCTTGAATTTCAAGGTAGAATGGAAATATGAAATTTAAATATGTTGCAATTCTAAAATAATTCCCAATGATTGAAACTTTATCCAATATATCCTGATATACATTAATTACAATAAATTTTAGTTGGATTTGAAGTATCAAACAAAAATGATTATAAACTACTGCACATATAATGCATCAAAAATAACAAATGAACAACGTCAATCATAAAGATTCTAAAATTTGTCTCCTAGAATGCTGCATTAACATTTCCTGCTTTAGTGTAAATTAAAATTTGATTTGATGTCTCATACTACATATATCTTAGAATAAGTTATAATTTGATGGAAAGTACTAAATATAAATCATTATAAAGTAGCACCCATGAAAAATCAAGAAAGCTTAGCATCAATCTCCAACAGCACATGCATTAGAGGTATAGCATATTGACAACTGGAAGTTGTGTGTGAGAAATTCTAAGCATATTTCTATATGTTATCGAAAATTGAAAATTGGATTGAAAATATAAAATAGAGATCTCTATATGTGCACTAACAATTAAATAATTACTGTCAAAGAGTAAAAGTGGTTTAATATATCATGCCACAAATAAATAATAACCAAAAAAATATACTTTTTTGAAATATAAAATGTACATTATCATAAAACCCAACCAACATAATGCATTAGAAATAATAAATGTAAAGAATTCATAATTATTCTAGCTAAAATGGAATTGAAACATAATTGAAACAAAGTGATCCATTTTAACCCATTTTGTCATGTGTCACCTTAGTTACCTTTCCCCAAGACATAAATGGCATATGAGTTTTGTTATGGTAATGTTAAAGTTGTGTTGATTGTGTACCAACAAATTCCATCTTAGAAGTATGTAAATGAAAAAATAGAATACAATCATGTTTGGATACACAAAATACATGAGAATTTCTAAAGTAATAGTGTGCAAAATGCGTACGATTCTGTTACTGTAATTTAAATTAGGATAGATTATTTATCATATCTTATACATAATTAATTGGGAAAATAAAATCCTATGATAATAAAAATGGAACATAATGCAAATGATTCTCAAATGTTGTCCTCCAAAGTGAACAATGTTGAGGGAGGTGTCAAATGGCAAATAAAAAAATCAGTATAACCCCCTCTCCCAAAGAGAAAAACCCAGAAAAAACTTTGAATGCCTTCCGAGAAGAAAAGGCTAGTCCAAAATGGCCTTCTACAAAACATTGATCTGGGGGAAAGAACCTTAGGTCTCCATCCATTAATCATAACATTTTCTTAACTATTATTAATGAAATAGTTTAATTATTTAAAAGAAGTCTAATTTTAGCCCTTGTCCCATGTCTTCAGTAAACGACAAAAGAGGCATGCGTCACCTTCTATGCCATCTCAATGATTATATTCTCATAAGTAATAAAGGGAATTGTCTTTTGTGAATTCATAGGTTATCAAGAAAGCTAACGTTCAAAGTATTTAGTGAGACGACAATTTGAAGCTTAAAATAAAACTGTTTGTATTTTAAAACAAAACTATTTATATTTAACCATATAAAAAATAGGTGGATTTGAATTTAACCATTTGAAGGTTATTTTTTTAAGTTAACCACCTAAGATTTTGATCATTGTAATTTTCGTAGCACCTCCCCAAATGACGAATATAATAGCATGATATAAACTTTGTACAACTATTACACGTACTTGAAAAAGAATTTGCAGAATCAGCAAACTTGAGCCAACATATTTCCCTTTGGAAAATAGAAGTACCTTGGAAATAGAAGGAAAATACAAAAAGGTGTATCAAACGTACAAATAATGCCAAAAATTAGTGATGCCCAAGATAAAGATGTTTTTGTCTCGTATAACGTCTTGTAGGATTCTAATAAGGCAAACTTGGCAAATGCCTTGATCAAGATTGAATGAGTTAACTTGAATGGTTGGATCATGCTGAAGATTATGCAATATTTGGCTGAATCTAGGTCTAGGGTAAGCCAATTGTGATTCTCCTATTTCAAATGTCAATTCTATCCCTTCTTACGTGTCGTGGATTGCGTAACTTACAATAATTTAGTTAATTACCCATAAATTTATTGTACCCAATATTTAATTTTCTAATCAATAGATTATATCTCATCGACATTTGCAACCCTTTATCACAATATATTATTACTTAGTACGGACTCTCATGTACCGTTAAAAAAGGTGAAAACTCCTATATGCAGTGAGTAGGTCCTTTCCCGAGACTATAGTATAAATGTTTTACATTAATTTATCATCCTCGAGATAGCTCAAACAGTAGATGTAAGTTGCAACTAGCATGGCCTGAAAACTTTTTAAAAAAAAATGTGTTTATAAATATTAAATTATGGAAAACTTTTTAAGTGTCTAGAATTGGTACATTGCTCAGGGCCTAATCAACATTTAAGATATTTTGAAGTCAAGCTACATCTTCAGGTAATCATATCTAGAAATCTATCTCTTCAGTAAGTTTGATTCATTCTGAAAGGGACATTGCCTATGCATGTTAGGCACTACTTGATATCAAGATATTACATTTGTAAGAAAGTGTGGCAATTTGGTTGTATGTCTGTGGATGGTGAGGAACTATATATTTAATCTAGTATTCTTTAATTAAATCTTCTGGAAGATCAAGTTGTTTCATTTAGATAATCGAAAAGAAGAACCAAAAAACAGAACTTACAGGTAAGTATGAACATGTAGAAAATAATATAAGCATCTAAGTCTGCATAAATTTATACAATCTTATATGACCACAAATTGACTACAAATTTAATCTCCATTGGAAAACCAATACCTAATGTTGGAAACAAAGATTGTTGCACCGTCTGTCCTGGTTCTGGGGTGCCTACCTTAGGGTAATTTTCCTAAAAATACAAACTAAAAAGGTTGTTGCACCAAATAGGGGAGAGGGAACACCTATTCCACTTAGAGCAATTACTATTGGCATATATAATTAGCCAAGCTAAAACATCAAACACATAGAAATAAAGAACCAACAAACAAAAATTTAAACTAATTACAAAACTCATAAAATGCTGAAAGCAAAAGAAAGAAATACTTTGGACTCAAAAAAAAAAAAGAAGAAGATGAAGAAGGAATCCATATGTAGACTCAAATTAGCCTATTGAGAAGAGACCACAAATTCTAGAAAACCAATACCTAACCTTGGAGGAGATTAATGTTGAAATATGGGTTTGAGAAGATTTGATCCAATGTATCCTACACCTCAAAAATTCAAAAACTCATACAATGAATACAATTGACCACAAATTTTTAAATGTTGAACAATGAATAACTCAAAAATTGTAAGCTTCTTTCAATGTGGTTATGTTTACCTAGGAAGATAAGGACACTTAGAAAAAATATGTGTTTAATAATCCAATTGATGAGTTGCATAAGATGTAGGATATGGATGAGGGGGCTATAAGATAGGAGTGAGATTAGAAGAATTGATAGTCTTCTAAAAACAAAACCACAATGTCGTATGAGGGGAACGTGAGCAGTTAGCAGTTACTAATTGGTGAGTGAGTATGAGAGATGTGGGGACCAAATTTGTGAGTGCATAGGAGTCTGGTGGAGGTGGAAACCAGATTATATATACAGATTGTGGGAACCTTCTTTTTTATAAAAAGTAAATGGAAATAGAGATTATATTGAACTGAAATACAGATTGTGGCCATTGATTTGAACTCCACATCCTTTTGAAGCTATGCTTGGTGTCTATCTCATCCCACCTCCTCCTGAAGCCTTTGTTGCTAAGCGTCTCATCCTCTCCCAACTTGATGGCCTTCACCAAAATAGAAAACTCAAAAACAAAAAAACCTGCATTGTTTGCTATGAACACCACATGTTCAACCAGAAACAAACTGCTAATAGTTGAAGTCTTTCTCCATATGCTATGACCTAAGTGAAATCGTTAATGAAATTGTAATCAACAATGAGCAAGAGCGAGGAGCCAAGATGAAATCTATACTACCATGATTTACATACTAAACCAACGTTTACAAATTACATGTGCAAAATCAATAATTAACAGTTCAATGCATACCTTGATTATGACTGATTTCTTCCCATTGATCTGAATATAATCTTCAATTTTTCCTTTCGATATAGTTGAGCAAGAACTAATTTTTTCGTCACGTCAGCCACCTTCACCTGAACCCATCATTTCTCACCGTTGTGCACTCCGCTTATGCTCTTACTTCTCCGCCTAAAGCCGTCCTTCAACAGATTCCAACCTGCCTCTCTAATTTTGTTATGCATCTGTTGTCTACATGCGGCCGTCTCCACCGAATTTCTCCGTTGTTCTGTCTTCTTCTACTCCTCCTCCCTTTTTTTATGCTATGCGTGCTGGTTCTGGCAGCAAATGGTTTTTTGGGTTGGCCACCGCACCCATAAGTGAACAAACCAGATGTCAACGAGTACATTATACTATTAAAAAATTACAGTAAATAGAAAATGCCCTTGAATTTACATGTTAGGCACGCACGTCAAAGCGTTAAAGTAAAAGGGTCAATAATAAGCAAGTTCACTCAGCTTGTTGACTTGTTGCCAGAGAGGGGGGTCAACTTGTTGACTTGCATAGAGGATTGGATTGTATTTCTGAACAAGATCTAAGTTTTTGAGTGGATGGGAGCACCTAATCCACTCAGAGAAATTCCCATTGGCATATATAATTAGCCAAGCAAAAATGTCAAAAGCACATAAATAAAGAACTAATAAACAAGAAATCTATACCCAATTTTACCATGGCATACCCAATTTTAACACTTTTTGGTAACCCAAAAACCATTTCGACCCCCCAATTTTCGAGCACACTACCATGAGAAAACTTATACATTTTTGGTTAGAGCTGACAAAAATCTGTCCGACCCGATTACCCGAATTTGTTCCACCCGGAAAAAACCAGGTACGGTCACCAAATTTATATCTGAATTTAAAATTCGAACAACTGGTCATGTCCGAATTTATATCCGGGTCGAGTTCGGGTTTGGACATTCGGGTTCACGTTGTCCGGATGTTTGAACCATTTCAGATTCGGACAAATTCAGACAATCAGACAACCGGGTTTGAACATTGGACAACTACGTTTATATGTAATTTTAGTCCAAATTCTTTGGAAAATTTTATAAAAAGAATTCGGACAACCGGGTTTGGACATTAAAAAATCGGGTTTTGGTTCGGTAACACAAAATTTCGGTCAGAATGTCCTTAAATCATATCACAAATTCGGAAATTCGAACAAGCAGGTCTGGACATCGGACATTTGGGTCCGAATTTGGGTCTGGTTAAAGCGTTCAATTTATAATCCGAGTAGGGTTCGGGCATGAAGGTTTTGTTCGAATATGCGATTTGTATGGACCCGAATTGACTCGAATCTGAATTTTTGCCAGCACTACTTTTGGTGGAACTAGATCTTGGGATGGGATTGTAGTGGGTGAGGATAGAAGTTTTGATTCTCAAAGTTGCTTCATGTGAATCTATGGTAATTTCACTAGTGGAATACATAGAAAGGCAAGAAATGGAGAGAAAGGGGGGGCTGCAAGATGGCAGAGAGAGGTGTGGCGTTGTGGGAAAGGGGTTGTAAGATTGATTTCTTTATTTCTTATTATATTATGTTAAGGCAACAAATCACGCCTCTGAGGAAATCATGGTAAATCAAATCAAA
>JACYFF010003369.1:64908348-64930589 GCA_017589665.1 Selenicereus undatus
TAGTTTTCATTTTGATTTTGGCTCTTTTATGTTTTTGGTTTTTAATTTTCAGCGTGTCCTGGTTTGTATATATTTGTGGTTTCTTGTGGTTTTGTGGTTGTATAACTGATTTGATCACTTTTTAGCGCCTTAGTTCCCACAATGAGGACATTGTAAAGTTTTGGTGTGGGGGTGAGGTGCCTATTTTTGAAAAATTTTGATTTTTTTTTGTTTTTGGGAGATGTTTTGTACTATGTCTGATTGACCTAAATCCCCTGTGCTTTAGTTATTAGCTTGTACTTAAGTAGGATGTACATGATAGGTCTGTGACGTCAGGTGTCATTCTAAGTCCTAATTCTAACTCCAGTTGTTCATTATACATGAGTAATCAAATCCTTGTTTATCTCTTCGTCATTATCTGCTGGTCTTAGGCTTCCATGAATGATTCTATCACTTGTTAGTGACATGATTGCTTTGAAAAAATAATGAATGAATATTATGAATAAGAAGAAAAAAGAAAAAAATGATGAAATAAAGTTTGGAATGATAAGTATCCCTTTGAGGCATGCGCTACTGGGCGTTACCCTTTAAGGCACATGCTACTGGGTATTACCCTTTGAGGCAATACTGCTATTGGGAAAGCTTGCTTTCAATGTTAATATATTAATAATTTAGTTGTATCAGTCAAGTGGGATTGATTCTGATTCTGGTAAATCTAAGCCTTGGGATGATGATACACTTGTACACGAGCACTGGAATGGATTTAGAATCTTGATGGGGTGAAAAATTAGTGTTCTGATGTCATTTATGAGGTAGAGGGCATTGAAGTACATTCTGTATATATGCAGGTTAATAACTTGATTACATGAGTGATTTAGTTGAATAGAATGTGTGCATATCTTTCTCAAATTCTATAAATATTAGGTTTGAGAAAAAACCAAAAGATTTTCTTTTCTTTTTGAAATAATTTTTGTGGGTATTTCACTTGAAAACCCTCACGAGACCTCACTCGTCCACTTGGGAGACTGAGGGGTTTAAAAGGCTTGTTGCATGCGCTAAATGTAACTGTAATTCCTACGACAATGAGTTAGGGTTTTCTTATTTCTTATTTTTCATTTTCTTTTAGTTAGTTTAGTTTGTTTTATTCGAGGAAGAGCAAAAGTTTGGTGTGGGGGTATTTGTTCGTGCCAAAAATGTGTTATTTTTACGATACTTTTATACCCGATTTATACTCGTTATAATTATTATTTTTAGGTTTTTATTTTATTTTATTTTATTTTATTTTATTTTATTTTATTTTGTAGGTATCGAATAAATGTGAAAAAATGCAAGAAAAATGCTGAAAATACCGGAAATGAAGAACTAGGCCAAATTGACCCGACCCAATCCCAAAAGGCTGTTTGTTTAGCCCAAAAAAAGAAAATAAATAAAAGGAAAGCCTAGATAATTCTACCCAGCCCGCTCCACGCGCGCCTCACATGACCCGACCCACCCTTTTATTTCTCAAAATCTATCACCTTCTCTCTCCTCTCGGGTTTTCAAGAAACCCAAACCACGAAACCAAACCTAGACATCGAAACCTCCATCTTCTTCACTACCATCTCTTTCTCTTTCAAACCAGACCACCACAAGCATCATCAACATCACTATCATCATCGAGCACCCCCAGCAACCACGTAGCCTGCCAGCAGATCTCCGTCGTGACCATCCACCTCGCACGATTTCTAGGGCCGAGACGAAGATCGGCTTGAGTATAAATCGAGTTAGCAACGCTTTTGGAAGATAGGAGGTAACAATCTAAGGTTAGGTTAGGTTTAATTTAAGCTTTAGGTTTAGATTTTAGGTTTAATTTCGGTATTGTCGTTTCAATTCCAGATATTGGTAAATTAGCATTCCTGTTCTTTTCATTTTTAGACTTAATTTCAGCCTTTAGATTCATGTAATTAACCTTATTTTGTTAATTTTCCACTTGATAATCATGATTTACGCTATGCTATTACAAAGTTTCGGATTTGAATTTGAGTAATTTTAGTTTTTTCTCCCTCCACTGTTCGAATTCTGGTAGTGGTTGGTAATGGAGACTCCGCCATTCTTGTCGGTTGTTGAGGCTCTGAAAATGGAGTTGGTGGTGTTGGGATGAGCACGGGATTGAGCTAGGATTCCATTGTGATTTCCCTTGTTTTCTTAATTTTATTTTTCTCCCCTTTCCCCTGAATTTGTACCTGTTCGAGTGCTGGGATAGGATTCTTTGAGCTAGAGATGATGATGGTTAGATTGGTGGAATGTCAATGGCGGCCTTCTTATCCTCGTCTCCCCTGTTCTAGGTTCTAAAGTCTTGCTTGTTTCCTCTGTTTGTTTGTGCTTTAAGTTTCCCTTCCCTGTAACTTAGAGATGATGATGATGGTTTGTTTGGTTGATTGGATAATATTATGATTTTAGTTGGTTTGAATTAGTTGATTTACTAGTTTGGTTGAATTAGTTGATTTAGTAGTTTAGGTGATTTAGTTGATTTTAGTAGTTTGGTTGATTTAGTTGATTTTAGTAGTTTTGCTGATTTGGTTTGAATGGTCTTGTTGATTACTTAGGTTTTGATGGTTCGAATGATTTGGTTTTATTTGGTTGGTTAAATGCATTTAGTAGCTTAGTTTGGTTACTCAGGTTTCCTAATCGTTATTTCTTCAAGTTTAGGGCGTGGTTTTCCTTATTTTATGTTTTAGGTCTCCAAATGGTTATTTCTTCAAGCTTTCCTTGATTAATTTCTCTTTGTTAAGGTCCTTTTTATTGGTTGCTTGAAATTTTCCATATCAAGTATTTCCTTAGGTTTAGGTAATGGTAGTTTTAAAATTTTCAATGACCTAAGTCTTCCCATCATCCCTGAGGAAACAACCCTCAAGTACTATAGCGAAAGTTGTATACTTGCGGCACTTTAATTTGTATTGAAATTCACCTAACACTACCACTCATCTTAAGTTCCATAAATTCCCTCTCCTTCTACCATTGAACCACAAATGGGTAAAATTTGGCTCTAAGTTCTTTGAGAAATCTATTCGAAGTGAACTCAAGCCATAAGAGTCTATCCTTAATAGTGTTTCACCAAATATCGGCTTTGCTCGTGAGGTAAAACGTCCCAATGTTCACCTTTTTATCCTCTGGTACCTGTGCTACAGTGAAATTTTTTTCCATTCCTCAAGTTCCACTAGGTCATACTTTCCATAATAGATTTTAGAGTTGTGTCGGGCTACCTTATCTGCTAGTTTATCATTCATAGGAGGTATTTCATGAGGTGTTGGGGGAATTCGTTTCGTAAGCTTAGACACCAAAGTATGCCAGTGATTAGGGTTCCCAATGTTATTAGCCAACTCAGGGGAAACTGTGGACATTTTGCTAAGGTTTGGTGGCACATTATACGAAGGTTGGTCACGTGACACCTGACCATGGTCCAAGTTATCTCCTATGTGGGTCTCTGTATTGTTTTGCACAGGTTCAAATATTCTAACTATTTAATAAAAAATGTAATTCAACCACTTCACTACAACCATCATATAAGATAAGCATACACAATAGACTACGTGTGTGGACTATAACGCTATGAAACTTAAGAAAGGGGTTCTGCGAGTGGACTACCATAATAGCATGTCGCAAAGAGATGTGAGTGGCCATAAAAGTAACCAACAAGACGATCACTACACATGGATCCATCTAACAAAGCACAATATAAGAGAAGAATATGCGAGAGATAAGCAGACATTACTATTGTCACTAATCTCCAACAATATCATAATAACCCTCACTAACCAACTTTCTCACTCTCGTAACTCTACTCTCTATACCCCATATCCCATTAAGGAAGATCAAACCTGGCTCTAATACCAAAAACTGTAATGCCCTAAAATGCACATATTTTGCTCTTTGTATTCTCCTTAATAAATCCTTAAATTAGGACTAATTAACTCGATGATGGGGGCTTTACCGCTGTCCCAATGAGGACAATGCTTAAAGAAATTACACTGGAGATATTATAGTTGAGCATAATTCAAGCCCATGAACGCTCAACACCATACAAAACGATACAGATGTAGATGAAAACAAACATAGGGTTTATAAGTCATAGTATGCAAATCACCATTGTTCTTACAGTTCTAGGCACAAGATAACTCAAAATACATCTCCAAAAACATAAGTGCAGTACATCAGTACTAATCCGAGCAGGGTCCCTTGCTTACTTATCATCCTCAGTAGGTTCGCTAGTATAGAGGCAGTTCCCTAAGCAGTTCCTAAAACAAAACATAGCAAACATTTCAAAATATGAACCAAAGCTCAGTACATCATTCTTGTATCGTTAAATGATAATTGAAACAGTGATTGAGCCCACTTTGTAATTCATTTTAATGTAAAATAGGGAATGAGATGAATGTAAAACTGCATTGCTAGTTATTATCTGGTAGTGAGCCCCTGAGAACTGGTACGATCAATGGATAGGCATACACATAGGGAACCTGACCTAAGGCCGCGTGGGTACCTGAAGGGCAATGCCTTATAATTGATAACTGATGGGGTCACTAATTATGTGACAGGTCAATGATTAAATTAATTCATTGATGTAGGTACCGAAACTTTATAATTTTGATAAATATGTTCTGATTTCTCAAGATACAAGTAATGAACGTACCTGAAGTCTTTAAAATGCAATCTCACTTGATAACACTTATGCATAATAGGAAACGATAGACTGGGCCCCGTTTTTGCTTAAAAAAATATAATTATAGGTAAATGCGATTAACAACCAACACTCACCCCTATAATTTGTAACTTTAATGGAAATTGACTAATTAAAAGGGCATCAACAATTCAAACAATTTCATATAAGATAATTTACACCAAAATGATTTGAAAAATAAATAAGTTAGGGTAATTACACTCGACGTGATAATAAATTGGAGCAAAATAGGCCAAAATGAAATGATTGAGGTGATAATGAGAAGACTTTAATGATATAAATGGGATATCGATTTTGGTATTTTTGAAATGGATATTAAAAGGTTTAATGCCAAGAGGGGTGTTGTGAGGCTCAAGAGGGCTCATATAACCCTAGGTTCGCCTGATAGACGCTAATGTCAAGTCATTGCACTCCATACTTCTCAAATTTTATTCTTATGCCCATTTAACTTGATTTTGCATCCCTAGTAAGCTTCTATACATAATCAAAGTTTTTGAACTCACTAAATTTTGTAATTTCTTTGTAATATCCATAATTATATAGAAACTCCTGATAATGTTTCCAAATGTCACGATTTCTTTCTTCCCTCATATTACCCTTTGAAGGTCTACTTTAGAAAATTCATATCTTTTACCCCTGACGTCCCATTGAGCTATAATACTCCAATATGAAAATCTTAAGAAGTCCCGCAACACTTTCATTCATAGCCCAAAACTCATTTACCATTGCACGATCTCTAAAATTAACATTAAACAAAACTGTGCATAACTTCAATGTATTCTGTGTAGTGTCCGTAAATTGGTGATACTTTGTCCACAAAACTCGAAATGACGTAATTTTAGAGACCATTGATATATAGCTCATTGAGCTAGCAATCCACCAAAAATCATAATTTTGTGATGTGCCAAACAGTACTAGTTTCATCGCAAAGAGGCCCCTGTTTTTGGTATGTTCACAGCCATATTGTCCATGTTTTTCGATCTTTTCTTTGCATAATTCCCCAATTGTCTTCACCTAGTTTTCAATTCCCCTTTTTACAAAAACACTTAAAACACACAACTCTAATCTCACTTGCTTGCACAAATGTACAAAATCACCACTTTTAATCGATTGAAGAAATTTTCACAATTCACTCCTTTTTGTAAAAATCACCCTAGGCATTATCCAAGTTAAATGACACATCCAAACTTCATTTTCCATCTAATTATACACAACAAACATATTTAAAGCTAAAGATTAGTTAATCCATGCATGATCACTAAAACCCTAGCTTAAGATCAACTTGTTTTTACATTTAAACTCATATGAAATCAGCATAAATGGACTTAATAAGATCACAACAATTAGAAAACTCAAGCTCACACCTTCTTTGTTCAAACCCACTTGATCAAGTTCAAACTCAACTCCACAACATCCAACATCTACAACAACAATAAAATTTGCATGTTAGCATTTATTTTGGCCATAAAAACATAAATCATAACAAAAACAATCACCATAAGAAAATATGCATCAAGATAGAGTTAGAGTTTTTACTCACTTTGAGCTTATAGGAGAGATAGAAGACATGGTTGATGGTGGTGGGAGCTCAGGGATTGGTGACTGTGGTGTTGGGCAGTTGGAATTGTGGCCGGTGGCTACTTAGCTTGCGGCAGAAGGTGGATGGACAGCGGCAACAATTGGGTGGGGGGGGGGGGGTGAAGGAAGAGAAGAAAAAGAGAACTTGGCTTTCTCTTTGGCTAGATATATTTTTTATGATTGTTTTACCTACTTGGCTGATCTTATGCATCCATAAGATTGCTTTTTCCTAAGTATAATTTAGTGCAAAGGATGAAAATTAATTTAGTTTAATTGCACCAACCTTTTGGGCCTTGAATTCGCCCCGAAAAGTAAAAGCACTTTATCAAAAAAAAATCTTTGCATAGCTCGAAATTAAATTTTT
Organism: Selenicereus undatus; assembly: GCA_017589665.1. NCBI lineage: Eukaryota > Viridiplantae > Streptophyta > Magnoliopsida > Caryophyllales > Cactaceae > Selenicereus > Selenicereus undatus. The sequence continues at coordinate 64,914,987 of JACYFF010003369.1, forward strand.
GTGAAGTTATGAAAAATAATTTAATCTCTTAAACCATATTTATTAGGCTCACTCAAAATTTTGATATAATTAAAACACTAATTGCAAAGGGAGGGCCCACATAAATTTTTCTGAATCGGAATGATTAAATGCGATAAATAAATGCGAAGAAATTAATAACATGGCTTCATTAAATGAATAAACATGATTTAGGGTTAGGCTATTAAAATTTTCCTTCATTAAATGCAGGCATCTTGCATGAGAATCCAAACATGTCCTCCCTCTTTGGCCTTTTTTCCTTCTTTTTCCTTCTTTTTCCTTCGTTTGCCTTTATGGATGTAGCATATGCTTGTATTACATGTATCGAAAGCCTGAATGGGTCCACTTTGGTTTTTTCCTTTGCCTTTACTTATAAATAGCATGCACTTAGGAGCCTTCCTTCACACCTTTGTTGAGCATATCTTCATCTTATCATTTGTGCTCTTATTACTTCCTATCCTCTTAATCAAGAGTGTGTGATTGTGCTCTAAGATCTTGAGTGTTAGAAAGGCACATTCAACCTAGAGAACTACAAGAAAAGCTCTTTAGGATTCTTTCATTGAGAAGGAATGGAGGCTAGTTGAGCCCTGAAATGGGAGAGACCTTTTGGTGAATATGGGATGCAATAGTCTAGTCTGACTGTTTTGAATGTATTAAGTATTCCCCTTCCTTTTCATGCAGCTTGTTTTTATCATGACCATGAGTCCAGTATTGCTTGCTTTCCTTTCTTTCTTTTAGGAAGATCTTGCTAGGGGTGCAGGTGCCCTTACAAAATTTATGAAAGACCTTAAGGGTAAAGAAGCTCAGATTCGGTCTATACTAAACATCACTAGCTTTTGCACCTTTCATACTGATCTAAAAGGAGTAGTACATTTGACCGATCATTGTCTTACTCGAGTAGTAGTCTAGAGATTTGTGGATATAACTAATAGTTTTCACCTCTTATTTGGGGAGATCACCATAACCCCTCTTGACGTTATCATGCTAACAAGTCTTAACTTTTTTATGACCCATTATTTTATCAAGGCGGATTTTATTTTTAGAGTGACTGACTTTTTCAATTCTTTGGTTCTATCATGAATAGAATTCCACACGGAAATCGCTTTTCCTCCAAAATCCTTTTTGATGTGACAATTGATGATGAGCGCTGGGTTGAGCATTCTGCTGATCAGGGAGCTCGTATTGTTTTAGCTCTTCTTCTTGGCAATACCATTTTCTTTCGAATTAGGCAAAAATTATTACTTCCAGTACCCAGTTAACCTTATTGATCTTGACAGAGTGAAGACTTGAACTGGGGGGTCCCATCGCATACTAATGGTATTCGTGGGATGTGACCCAAGATGTGAAAAATAGAGAAACTCATGGGAAGTGCAATTTTAGTTTGCTCGTGAGCAGTTTATAGAGGGTAATTGAGGTAATGATCTTTGGAAAATTATTTCCTCTTCCGGGCTTGTAGCCCTTATTATTGACTCTCACTTTTAAGTCTTTGGTTTTACAAATTTTTTCCCAAGCTTTCGCTAGGATAGAGGGAACCCAATTATTTTTCGACCATGGTGTCATGGACCAAGAAAAATTGAGTTCAGTGGCAATTTGCTAGTTTACCTTCCCAATTATTCTAATTTCCTTTTCTTGTAGGCAAATCTTCATCAATGGGAAAGTCATGTCTCAACCTTGGGTACAGACGACCTGACACTAGACTCAATGTCGAATCCTTGTGGAAGGACCGTTTATCTGTGTTTGATTCATGGGCAAAAGCATTACTACTCAATATGCTAACCAATGGCATCCTTTTGTCCCTAAAGATTCACTCAAGTCCACGCTTTATGCATGGACTTTATCTACTGAGGATAACGAAGATGGGTGATCACTTTATGGTTTTCATGGACCACGAATACAACTATGTCATGTATCTTCGATGGATCATAAGTTGTTTGGTAACCTATCCTTTCATTATTCCCATCGTGGATTACCATTATTATTTTTTTAGAATAGTTGATCTTGACAAGTCTTTACAGGAAATGCTTATTAATGCTTCTACACCCCGTTTGAGTATAAACATGGCAAGAGAAGAAGAACAATCGGTGCATATAGATGTCCTGCTAGTCCCATAATTTGAGTGCCCTGAACTTCCACTTCCTCCTACCTTTAGGGGATTCATATGTTGCTTACTAAGGTTCATTAGAATTTGCGTATATTCATTTGTCTCTTCTTTCTTTTTGTACAATTGAGTGTAGCCGACCATGGTAGTGTGGCATTTTCATCTAATGAAAAAGGCATTTGTAGACCCCTTTACTTGTCGGAATCCTCAAACAAATAAGGCAAAGCTTGCCTCTTTTATTTTCTTGATGTGATTTTCATGCTTTTGGAAAGCTTCCTTCTTTGTACAAAAAAGGACCTGAAGCGCACATTCAAAAAGAAAGTCCTCATAGATCTCATTTAAGACCTTGTAGAATACCATTCAAGAAGATGTCGTTTTACGAGGGTACAAGATATCCTAGAGTCTTCTCATGCTAGAGAGGCAAAGTGTTTGAGCTAAAAATGTGATATTTCTAAGGTACTTTTACACCGATTTTAGGCTCGTTTTAATAATAGTTTTTTAGGTTTTTAATTGATTTTATTTTATTTTGCAGATTTTTAATAAATGTAAAAATATGGCGGAAAATGCAAGAAAAATAGAAGAAGGGTTGGAGGTTGAAGAACCGGGCCAAATTCCAGAAAACCGGCCAAAGAAAGAAGGAAGAAAAATAGAAAAAAACCAGACCGGTTCAACTGAACCGGACCGACCAGTTTGCTTGAACCGGTTCAGCTGAACCGGTTCCCCATAAAACCCCTCTCTTCTTTCCCTCTTCGCGTCTGTCTTCTTCTCCCAAACCCAGAACCCGATCTTCCCAGACCCTCAACCCATCCTCTCTGCCATATCCCATTCTCACACCTTTCTCTCTTTACCCCGTTCTCTCTCCTCCAGCACAACAACCCCGAAACATCTAGAACCACAAAACCACCCAACCCAGAAACCAAAACCATCCCCAACCCAAGGTTTCACCTTTGAAAACCATCCCACCACCCGTAATTCACGCCCCAAACGCCAGAGACGCACCCTTGCTGTCCGCCTCATCAACCGCCAGCACACCACAAGTCGACGGTCCAGATTGATGTAGTTCGGGTATAAAAAGAGTGGTGACAACCATTGAAGGGGAAGAGATTATTAGGTTTAATTTTGCATTTTAAGGTTAGATTTCCAGTTTTTCGCAAATTAGGGTTGATGTTAGTCAGTTACAATTTGATGTATTTGGTTTAATTTTCATGAATTTGTGGTGTAATTCGAACTTCTAAATCGCTTTTATAAGAAATTTGTTTTAATTTGCCCAAGAATTCTTGCGTTAGTTTATGTAATCTGCTTCCCCTATTTCGGTCTGTTCGAGAGCTTGAAGGTGTGTTAATGGTGATTCAGCCACTGATGTTAGTTGTGGCTGAGCTGCAAAGCGTTGAGGCCAAGGCTAGCGTTAGGTTAACCCCCCTCCCTTTCCCTTGTTCACTGCTTCGGTATAGCTGGTACTGTCATTGCTTCTCCTGTTTCGACAAGAACCATTTTCCTTGTTGTATGGATGCAAGTGAGGAGGCACAACTTTGATGTTCAAGCTTCTGGGTAATCTCTTTCCCGCAGTTGCTTGCTGCTGCTTTTTGTTCTGTTTTGAGTTTTCCATCAGCTTGCAGGTTTAATTTTAGAATACGTCTTATTTTATTTTCCATTCCAGTTCCTCATGTTAGTGTTTGGCTTCGTTGTTTTGAGTTAGGATTCTAAGACTGTTTTTTCGTGCTCTGCTTTGATTCTGTATACCCCTTCCCTGTTGCTCAATTGTTTTGCTGGGGTAATCCAATGTTGTTTGTTTGCTTGACTAATGGTGGATGGTTATTAGAAATGAGTTGAGTTGTTTGTACCCCTGAGTATGCTTTGTTTCAATTCTGTTCAATAAATTCAAGCTTAATTCAATTTTAGTTTAGGTTTAGATGGTTGAGGTCGTTCAATTAAAAGCAATTAGTTTAGGTTCCATTTAGTTTAGGTTCCATTTAGTTTAGCTAATTCACTTTGAATGACCATAATCAAACGTCTTCCCTGCGGACCGACCCTCTAAGTATTACAATGATATTGTATGATTGAGGTTTAAATTTAGTTAAGTTCACATTCCCTAAAAACCTCCAACACGAAGCCTCACTCGGATCCTTCGATTGAGGTAGAGCAAATCTATGGTCCAAGGGGTCCCTATGGCATTGATTCTTCTTTTGAGGAGCCTTACGTGCACCATATTTTGTATGGTGAGTCATCATCTAGGACAATACATAGCAACCCTCTGCGTTATTCTAGAGCCTGGGGGTAATCCTAGGCCTATTGTTAGTGCCAGTCGCTCATTAGTCAATTCTAGCTTTCCATCAAATTATGATGACTACCTCTTTGGTGGAAGTAGCAGTGGGTTCCTAGATGATCAGTAGGGATGGTCTAATAGACTTATGTATGATGCTTTTGTTATGATGTAATGCTACTCCCTATGCAATTTCATTTTCATGCAAGTCTTACGCAAACTTTGTGTGCTAATGCATGCAATTCTAATATGACTCTATGCAAATATAGCCCCTCTTCTCCCCAAAATAAAAAGAATAAAAAATAAAAAAGTGGACTAATAAGTATCAAGAGCTTTGTGGTTCGATGTTTAATTTGGAAATTTTACTGGATAATTTTAGAATTATAGTTAGCCAAAGTTACAAAAATTAAGGAGAAAATAAAATAAAACAAAATTATGGGGCATCCTAAACCTGGGTCTCAGTCGAGTTCCTTATCAAGTCCACCCAGCTTTATCCTTCTCGGATTTGGCTTGGTGTTGCACCTAAGACTGGAACCTAGCCAGGTTACTGTTGGTTTTTGAATTTGAAATCTGCCCAACTTAGGATTAGTTGCTTTTTGCAGTCATAAACTAAGGCTGCTTGTCATGTGATTTTTCTCTATTTTGCTGAAATTCACCATGTCTTTTTGAAGGTTTTAACCTTTTGGGCACTCCCCCTTAATGCGAGAGATAAGCACTAGCTTAAAACCCTTTGCAGCCTTCAATAAGTCAAAATCTCATAACAGCTTCTTAGAGTAGCCTCTACCTTTTGGGATTCTAAATTTCATGTCTTTCAGTTAAGGGAACGTGAGTTGTACGCTTTAATTATGGAGTTTAGTGCTATACTAGGTTTTCCACTTCATTACCTGCTTGTTATGCTTAATTATTCAAGAGATATGTCTTCCCAATGTTGTCGTTTCTTATGTATAAGTGAGGAGCACATCTCTACCATAGTTTTTAGGGATGAAGTGGATCTTATGTCCCTAATTTCTTATTTTGAAAGAGAGAATGGGCAAGCTCTTGAGACATATACAAAGGTAGAGAAATTCTGGTATGCCTTTTAGGGGCCTTCTTATTCATTAGTGGTTCTGAAAATAGGGATCAGCTATGCTTTTAGTAGTCGAAGGGATTCGATGTAATTAAAGTCCTATACCCCGGTAGTTGAAACCATATTGTGCTTGAATCGGCTCCGTCACCACCCAGAAAAGTATTTTTTAGAGAGTCCATTGCTGCATTAGGTAGACCTTACCACTATTTAGGCTTTGCTTAGCTGTCACCTGGGCTCAAAACCCTGCTCAGGTTCTCACTGGGCATGCATTAGCTTGTCATACATGTTTTCCGCTCCTTCTCCTTCATCTTCTGTGCCTTCTCTATTTTTTCTTTGGGTTGGGCCTTACAAGTCAATGCAACTCCTACTACTTTTGAACCCTTTTTTCTTTTTGTTTATTCTGTTAGCATGCAAAGTTGGTTGCTAGAGCACCTTCGACTGATCAAGGCTCTTAAGAATGTGGACTCTTATTTAGCTACTCAATTCTTCAAGAGCAAAAGAGTATTGAAGGATTAATCGATGGTGAATTAGATTACCTTCTTGGAGAAGAACCCACCTGTTCTTTGGGTGATTAGTTACTTGGGCCTCCGATAATTTGTGAAAATAGGGAAGCAATGCTCACGTTCATCTCATTGGCCTCTTTATGGTAGCCCACTTCTTCCCTGGATGATTAATGAGACAATTTGGTTATAGGAAAACCATCTTTACCTTAGTTTGCATTCCTTCCTGAGGTTATATGAATGACCTTTCTCATATCAAGTCAAAGGCCATGAGTTTTATACTTTTCATAGTACTTTGCTATTAAGGACAAGAAGTTAAAGAAAACCTACGATCTAGCCTTGCCTCTTAATTTGGAATAAGTTTTATACTTTTCATAGTAGCTTTCTATTAGGACTTTCTTCATAAGTTGTATGCTTTTAAGGATTTTTAATGGAAATAAAAGTATTAAAGCTTTCAAGATAATTTATTCCTTTTATTGTAAGTTTGTTAGCTGCCAAATGGATTGACTCGCACGGACCAGCCCAACATACCTTCTATCGTCAAAGGCCCTGAGGTTGGCCCGACTTATGCCTGCTGAGCCCGGCTCAGTTCTGGCTAGTTGTGCTTGGGCTTCCCTACTAGTATGACCCAATAGTGGCTTATATACATACATACATACATACATACATACATACATACATATATATGTGTGTGTGTGTGTGTGTGTGTGTGTACATATATGTATATGTATATATATGTGTATACATATACATATATCTTATTTTCTTCATTTTTTTTGTGAGATGGGTGACTAGTGGATAAAGATCTAGGGGCCAAATAGTTTAGGTTTCCTATGTATCCGTATTGCAGAATCAAGCCTCAGCAGTTCATTACATTATTGATATTTTTTTTTAATCCTGACATGGACTTGTGAATCGGTTTATGGGTATGAAAACATAACATTTTGCGAGGTCTATTACAGGCTTTGGCCTTGATCAACTGACTAAGAATAATACTTCTTCAACTGATATAGATTTATGTATTGAGCATATTCCTTTGTATTCATGTCCATGGTTTTTATTGCTTCGCCTAATAGGAGAGTTTATCATACATAGGCATAGTTAATTGGGCCTAATTTCCTCTTGGGCCTTGAATTTGAGCCCTTATTTCCTTAAAGACCATATCTCCTTCCTGTTGATCTCTAGGCTTGAATTTTTTTGTTGAAAACTTACGAAATCTGAGCTTGGTATGATTGGACATTATGTAATGTCCTCAATCTCCTTTCATCTAGCATGACTAGCTCTTCATGTCGATCTTTTTCCCACTCTGACTCTGGGATTGGACTTTCCACTATTACACTGGGTGAGGGTATTAGTATTTGAATTGGAAGTACTCAATTATCAACAAATGTTATTATTAGCTGCTTCAACTGCTCCATTTGTTTGGGGTTAGTAAGGGGTTAACTTATGGTTCTGAATTTTGTATTTCTCAAGCAGAATTGCTACCTCTCTTCTGAAGTGGGTCCCCTAATCACTTATCAATTCATGTGGGACCCATACCTACGTATAATGTTATTGTTAATAAACTTTGCCACATTTTTGAGGTAATTTTTGCATAGGAGGCTACTTCTACCCATTTTGTGAAATAGTCAATCACTACAAGAACATATTCATGGTTGCCAGTTCCCTTTCGTGTCAGCTTTCTGATTAAGTCGAATCCCCATACTAAAAAGGGCCATGGCAAAGTAACCGTTGAGTGAAAAGAGGAAGGTTGACGGTGCAGATTGACATATACTTGACGTTTATGACGTCTTATCACATATACGTGGCAATCTGCTTCCATTATGGGCCAATAATAAGCATCCTCTTAACCTTTTTGGCTAATAATCGACTATTCATGTGCAGCCCACTCTTCCCACTATGAACTTCTTTCATGATTTCTTGTACCTCTTCCTGTTACACAGAGTAGGTTTATGCCCATATCCGTTTCCTTGTATAGCTTCCCTTTATTGCTTTTTGGGTGGAACCCAATGGGCACTCTTTCTTTGTTAAATACTAATAGTTACCGCAATGTCAATTAGTAAGGTTGATGTTGTATACCTCAATGGTATAACAATGAGCATGCTTATCCATCGTTTGAACTGATAATGACATCGAATAGATGCCACTAGAAATACTGATCGTTGAAGCTAACTTTGCAAGAGCATTAACAATTGGTTATCCTCATAGGGAAGGTAAATATGAGTAATACGGTGAAATTTATAGTGAGCTCCAATAAATGAGCTTGTTATAGTGCCAAGGCTTCACTTTTCGCTTTTCACTTTTGTGCTATCTGGTTAAATTGGAGTCCTCATATGTTCTTCACTCCTATTTCTACAATAACTTGGAACCCGATAATGTAACCCTCGTATTCTACAACATTCTTAGTAATTTCAATATAGCTTGACAGAGATAAGGTATGTGCCCTTCAGGGGACACTAAAAGGATTCCTACTCTAAATCCTTTTTGATTTGAAGGTCCACCGAAATACATTGTTCAAACGTCTTCTTCTACTTGATGATCCTCTTCATCGAAGAAATCAAAGGTTTCTTCCTTTGGGTCTCCCATTGACTAATCTATTAAGAAGTCTAAGATTACTATTCCCTTAATTGATTTTTTCAGGATGTAGTGTAGGTCAAATTTTGATGGCATTATTGTCCACATGGCAACATTGCTGCTTAGCGTTGGTTTTGTAATAAATACCTTATCGGGTCCGTTGGTGTCACTATGTGTTCCATATCGGTTAATATATGGTACCTAAGTTTTTGGAATGCCCACGCTAATGCTAGATAGGGTTTTTTCCCCCTCAAGGGGACTAATGAGTTTCATATTTAAGAAGCTTTTTGCTCACATAATACATGACCCTTTCCTGTCCTTTTATCTTTTGGGCTAACATGGCCCCCATTGTTGTTGTTGTCGTCATCGGATTAAGAATGAGAGGAATGCAAGGATGCCAAAGTACTAAAACTAGAGGATCAGATAGGTATTCCTCAATCTTATTAAACCCTCTTGACACTCTTCATCCTATTCTGGTTTTACACCTTTCTTCAATTTCTTGAAGATAGCCTCACATACCATTTTCAGCTTTGATATGGACCAGATAATGTACTGTAGACGATCTAGGAATTCTCATATTTCCTTCTCGGTCTTAAAGGTGGAGGCATTTCCTGTATAACCCTGATCTTTGAGGGACCAACCTCAATTCCCCTTAGACTAACCACATACCTTGGCAATTTCACTAAGGTGACTTCAAATATGTACTTCCGTAGGCTCAATTGCATATTTTATTTTCTAAGTCTGGCAAAGAGCTTTCGGAGAGTTGAAACATGGCCAACTCTTTCTTTAGACTTTGTGATTATGTTATCTACACATAGCTCTACTTCCTATGCATAAAGTCATATAATAGAGTAATAGTAATCTTTTAGTAAGTGGCCCCAGATTTTTCTAATCTGAATAGCATCACAGTGCAACATTTATATTCCCAAGGGAGTAATGAATGTAGTCTTTTCTCTATTTTCCTTTTCCATTTTAACTTGGTTATAGCTGGCATAACCATCCATAAAAGAGAGGAGAGCACGTTCAGCAGTATTGTCGACCAACATATCTATATATGAAAAAAGAAAATCTTTGGGCTTTTTGTATTAAGATCCTTGAAATCTACACACACTTTTACCCTTTCATTTTTCGTTGGATCTGGTACAACGTTTGCTAACCATTAAGGGTATTGTACAACCCTGATAAACACATGCATCCAACTGTTTCTCGACTTCCTTTTTTATCTTCAAGTCCCACTCTGGTTTTATCCTGCAGAATTTTTGTTTTAATGGTTTGGTGTCAAGATAGAGGAGTATCTTATACACAACTATATCTCAATCTATGCCATTCATGTCTTTGCAGGATTATGCAATGGCATCAATAAATTTTTGTATGAGTGAAGCAAAGATAGCCTGCTCCTCCGGAGTTAGTGACTTCCCTATTTTAACCTCTCAAGGCTCTTCAAGGGTCTCCAAGTTAACTAATATTGTGTCCTCAATTGTGGAAGTTCAATTTTCTTGATCTTCTAATGCTTTGATTAGATCTTTTAGGGTTATATCTTTATTTTTAGTATTATTTAAGGCAAAGCATTCAAAGGAAAGATAACAAGGCAAGTCAAAACAAAAGAGTTCATATTTATTCAAATAAGAAATGAGTACATCTAATGTAGATTTTAGGGAAACAAGAACTAAAGACTGACTCTTAGAATATATCCTAGACTTTCCTAAACTACCTTCTACAACTATAGTGATCACCTTTCTTTCCTTTTCAGCTATCTAAGTTACTTGCTTGTAGTGTTTTGCGTCGACTTTAGTGATGAAGTTGTTGGGTCGAAGCCACGGTTGGACACGGAAAGGGACAGAATGACAGTGGGGTCTTCTTGTTTCTTATAATCCTTCCCGTACCAAATTCTGAAGATATTGCTTACAACTAAATGAGTCCAATTATGAGTGGATCGATTTTTATTGTTAGAGTAACTGCTTAATTTTCTAGTAGCTAGCAGTTACTAAATATTTCCAACCTAGGTACCCAGATTCCCTTTTCTTTTATGTAGTGAGGGTTCAAGGAAGCCATAGAAAAGAAAATTATCTCCCTAACAAAAGAAATCTCCATTAACAGTGAGCCGATGCAGCCTTACATTGTAGTTATTTGGAATCCCTTTCTGGAAGCATCTTTTTGAGTGTGTCTTTCCACTACGGTTCATGGGTGGGTTGGTACCCCTAGCCTGAACTTGTAATTCTCATTTTTGGTTAAGGAAAAGGTAGTCCATCGTTTGTCTCTTCTACCTATGTCTACCCTAGGGAAGTACCCCTATTTTTAAAGATAACATTCACATTTAGGTTTGAATAAGATCTGAAGTCGAAAGGAGCTTGATCCTTCTCTGAGGTTGCTACTATTTCAAAATTACGTAGTTCTTTGTCATCATGATTATGGTCTATTTATAACACTGGTACCTTGTCGATGATAGTAGCACCCAAGTTGTCCCCTTCAATGGTGACCACCAATCCCTTTGTCAGAATCTTTACTTTTTGATGTATGGTGGGTGGGACTGCTTGGTGTCGTGAAGCTGTCGTAGTCTTAAAAGTAAGTTAAAGGTAGATGGAATGTTTAGAACTTAGAATTCCATATTCCTTTGAACAAGGCCCATATTAACAGGAAGACGGATAATGCCCAACACCATTCTTTTTGACTTATTATACGCCCTTAAATGAGTTGAAGGCATTAAGAGCTGACTTTCCTTGATTCCTAACCTTTTAATGCTTCTCTAGCAGAAAACATTACAGCCGACCCATTATAAACTAGGGAAAGTGGTAAGCTCTTTTGAAGGATGTTACAGTAAGGTATAAGACATTATTATGCATCGGACCCCTAGAAGTTCATTTATGTTTGCGGAGAAGTGAGTAGGAGCAACGTACATTCGTAATTTTTGTAATTTTGTTATGTTTCTATTGGCAGCATATTGTGTAATATGTTGTGTTATGCAAATGTGGTTCGAAGGATGGGTATTAATTGTTGATGTCATTATGCAACTGGTAGGGTTGTCACTGAAATGGTCAGGCGAGCAACAAGCAAGGGAGTGGCATTAGATTCACAAAGGCCAGTGGAGGTGTCCCTGGTTGTGATGAAGAATTGGACTAGTCATATGTGAACAATATGGGCAGTAGTTAAGAGCTAGATGATGATGGTGTCATGTGCTTGTGCTCAGGGCTGCAGGCAGAGGCGTATCACCGAAGGATGAAGGTGTGGAAAAATGAGATAAAAAGGGTTGGTAAAATATTTGCTTTTATTGATAGTTTTCGTCGTAGCATCTAGAAGTGTTGCAATAACACATCGCTTTTAGTACTAGTCTGAATGAAATTGCTTGCAACGCGTTATTGTTGTTTGTGATGTGAAAGATTGTGAGTTTTACATATGTTTTAGCGAAACAAAAAATAGGGATGGGATGATTATGAAGGATTTTCAAGGGAAACACACTCACAATGTAGGTGATGAATTCAAGATAGCGCTGTAGGGGTAACAGAGGATGAGGCAAAGTTGTTGTGCTCGTCGATTGACTCTAAGCTTCAAGTTTTAGATAATCCTTACCTATTAAGATTATGAATGACCTGGTACTGGAGTTGGGCTTGTAGTTGACGTACAAGCAGGCGTGGAGGGCTAGGAAGTACATTTTTATATCGCAGTTAGGGAGGTCGGTTGATCACTACAAGTTGTTGCCATGGTAGTGCTCTGTAAGTTTGGTAAATCTAGACTCAAGGGTGTTTTGTGAGTTGGAAGGTTTTGGATTCAAGCTAAGATTTGTGACGTATGGGGAGTCACTGAATGGCTTCATAATGGGGGTATCGAAAAGTTGTGTTTGCAAATAGGGCTTATTTAAGTGGTCCGGCTGAGGGGACTTTACTAGCAGTCATTGCTCTCAAAGCAGATCATTACTTATTTGATGTGTCACACACAATGCTGTCCACTGAGAAGAAAGATGAGAGGTTTTGGTTTTTGAATTTGCTTGCAGAGTGTTTAGGTGGATTGAAGCCGATGATCACATCAAACCATCGCAATGGCCTTTTATTATGCTGTACTAAGCGCGTTTGAAGCTCAGAACCATTGTTACTATTTATGGTATGTGTAGGAAAAAAATTTGAATGCGACTGGGAAGCATGGGGTTCAGTGTGATGCATCTAGGGAACTTGTGAAACAGATGTTTAACAGGATAGCCTATGAGCTGATGATGTTAGAGTATGATGTTGCTATGGAGGAACTAAGATCATACAAGACACCGTTGGCATCATAGGTGCAGGAGAATGATCCACAACATTAGGCGGTGGACAAGTTTGCTAAGGAATGGTGGGTAGGACAAACAACAACTCCATTGAGTGGTACAAATTGATGGCTGAATTAGGCAGATGTCTATACCATTGCTAGTCATTAGTCATCGATAGAAAGTAGAACTAAAGATACACATATAGTAGGTTGAGGTGCGAACATGGAGAATGGGGTGGGAGATAAGATTGAGAATATAGGTTGAAGAGGATGTTTCATAGGATGGGGTCAATCGTTGATATGTAGCCGCAGCATAGGGAGTTTGGAGTGCAACTAAGCAATAGTCATTGGTTGGTTGTCAACCTATCAATGATGACGTGTATGTGTAGGCAATGATAGAGGTGGGGTTGTCATACCCCCATGTGATGGCTGTCATATATAACCAAGAGCTACAAGTATACGACTATATCTACCCATGTTACATGGTGCAAGTGCAAAAGGCAGTGTACATAAATGTCATTTACCCTATAGAGACCCATGATAATGCCACTATCAATGACACAACTGGGGTGGTTGTAGGTGGCAGGGACCTAGACGAGGGCTATAACTGATGCATATTGCCTCATACTAATCCTCATTCAAGAATATGTGAAAAGGTATGAATCGTAATCACACGATGTGAAAGTGACGAGGTGCTTTAAATGTGATGAAGTTGGGCACTATAAGAATAAGTGTTGAATCCCCAAGCCAACTTTGATGCAGACTATGACAGCAATGTCATCACTTTTGAGAACTTGTTTGTAGCACAATAGAACACAAGTTTGTTTCACATGATGAATCTGCAAAAGCTGAACGTTGTGACTTAATCAAGAACTTAGTTTCCTATTTTGAGTCGTAGTTGTTGATGAAATGCATGTGATTGAATGGCATGTATTTTGTGTTGTGTGGCTTGTGTGTGTGTCTATACATGTGCACGTACTAAATGACACAAATTTCTGGGTGCAAGGGAGTTGCAGGAAGGGTGTTGTTCTGCTACTGCTACAATATCCTAGATATGCCTATTGGACTATCCTAGGATACATGAGGCAATCCAACAAAGAATAAAGTTCTTTTTGTTTTTGTTTTGCAGTAAGTGTTATGTATATCTCACTTTATAAAAGCGTAGATAGGTCGTTCCCATGAAGGTTTATGTAACTAAGTAGTTTTATACATTAAACATAGAAATAAGTAACTAGATTGAAAATTGTAAGGCCCAACTTTCCACACCTAACTTTGCATAGTTTTAGTTTCGAAATCATTTAATAAATTGAAGGTTCATTTTAAGTAGTTGTATGATTATTGGCAAAATATAGCTGTTGGATATGATTACTTCATGTTTAACTTGTACCCCCTTAGTTCTAACCTTAGACTACTTCATCAAAGTTGATGCAATTATTTATGTTTTGTATAATGCAATGGCAAATTTGTTGTACAAATTTTCCAAGTGTTAGCGTTAATGTAGCACAGGAACCCCAATTATGTGATTTGTCCATTTATATAAGAGCTACACGAAAGATTTTAAATTTACAATAAAAAAAATAAAAATTTATGAGTTGGAATATAGAATTCAGTAGTAATTGCAATCATACATGATAAATACTAAATAAGTAGATCGCTTATCACCCTATCGGTTTTTAATTAGTGGATTAATAAACTCTGTATTTAATGAGTTGAGCTATATTGATTTTTAAAGAAGAACGTTGCATACTACAAGCACCCACTTCGATCCCTTTTAAAAATTATTCCATTTCCACCCTTATTAATGCGATTGTATTGGATTGCTTTGAAATAATGAGCTGTAGTTGATGATAACTACATTAGACGTAATGTAATAGTTATTTTATGTTAATTATATAAATAATGGAAACTTTTACATTGGACTTTCATTTGTGACCCCCTTTCGTAAAAATCTTGAGTTGGGCACTGCTTGGACACTTACTAAGTTGAACATGTTGGAGTTGGTGAGCGGTTTTAACTTTGTTAAATGAAGCAAGTTTAGTTGATATTTAAAATAAAGTTAAATTAAATACTTACTTTGCAAAATGGTGTTGACGTTGATATGGTGGATGATATTAATGACATTCTTGAAGAAGGTTGGTCTGTTAGAAAATACAAGGGGCAGGGGTTGTGGTGGAAAGTAAACGTCGTGGCATTGCAAATTGCACTAACGCTACTAAACAGGTGAAGAAAGTAAGCTGATACATAAGGTAAGGGAAGTACGTCACCTTCATTCATCAATGCCACATAAGTGGCTACTAGCTACAAATCTCAGTGAATATTTTGATGAGAGTGATCCCAAATAGAATGGAGAAAACATGCCATTGTAGAGTTGAAGCGAAAATTGTAGAAAGTAGGGATGATTTTTGCCAACATCGTTACACTTGTTGCCAAAAAAAGGTAAGTTGTTTTTTATGCATAATTACTTCTTTTTACTCACCATTGCTTTTGTTATGCTCTCGATTAATGTTTTCCTTTGTAGTGACTAAGATTATTGTAATTGGTTGTGTACATAATATGTTTGGTGTGTGTAGGATGACCCTACGTGTCCATACTATGAGATGATTCATGAACCATACCTAGAGAGAGCGAAGGAAATGATAGATGACCTTGTATGTGAGTAGTTTTAATGGAGGGACTTGCTGAGGGAAGAACACAACAATGAACGTCTTAGAGAGGAGGAGCACACACATTTTCTGGATGACATCACCAACAAGAATACGAAGTTGAAGTAGATGGTCGATCTTGCACAACGACAATGGCTGTGTTGTTTGTTATTGTTTTCTGTAAATGGATTATGTGACACTTATGTTTAGGT
>JACYFF010003369.1:64963163-65010533 GCA_017589665.1 Selenicereus undatus
ATGTATATATAATATATGTGTGCATATAATGTATCCTATGGCTTTAATACCACCAAATATAGCATCCCTAATCCCAGGGAGGCATCACAGTGCTAGGACTTCTAGAAGAAATCCATAAGGCTTTTAAGGTTTGGTAGAGGGGAATAAAGGCCAAACTTTATTATAAGTGCTTTTATATACTTTATTTTCGGGACACTTTGTAGCATGTTTTCAGGAATTTATGGGCTTTATGTTATAATTTATGCTCCTATGCTCGTTTTATGCTTTAGTATGGTTCTGTGATGAGTTTTGTAGGATTTTAAACCATTTAACCGAACAATTGACCCTTATTTGAGTGCATGTTGATCCACCATGGGGGGGGACCCCAAGTCACATCCCCATGGAGCAATAGAAGAGCATGTTTGAAGGCTGAATAAAGAGAGATTCGCACCATCACCATCTCACCAGTACTATCACATCCATCTGTCAAGTTAGAATTTAGTTTACATTATTTTTTGAAGCAAAAGGAGAATTGAAGGGAAAAGCATTGCTCTACGGGGCCTGAAGATTGTGGCACCATTGATGGGCTGCCATTCTTTTAAGGTTTTCCTTCCCTTTGTGCTTATCCTTGAACTGTTGTTTTAGTTGAATTTGAAATATACGTGATTAGTTTTATTTAATCTAGGGATTTTTTAGCCATAAAATTATGGTTGGATCCTTTATTTTTAAGATCTTGTGCTTCATTCATGATTGGAATGATTTACTTCTATCTTGAGATTGAAATGTTGTGAGTAATATTTGGCCAAAATTGCTTGCTTATGCTAGGTACTAGAGTGAAGTACTGAAAAGTGAAACTCACTACTAGATCACCTTGATAGCACTTGACCTAGCAAAACTCGAGAGGGAATTGAATGTTAAGAGGAGAATTAGAATTCATAAATCATCAACCTAGACTAAATCAAAGACACTTGAGAGAGTGTTAGTTGAATTTGTTTGAGTAATTTAATTTATTTCGAAACGAAGGACTAAATTTAACTCGATTGTAATTCCTTGAATCGATCAATCCATGAAAAGTACATGCTTAGCTTCATGATCCAACCCTTTACTTTGCGAATCGAATTCCTAGATGCTTTACCTTTTATTGAATTTCCAAATTAGAAAATTAGTATATTTAAATTGACTTATTGAAAAGATTGATTGCTTAGCAATTCTGATAGGACGTTCACTTCATTGATTACTTTGGTCGCATAGGACAATCTTTTAATCTAAAATACAATACCCGTGCACTTGCAGATGCATCCAGTTTTTGTTGTGGTTATCGAGGACCAAATTATTAACTATTGAGTTGCAATCGAGTTCCTAGAAGCTTTGCCTTTGATTGAATTTCCAAACTAGGTAATTAGTATATTTAAATCAACTCATTGAAAATATTGATTGCTCAGCAATTTTGATAGGACGTTAACTCTTTAGATTACTTTGCTCCCTGAGGGCAATCTTGTAATCTA
Organism: Selenicereus undatus; assembly: GCA_017589665.1. Classification (NCBI taxonomy): domain Eukaryota; kingdom Viridiplantae; phylum Streptophyta; class Magnoliopsida; order Caryophyllales; family Cactaceae; genus Selenicereus; species Selenicereus undatus. Next base: position 64,964,648 of record JACYFF010003369.1, read on the forward strand.
AAGCACAATACCCCTGCGCTTGCAGATATGTCAAGTTTTTAGCGGTATTATTAGGGAACAAATTGTTAACTATTGAGTTATTCTTATGAAATTGACGAAATGTTTAACTTTACTTTCCATGTTTCTATTGATTGCTTTGGTAGTATTAGTGATTGTGCTTGTAGGAATTTTTGCCTTTTATGCAAAGTCCATTTACAAACAAACCTGATCCTGAGGTTGAGAGGACTTTCCATTTAAGGATGAAGAGGCAAAGACTTGAGGAACAGAGCGCAAGGCTCAAGAGACCTCACCAATTATGGCGGAAGGAGGATGTGAGCAAAGAAGGATGCATACGGACTTTGTTACCCTACGAGTCCAAGGCATCGCCTCAAGCATTTCTCATCCTAATGTAGAGATAAGTAAATTTGAGCCTAAGCGGACTCTTATTTCCATGGTGCAACAACCCCGATTTGAGGGCACCCCATTGGAAAAACCTAACTTACACCTTCGGTCTTTTTAGAGGTGTGCGACACATTGAAGCTCAACGGAGTCTCTACCTATGTCATTCAACTTTGGTTATTTCCTTTTTCACTTAGGCATAAGGCGAGAGCATGACTTCATTCTTTGCCTCCCAGATGCATCACCACATGGGATGAGCTTACTAGGGCCTTTCTTGCCAAATTCATGCCCCCAAGCAAGACCGCAAGTTTAAGGAACCAAATCACTAGCTTTATCCAAAGGGAGTATAAGACACTCTATGAGGCTTGTGAGCGGTTTAGAGACTTGTTGTGGTTGTGTCCTTACCATTTCCTGTAAAGATGGATGATTGTTCAAGCTTTCTATACTCGAGTGACTTAACCTGTTATGCCTACTAGGGGAACCTTGATGAATAAAACTGAGGATAAGGCCTACAATTTGGTGGAGGATATAGTGCTTAACAAATTTCAATGGTCCAATAAATGAGGTCAACCCAAGCGGGTTGGAGGTAAGCTTAAAGTTCATGCACTTACTTTACTTAATGCTAAAGTAGATGCTATGACTCAAAGGTTGGAATGATTGAATGTGAATGTTGTAAGTTCTAGTGCCCCTCCCCCATCATGTGAAATATGTGCTTCCATTGATCATTTGATTGAAAATTACGAAGTTGGGAGTCCATTTGCCCAAAACACTAGCGAACAAGTCAATTATGTCAATAATTTCAACCCGAGACCGACCAATGACCCTTATTCTAATAATCATAATCTGGGTTGGAGGAATCATCTAAATTTCTCATATAGGCCTAACCCTTCCCTCATTCGCCTAACAAATGCTAGGCAAGCCCTTAGATTTCAAAGACCTCCTTTTCCTACCAAGCTTCCCGAAAGTCCAACCTAGAAGCCATGATGGAGAATATGCTTTTAGCATAAGAAAAGCAAGATGAGTATATAAAGAAATTAGTCTCTAAAGTTGATATGCTTATTACTCATAACAAGATGTTGGAAGCCTAAATTACCCAACAAGCTAGCTTTTCATCTATACCCTGTGGTAGATTCCTAAGTAAACCAGAGCCAAATCCTAGGGGTTAATGCAACGCCTTCATCCTAAGAGGGGGTAACCAACTTGAGGGAGCTAAGAGGGTAAGCAATAATGAGTCTTTGCATGATAAACATGATGATATTGTTGAGATTGTTGAGAAAGAGGTGCATATTCACTCTAATGATTTTCATAATGATGCTGTTTTAAAGGGTGCTAATGTGGTTCCTAAAGACCCTAACCAAAGTTCCCCCAAACCTTACACTTTGCCTTTACTATTCCCTTATAGGATGGCTAATGCTAAGCTTGATTTACGGTTTGGGAAGTTTAGAGGTCATGAAGAAACTATACACTAATGTCCCATTTGTCGATGCCTTGTCTCAAATGCCCTCTTATGCAAAGTTTTTGAAAGAGATTTTGTCTAAGAATGAAAGCTAGACGTGCATGATACTATTTTGTTGACCGAATAGTATAGTGCCACGATCTAAAACAGGCTTTCCGTTGAGCTTGAGGATACCGGTAGTTTCTCAATTCCTTGTTCATTAGGGAATATATCTATTGAATGTGCTTAGTGTGATTTGGGGTCAAGTGTGAGTTTGATGCCCCTTTCGTTGTATGACAAGATGGATTTAGGAGAAATGAGACCCACTATCATTTTCTCACAATTAGCTAATCGTTCTGTGAAATACACTGTCGGTATTTCAAAGGATGTCCTAATTAAGGTGTAGTATTTATCTATTCCAGTAGACTTTGTAATACTTGAGATGAAGGAGGATACACACACCCCCATAATTCTTGGGAGGCCTTTCTTAGCCACCGCCGTATGTGTATTGATGTCAAAAATGGTTTGTTGTCTTTTGATGTGGGTGATGATCATATGGAGTTCAACTTATTTAAGGCTTCTAAATTTCCTTCCATTTCTGATGAATGGCATATGATTGAAGTTATTGATAGTTTGGTATGGCAAACCATTTCTAACCATCATTCATATGACCCTCTTGAGCAATGCATGTTGAATGAAGTTTCACTAAGGATATAAATCCCAAAGTAGCAACGTGTGCTAAATTTTTGGAAGCCACTCCACAAGTTCCACCTATGTTGGCTAAAGCGAAGATCTTTGGTAAGTGATGGGAGGTCCTCATCTAATGAGGAGCACGTTCTCTAGATAGAATAGAAACCTTTAGATTCTTGGGCCTAATTCCACTTATCTTGTGATTGTTAATGCGAGTCTAACTGCATCTTCAATTGACTCTTTGCTTAGAATTCTTCGAATGCATCGTAAGGCCATACGATATACTCTTGATGATCTAAAAGGAATTCATTGTTCTATGCGTGTGCATCCTGTTTTGATAGAAGATGACCATAAGCCCTCAATTGAGCATCAAAGAAGGTTGAATCCTAATATGCAAGAGGTAATCAAGAAGGAAATTTTGAAACTACTTGAAGTCGGCATTATCTACCCTATCTCCTATAATAAGTGGTTAAGTCCGGTCCATTTAGTACCTTAGAAAGGGGAATGACGGCAAAAAAAAATGAGAATAATGAGCTAGTTCCTACTGGGTTTGCCAAGGGATGGCATATGTGTATTGACTATCAAAAATTGAATAAGGCCATCTAAAATGACCATTTTCCCCTTCCCTTTATAGGCAAATGCTTGAAAGGTTTGCCACTAATTCATATTTTTGTTACTTAGATGGGTATTTGAGTTTCTTTTAAAATCCCTATTCATCCTAGTGACAAATAAAAGACCACATTTGCTTGTCCCTAGGGCACATTTGTTTATGGGAGAATGCCACTTAGGCTATGTAATCCTTCCAGTACTTTTCAATGTTGTATGATGGCTATTTTCTTTGATTTCATTGAGGACATAATGGAGGTCGTTATGGATGATTTTTCAATGTATGGTACAACATTTGACCACTGCTTGAATAATTTGGCTAAGGTATTGAAAAGCTGCGAAGATACAAATTTGGTCTTGAATTGGGAAAAGTGTCATTTCGTGGTTGTCTTAGGTCATATTATCTCTAATAAGGGCATTGAGGTTGACAAAGAAAAGGTGGAAGTGATTGAAATAAATGACCCCCACCAACTTCTGTAAAGGCTGTAAGATGTTTTCTTGGATAGGTCGGTTTTTACCGGCTGTTCAAAAAAGATTTTTTAAAAATTGCAAAACCACTCACCCATTTGCTTGTCAAGGATGTGCCTTTTAATTTTAATGAAGAATGCTTGAGTGCTTTTCTCAGGTTAAAAGAGGCATTGATTATAGCTTCCATGATGTAAGCCCTGAATTGGGGGCTTCCTTTTGAGGTGATGTGTGTTTGTGCCAAAAATGAGTTATTTTTAAGGTACTTTTACACTTGTTTTATGTTCGTTTTAATCGTATTTTTAACGTTTTTAATTTATTTCATTTTATTTTGCAGGTTTTTAATAAATGTGAATAAATGGCTAAAAATGTGAGAAAAATGGGGAAAATGTCGAGAATTGAAGAACCGGACAAAATTGTCAAAAACCGGCCCAAAAAGAGAACTGAACCGGTTCACTAAAAAAACAAAAAACAAACCCGGTCCAATTATAAACTCCCCTTCGCATGTCTGCCTTCTCTCTCCTCAAAACCCCATTCCCTGAACCCCGAAGACCTCCAGCCCCTGCCATTCCCAGAACTTCACCATCCCCATCTTCTTCTCTCTCTCTACCCCGTTCCTCTCTCTCTGTCTCTAAATCTGTTACCGGCCTTCACGCTGCAAAGGCCACGTCTCACACCAGCTGCCCCCATCTCCATAGTCCACGACACCGAAAATCGAAGGGTTCAGACTCGCTTGGGGCTCGGCATAAATTGAAGCTCGCGACGCCATTGAAGGGAGTTAGGTAATTTTTAGGGTTTTGTTTAGGTTTAGTTGTAGTTTCTGAAGTTTAATTTAGGATAGTTTCATTTCAATTTCGGTATTAGTGACTTAGGGTTTGTTCTTCGTTTCTTCCATTTTCGAACTGGTTTCAGATTCATTTTTTTGGGCTTTAAGTTCATGTAATTGGACAGTACCTTGACAATCTGGAGTAGACATGCCTGATGTTGGCGTGTAAATGGAGTGTTTTAGGCTTAGGTTCGGTTGAATTGCAGTCGATTCCCCCCTTCCCCTGTTTCTGGATTGTTCGATGTTGTTAATCTGGGTTCGATGGAATGCGTTCTGGGTTCGTAGCTGAAGCTGGTTGCAATTTTCATGACTATTAGCTTACTTTAGTTCAGTTTCCCCCTCACTTGCTTTGGTTCGTTGAAGCTTTGTTTCGGTTCTGCTGATTTTCACCCTCCCCTGCTGCTGCTTGTTTGTGTTCTATTTTGATGTTTCTGTTGAGCTTTGTATGGATTGATTTTGGTAATATAATGTTTGATTATGCTGCTGAATGATGCTTAATTCAATTCTAAGTTTGATTGAATCTTGGTACTGGTTTTGGTTTATCGATTGATCTCTGCTTTGGGATGCTGCTGAATGTTGCTTAATTCAATTCTGAGTTTGGTTGAATGTTGCTATTGGCTTAGTTGTTGAATGTTGGCTGAGTACTAGATTAGTTGCTGATTTTGGTTGGATGTTAGCTGAGTGCCTATCAATTTAGTTGCTGATTTTGGTAACCTACATCTCTTCTCGGTTTATGTTGGATTATTACTGGATGTTAGCTGAATTCTAGTGTTATCCCCTGGTTTCGTAACTCTTACTATTTGGGGTTGATTTAGGTTAGTTTATTTACTAATACATTTTGGTGGTTTCATCTTTGTTGATTATGGTTTCATTTAGGTTAGACAAGTTCAATGGATTTTGTTGGTTTGCGTAGCTGCAATAATGTCAAGTAAAGGTCCACTTAGTTTAATTTCGTTAATGTTGAGAGACTCCGATGGTTTGCTTGGTTGAATGATTACTAATCTGAAGTTAGCTGAATAAGTTGAGTTAGTAGTTAGTTGATTATTTGAAGTTAGCAGTTCAGTGCTTTAGTTCAAATAGTTTTGCTGATTACTAATAGTTTAGGGGAATACTTAGGATTTGGATTGGTTTGATTTGGTTATTAGAATGCGTTTGATAGCTTAGTTTGACAAATATTTGATAATATCTTGATTCTTATCCCATAAGCTTTTTCAAAAGTAATGCATCCTTAAATTCTAAGTTGTGATTTTTACTTTAAACGACGAACCTTCTCCATATGCATAATGATGACGAAGCTTGTGTTTTAAATGATTTGTGAGCTGTGATTCAAATATTTGAATGATGAACTATTTGCATGCACATAATGAACCTTTAGTTTAAATGATGATTTTTTTTTATTTTAGTAATCTTTCTTCATGCTATTTGTTAAGGTATAACCCTCTCCTCTATGATGTTGCACTTATGTTTTATTTAGTTATTATCACTAGTTTTATTATTATTTCTCTATTCTTTCCATGTTACTTATCTTTAGTTTCTTCTTTAAAGTGTATTCACAAAATCTCTTTTTCTTGGGTATCTAGGAACCATCATCTCTATAGACAAAGATATCTATAGATATAAGATTGTTCACATCTAGATCTTTCAAGACCCCACAAAAGCAGGAATCACACTGGGAGGTGTTCTTGTTGTTGATAATCTTTCCTCAAGTGTTTTCTTGGCATTGGTGGGCATAGAATGCATTGTGCGTATTGGTAGTAACGGTGAGCAAAAAATTGTGAAATCTAAAATCCAATTAACCTGTTCGAATTTTAATTTCTAAAAATAAGGTTCAGTTAACCTAACGAAATTTTTTTAAGTTTTTCTTTCACTTTCAGTTCGGTCATTTGAAATTCGGTTAGCCTCAAGTTGAATGATCGTTAACCAAAACTAAAACTTTATTAAAAAATTAAATTATAACTTAGTCAAATGTAGAGTTTAGAATTGTAAAAAGATGAGAATAAATATAGAATATTGTGGAAATTAATATTTAGTGCGTTAAATAGTTCAATCAAATAAAAAAATGAGTGAAAATTGAAAATTATAATTTATATTGATAGTTAACCAATAACCAAACAGAAAAGGTGGTTAGCTGAACCGAAAAATCAGTAACCAGATTTTTTTGGTACAGTTACGATTTGCATTTTCTCCAAACCAAATATATTGGTTCGGTTTTTAGTTCAAAATTTTTGTGAATTGAATTTCAAGTTAACTCATTTTTGGTTAACTGAATTCTTGGTCAACCTATTTTTTATCAACACTAATTAGTAGCAGTTTGCACCCATTTTATTTTAAATTTGTCTCCGTATGCTCGTGTGTATGTGTTATGAACTCCTTGATGATGCATAACTTCTTTGAAAGTTCTAAGTAATCAAGAAGTGGCTATACCGAGTTCACGCTCCCATTTGGATTGACCTTTACACTCCTATGCAGATTTTCCTTTGAGATTGAAAGCATTGGTCCATAGATTGTCTTCTTGTTTTCAATATTACAGTTGTATTTGTGTTGGTTGACTCCATTTCAGCTTGCGGTATCTTTTAACGAGATATCTTTTAACAAGAAATTTTATTATTAAGTGGTTAAAGCATTTAGGAGTTTTGTTTTAGTTATTAAACTTTTTAGATAACTAATGAGTTAATCTAACACCATTTCAGATAACAAATATCCTTTAATTTTTTAAGCTTTAAAATCTTGTTACCAGTTTTCTTTAATTAAATTCTACTTTAATTATATATTTTCTTCAAAATCACCTGATGCTATCTTCATCGCCTCTCCTGTCAAAATCTACAATGAAATCCATGAATTATAGCTTAAATTCCTCCCGACTGCTTGAGAACTTATTTTCATCATCTGCAAAAAATATAATAAAAAGCCCAACAACTAAAAAATCTTCCCAACCACTCAATTTAGAGCTTCTCAACATCATTTAAAGAAAATAGAATGTTATATCGGAGCGTTGGACCTTGACCCACTCGAACTACAACTTAATTTCTTCAATTCGGTGCCAATCTCTTTATTTTCGGCACCAATTTCTTTTTCTAATTTGTGTAGTTCCATTTGATTTATTTTGGTTGTTGAGTTAGTATTCCATGTCAGTTTTTTGATGTAGACTAGATTTCCTCATTTTTCCTTCAAATTTAGTGTTCTTTGTTTCCTCATTTTTCTTTGGCAGTTTCCCTTCTATTTTGCTATCTCCTTCTATTATATGCTCAATTTAATTGCCAAAAAGAAGTTGCCATATGAAACTACCACACTGTCTTCAACTTATTTTGACTAAACTTATTTCCAATAAAACTTATGAAAACTTATTCTAAAATATTTCTCAACTAATTAGCTAAATTTATTCTTAGCTTGTTTGCTAAAATTTTTCTAAACTTAGGCCCTACTTTGTAAAAAAACTATTAGCTGCTAGCTGTTAGCTATTTGTGTTAACTGTTAGCTATAAGCTGTTCAAATTAGTTGTTATCTAATACCGGTTTTTAGAAAAAGTATTTGGTAAAAGTTGGCTAATTCTAAAAAATATGTTGGTAAATTTTTATTTATGCCTATATTTATGAATTAGTTTTTAATAACATGTCTGTAATTTTTCCAAACTTGTGGACAATTATGTCATTTTCACGAAATACAATTCTCAAAAGACTATTGGGAATAACTTTTTCAAAAAGAACTTTTTGAAGCTAAATAACTATTGCAAATAGCTCTTTATAAAACATCTTTTAGCTGTTTGACTTGATCAAAATAGCTAAAATCTTCCCAAAGAACTATTTTCCCCCAAACAGCTACTATTATCAAACTCCCCTTTAATCTAAACTCATTTCTTGTACTTATTTTGTATTGAACTTACTATTAGCACTTTCCCCCCTTGCCCCAGCTCTACAGAACTCTTCCTTGTTCTGTAACAAATTATTGATCTTGGAGTGCTGCACCTTGTATCTCTCCACATTGTCACAAGACCTAGGCAAATGTATGAGCTCTTCAAGGCCTTCTTGAGCCATCGCAACTCGCCCTTTTAGACTATTAAAACTTTCATTACTCCAAGCCTGCAAGCACTGAGAACACCATTGAATTTTTACTAGGCAGCCTCCTTCTGCTTTCCTTAATGTTTTGATTGTAATTAGATTAGGTTAAGTAAAGCTTATACACGGGTTATCTCTAACCATGAGGATTAGCCTAATCTAATACACTTCCTTCCTAGGGTGGAAACCTTTAGGTGTGTGCTTGCTAGCTTGTATGCTTGCTAGGCTTGTAAACTTAAGCAACACACGACCATTTTGAAGGACATTACACTTTCAATGAACATAACTCTTTGAGAGCATTTTGCTTTCGAACATCAAATACTTCACTTGCTTATTCTCAATTTGGTCGATTAAGGTGGTGTTCAAGTAAGTCCTAATCTTTGTTTAGGTGGTGATTTTGTATCTTAATCAAAGTTTAGGACCCTAAGCTAGTATTTGGTGATGTTTCTGTATCCAAAAATTTAGTTTAGTTCAACCATTTCCTTTGATTATCTACACGGGTTCAAAGAGCCAGCTTGAATTCAGTTTTCTTCAACCATGAGTTATTGAATTCTAGCCTTAGTTTTCTTTCAATCCTTCAAAGATACATCATATTTGGTATCAGAGTAAAGGTTTCATCTTGGCCTGGTACGTCCATCCACTTGTAAAATCCATCCATTCATTCCATTCCAAACACATTTCAGTTTCACTTCCCGTTTGAGTGCAAACACATTATGTGAGAATGAGTTCAACCAGCATGACCTTAGACGAGAGGTTTGAAGCTTTGATGAATCAAAATGAGTTTCTGTCTAGAAAGATTCAAAAGGATTCTCAAAGGAATCAAGAGACTCAAGCACAAAATGAGTACTTGAGAAAGCAATTGGGTTCGGTTTTGAAGCAAAAGCAAAAATTGAATGAAGACACCCGTCAATTTGAACCAAGAAGGCATGAACAAGTCTTTAGTCATGAAGTTGAGTCATCAAGTGAAGAAGAACCAACCAAAATGACTAGAGGGGAGCCATAGATTCAAGCTAATTCTAATTATTTCAATGTGGAAGTTCTTGAATTTGAAGGTAAGCTTGATCCTAAAGAATTTCTTGATTGGTTGCATACTGTTGTAGAGGGTTTTTGAGTATAAAGATGTTCCTGATGATAAGAAGGCCAAATTAGTGGCCTTAAGACTCAGAAAGCGTGCATCTATGTGGTGGACAAACTTGTGTGCTAAACGGCTAAGAGTGAGGAAGTCAAAAATCCGTACTTGGGATAAAATGAAATCCAAACTCAAAGCTCGTTTTCTACCGCCAACGTATGTCCAAGATTGTTATTCTCAACTTCGTAACCTTCCTCAAGGTAATATGAGTGTTGACAAGTAGACACATGAGTTTGAGAAGTTGTTAATCAAGTGTGACATTCAAGAACCAGAAGAACAAACCATAGTTAGATACTTGGTGCTTGGGAGGACTTGATCCTAGGTGCTCTGATGTGGTTGAATTATAAGCATATACTTCTTTTCATGAAGTTTATGTCTTGGCTCACAAAGTGGAACAACAAAAGCAGGCAAGACAACCCTTTAAAGCTCAAAACACATGGCCTTTAACCTGGAACCAACCTTTTAACAAGGGGAGTTCCAATCCTGTTTCTAAGCCACAAACTCCATCCCTTTCCTTTCCACAAAGAACGCAAACATCACAAAATAGGCCTAACCCCAATCCAATGAGCAACAGAAGGTGTTTCAAATGTCAAGGGCTTGGGCATATAGCTTCGGATTGTCCAAACAGAAAAGGAATCACTTTATCTGAATGGTCATACGTGAAGGAGGTATTTGAGGAGGAAGAAGTGTAAGAAGAAAGTGAACTAGAACTTGAGGAAACTCAAGAAAAAGTTGTTGAAGAGGCTGATAAGGAGAACTCTTAGCTTTGAGAAAAGTTCTAAGCAACCAAAGAGGAGTTAAAGATGAACAAAGAGGGAACATATTCCATACTCAGTGTATTGTCCACGAGAAGGTGTGATCTTTGATCATTAATGGAGGGAGCTGTGCAAATGTAGTTTCTCTAAGCAGGATTGAGAAACTAGGGCTGCAAACAATGACTCATCCACATCCATACAACATCCAATGGTTGAATCAAAGCAAGGGAATTCAGTTGAACTCTCAGTGCTTGATTTCTTTCTCCATTGGAAACAACTATCAAGATAAGTTATGGTGTGATGTAATACCAATGGATGCATGTCATATGCTGTTAGGGAGGCCATGGCTGTATGACCAAAAAGTTATGCACAATGGTTATCTAAACACTTACTCATTCACCAAAGATGGCAAGAAGATCACCCTAGCCCCTTTACCCCCATCCAAACTCCATGAAATTCAACCACATAATAAGCCCAAACAAGCTGATTGTCTATTGTCCGTGAGTGAACCAGTTCTAAAGGCTTCACAAAATCAGTTTAGAGCCTTTAAAGAGTAGATCCTAAGCATACAAGACGAACCAGAAAGTTTAATGCCCACTCATCCCATAGCAAGAACACTCATTCAAAACTTCTATCACTTGTTTCCTGAGGAGATACCTATGGGTTTGCCTCCTAAAAGGGACATCCAGCATCACATTGATCTTATTCGAGGTTCTATCCTACCAAACAAGCCAGCATATATGATGAATCCAAAGGACACCATGGAGATTCAAAGACAAGTTGAAGAATTAAAGGATAAAGGCTTGATCCATGAGTCTTTAAGTCCATGTGCAGTCCCAGCTCTTTTGGTGCCTAAAAAGGATGGTGGAATGAGAATGTGTGTGGAAAGCATGGCCATCAACAAGATCACAATCAAGTATAGGTATCCAATACCTAGACTTGAGGACAGGCTAGATGAGTTGTATGGTTCAAAGGTGTTCTCCAAAATTGATCTTCGAGTGGTTACTACCAAATCAAAATCAGAGAAGGTGATGAATGGAAGACAACTTTCAAAACAAAGGGAGAACTCTATGAATGGTTGGTAATGTCCTTTGGTCTTTCTAATGCACCTAGTACTTTCATGAGGTTAATCAACCAAGTGATTAGACCTTACATTGGAAAGTTTGTGGTAGTATACTTTGATGATATTCTGGTGTATTCTAAGAATGAGCATGAACATCAAGATCACTTAACTCAAGTAATGCATGTCTTAGAACGTGAGAAGCTATTTGGTAACCTTAAGAAATGTGCGTTCTTTATTCCTAAAGTTACATTTCTTGGTTATATTGTTATTGGAGATAGTATAAAGGCAGATGAAAGCAAGGTAGAAGCCATTTGGCCTTGGCCAGTTCCAATAAGTATGCATGATGTTCAAGCCTTCCATGGTTTAGCTTCTTTCTACAGAAGGTTTATTCGTGGTTTCAACACCATTATGGCTTATATGACTGAAGTTATCAAGGGTACATCATTTGTATGGACTCTAAAAGTACAATCTGCCTTTAAAGAGATCAAGACTAGACTTACTCAAGCACATGTTTTGTCCTTGCCGTGCTTTAGTAAGGTCTTTGAAGTGGAATGTGATGCCTCTGGAGTTAGCATTGTTGGAGTTCTTATTCATATTCAAGAAGGTAAACCTCTAGCCTTCTTTAGTGAGAAACTATGAGATTCAAGAAGAAAATACTCCACTTATGATAAAGAATTCTATGCCATTGTGAGATGTTTAGAGCACTAGAGTCATTATCTTATTGCAAGTGAGTTTATCTTACATTCTGACCATGAAGCTTTGAAGTACTCAAGGCCAGCATAAGTTGAACTCACGGCAAGCCAAATAGGTTGAGTTTATGCAATCATATCATTTCACTATCAAGCATAAATAAGGAAAACTCAATCAAGGTGTAGATGCTCTATCTCGGAGGTATCTTTTATTATTTCAGTTAGATGCTTGCGTACTAGGTTTTGAGCATCTAAAAGCGTTGTATGACAAGGATGAAGACTTTGTGGAGTTGTATGCTTATTGTTCCAAGCACCCCAAAGGAAACTTTCTAATCCAAGAGGGATTTCTATTCAAGGGTACACAGCTATGTGTACCAAAGTGTAGCACAAGAGAGCTTCTAATCAGGGAAGTTCATAGAGGATCTTTGGCTGGACATTATGGAGAGAACAAGACAGTCATCTTGCTGAGGGAGCACTACTATTGGCCAGCCATGCAGAGAGACGTGCAGGACATACTCAAGAGGTGTGGGACATGTCAAGTGGCTAAAAGTCGTTCCTTTCCCCACGGCCTATACACACCTCGACCAATTCCCACTTCACCATGGGTTGATGTAAGTATGGACTTCATTCTTAGACTGCCTAAAACCCAAAGGAACAAGGATTCTATCTTTGTTGTGGTTGATAGGTTTTCTAAGATGCCTCATTTCATTCCATGCAACAAGACTAATGATGCTACACATTTTGCTGAGTTGTATTTCAGGGAAGTGGCAAGATTACATAGTATTCATAGGTTTATTGTTTCTGATAGGGATACCAAGTTCTTAAGTCATTTCTATATTACTTTGTGGAAGAAGTTAGGTACTAAGCTGAAGTATAGCACTATTTGTCATCTATAAACTGATGGGCAAACTGAGGTTACTAATCGAAACTTAGGAATACTCCAAAGAGTTTTCGTTAAACCTCATGCCAAAGCTTGGGATTGGCTTTTACCCCATGCCGAATTTGCTTACAACAAGGCACCAAGCAAGGCTACTGGTCTTTCCCCCTTCAAAGTGGTCTATGGAATTGATCCCCTTAATCCACTTGATCTTACACCACAACCCTTAGACCAAAAGCCAAGTGCTGATGCAGCATCAAGGGTAGAAGAAATCAAGAAGATTCATGAGTTGATTAGGAGCAAAATTGAGACGACCAATGCAGCATATCAAGCGTAGGCCAACAAGAACAAGAAGAAAGTGGTTTCCTTATGAAGGAAAGATTTCCATCCAAAAGTGTAACGCCCCAAATTAAACATGTTTCACTGTTTATATTCTCCTTCAACAAAATCTAGACAACCCAATGATATGGGCATTACCGCCGTCCAAAAGGACAAGGCTTAAAACATGAGTGCTAAACATAACACAGTTAAGCATAACCTCCACTGTACACATTCACATATAATTATCCATTCACAATCAAGTGTTAACCAATGTAAAGTTTATAAACCGTAGTGAAATAATTCACCATGTAATCTACGTCTTCATCCACAGAAGAATTCAAAATACAACGTTAGAGTATGCATATACGGCATTACTTCTGATCCATCTGGATTTCCTTGCTTTACTTATTCTGTTCGGCTGATTTGCTGGCATGAGGGCAATACTCTAAGCATTTGCCTAAAACAAAACATGAAAAACATTTCGAACTGTGAGCCGAAGCTCAGTACATGCATTCTTGAATTGTTAAATGATCATTGAACACTGATTGGGCCCGCTTTGCAATTCATTTTAAGTTAAAACAGTGAATGAAATAAATGTAAAGCTGTATTGCTAGTTATTATCTGATAGTGAACCCCTTGATACTGTTACGATCTATGGATAGGTGTACACCTGCCAAGCCGATCGGGGACCTGGCCTGAAGCCGCGCGGGTAACTGAAGGGCGAATGCCCTATAGATAATAACTGACGGGGTCACTAATTAACTGATAAATCACTGTGTAAACTGATTCATTGATGTACTTACCAAAACATGATAACGTTGATAAATACACTCTGATTTCTAAAGATACAGGCAATGGACGTACCTGAAGTCTTTAAAATGATATTTCACTTGATAATACTTATGCACAATGAAAATGATAGACTAGGCCTCAACTCTGTTTCATAAATGTCACTGTAAGTATGTGTAGTTAGTAAATGATCCTTACTCGCATAACCGAGTAGGTAAAAGTATGTGTAACAGAAATTGAGTAATGAAATGGGATACATAACTTGTGCATTTCAATATAATAAACTGATTTTAATTGAATATAAGACAAGTTAAACCAAAATGAACTTATTTAAATCAGTTATGGTTATTGAACTTGAAATACAATAAATTGAAGCAAAAAAAAAGGCCAAATGGAAATGATTGAGGTGATAATGAAAAGATTTTAATTGATATAACTAACACATGGTTTGCTGATATTTCTGAAATAGATAAAGGAAAGAGTGAAGCTTCTGAAAAGGATAATAAAATGGTTAACGCCTCTGAAATGCGTGACAAATGGTTTATGCCATAAAGGGTGCTGCAAGGTTCATAAAAGCTCATATAACACCCTAACTTGGTCCAAAGGACACTGATTTTGAGTTAATAATCTGCTCACTTCCCAATTTCATTTTCATACTCATGCAACTCAGTTTTAAACCCAAGTAAGCTTTTGTACACTAACAAACTTGTTGAACTCACTACACTTTGTAATTTCCTTGCAATACCCATAATTATATAGAAACTTCTGAAAATATTTTCAAATGTCTCGATTTCTGCATTCACTCATGTTACCGATAGATGGTCTGCATTAGAAAATCCATATCTTTCACTCCCAACCTCCAAATGAGATATAAAACCCCAATATGGAAACTTCACAGTGTCCTCTAAAACTCTTATTTAAGACACAAAGCATGATTCACATAATAAGGTCCCTAAAAGTAGGGTAGAACACAGACGTGCACAATTTCTAATCAATCTGCGCAGTCGCAGTAAAATGACCATAACGTTTTCCACAGAACTCGGATTAAGGAGATTCAAGAGGAATTTTAAAGATAACTCATTGATATATCCACACACAAAAAATCACAATTTTTTAGTGACCCAATCAATACCATCTTTTCCGTGAAGTTACTGTTCCAGTTCAGTTCCCAGTTTCGATACATTCTGCACAGTCTTGAGTAAATTGGTCATAACTTTGTCCACACAACTCGAAATTGAGTAATTCCAAATCCTATTGAAAGCTAACACATCAAAATATCACTACACCAAAAATCATGAATGTTGGATGTGCCAAACAGTACCAGTTAATTCCCAAAGTAGCCCCTGTTTTAGGTCTGTTTCCCAGCTTTAACTCACATGATTTCAATCTTTTCTTCACAAACCACCCACTAAAATCACTCTTTAACTTATATAAATCAGCGTAAACATTTTGATATTCATTACCAATGCTAAAGATCACAAAATCGCATTTAAAATGATCAAAATGCAACACTTGAACATGAAGCTTGCATGATTAACATAAAACCCTAACCCTAGCTTCAACTCCAACATGATCCATCACCAAGATGATTCTTAATTCAATAAAAACAACATGATCCATCATCAAAATAACCAAAACAAGAAGCAAGAACCAAAAGTTCAAAGAACAAGATTGAAGTCACTTACTTTGAGCTTGAAATAAGTGGAGATGGAGATGATATTGGGTGATTTTGAGGATGGGAAATGGTAGCCAATTGAGGGAGGTTGTTTGGGGATTGAAATCCTTGCCAGAGAGTGGCCGAAAAGTGGCCGGAAAACACCATAATAGGGCTGGGAGGGGGCTGCCATGGAGGTTGAGAGGAAGAGAGTGCCATGGAGGTGGAGAGGAAGAGAGAGAAAGGAGAGCTTTGATGTTTTGCCACTTGGTGTAAATACTTGGTGCAAAATGACCTTAAATACTTGGCTAAAAATTGCCCTCCCAAAAAAAATATCTTTACTCATTATCATTAGGAGTTAATCATGGTAATTAGCTAAACAAATGAATTAGAAACTTGTTGGGCCGAAATTGGGCTTAAATGAGCTCGGGTTTGGAAAAGAACTAAAACCGAGCGCGTTTGATTTTTTTTTTTTGGAAGCTCGGGATTAAAATGTAATATCATGAAAAATAATTTAATCTTTTAAATCATAAATATCATGAAAAATAATTTAATCTTTTAAATCATAAATATCGAGGCCTACTATCAATTTTTCTCGAAATTGTCCGGTAAATGAAACTCGAATTGCAAAGTGGGACCCGAAATGAATTTTTCCCAACTGGGATGATTCAATGAGATAAATAAATGTGAAAAATGAGTTACATGGCTTTATTAAATAAATAAATATGAGTTAAGGTTGGGCTATTACAAAAAGGAAGAACAAGCAGATGCCAACGGTTGATGGTTCGTTTGAGGTACTTGAACAAATAAATGATAATGCTTACAGGGTTGATTTACCATGTGACTATGGAGTTTCAACGACATTTAATGTAGCTAATTTAAGAGCTTACCAAGACGATGATTACCTTGTTGATTTAAGGATCAAATCTTCTCAACAAGGGGAGGATGATGGACTCCCTACCACCAAAGACAAGGAAGAAGGTCCAACAAGTCCAATAAGGTCCATTGTAAACTTCAAAGTCCAAGCATTAGCCCAGATTGTTGAAAAGACCCTAAGTCAAGCAACCGAGTTGAATGGCCAAAATTTGCCCAGATTTGTTCATCTCATTACTTAAGCTACATTGTGGCTTAAGTCTGAAATTTTTACATTTTTTTAATCTTATGATGTCTACTTTTAGGTCCAAGTGTTTATTTCCAATCATGCACACAAGAGGATCAAGGTCTTTTGTCAAACCGGCCAGTTTTGGTTCAAAACTGTACGGTTAAATGTTTTAGTAGAATTACCCTATTTAAGCATGGTTTAACCTTCATTTCTTTGCAAGGGGGTTTGTGCACACCCTAAGGTTTCCCCCCATGTCCTGAAAGAAAAATCATGACCACTTTTGATAAGTTTAATTCAAGATTGAAAATCGGGTTGAAATTGCCCGTGAACCCAGTTTGATATAACTCGGCCATTTTACCTTCCCTCAAGGGTTTGCTGCTATCTAGCTAGAGTGGCACAGGTCCCAAGGCTTCTTGAACAGTAATGATCAACTGTAAAAGGGTCTCACCTTGAGAAGAGCAACCAATGAGAAGCAAGCTGCAAGGAAACATGTCTCTCGAATTCCATTGGCCAGCCGAGAAGGAGAAGTCACTTTATAGCTGCCCCTTCTCTTTATTTTGCTAGAGCTGGTTGTATTAAGCTTAAAACAAGTATAATTAAGTTGTAAACATCATTTGTCTTGTTTTCCTTAATGTTTTGATTGTAATTAGATTAGGTTAAGTAAAGCTTATACGCGAGTTATCTCTAACCATGAGGATTAGCCTAATCTAATACATTTCCTTCCTAGGGAGGAAACCTTTAGGTGTGTGCTTGCTAGCTTGTATGCTTGCTCAGCTTGTAAACTTAAGCAGCACATGGCCATTTTGAAGGACATTACACTTTGAATAAACACAACTCTTTGAGAGCATTTTGCTTTCGAATATCAAATACTTCACTTGCTTATCCTTAATTTGGTCGATTAAGGTGGTGCACAAGTAAGTCCTAATCTTTGTTTAAGTGGTGGTTCTGTATCTTAATCAAAGTTTAGGGACCCTAAGCTAGTGTTTTGTGGTGTTTCTGTATCCAAACATTTAGTTTAGTTCAACCATTTCCTTTGATTATCTACATGGGTTCAAAGAGCTAGCTTGAATTCAGTTTGCTTCAACCGTGAGTTATTGAATTCTAGCATTAGTTTTCTTTCAATCCTTTAAAGATGCATCAAACAACAACACTTTAATGATGCATTCCATATGATTTTCACAGATTATCCACCAACATTGTACCTCGTTCCCATGATAAAGCATATCCCATGTGTATAGAATGATTATGCCACCTATAATATCCCCCTTGTAGTTTCCAATCACTGTTTAATTTAATAAATCAATTAATTGACTAGCTAGGGAGGGCAAAACAACACATATACATATCTAATTATCCTTTAAATCAACCCTCATAGAATGAATAATTATATATTGCAAAACACTTTCTTTGTCCGATAATAATAACATAGGTTTCTTTTAGGGAGGAGATAATCGATAAAAGAGGCTGGTTGTATTATGTTATCTTATTTGAGAAGTTTTGGAATTTATTTCGACAATTATAATTAAGTGCTTTATCGTACTCAAAATTAATATATACTATTATTTAAAACGACCAAATTTTTAACAATTGCAATGAATTAGGGATTGTGGAGGTTTAGTATTCGTTACCTACATCGATGAGAACAAATGATCTTCTCAACGAATCAACCATATTTGCAAAAACATATTATGCACGTAATGTAACAGTAAAAATTTATGACTAAAAAGGTGACTTCATACAATTTATAAGTAATAACGTCCTTTCACTATCCAATCATATCCTTTTTTTTTGTATTTAATATACAATTTTTAAGTCAAGACAAAACACTTCAGAAGTGCCTTGTAAATTTATCAATTTGCTTTCTTAGAAAAAGATACTTAAAAAAAAGGCCATTTAAAAAAGTCAATCTTGTAAGTACGATTATAGTAATCAAGTATTATATCTTTCATTATGTAAGTATTAATTAGTTCAACTAATAAAATCTCTTAAAGTTAAGGTCCTGCTCTCTTCGATTTATTAAAAAAATAAATTCAAATAAGTTCAGTCCATAATAAGTTCAAAATAATTTTATTAGACAAGTTCATAATTTAACTCTCATATAAGTTCAGTAAATAAGTTCAAAAATTTGTTCTTAATAAGTTCAATATAAGTTTAGTTCAAAACAAGTTTAGTTAATAAGTTCAAAATAAGTTTGGATAAGTGTAGTTCAAAATAAGTTCATACAAAATAAGTCGAAGAGAACAAAGTTTTATATTCTCATATATTTAGGCTTGGATCCTGCTTATATCAATGTTTCCGCTCATAAGTAAGAGACCATCTCACAATAGCTTACATCGGAGACGTCTCACAAACATATTAACCAGCCCTTAACTTTAAAAGAAAATTTTCTTGCCACATTACGGTTTCACAATAAATCACTATGAGACTGTATCATATAAGAATTTATAGCGCCTTGTTTACACTGGAAAAATATATCTTTCATTATAAAATGGATGAAAAAGAGAAAGAAATTACTTCACCTAAAGTTCAGGGTTAAACATTTATACATTGTACTCAATAATAAAGAGTATTTTAGCGAACAACATCAAAGATACTCACGAGACATAGTAGTGTTGGTAGTGCTAGTGATGAAAAAGAGGAGGAAAACTACCTTAATGTAAGAGAAAGATGACATCTTCTTCTTTGCCTTGATTGGATTGCTCATCTGATCATTTGGTATTTATATAGGCCAACTGATTAGCTTCTAAGCTCAAGCCAAAATCTCTTTCGAGCAGTTGATGCTTCATGTAATTTATGCTTATTCAATAATATTCCACAATGAAGAATCAAAAGGAAAATTAGTCCTATGAAACTAAATAGAGTTATTATCATGTAACCCCCTCCACATTTCAGTGAATATTATTTGTAATCCACCATTTTTTACATTGTTATCTAGCCTCTCTCACATTAAAACTTATTATCATGTGGACTCCAAAATTATGCAGGGAGGGGTGCCAAATAATAATAAATTTAATGTGTATGATTACAATTCTTAAAGTGAGGAGGTTAAATGATCTTTCAAAAAATAGCAGATTATAAAAAAACATTTACCCAAATACGAAGGAAGTATATGATATTAATTCAAATTGAATAGATCAAGATTCTCAGTGAGAATCCGTGTGAAGAAACAAAGCTAGAATATGTCCTACTAACCAATTTTGAAAATGGCTACATATTCTCTTATTTTTTAAATAATTGATTTCCAAACGACAAGATAAATACAACTAATTAAGGAGCACACCACAATTCATTTCAGCCGCGTAAAACAACCAATAGAGTCCAAAGGCTAGCTAAGCGAAATAGAGAAAATACAACCGCAGATGCTCTTGTTAACATCATAAGCATAAGAAATTGTCTATGGGACCAACCCAGCTTATCAATAAGAATTTTCGTGTTTATTGATGCTTACAGAAACTAAAATAGAAGTGAAAGTTGTTCTTTCAAATCCAACAAGAGCATCCTTGAGTGAATGATAACTCAGATAAATTCTTTAAAAATAAACATTTCATTATAATTACACACCACAACTCAAAATTTTATACCATATTTCAAACTCTTGTCTACTACATTTCAAGAATCCACTGATTTACTTGGTTTCCATAAAAAATTTCATGACACCAATGGATATTGAACAATATCTCAAGACATTCACCTGTAACATTTTTGTTAGTAACTCCAATTAACATGGACATGAACGACTCTCCCACAAACATCCAGTCTCAATCTCCCAGGCTTAATTAATGGACGTCAGATAAGGACTCAAGAAAATTAGCAACTATACTTAAAATCATGCTTATAATTAGCACGGCAAATCAATCAGTTTGATATATATTCAATTGAAGATCCATATAAAAATATTATCCACTTACGTTGTCAAGAGGGTGCGACGAGATCTCACTACACCTAACTACACACTTAATTTAGGAGAATTGGGGAGATGATAGTAAGCACAATATAGCAAACGAAAGTGTTTTTCACATACCTTTGATTTTTGGATATAGATTAATTCCTAGTTTTATTCAAGACCAGAGATCTTTCCTTCCCCATCAAGTCATATGCGTTGCAATTGTTTTCAAGGCTTCAATGCACTTTGGTTTAATTAAGACTATGTCCATGCAAAGGCCATTCAATTCTAGCTATTTGCTTAGTCATGTGCATTGCTATTGTTTTCAAGGCTTCAATGCACTTACGTTTAGTAAATTAAGATTATGTCCAGGCACAGACCGTTCAATTCTACCAGTTTACTTAACGTAGTTAAATCCCTTTCTTGGACTTTTATTGGATTATGACCCAATGCCTCTTGCAACTTTTGTCTACCTAAATCATTTTCCAGATGTTCAATTTTACTTCGATCATGCCTTAAAGTGTAACCAGATCCAGCGTCTTTGTCTCTTCAGGAATTCATCACCTTGAGCTGTGAGTTGCCCATGACCTTAAATACTTTCTCACAGTTAGTTTTGGTACGTCATTTATTGATTGCATCTCCTTTCCTAAAGAGACTTAGTTAAGATTTTTCAATTGATATTTATCCCTTCTTTTGGAAACTTCTTCTTACCGGATTTGAGTTCTCTTAATTTGGAATTCTAAATCCTTAGCAAATTTTGTTTTTTATTTCCCCAGAAATTACTTCGATATCCACTCAGTGGTGGCTTAAACCCGCACTAATTGACTGTCTTTTTACGTTCTCTCCAATTTTATCCATTCCAAACATTATGGCTAATTTGATTTTTGGTATTTTCTTAATTGGACGTCATGTATCCTGGTGCATGTCTTTCTTTATGATGCTTTTTACCCGAATCCTAACTATAATTTACACTTTCTGCATTCAATTTTTTAAAAAAATCTCTTAACCCTTTTTCAAGCTTCTCAAACAAATGTATATTAGTTTCACTATTCAATCTTTGTAATGAATTTCAACCCTTTTTCAACTCTTTTTCTTCTCTTTATACCATTCTACGCTTCAATGGCTCATAATAACAGCTACTGGAGGTCCATTGGACCTACCAGGGTATGCCTCTTATGCTTTTGAACCCTTACAGAAGCTTGTTAACTAATTCTACCACATGGAATAACATGGAGGAGATTTATAATGAAGAGGAGAGAAGAGGGGTTGTGGGCCATTTGTTCTACATCAATACCCTCAACAACATACAGTTATTTGGCTTTGCCAAAGAGGAAAATATTTACAATCACTTGAGAGCCAATATCATAGGAGATTGGTTCTATGTTAAGGCCTAGCATGCCTAAAATATATGGGCCATCTTTCAACTTTTAATGGTATTGTGGGCATTCTGGTTGCTATCCACAATTGTTGCCAAAAAAGGGTTGAGGTTGCCCTTGGGATAGACTGCTCTTGCATGTACTAGGACCTCCTAGGATCTTTAGGTGTTTCATTAATGTTCACCTCTTCCTTCCAGATATCCTTGTTCTTATTCTCATCTTTATCCATTTGTTCGATCCCTATAATTTCCCCCAGATCTATCTCTCTAGTGATTGTTGCCTCTCCAAATGCGGTAGAATCCATATAGAGCCTATTACAGAATGTTCAAACAAGATAGTGTTTGTATCTTTTTCCATCTACTTAGAAAGGGGTCCAACAGAGCTACTCTTGGTGAAGATAGCGAGGATGATGATTCCAACCCTCTCTTTGACACGAGCCTTTCTCTAGGCTATGTACTAGATTAGTACATTCACTTTTTCTCTAACTCCACCTTGTCCTCCTCCAATCCTCAGGGTATTATCTGCTCTAGGGAAAAGGACTTGAAACAGGCTGAAAGGAGAATCAAGAGGTCCGAATAGAAGTGGAGGATAGCATGAGAGAAGAACGTGAAGAAGAAGAAGAAGAAGAAGAAGAAGAAGAAGAAGAAGAAGAAGAAGAAGAGAGGTGGATGGTAGAAAAATCTTAGCCTAGCTTTAGATGGAATAAGTAGAGAGAGAAACAAAATGAAGGTTGCTTCGGCTAGAATTAGCGCCAAACCAAGGAGATCTTCCTTTATGATAGTGTGACTCTTGGCACGAGCCTGCCTTGCTAGGTCAAGTCCTTCTCAAGGCCTTAAAAGGGTTTGAATCTCCAAGGCCCTTAAGCCGTTAGGGATCTTGATCTTCTTTGTTTTCTTCTCTTCCATTTTCTTCTTCTCATCCTCATGTACTTTTAATTCTAGTTCTCCTTGTACTATAGACCGTGATAATTTTTGTGCATCTGATAATATTTAATCAATTAATAAAGAAACCTTTATTCCTACATCAATATATGTCTTATGTTGGTCTCTCTTTATATTATTAACGACTTTTCCTTTTTTCCCTAATTATTAGTATGTGTTGTATCCATTTAATAAGATTTGGTGCACTTAAGGCTTATGTGTCTTCTTTTAGTAGAATCTCAATTCCTCCCAAGTCTTAATTCATCCTTGTGAGATTTTTTTTTATCAATCTTATAGGTGGATTTGATCTCAGGAATTTTGCTTCTTATAAGTCTTAATTTAGCTTAATTAAATCTATTGACCTATCTTGGAGTCTTTGCTCCTTTTTCATGCAATTACCTTATTCATATTCATATTAAATGGTCCAGACTACAAATTTAAACATGATGGAATGAAAATTTTGCTTTATTAATTCAAGGAAAATGCAAGATTCTCGCAATTGCTATTGTGTTTTGCTAGTGCTTTCATGAAATAGAAATAGTTTTTAGTGGAAATCTATACATAGGAACATCTGAAATTGTCCACATGCTATGTAATTGGAAGCACTTTGCCCCTAGTATGCGAAGTTTGTAAGTATTGGATGATACTTCCTTTTTGACATTGTATGGTTCTTTCGTGTTTGGTCCCAACTTCTCTAAATGATTTCTATTTGCTTTAATACTTCTTAGTACAAGACAACTAGGCTTTTAGGGTTTATGGGTCACCCTTATAATGTATACCCTAGTGATTCTAGCTTTATACAACTCTGTCTTCATTGTAACTTCTTCCCTTACTTCTAGTGGTAAATCCAGGGGCTCTAGCCTATGCCCTTTTATTCCGTGCTGGTTCATACCCTTTTACCCTCAAATTAGTTTCACCAACATCAACAAGTTTTAGGTCTTCTGCACCATATATAAACATGAAGGGTGTGACCAATAAAAGTCTTCACAATTGTCCTCAAAGACCAAGAATCCGAGGTATCTTATCTACCCAAGCTCATGATGTATCCTTAGCTTTCTTCCTTAAGGCCCAGATTATCTGCTTATTAGCAGTTTATGCCTTCTCATAAGCCTGAGGTGTTGCAACTGAATTGTTGTAAAGGGAAATTCCTAAATCTTAACAGCATTTCTTCATCCTTTTCCCAATGAACTGTCTTCCATTACCTATGATAATGTATCTAGGAAGTCCATACCTTATGATCATGTCTTTCTACATAAGGTCTATGACTGGCTTACCAATGACTCAACTTCTAACTACTTTACAAAGTAGTTCACTACTACTCATAGGTACTTCCTTTGTCTTGTTGCTTGAGCAGAGGGGCCCTAAGATGTCCATTCCCCACCTAGCAAACGAAATTGGCTTCATAATTATATAGAGATTAGTAGCCAAAACATGTATTTTTTTTCGAACAAACTTAGCACTTGTTACATTTTTTGACATAGTGTAGTGCATCTCTAGTTAAGGTAAGCCAATATAATCATACTCTTAGCACTTTTCCTACTAGCACAATCTCCCCAATGAGTGATCCACAATCTCACTCATAGATTTTTTCAAGGATGTATTATGCTCTTTCCTTAGTCACATACTTTAATAAGTGTCTTCCATATTTTCTTTTTTAGAGTTCCATTCGAAATAGGCAGTACCATACTATCCTTCTTTTCATCTTTCTAACTTATTTTTTGACTATGTGGGAGTTTCCCATTCGCCAGATAATCTACAATTGGTGCCACCTAGGGGTCATCCATATCTATCACATATACCTCTTATAGGTATATGCTTTTGTGTCTGATGACCTCCCACAAGATTGGTCATTCAAAGTTAATTTGTGCTTAACTTACTAGCTCACTTACTGCATTTGCTTTGTGCTTGTCCAATCTTCAAATGTAAATTATTTTAAATAATAGGAAGTCTTTGATGGATATTGTCACTTAGGCTAGGTATTTAACCATTGACTTCCTTTAGCTTTAGAATTTCCATTGATCTGACCAACCGCTAGTTATGAGTCACTCAAACTGATAATTTGGCCTTTAGAGTCATGCATAACTCCAAACCTAGTATGATGGCTTTATATTATACCTCACTATTTATGGATAGGAATGCAAACCTTAGGGAATACTCATGCTTCCACCGTTCTAGCGAGATTAGGATTAATCCAACCCCTGATCTAATCCAAGTATAGGGTCTATCAATGTAGAGTGTCCAACAATGTGGTTTCGGCTCTAAGTATTTGTGCTTGAACCTACACTCTATTAGAAAGTCTAATAGGACATGCTCATCGATTCTTATCCTATGTCAATCCATGACAACTCCAGTGTCTAAAGCAACATTCTTCATGAATAGCCACATTTCTATTATGAGCACAAAAGGATGAAAAGAAATAAGAGCATAACAAAAAGAATTTCTTTGATATACCCGTGGAACAAAGTCAATTCCCACAAATTGATTGAAGGAAAAATTACTTCAGAAGTGTGCCTCTCATAGGTTGATTGTACGAAATGTTCCCCAGCAACTTAGTGTAATTAAGTGTTTTATTAAAGATAGTGAATGCCAAGTAATATCCTGGAGAGCAATTTGATCCTTCTCCAAGGTCCTTGTTTGTAGTGTACATCCCAGCTGATTGGAGAAGTAGATAAAAGGCAACTATAATCATTGAACCGATGAATGAATTTTATGGTGTGAGGAAAGCCAACACTTTATGACTTTGATAGTATGATTTAGTGTTAGTGGACCAGAATCTTCATAGTGCACTATGAATCTTCAATTGATGGAGGCGACCAAAGCTGGAAGCCATAATTCCCAACTCTCTCCCTCCATATTTTGGACGTGGTGAGGTAAGGCTATTTATTCGGTTATCGCTGTAGATGATCAAGTTTGGCCCAATAAAACTCAAAAGCCTAGATTTAGCTAACTTTAAGTTACCCTACCAATCAAACCTAAATTTTGATCTTGATACTTAACAAGTCAGACTACAGGAAAGCAGTGGTGGTCGCCTCCAATATATTATCCGCTAAGGTGCCGAAGAAAGTAGATTGCTTGATAATTCTTGTTAAACACCCTATCAAGTCAATAAGGTCGAACTGGTTAACAGAAAAAGTCAAGTCACATACATATTATCACAAACTATCAAGTTTGAAACCCGACCTTATTGGATACTCCAAAGTCACAAGGGCATGGTCAACTCTCAAGGGGAAATTTTTAGGGAGTAAAAATTTAATAATATGTGCCAAATTTAAAATAAATTTAAATTAATTATTTTAGTTGAACTATTCCAATTGGTTGAATTTAATTTAATAAATTGCACCCAATCAACTACCAAGTCATGTTCAATGACTATCAAGTCAAAAGTCAAATTGACTACCAAGTAAATAGCCCAAGAAGACAACCAAGTTGCAAACCTTAGTGGGGGAGGTGGTTTTTTTTCCATATAAATACAATATTACCCCACCCTTTTTAGGGGGTTCGAAAACCCATTCACTCCTGGGGGAGCACTCTGAATACTTTAGTACCCAAGCACCCTCTCTCTTATACTTTTGAAGGCTAAAGAAAACTCTTTTGGATTGAGATTAAGCCTGCTTAAGATCAAATTTATTCAAGTTCATTCAAATGAAAGGGTTGATTGAGATTTAAGCTAGACGGCAGTCTTTCAAGTACAAATTAGAGATCAATTTAGAGAAATTATTTATTCGTTCGTCTCGTGACAAATACATAGGAATTGTATCCATATCTTATGAAATCACTATAAATTAAATGTGTCCATATTTTCTATCTTGTTGAATTTTGACATGAGTTTACAGCAGGTCAAATTGAAAGAGCACATCAAGATCATGTCACTTTTAGGGACAAGCACTTGTCTCTTGACGCTCCAAAAACAAAAATTCAGTAGTTTTATCTATTATAGAAGCAAAATATGTAGAAGTAGAAGCTTGTTGTGCTCAATTACTGTGGATGTCGTAACAACTTAGGGACCTTGGCATCAACTACAGAGTTGTGCCATACAAATGTCACAACATCAGTGCCATTAACATAACCAAGAATCCTATACAATAATCAAGGATATCGTGACCTAAGACATCACTTAAATAGACACCATGTAAAAAAAAAAGGTAATATATCCTTGGAGGTTGTTGCCATTAAAAAATAACTTGTTGATATATTCACTAAACCATTAAATGAAGAGCAATTCTACTTCATTGGAAGAAGAAGAAGAATAGATTTAAGGGGAAATAACTCTCTTATTTACCTTTGTGTTGGCAAGTTTACTGAATTGTGAAGCAAGTACAATGGTTAATGAAAGGGTTCGGGACACTGAATTACCTTCACACTGATCCTAGTTGGAGACAAGACTACAACAGTTAGTCTTTGGACTTGTAATCAAGTATAATTGACAATTATAGGTGATTTCTATAATTTTCCTCAAATGAATCTCACATTCTCAAAATCAAATCTAAGTGAAAATAGTTTACCTCTTTAAAGAGGGTTCATTTGCCATTTGTAACTATTAAGAAGTATTATATGTGCTTTCATTGGCTTATCCCCACAATTGTCTCAACATGCCTACTTATTACGTGACCATCCTACCATTCCTTTTTCTTACTCTCATTGCCTGTATCTCTAAAAATTTCTCTTTGAATCGAAAGGAAACCCTAGCCGCTCTTTCTCTCTCTCTCTCTCTCTAAACCTATGCTGCCACTATAAGCAAGAAACAAAGCCCTTCCAAGCAACCAATCCAAAGAGAAGTTTACAATCCCATCGGATAAAGGGCAGGAAGAGCCAAAGCTCACTAAGAATCCCTACCGAAAAATATCATATTGGAGATGAAGCCCAAGACAAACTATGTCCGTGTTCTTACACGTATCCTTCCTCCTGCTTCACAAAGTTAGGGGCAGGCAGATAACCCTCCTTTGAAAGTCGTACATTTGTAGTTTGGGAGAACATTGACTTAGAATCCTTCTGCCCAAAATTAGAGTCCCTACAATGTATGTGAAAAAATATTTTCACTTAGAGATAAAGTCTACCTTTGGTAAGTGATGCTATTTATATCAATCTTAACAAAGGGTTCTCTAAAGAAGTTTCTTGGTACTCCTCTATGGTCAAAGGTGTCAAACTTGAGTTTACAATGGATGATTTCAAGGAATGACTAGGATTTAACCACCATGAAAGATCCAATCTCTACACCCCATTTGAATCTAGAGCCTTGGCAAAAGATTTTAGAGAAGTACAACATACTCAAAAAGAAGGAAAGGGGTTTGTCCACACCACCTTTCATTCTAAGGCTAGAATCCTTGAGTACATCATTATCAATACCTTGCTTCCCCATATGTTTCTAAGGAAAATCCCGATGATTAGGTCCGTACACTTTTTATATCTAATTCATGTGCCTCCTTCTTGGAATGATTCTGCCTTGCATGAAAAGCATGGCCACTTACCAATTCAAAATGAACTCTCCTTTGCCTTACACCAACCTCCTTATGCTCATTTTCAACAGGTTTTATGTTCCTTCCTTAAAGGACGAATTCATTAGGGAACCCGTCAACATCAGTGATGAAACCGCTCTGATTAACCTGAAGTATGATAAGATTATGGATAAGTGGATCCATCCTAATGATATGGTTGATAAAAAGCAAGTCACTCGCTCAGCGAGCAATACCCCCTAGTTTCATACTAACAACTAGATGTTAAATACTCTGTTGCTCTCCTTCAAAGTAAGACCTTAAGACTCCCGTAGTGGTAAATAGGATGCAGTTAGAGGTGTTAAGGCTCAGTGATGTCAGTGCATGACTTCAAGTTCAAATAATTGATCCCAAAGAAAAGGTGAAGACACTCATATTTGTGAATGAAGAAGAATATCTCAGAGGATCATATGACAATATAGTTATCTCAACAGGGGAGATCAAAAATTTAAGGACCAAGAATGAAAACGTTTGGCAAACCTTGTCAAGGACTGCCAAAAATCCATCTCAGAAGTCTGTTGAACTTCCTAAGGCTACTCCTACCTCTAGTAACACTCCTACCCCCAAGCCCTACTAGGTCTGCCTCCACTCATGCGCCTTCAATCTCTAAGAAATGATCTCTCCCTCTCTCTTGGACCTTTTCTCCTCCATTATATTAAGTCACTCCATTCACCACCATCTCTCAAGTATGTATCAACTCCTCTTAACTATGGATTGTTTTGTTTTTGTTTTGTTTTGTTTTCTTCTGCAGTAAATTTGATTTCAGTAGCTGCTGTAGTTTTTCTCATGTCTAGTCCAGGGCATTATGTTATGTAATCACTTTCCCCTCTTCAATGCAAGGTGTTTCTTTCACTATGTGTTAATAACATTTTAATGCCCACATTCTTCTTACTTGTCTTCCTTTTAATGAAAATCAAAGAGGGAGAAGTGCTATACTTAGCATGTATTGATATTGTTGCTTGGTACAAATATTGTATTTTTTTTCCAGGGATCCATGTGTGACTAACTCAGGGGGTGCATCAAAGATTGGTTACCCAATCTAGGGGGGACATCAAGGACACAGAGAGTTTGCATACTTTTTCTGTATTTTACTCCACTAGGAAATAGTGTCTTTTCCCTTAGGGTCTTGATGAGTTTAGTTGTCTATCATCAAAAAGGGGAGATTCAAATGAGTTAGCACTCAATTTTTATGAAAAATAGAGATATGTCAGAGTCCAATTAGAATGCCAAAATAAAATAATTAAAGCCATTGAAGACATAGTCAGCATTATGCATTTGACAAAAGTCATCTTAGTTTCACTTAAAATGAATAACTCATAAGCAATCTCATCAAAATAAAAAATCCTTGCAAACTACTTAGCACTTTTTTTTTCATAAAGAATATTTTCCATAAGTGATGACATATTGATCAAAGCTATTGTGGATATTGGTCAACAAAATATTCCTCTAATGAAAGAAACCCCTTTGACATTTCGCAGA
This sequence comes from Selenicereus undatus, assembly GCA_017589665.1. Lineage (NCBI taxonomy): Eukaryota > Viridiplantae > Streptophyta > Magnoliopsida > Caryophyllales > Cactaceae > Selenicereus > Selenicereus undatus. Next base: position 64,994,626 of record JACYFF010003369.1, read on the forward strand.
CAATATTAGTCTCGACTTGAACGAAATTCTTCAGTGAAAGTGTAATAGCCGGGATTCTTTACCCGGGGCTAACTATCTAGAAATATTTTTGTTGACAGTGCTCTATTTAATTGGCCATGTTAGACTATTTAATTGTGTACTAATTAGGTGTAATATTTATACGGAGTAATTTTGTTAATTTTCCTGATTTATTGTGGAGTTATGTGAAAATTGGTGAGTTCGTTAACATTTAGTTGAGCAGTACTTATATGAAATTAGCAAGTTGTGTGAGGACATTTGGAGGTCGAGATTAAGTGAAGTCAAATGAATTAGGACCGAACTTGACTTAGTAGGTGGTATTAAACAACTAAAACAACAGCAGAATAAAGATTAAAAAAAAAGAAACCAAAAGGGGGTTAAAGCCCCCTTCCTTCTGCAGAAACACGACGGGGGGTCTACCCAACCCTGCAATACTAGCAACCATAAGAGAGAGACAGAGACAGAGACAGAGATAGAGAGTTGTAGAGCAGACTGGCGGTAACCATTAGCAAGCTCGGGTTGAGGGCCACACGAGATAAGGGTAAGAGGGTTAGGGTTTTGGAACCCTTAGCACCACACCATTGTGACCCTAGACGCTGCCACCAATGGCGGCCTAGCAGGCTTGAAGACCAAGAGGGCAATAGAGAATAGCAATGGTAGGAGCTCAGATAGGTAGAAGGTCGGACAGCAGCAGCAAGGGTGAGCGGAGAGCCTCGAACCTAACCCGAAATTGCTCAATTAGCCTAGGAGTCAGGTCCTTAAGCTTGGAGTAAGGTGAGTGGTTCTTGACTTTCTAAAAGAGCTACTAATTTGCAAATCATTTTTCGTATTGTGCATGAACCCTAATTTGACTGTGAGATTGGAATTTTGATGAATTGAGAATATCGAAAGAAGGTTGGCTTGAAAATTTTGGTTAAAACGATGTGTTTGGAGGTAAAATAGGCGGATTTACTGTGACAGGGGAGTTCGGGTTTGAGTGTTTTAAATTGGTAAATTATAGAAGCGTTAAGATGTGCTAATTGTGTACTTATTTCCGTGATTGGACTTGCATACATAAATCTTGAACTTGTTTCGAGTATCATCATGATAATATGTAGATGTTAAATATTTCAAGCCTATAATTGCGTGTTGCTAAATCAAGATTGTGATTTTGTTATCCTATGAATCATGTGTGTGCTATGTGTATCTCATGACTGAGTTCTATGCCAAAGAGTTGTTTGTTTGTTACAATGACTAAAGCAACATTCTGTTTGCTTAAACAAGTAACTTAAATACTTAATAAATCCTTAGTTGTTTTTAGAAGAAGTTTAAATGGGCTATTAAGTTGGAAACAATAGGAATTACAAATGAATATGTTTGCTTTGTACTTGAAGGCATACGTTGATAAACATATATATGAATTACTGTGATATGGTAAGCATGCTAAGTTATGTGGTTAATGATTGTTAGACCATTCGCCCAATTAGAATGTTTTCAAGCAAACTTGATTATGACTAACTTGTAGACTTGTAAGCTTTCAAGACGAGTTTCAATAACATTTCCTTTGAGAAGTGAATGTGTGTTTTGTCATTAACTCGTTTAGAAGCATGTTTTAACGAGATGAATGGTTGTATGCTTTTCGAAATTCAAATGACCTTATTCATGCATTTTAGCCTTTTGGAGAATGAAAATACCGTTGTCGTGATACAATGTGAGTTTTTGATGCAAAATGTGTTTGAAATGAGATGTATATGAAATGTACTGGACCCGAAAAATGGTGCTAAATGCTTGAACAAATGATTAGAGAATAGACTTGGTTTGCGGGAAGCGTAATGCCTAGGTGGATAGACCTAGAAGTGGGCACCCTAGAAGACCCTGACAAGGGTAATGGTCCATTGATTATGAGAGTCTCAGCGGATATTATGAAAGAGCGAGTGTAGATCTCCTTTAATGAGCACAAACATGAGAACCTGATGCCCCATGAAAATGATTTCGTACCTGCTATGTGATGAAAACTCCTCGTTTGAGGATTATGTGAGCGCAAAGATTTGAAAAAGTGCATGTACTCCGAAAAAGAGCTTTTATTGAGTTCCAAATGATTTTCAATAATAACGACTGCTTTATAAATGTTTGCTTCAGTTTAAGAATTGGTCCTTGCTTTTACGTGTTAATTGCAATCTCTAACTGAAAAGAATCTCACTCAATGCTTTTAATTGAACTCCTTGATGATAGATGTTTTTCTGTGAACTCTGTGAACTAATTGCTCTATTGTTCTCTACACTTGAATTTGTGCGTAAGTCAGTTTACCTTTAAACCTGGTATGCCTACTATGTAATGTTAAGCTACTCTACACTTGAATTTGTGCGTAAGTTAGTTTACCTTTAAACCTGGTATGCCTACTATGTAATGTTAAGCTAGTCAACATCACTCCTAAGCTACAAAAGACATAGTCTACGCTAGTTGAGAACTCTTGTGCATGAAATAGAAGGATATTAGGAATATCATTTGAATCTTGAAGGATTTTAAGGTATATGGGAGACCTTATGTGATTTACATGTTATATTAAATATCAAAATGTGTGTGATTGCTACTTCAAAGTATTACGTGCAACTGTTTTGTTTTCTTGGGTTTGATGATCACTTACTGAGTGTGTGGCAACTTATCCCCTCTCTATTTTCCCTTTTCTCAAGTTTTCGATGTGACAGGTAAAAGTTGATTTATGTATGTCAAGTTTTGGATCTTCCTTCTTGCTTCGAAAAAGGGTTATGTGTACATATATACGTAGCTTTATAAGGTTAATCATGTAATATGATGTATTTCTAGATTCTCAAATATATGTAAATAGTACTTTGCTTCATGTATTACATATTAAATAGCAGTCGCTCTGAGTGGTCATGTGGGCCATCGATCTGAATAGTAGGTTGGTTGTTTAGGTTGAAATTAGTTAATTTTAGGATGTAAGCACTAATGCTCCGGATGCGTGATCTGCTGAGTTCCATCTTTTATTTCCTTTTTTATTATTGAACTTTATTTTTTGGCATACTCCGGGTGAGTGGCTCGTGGAGTTATGGGCTCTAGTGTTTAACTGTTGAGCTTATTTTGATGTTCTTTTGTGCTTTCATTCATTGTAGGGACCTAATGTAGGGCTTTAAGCCTGACAAATGATCAATTATAAGGCAAAACTTTGTTTGTTTCACTCCAAGATTTAAGAAAACATTGACATCCCTGACCCTAGGGGATAAGGGTGTTACAGAAAGTGCTTAATTTTGTTTAATCCTTTTCTTGACAATATCCACATTGGTTGAATAATGTGATCTCTCTTGATCACTTTAGGGAGTGTTCTATGTGAATGCACCGAAGAAAAGTAATCACCAGCATCCAGGGAAGTTGAATGTCAAAATAGTTAGAGAAATAACTAGTTGTCAATAACATTCTTGTAAGAGTGCCTTGAGAAAACTCTAACTTTAGGCAAAGAGTCAGAGGACTATTGCTACATTATCATTGATGATAGTAATTTGATTGAGTCATGAGGTTGAGAAAGGACCTTGGGGAAGACATAGCCCACCCTTGATTTGGGTGAGCCTCGTGAAAATCCCTATGGCTCTATCCCTACCTTGACTTTTTAATTGCAGACTCTATTTCTCTATCTAGGATTTCAACTTAAGTTATCTTGATTAATTTATCTCCACCTTGCCCACTTATGCCTCTACTTACCATTATTTGTTTTGATTCATTTAATTTTAAAAAGTATCATAACTTTATCATCCACCCTATTCACCCACCTCTAGGGTGATTTTTCTTGTTCAAAACAGGCGAACTTTCTCTCCAATACCTACTTCCTTCAAAGGCTTTTGGGGCAGTGGTAGGGCAATGATAGTACTAGTAGTTTTCAATGGTAAAAATTACAATATCTTGAAAAAGGCTATCAGAACCAGTGAAGCATAAGCTAGGGTTTACTAACATAAACAAAGCTAGTGGCAAAGGGAGAAGAAGACAATTCTAAACTTCAAGCATGGAAGATGGTGAGCTTAAGGGTTTGCTTGAGGATCCTGAATGTGGTTGATCCAAAGCTTTATATGACTGTCTCATGTATTGAGATAACTGGGCGATATGGGATAATTTGAAGAGGTGGTAAAATTCTATTACAAACTTATAGGGCTAAGAGTGAATCAAGCAATAATAAAAAGGTCATGTTTTATGTGTGTGATGGATGTAAATGTGGCATCGTAAACAAGTTTAGACAGTTAATAAAGGTGAAGAAGACTCACCAATTTATAACAGGCTTATTGATTGAGTCTTATTCACAAAGAGGAAGCCAAATTCTTACATTGTTGCTATCACTTGGTAAGATTCTTCATATGACGCAACAAAAGAAAACTGTAGAAAAGCTCATAATTGAAAGGCATGATTCAATCAAAATTGTTGTAGCCTTCATCGTGGTTGAAAAGAGCAATTGTAAACACTATAAGGGTTATGGTCGTAAGGAGTAAAACTACTATAGAATAATTTGTTGTCCTCCTAGCTAGAGAATGCATGGGCAACCCTCTTGGCTAGGGGACGAGTAAAAGAGATGACGGTAGAGATTGATGTAGTCGTGAGGGTCATACATCAAATAACAGAAGAAGAGGAGCCAGTAGTGATGAAGCTGCATATGCCATGACTTCAGTAGAAATGGCATATTAAACTAAAAGAACAAGTGGCACAAACCAAGCCAACCCTTCTTCCAAGTTTCACAATGAAGTAGGTTCAGATGATATTAAGCCTCATTGAAACCTTGAAATTAGACTATAAAAAATTATCAGGTAATATAGTCTAGATAGTTGGTAGTGGAGCGTCTTCTTATGTAATTAGTAATATCAAAACCCTTTAAAACATTAAAGACGTGGACTACATCTTAATGAAGTTGCCTAATGACAAATTAAAAATAGCCTAAAAACAAGACGCGGTACAATTAAGTCCAAACTTTCTGCTAAAGAATGTCCCATATGTGTCAGATTGGACATGTAATTTAGTCTTTGTTGGAGAGATTATTTATATGAGTCAGACTTTATTGTGATATTCGGAAATAATTATTGTGTTCTACATGACCACATCTTGAGGAGCCTCTTAGGAGTGGGTGAAAACGAAGAAAGGGTTCTAACACTTTTGAGATGCATCATCAACAAAAGTTGAAGAGAATTCAGTCCAAAGCTTTGGCACAATCATCTTAGGCATTTATCCAAGCAATCCTGCCTTTATGAAAGTTTAGGTGTTACTAATAGTTTTAAAAATAGAGGAATAGATGTTTGCGGCATTTGTTTTTGTGTCAAACAGACTAAAGCTAAGAACGATTTGACTTAATACACTGTGATATTTGCGATGTAATAGAGTGCCTTCTTTTTGTAGTGGCTGTTATTTTCTTCCTCTTGCGGAGCATTATGCTAGGGTACACTAAGGTTATTTTGTTAAATAAAAAGGAGATGCTGGTAGTATTTAGTGATCATGAAGCATCTTAATACACTCATGAAGAAGTTCTATTTAGGTAAGAAAATTATTCAATAAATAGTTGTGTTGATGCCCAAACTTGATAGGTTAGGGCTAAAGGACCCCCATGTTAAGATAATAGACAATTTTTGTGATTTAAGTAGGAGAAGGCAAGAAGGAGGAAAATAACAATTGAGATAATACTTGTTTTTTTAACTGTCTCTCAAATGGCTCAAATACATGGGTATTTATAGGTGATATCTTCACCTAGTACGATGAGCATTCATGATAATCCATTCATGTATCTATGTGTGAACTAACCCACATACATGATCCATACAATACATTGTATTCAAGAATACATGAATCTCATAAGATACATGAACTTAGAAAACACTCTTCAATATTTAATCAATCAAGTTTATTATCTTATTTTATTTTTAACATCCTCCCTTAAACTTGATTTACTTTGGCTACTCCCATCAAAGCACGCAACCTGGCAAAGTCTTCAAACTTCAACGGCTTCATGAATATGTTTGCAACTTGATCATTTGTCCTGATATAAGCGAGCTTCAATTCCTTCTTCTCAATACAGTCCCGTATGAAATGGAATCTTGTATCAATATGTTTACTACGTTCGTGGAACGTAGGATTCTTTGCTAATGCAATAGCGGACTTATTATTGACACGTATTGTAGTGGGCACCTCCTGCGGCATCCGAAGCATCTTTAGCAATTTTCTGAGCCATATTGCATGACAGACTGCTGAAGTGGCTGCAACATATTCAGCTTCACAAGTTGAAAGAGACACGATTGATTGTTTCTTTGAGCACCAAGTAAAAGTCGTGTCTCCCATAAAAAATATGCAATCGGTAGTACTCCTTCGATCATCGACATCTCCACCCCAATCACTATCACTGTAGCCAATGAGATTGAAATCTCCGGATATAGTGAAAGTGAGGCCATGATTAATGGTGCCTTTGATGTACCTCAAAATTCTCTTCGCTATTTTCATATGAGAAGTTGTTGGCACCTCCATAAATCTGCTGACAAGGCCAACTCCATAAAGAATATCTGGCCTCGTGCATGTCAAATATCTCAAACTTCCAACAAGACTCTGGTATAGAGTCGGATCTACCTTTTCTCCTTCATCAAACTTAGATAATTTCGTTTCACAATCGATAGGAGTGCTCACCGGCTTGCATTTTTGCATATTAAATTTCTCAAGAATTTTTCTGGTGTACCCTTCTTGACAAATAAATATGCTATCATCATTTTGCTTCACTTCGATTCCAAGATAATAGGACATGAGTCCAATATCAGTCATCTCAAATTCTTGAGCCATCACCCTCTTGAATTCATTGAACATCTTCGAATTGTTGCTGTGAAAATCATATCGTCAACATATAAACAGACAATCAACATACCTCCTTGCCCATCTTCTTTGACATAAAGAGTATGTTCATAAGGGCACTTGTTGAAATCATGATCTTGAAAGTATTTGTCAATCCAGCTATACCATGCCTTTGGCGCTTGCTTTAAGCCGTACAAGGCTTTCTTCAATTTCAACACTTTACCTTCATGTCCCTTGACAACATAACCTAAGGGCTATTCAATATAGACTTCTTCTTCGAGATAACCATTCAAGAAAGCGAACTTAACATCCATTTGATGAATCTGCCATCTATCATGGGCCGCCAAGGAGATGATGAGACGAATAGTCTCCAACCGAGTGACAGGGGCAAAGACCTCATCGTAGTCTATGCCTTGTCATTGGCTATAACCTTTTGCAATGAGTCTAGCCTTGTATCTTTCAAATCCTCCTTTTGCATTCTTCTTCACTTTGTAAATCCACTTGACACCAATCGCCTTTTGGCCTTTTGGAAGATCGACTAATTCCCATGTGTCATTCTTTTTTATTGCTTGAATCTCTCCATCCATTGCTAGCCTCCAATTTTTGTCTTCCACTGCCTCTTCAAAATGAAGAGGCTCAGAGTCAGCAAAAAGACAAAAAAGAGTTGGATTATCAAGTACCTCTATCTCGTCATAAAGTTCTCTTACATTCCTTGTGCGCCTTGGCCTTTCAAAAGAGCTGTCAGTTGAAGATTGTGGACTTAGATATGAATTCGGAGTAGGAGGTGTCAAATCTTCTCTTGTCACTGCATTAGGCTCTCCATCAACCAATGGAAATAAGACAGTTTCTTCATTGGAGGAGATGTCCCATTCCCACGAGTCCTCTTCATCAAACACCACATCTCTACTGATGATCACCTTCCCATTAATAGGATTGTAAAGCTTATAGCCTTTGGATCTTGAATCATATCCAATGAAGACAGGCTTCTCACTCTTGTCATCAAGCTTGACTCTCTTCTCATCATGGACATGGGAATAGGCTATGCTTCCAAATATACGCAAGTGAGAGACACTTGGTTTCTTACCGCTCCATGCTTCCTATGGTGTCATGCCATGGACACTCCTTGTTGGACAAAGATTTGACAAGTACACAATGCATGAGATGGCTTCAGCCAAAAACTCTTTGGGCATCTTCTTACTTCTTAACATGCTTCGAGTCATGTTGAGAATGGTCCAATTCTTGCATTCCACTACTCCATTTTGTTGAGGAGAACGTGGAACTGTGAGAAAATGGTGTATGCCTTGAGAAGCACAAAATTCTTCAAACTCCTTGGATGTGAACTCGCCACCTTTGTCAGTTCTCAAAGCTTTGAGAGTATAACCACTCTCTTTCTCAACAAGTGCCTTAAACTTTCGAAATACTCCAAATGCTTCATTTTTCTCCTTCAAGAAGTACACCCATGTCTTGCGAAAAAAATCATCAATGAAAAGTAAAAACTAGTTGGATTTACCATGTGAAGATGGCTTGATTGATCCGCATAAATCGGCTTCAACAAGTTGAAGAGGCTCCGAGGCTCGAAAATTTGCTTCTTTCGGAAAACTTCTTCTAGTTTTCTTTCCCATGAGACATCCCTCACAAAGCTGATTTGGATAAGAGATGAACGGTAAGCCATTCACCATTTTCTCTTGTGCCAAACTCTTTAAGCCACCAAAATTCAACTGCCTAATCTCAAGGGCCATAGCCACGAGTCATCTTTCACACAGGTTTTCAAGCACTTTGGATGATCAACTTGAACTTTGAGTAAGAACATTCTATTCCTTGCCATGTACACCTTCACGATTAAATTTTGAAATATATCTTTCAAGGCGAGAGACCTATTCTTCATGTGAATGTCGTAGTCAATTTCAAGTAATTGGCCTAAATTTAAGATGTTTGTTTTTAAAGAAGGCACATAATAAACTTGAGAAATTAAGTGATGGCTACCATTTTTTGTGCGAATAAGAATGTCACTTTTCCCCTTGATTGGAACTTTGGTGCTATCTCCAAAAACAATGTTGCCGACAACGGTCTCGTCAAGATTTGTGAAAACTCCTTGTTGCCACTCATGTGGTTACTAGCGCCCGTATCAAGGTACCAAACACCTTTGTCTTCTTCTCCTCTGCTCGCCAACAAGAGGTAGAGATCTTCTTCCTCCTTCACGTCTACGAAATTTGCCTTCTCATCGGTGTTGGTGTTGGTGTGCCAACACTCCGAAGCGTAGTGACCAAATTTATGACAATTATGACATTGAACATGTGATTTATCCTATGTTCTTCCTCTACCACGACCTCTTTGATTTGCATAGCCTCCACGCCCTCTTGATGCTTGGATAGACTATTGGATTCTCTGTATTGTGAACCGCCGTATCTACCGTGTCCTTGATGGCGGCCTCGTCCACGGCCATAATGGCCTCCTCATCCACAACTTCTTCCTTGGCCATGGCTTTGACTATTCGACTTCCCTGGCTCCTAGATTTTGTCACCCAAGGACACCTTAGTTTGAAGAGCTTGAATTGATGGCTCTTCTTTTCTCTTAATTCTCTTCTCATAGGCTTGTAAAGAACCCATGAGTTGATCAAGAGTCATCGTCTCCAAGTTGTTGCATTCTTCAATGGCAAAAGCAACATACTCAAGTTCTGAGTTAAGCGATCTAAGAATTTTCTTCAAAACACGAACATCTTCAATTGTCTCTCCATAATGCTTCATTTGCTTGACTACACTAGAAACTCTAGTGAAGTAATCGAAAACTGTTTCCGACTCCTTCATATGTAATGATTCAAATTCACCCCTAAGGGTTTGGAGATGAACTTTCTTTACCTCGTCCAACCCTTTGAAATTATTTTCAAGAATTGTCCAGGCTTCTTTGGCCTTTGTAACCAAAGATACCTTCTCAGACATAGTATCATCCAATCCCATGTGGATGATAGATAGGGCGTGTTGATCTAACTTGCAAATTTTAAGCAAGTTATTCCGTTGAGCTTGTGTCAAAGCTCCCTCATTCTCAGGTTCTTCATAACCTTTCTCTACTATCTCCCATGCCTCTTGTGCGCCAAGCAAGGCCTTCATCCGAATACTCCAAGTACCATAATTATCTTTTGTGAGTTTTAAGATAACAAAGGGCAAGGTGGAATTCATCTTGTATGTGGCTTTGATACCACTTTGTTGCGATAATAGACAATTTTTGTGATTTAAGTAGGAGAAGGCAAGAATGAGGAAAATAACAATTGAGATAATACTTGTTTTTTTTCACCGCCTCTCAAATGGCTCAAATACATGGGTATTTATAGGTGACATCTTCACCTAGTACGATGAACATTCATCATAATCCATTCATGTATCTATGTGTGAACTAACCCACATACATAATCCATACAATATAGTGTATTCAAGAATACATGAATCTCATAAGATACATGAACCTAGAAAACACTTTTCAATATTTAATAAATCAAGTTTATTATCTTATTTTATTTTTAACACCCCATATTCTTAATATAACTGTAGCTTGGTTGATAAACAGACCCCAATAATGTTTTAAAAAATCATACACCTTATAAGGTTCTCTTTAGCTAAACACAATCTTATATCAAGAACAAAAGATAATTTGCCTAAGTTAGATCAATAACCAAGGACAATTTGCTTTTGAAGCAAAAAATTGTATTTTTGAAAGACATTCTTTTAGAAAGAAAGAATGGAGTGTAAGTTTTGGACATCGTAGAAATTTTTGTAAGCATAGCTTTTTTTTTCCATAAACAAGTGTTTCCCTTTTTGGCATGAGAAAGAAAGTCAAACACAAGCGCTGAAAAGTTTTAGGGACAAAGGTTATAGAACTGCAGATATTTTGGATGAGTTTTTGGACTTGGAAAAAGTTAACCCCAATTTTACAATTCTCGATCATACCACAATTATTGTGCTAATAGTTGAAAGAAAAGCACCTAGGCCTGAAATGACTGTAGGAGATTTGTGTGTGCTTGAGGTGAATGAAGCCAACAATCTCAAAATTGGGCCAAAGCCCATAATAACTAACAGGGAGGATTAGTAAACGAGTGTGGCCTAATAAGTCAAACAATGACAATTCGACTATTTCGCTTAATCATGGAAAATGGAGCAAAGAAGATCCTAGCTAGTCAAGGACTATATTTGCCACAGTGCTCATCTTCTAGATACTGGTCATGGGATCTCCTCAAAGAAAGGTTCCTTTCGCAATCTATAACTTATAGTTAGTCTAAGACTCGTCAAATTTCATTGCTATAATGAAGATTATGCATGGAGCCCATGGAGCCCAAGCACTCTTATGATGCAGCTAAGATCTCAATGGAGAGAGGCAAGTTGCAAGAACATTGTTACCCAGAAGAAAATAAAACTTAGATCATTGAAGACATTCCACTTGGTAAGAAGCCTATCAACTAGTAAAAGATCTATAATGTTATGTAAAACTTGGATAGATCAATATACAGAGATACAAGGTGCAGCTAGTATTCAAAGTGGATCCTCAGATAATTGCTTCGATCACAATAAGACTTTTGCATCAATGGAAAAAAAAATTGACTAGTGCGAGAGTTTTTCTATCCTTCAAGTAGCAAAATGGTGGGAGCTTCTATAAACAAAAGACAATAATGCATTCTTGCAAGGAGATTTGAATGAAGAAGTTTATATGGTTTTGTCACCAAAGTTTTCATGTATCTAACCCAACAAATGCATACTAAAAAAGTCTCTCTTCAATTTGCACGCTCCAAGACAATGGGTTTCGGAAATTGTCGCCAAACATTAGAGGATTACGGATTCATGCGCTCCTGTGTAGGATATTCCTTACTTACCTATTGCAAGGGAGCCATTTTTATGGCCTTACTTTATGTATGTTGGAGACGTCATTCTTGCTGGAATGATTCAAGTTTATGTGTAGAGTTAAAAGTCTATATGAATGAATGTTTTTGAATTAAAATCTTGGGCCATTAAAGTATTTGGTTTAGGCATTGAAGTGGTAAGAGGACCAAAACATTTATTCCTTTGTCAAGTTTAGTATGCCCTAGAAATTGTGAATCAATAGACCAAACCCGTGGCCTAGTTGGATGTTTCATTTACCTAACAATCTCTCATCCAGAACTTAGTGGTTGGATTCTCGAACTTGAAGATAGAACGTATGGATGCAGCTATAGGTGAGTGTCACAATATATTAAAGGTGCTCTCGAAGTCGATGTTTTATTCAGGGATGACGTCAACCTTTCATGATGTGATTCAGATCAGGGTGCACGCCCTTTCACATGGCGTTTTTCGATTGGATGTATTATAGCCCTTAGCGGCCCACCTATTTCCTAGAAGACGAAGAACATATTATTATATCTCCTTCATCAGGAAAAGTAGGATCACGGTCTGTGGCTAACACAATAAGTGAGTTCATTTGGTTGAAATCTTCGTCGACTTCGCTTGGTGTATTTCTTGATAAGCATATGATGCTGCTTTTTAACTGTGAAGTTGCAAGACATATCGCTAATACTCTTTGTTTCCACGAAATGTTTAAAAACATTTAGATGAACTGTAACTTTGATTGAGAAAGCTTCAATCAAGGGATCTTAAGATACCTATCTCCCGACCAAGCAACAACCTGCATAAATATTCACCAATGTAGTGAGAAAATGACAATGTCAATATTTACAAAGCAAGTTGGGTTGATTGGTTTGCGAGATCCAACTTGAGTGGGAGTATAAAGGACGATGAATGCTTTGTAGCAAACGTTGTATAATTTTCCTTAGTGTATTTTCTGTAAGATTCTAGTCACCTTAGTTGTAAGGTTCGTCTTTACTTGCAATAGAATTTCCATGGTTATCGGTGAATACTCTATTGGTATTTATACTAATCTTACCTTAAGTTTTAGTCACTAACCAACAATATGACTTGTGATAGATATGAACCAGGTTTTCATTAGATGCAACTTCCACAAAGTACGTAGTGTAATAATTATTATATCTAATTAGTAAAATGATAAGTGTCTTGTTACAAGACACTTCATAAGTGTCTTGTTTTGACTTAAAAATTATACTATTATGTTTTTAAATTGAAAAAAATAGTAGGATTGAATAACAGAAATATATTACAACTTATAAGTTATATAAAATTATCTTTTTATCCATAATTTATCACATTTCTAAAATACGCGTATCATATAGACTTGGGGATAGGGTTAATGCGTTTAGGGTATCATTTAATATTTTATTGACATAACCGACGATATTTAAGGTTAGCAATTCATAATTAAGAGTAATCATTGAAAAATTTGTGATTTTAAATTATAAAATATGTTAATTATGATGAAGCAAGACACTTAAGAGTGTCTTGCAGCAAGACATATATCATTACCCATCTAATTATTATATCTAAATAAGTCACTGCAACTAATTTTTATTCATTGACAAATGCCATAATGTTCAATAATAATGAATTTTCTGAAATAATTAACCCGATACTTCTAATTTTAATTTATTTCACCGTCATGCAGTATTTGCCAACATATAGATAAATCTTTTGGTAGAAGAAAACCATTACTTAATTATTTACTCAGACTAATGGATGACAGTGCGTGGTAGCGTAAAGTGTAGCAAAATTTTCCCAACCATACAATTATAGTGAACTAATTAAATGAACAATAAAGTTATGAATTAATCACTTCCCAAGAATTACATTCCACACTGTGTTTCACCATTTGGGTTTTTATATGGTGTTTTAAAAAGGCTGTTTTCAGTTCCACACTATAGTCCTTCTATGATAATCATGTGCCTAATAGGAGTAGAAGATTCATATCACTCTAAAGGGGGTGAATAGGGTGACCACAGAAATTTAATAAAACAAATTTGAAAGCAAGAACAGAAATTAAAATGAGACAATACTCAAGGATATTTTAACGAGGTTGGGCCTCTATCAGGCTTAGATCTCCACCTAGAGTTATCCAACTCTAGGATTCAACTCTCTACTTCTTTTTTTAAGATGAACTCTCACAATCTCTCAGAACTACTTCACTCTTGAGATCGCAAGTATTTAAATTAACCTCTTGATTTAAGTATGGAAGAATTATGACCTCACACTAACTTCTAAGTTCACTCCATAATAAATAATTCCTCAATATACTCATAACTTTTGATCACAATGTAATGCTGAGGGTAAATTCACAAATGTATAGCTCAATGCTCTTGTAACTTGCTTTTCAACTTTCTTGGATGCTTGCTTTTCCTCATTTGGCCTCTATTTATAGGTTTTAGTAGTCGTGCATCAATTCTGCCAAGAAAGAAAATTCTACCCAAAATATCTTGAAACTGTATTTTAGGCCCTTGAAATCTGGTCAGTAGATTCTGATTTGATTTTCTTGCAATCTTTGCCACGATTTGTGTTAATATAAAGTTGTATAATATCTTCTCCTTGCTCTTGAAAATATTGCTAATATTATTCTTAGAATCCAATATAATAACAAGAGATTTTGATCCTTGACAAAAATGTTATTATTCTTTCACCCGTGATATTTCTTTGCAAATCAGTAAAGTGATAATAGTGTCAACAAAACATTTTAAATTTGCAAGATCAGATTATATGGTAAGTATAATGGATTAGAAGCATGCTTATCGGTGAAGATAAAATCATAGCAAGATAATATCAAGCTATTTGATTCTTCAAAATTTGATATTCAAATTTTGAATGAGGTGGATAATTTTCGTGGTTAACTCCCAATTTATCAATCAAATAAAATCATTTTGATATTATATGATGCTCACATATTTTTCTTATAATCATACACATGTTTCACTAGTATAAAAGGGGTACTTCTTTCATACTTATTTCGAATTTGCTAGCCATTTAAACATCAATACTTGGATTCATTAATTCAATCCTTTTTGTCTTTCATCAAAATATCATCCAACTTATTCTAAGTTTAGGAGTAACTCAATAGGAGGGCTAGAAGTTGCACGACCATGGAAACGGCAAGTGTTTGCAAAGTAACAAGCAACATTTTTTTTTCATAGGCTTTAAAAAGAAATTTTTGGAAGTGTTGCATTAAGGAAATTCTTACGTACAGCCCCATGTATATAATTATGTACATCCCTTGAACACATAATATATGCTCCAAGGCACTACCATCCTTTCTTACATAATTGTCCATTCAGCATTTTGAAAACAAATACACATTCTTCTTATGTCCTTTTCCTCTTTGTACTCCTGCTTGTGCTCACTCTTAATCTTTCTTTCTTTGGGAAAGGAAGCATTTTGGACTTTTTGTCTCCCATATGGTTTGTTTTTCTTTTTGTTTTTCTAAGCTTTGTGTTGCTGTTATAAATTTTGTCCATGGATTTGTGTAGATAAGCTTTGACGTTGATCATTCTCAGTTTCGTTGAATTTTCATCCTCTTTGTAAATAAACGATTAATTTAAGTTGTTGAAGTAGTTTCAAAGAAGATAGATATTGAACTTGTGGATGACTTGTTTTGTTTATGTGTGAAAAGTTAGATTTTACGAAGGCTTATAACATGTTTGATTTTGAATGCTATTTTTTGTTTTCTTTTGTTTTCCTTCGACCATTTTCTCTTCTACTGAATCTAGTGTTCCATAACTAGATCGTCATGAATTTAAGATCAAGATTTTGAACATTTCCAATTACTTAAATTATGAATTGTATCAAAATTACGAATCTTTGGCCCTGTTCGGCAGAATTAGCTATTTGGCTAATTGATGACTGTTTAAGTAGCAGATAATTGTTTGAGTAGCAAATAACTATGGAATTTCAGTTGTTACTGTTCAGCTGCTTTTCCAACTACCTATAGAAATATTTCTCGGCTAAATTAGCTATTAGAATAGCTCATAAACATAAAATGACTAAAAAGGATACTGCTTTAGCCGCTTCTTTATCATCATCATCATCATCATCATCATCATCATCATCATCATTGTCGTTATCATCATCATCATCATTTTATTGTTATTTTGAACCAAATATTTACTATTGTTAATATTATTATTATTATTATTATTATTATTATTATTATTATTATTATTATTATTATTATTATTATTATTATTA
>JACYFF010003369.1:65010543-65024567 GCA_017589665.1 Selenicereus undatus
TATTATTATTATTATTATTATTATTATTATTATTATTATTATTATTACTACTACTACTACTACTACTACTATTATTATTATTGATTTATCGTAACACGAGTGGGGCAGATTTGCGAATGTCTCACCTACCGTTAAGTTTACAATAAAAATCAGTAATAATCTTGTTCAATTAGGTGTCATGTATCGACGCATGCAATTTAAAAAATAAATAATTAAGGGAGTTCCTGAGGGATGACAAATTGCACATGAACAACAAAGTTAACGATAGCAAAAAGTAAGGGTTCACTTGGCATATGAACAACAAATTGCCCAGAAACAAAAAAGCGAATCACTGTCAGTTCTACTCAAACGTTAATGTTGTTAATGTTTGGCAAATGCTACATCAAACATTGTATTTAGATGTGAAATACTAATCTATTGAAAAACTAAAATTTTTTGTATAATTAGATTTTTGACCTGATCAAAACACTAAATGCTATTTAAAAATATTACTGCCAAAAAGGCCATTTGTGTTTTTGGCTTCTGTTTTTAAATTAATTAACATTTTCATTTGAGTAATTAATATTTTAATTCTATCTCATGAGCTTTTTCAAAAGTGATGCATCCTTAAATTCTAAGTTCTAATTTTTAGTTTAAATTGCAAACCTTCTGCATACACATAATGAACCTTAAGTTTTAAATAACGAAGCTTTTTTTTTCAAATGATCTTAATTTGTGTTGTGATCCTATTATTTAAATGATGAGCCTTTTACATACACAAATGAATCTTTAGTTTAAACGATTTTTTTTTTAATTTTTTTAATATTTCCTCAAGGGATCACTTGGCATTGTTCGGTGATAGGATGTATACCACCTATTGGTAGTAATTTGGAGCCATTTCATCTAAAAAATTTTATTCGTATGGCTGTGTGCATGTGTGATGGACTCCTTGATGATACACAACTTCTTCCCAAGTTCCAACCAATTAAAAAGTGGCAATAGTGGGTTTGCACTCCCATTGAATTGACCTTTGCACTTCGATTCAAATTGTCCTTTGAGATTGCAAGATCCATATATTCTCCTCTTGTTCTCAATATAACAAGTGTATTTGTGTTGGAGGACTCCCTTTCAACTTGCTATGTCTTTTAACGAGATATCTTTTAACAAGAAATTTAATTATTAAGTGTTAAAAGCATTTAAGATTTTTATGCTAGTTATTAAACTTTTTAGATAATCAATGAGTTAACCTAAGACCATTTCAAATAACAAAATATTTTTAAATTTTCTAAGCTTTAAAATCTTGTTATAGTTTTTCTTTGAATAAATCCTACTCAATATATAATTTCCTCTAAATCACCGGATGTTATCTTTATCGCCTCTCCTGCTAAGATCTATCAACAAAAGCCATGAATTATTGATTAAATTGTTCCCAACTGCATGAGAACTTATTTTTATCCTTTTGAAAAAATATAATAAAAAACATAACAAATTCACAAAACTTTCCAACCGCTGAATAGAGAGCTTCTTTGTTTTTTGCAAGGTAATAGAGAGCTTCTTTTCATCATTTAAATAAAATATAATGTTTCATCATTTAAATAAAATATAATGTTATACCGGAGTGTTGGACGGCGACCGACTTGACTTATAACTTAATTCAATTCGGTAGCAATCTCTTGATTTTTGGCATCAGTTTCTTTTTTTAATTTCTGTAGTTATATCTGATTTCTTTTGGTCGTTGAATCAATATTCAACATCAGTCTTTTGATGTAAACTACAACAACAACAACAAACTCCCAATGTGGGTCCCGCTTTTGCGGGGTCTGGGGAGATCCAACTGTAGGCAACCTTACCTCTACCGGTATTCCTACCCATAGAGAGGTTGATTCCATAAGACCCACAAAACAGCTTTGAGAAAAAGGTTTGAAGGTTTGAAAGAGAAAACGATTGCAAAATCATTGACCGACGTAAGAAAAAGGGGAAGGGGGAAGGTTCCGAATAAGCGAAAAGATAGGGTGTAGAGACATACCTTAACTAGGGGCGCTTGGTGCCGTGACAATCCGGGAAAGCACGACCTGCAGGCAAGCGAAAACAAAACCCTACCCACCCCACCCCACCCCACACCGCCTACGCTACTGCCACCTACGGGGCCGGTCCCCTACAATCAGGGACCTTAATCCTGTCCCGCCACAAACTCCTATCCTGAGCCATGTCCTCCGTGAGACCGACAACTCTGAGGTCCTCTCTAACCATCTCTTCTAGGCACTTCTTCGGCCTGCCCCTCCCTCTCTTACCACCGGGGGGGTTGATACTCTCACACCTTTGCACCGGGGCGGCCACACTTATCCTCTTCACGTGGCCGAACCATCTGAGCCTCGATTCCCTCATCTTATCCTCTATGGGGGCCACTCCAGCTAAGCCCCTAATTACCCCATTTGAGATCCTATCCAATCTCGTAAAACCACACATCCACCTGACCATCCTCATCTCAGCTACCATCAACCTTTGGACCTGCGCCTTTTTTAGAGGCCAACACTCCGATCCATAGAGAACAGCCGGTCTAACTACCATCCGATAGACTTTGCCTTTCAAACCCATGGGCACTCTTTTGTCACACAGCACCCCTGACGCTGACTTCCACTTTTGCCAGCCCACTCTAATCCGCTGGCTAATATCCTCGTCAATGTCCCCATTCTGATGGATGATCGAGCCCAAATACTTGAATTTGGCGACCTTCGGTATTGCCCTCCCATCCAGTACGATTTCTCCCCCCTCTTCTATCCTTCCGCTGAAACAACAGTGCAGGTATTCTGTTTTCGATCTACTCAACCGAAAGCCCCTAGCCTCAAGTGTATGTCTCCAACTCTCCAACCTGTCATTCACCTCCTGCCTGGTCACATCGATAAGGACGATGTCATCTGCGAATAGCATGCACCAAGGCACCTCGTCCTGGATTCCTCTAGTGAGTTCGTCCAAAACTAATGTGAAAAGAAACGGGCTTAAAGCGGAGCCCTGATGCAGGCCCAAACTAACAGCAAAGTCGTTGGAGACCCCTCCCGGAGTCCTAACCCGCGTCCGCTCTCCCTCGTACATATCCTTGATAACACGAATGTACGCGGGCGACACCCTTTTCTCTTCCAAACACCTCCACAATACCTCTCTTGGCACTCGATCATACGCTTTCTCCAGATCAATGAACACCATATGAAGATCCACCTTTCTATCCCTGAACAAGCCCATGAGCCCTCTAAGGAGGTATATTGCCTCAATGGTTGCCCTGCCTGGCATGAAACCAAATTGGTTTTTTGAAATCTCTACCTCTTCTCGCAGCCTCCTCTCAATCACCCTATCCCACAGCTTCATAGTGTGGCTGAGCAGCTTGATGCCCCTAAAGTTATTACAATCTTGGATATCCCCTTTGTTTTTGTACAGTGGGATGACTGTGCTGACCCTCCACTCTCTGGGCATCTTGGCGGTCCTGAAAATAACATTGAAAAGCTCCGTGAGCCATTCTAATCCTACTTCCCCCATAAACTTTCAAACTTCCACTGGTATCTGGTCCGGGCCCATCGCCTTTCCCTTCGCCATCTTCTTCAAGGCCTCCCTAATCTCCTCCTTTGTTATCATGACGCTCGCACACTAATCACTACACCCGCCGCCCATACTACAGTCGTCTCCCCCCCCCCTTCCCCATTGAGGAGTTTAGCAAAGAACCTCTGCCATCTCTCCTTAATTTCAGCATCTTCAGTCAACACTTTACCCTCTTCGTCCTTGATACACCTTACCACCCCCAAATCCCTAGTTTTTCTCTCCCTCGCCCTAGCCAGTTTAAAAACCTCCTTCTCCCCTTCTTTCGTCCCCAATTTATGGTACAATCTATCAAACGCCTGACTCTTTGCTACTGCCACCGCCCTTCTGGCTACCTTCTTGGCCTCCTTGTATTCGGTCTTCTTATGTGCCCTCTCGTCCTCCGAACTGCTACTCATGAACTCCGCGTAAGCCTCTTTTTTTGCCTTGATTTTCTTCTTTACCTCTTCGTTCCACCACCAGGCGCCCTTCATCCTGTTGCCGCCTCCCCCTGGAAAGACCTAAGGTTTCCTTAGCCGACCTTCGGATGCAATCCGCCACAGCATCCCACATCGAGTCAGCATCTTCTGCCCTCCTCCAAACTCTCTCCGCAGCTAATCTCTCTGCTATTAACCCTGCCTTCTCCTTTGTGAGGGTCCACCACTTAATTCTGGGTTCTTCGGTTCTCCTCTTCGGCATCTTAGGATACTTGAACTCTGCATCTAAAACCAGCAACCTGTGTCGAGTTCCCAGCAACTCGTTGGGAATCACTTTGCAGTCCTTACACGATCTCCGCGTTTCCTTCCTCGTCAAGAAATAGTCAATCTGGGTCTTGCAAAAATTGCTCTTAAAGGTCACCAGGTGATCCTCCTTCTTCTTGAAGAAGGAGTTAGCCACCAACAAGTCAAAGGCCACGTAAACTAGATTTATTTATTTTTTTTCCTTACAATGAGTTTTCTTTGTTTCCCCTTTTTTCTAGAGCTATTTCTTGTCGATTTAGCTAACTATTCTCTCTTCTAGACTGGGAACCCTAATCCTAGTTTTGTGTGAGTCTTTTGCCTTCCTCCCGTAAAGCTTGTCGATTGTTGGTGTATCACGTCAGTGTGTGGCCAGCGTGTGTCTTCTGTATCGCTCTCTTGGTTCTCAGCCCCTTGACCTGCTCGGCGAAAGACTAGGCACTCAGGACGAATGGCTTGTGGGCTGGAAGAAGAGTGGCAAAGATTGAAGTTGACAGCGGATGAGGAGCAGATAGTGGTCGTGGAGGATGACGAAAACAATGTGAAAGATGAGCAGATTACCCTGTGCCTCTTCGGCCGTCTGCATACACAGTCCTCTTTCAATGCTCGAGCTATGAAATCGGTGTTATGAAATCTTTGGAAACAATGTGAAATCTTTGGAAATCCGAACCTTTTATCTTTCAATTTTTCTCCGCCGCCGACAGAGACTATGTATTGAATGAAGGACCGTGGACATTCGATGGGCATATTTTGCTACTCAAACAGATGAACGGGATGGAGACACCATCGAATATCGAATTCACCACAGCTCGGTTCTGGGTTAAGGCGTGTGACGTTCCTAGTAAGAAGCAAACTACTGCCTTTGCCCGCCTTCTTGCTTTGAATATTGGGGAGATTGTTAGCTGTGAAGAAGCTACTCTTTTCGGGGTTGATAAGCCGCTATGCTTGTGAGTCGACATTAATACAAACAAACCCCTTCATCGAAGGATACATGTCCAGGTCACTGGAAAGCCACTGCGTATTCATTTCAAATATGTAAAGCTGTCCGACTTCTGCTACTGTTGTGGGTGGCTTAGGGATGTCCTAGGAGGTTGTGATGTGGTGGAAGCTGGGGAGGATGACTACTGTCTATAGTACGGGCCTTAATGGAGGGCGTCCCCGCTCAAGCTCGGTGCCGCGATGCCGAATATGAGTTTTTGGAAGAGAAAAAGATATTCTTGGCATTACAGAACAAGAAACCCAAGCCTAAGGCCAGAATCAAGTTAATGTTTGATAACCCTATCTTCGTGGACATGGCAGTGAATGGGAATAGCTCCGAGAAAATTGACCACACCATTATGTGAATTGATGCGACCACAACCATAGTCCCTGGGAATGAAACTTTTAAAAGAAAACAAGGCGACACTCAGTTGCAGAAGGGAGATGAACGTAAGGTCGGGCTCGTCTCGCTTGATAATGATCTGAACATCTCTCCTATTTTGGCGGAGGTTGCGGAGCAACGCCGCCCATTGCCATTAGTGTGCTTTGCTTCAACTGTCTGGTGTCGGCGTGACCCAAGTAGTTGCTGACCTTCGTGGCTTGCTAAGAAGGTTTGCGTCGAACTTGGTCTTCCTTTCAGAGACCAAGAAAAGTATGTCTGAAATGAATGCTATTTTGCATGACCTGGGCAATTATGTTGGTGTCTTCGTGGACGCCAGAGGGCGTGCTGGAGTCCTGGCTCTCCTCTGAGATAAGACAACCAATGTTGAATTTTTATCCAGCTCTCTACACCACATTGATGTTACAGCCCAATGGGATGGGGACAGTAATGCATGGCGCTTTAGTGGGATCTACGGATGGCCTGAATCTCAGCAAAAGTGGAAAACTGGGCAGCTCATTTTGGACGTCAAATCACACTCGACTCTCCCTTGGCTCGTGGACGGTGACCTTAACGAAATCTTCTACCATGGCGAAAAGAATGGGGGCCACCAAAACTCCAATCTGCTATAGATAGTTTTTGTGAGGAATTTCTAGATAACGGCCGCTTTGACATGGGCTATTCAGGCTACAATTATACTTGGTGCAATTTCCCAGAAAACAGTGTGGTAGTTGAGGAGCGTCTTGATCGTTTTTGCGCAGACACAGATTGGTACCCCTCGTGCCGCTTCTACTCCTGGTGTTGTCGAAAATCTGCTAGCCCGTATAAACAGATGCTCTATCGAACTCAGCAAATGGAACCGTGAAACCTTCGCCCATGTTGGTACGGAAATCCGGAAGGTGGAAGCCTAACTCCATAGCCAACATGATGCCCCCAGTCACAGACGTATACCTAGTTAGATCAAAGAGTGGCATAAAATGAAGGAAATTCTCTAGTGGCAATTAGACCGTTCGGACTATCTAACGTACAAGGATGCTAACAGCAGATGGTTCCACTCTAGAGCTAGCATGCAGAAAGCCAGGAACACAATCTCAGGTCTTGGGGATAGTGAAGGTGTCGTGCAACATTCTTAAAGGGCATGACTGACGTGGTTACACAACTTTATGGCCGCTTATTTACATCCTCCCACCCACACGGCTTCGAAGAGGTACTGTATTGTCTGGTGGCAATGAGCCCGTTCGGACTATCAAACGCACGGGGATGCTAACACCAGATAGTTCCACTCTAGAGCTAGCATGTAGAAAGCCAGGAGCACAATCTCAGGTCTTCGGGATAGGGAAGGTGTCATGCAACAACCTTAGAGGGCATGACTGACATGGTTACACAATTTTATGGCCACTTATTTACAGCCTCCCACCTACACGACTTCGAAGAGGTACTGGATTGTGTTACACTGTATATCACAGATGTTATGAACAATTCCTTTATGCTCCCTACACTCGTGATGAAGTGGACCGCGCCCTAAATTAGATGCACCCGCATAAGGCACCAGGCCCTGATGGAATGAACCCCTTATTCTTTCAAAAAGTTTGGGACACCATTGACGATGACGTCACTGCGGCCGTCATCTCGATCCTCAACAGGCACGCCATCCCTCCTAAGCTGAATCACATTTGGTAGTTCTCATCCTTAAGAGGCCAAAACCGGACCAAATTCCTGATTTTCGCCCAATTAGTTTTTGCGATGTTATCTAGCAACTAATTAAAAAGGTTATCGCTAATAGGCTGAAGTCTCTTTTGCCCTCCATTATTTTTGACGCACAAGGGACTTTTGTTTAAGGGCGACTGATCTCAGACAACATCCTGGTTGCATTTGAAGTCCTGCATGCTATGCAAGGTGATAGTGCTACCAAGGGTTCAGTGGCTCCTAGACTAGATATGTCGAAAGCTTTCGATTGTGTTAAAAGGTATTTTTTATCGAATGTCATGTCAAAGATGGGCTTCCATAGAAGCTGGGTTGACTTAGTCATGAAAAGTATTAAATCAGCATCCTTTCCCTTCCTAATTAATGGCTTCCCTACGGGCCATATCATCCTCAGCAGAGAAATCCAACAAGGCGACCCATTATCCCTATGCTTGTTCTTATTTTGTTCGGAAGGGTTATCTTATTTGCTAAAGAAGGTTGTTGAGCGGAGGGCCTTGTAGGGTTATTAGTTATGTTCTGAAGCTCCCGTTATCTCTCACTTACTCTTCACGGATGACACCATTATCTTTTGTGAGGCAACCCTTGATCAGGCCCAGGTGATTAAAAACATCCTGCGAGCTCATGAAACAGCCTCAGGGCAAACTGTTAATTTTTTAAAGTCTTCCAACTGAGTGCAGATGACATATCACTAATTCTTTGGACATTCGGGAGGTTTTATCGCATGATAAGTACCCAAGTGCTCCTACCTTTGTGAGTCATTCTCGTAAGAAGCCTTTTTTGTTCCTCATTGATCGCATCAAAAAGCGAATCCCAAACTGGATGGATAAATTGGTCTCATGGGCAGGTAAGGAGGTGCTAATAAAGGCAGTAACTCAAGCCATCGCGACCTACCTTATGAGTGTGGTCAGATTTCCTAGCGAGTTAACTCACTCGATCTAGTCCTCTATAAATCGCTTCTGGTGGGGTCACAGGCAGGAAGATAGGAAAATTCATTAGCTTGGTTCTGCTAAGTTGTGTCGCAGTAAAGACAATGAAGGCATAGGCTTCCAGGACATGTAAACTTTCAACCGAGCACTTCTTGCAAAGTAGTTCTAGCGCCTTCTCCATGAGTCGTGATTCCAAGCGGCTAGGCTTCTTCCGTGCTAAAGACTTCCCCGATGGTAACATCTTCAACGCCTGGCTCAGTAACCGACCCAGCTTCACTTAGCGATCTATCTTGGGCGAGCGGGAAACTATCATTCGTGGCTCACGTTGGCTCGTTAGAGACGACAGATCCCTTAATGTCTGGGGGGACAGATGGCTACCTACACCTTTCCTCCTCAAGTCCGTCATGCCTAGACCAGAATCTACAGCTATCACCAGGGTTAGAGACTTAATCAACCGGGCCAACGGGTGCTGGCACGAGACGCTTATAAGACAAACTTTCTTGCCCTGTGATGTTGATATTATTCTAGATATACCCCTTTACGATACTTGGCCCCGTGATAGGTTGATTGGGCACTATAATTCCCACAATATCTTCACAGTTTGCTCAGCTTACCATTTGCTGTTAGGTGATGCTCACATGAATGGTGGAGGTTCCTCCTCCAATTGCAAGGAACTCTAGAAAGCCATTTGGAGCTACTCCATCCCCCCTAGAATCAAGCTCTTTTGGTGGTGAGCATGCAAGGGTATCCTCCCCTTGGCCTTGAACATCTCCAAGCACTTGCCGAATTTTTCCATGGCTTGCTTCGTTTGTAGTGACCATGAAGAATCAGATGTCCATGCGATCCTTGAATGCCCGCTGGCTAGCTCAATCTGGGAAGGCATTTGCTTTGACATGGACCTCACAGCAACCAGGGTTCGCACCCTATTGGACTGCATTGACTATGCCAAAACACGACTTGACGATAACAGGTTTGGGGAATTTCTAGCTGTTATGTGGGAATGTTGGAATGCCCAAAACATATTTATCTTCAAGAACTCGGACCAGAACCTCCACGTGCTTGGTAAGAGAGCAATCGAGTTTGTTCACTCCTTTCGCACTCATCCCAAGCCAATATCGCCGTAAGCTCAAGCCCCCACCCTGCTGCTTGGTCCCCTCCCATGTATAGGTCTCTCAAATTAAATTTCGATGGAGGTCGAATAGGGGATTCCTTTTGGGGATGGGGCTTTGTGCTTCGTAACCAAGACAGTGACGTCCTTCTAGCCGGAGGCAAGCATGGACGATGCCCCACAAGTGCCACTATGGCCTCTGCTGTGCTTACAACTTTGGAGCCCGTAGCATAATTGTTGAAGGAGATTGCCTTGCTCTGATCCAAGCGCTTCAAGCCAGGACAACCCACGACAACATTATTGGCCTTTTTGTTTGCAGCATTTTATCTTTCATTGATAAATTTGATTTCTATGCTTGGTGCTTTGTAAAAAGAAAGGGTAATAGGGTAGCCCATGATTTAGTTCACTGGCAACCCCTATGCCTAGAGGGTAAATTATGGGAATTAGATGCCCCAGAGTCTGTTCTCACTCAGGCGTCGGACGATATGTATGGCTTTCTTACCTCCAGTTTAATATAATACTCGCCCTCTTTTTTCGATCAAGAAAAACTATCTCTCTCTATTATATGCTCAATTCAGTTTCCTAAAAGAAGCTGCATTTTGAAACTATCATATTTTTTTCAGCTTATTTTGACTAAACTATTTTTGAATAAAACTTATGAAAACTTATTTTGAACTTATTATAAAATTATTAGTTGAACTTACAATGTGCGTATTTGCCAAATTTTTTTAAAACTTAGTCTAAACTTATTTGTTGTACTTATTCTAAATTGAACTGGTTCAAAACTTATTATGAACAAATTTATAAGCTCAGTAGATAAAATTTTCCTCAAAAGAATGTATTGTGAGCTTATTCACCAAATTTATTCTAAGCTTATTTTGAAATTGTTCTGAACTTAATTGGTGAACTTATTTTGAATTGAACTTATCTAAAATTATTCTGCAAAAAGAAAAGGCCAAAGAGAACATGTACTAAAACCATTAAGGTAAAAAACTGTAGCTGCTAAGGAGGGATCAAAATCTTCAGAAATCATAAGAGAAAGCACTAAAATTCATCCATTAATCTGTATTAAATAGAAACAAAAGCTTTAGAAGTATGAAAATTACTTGGAGCTGCAGTTGCGGAAGAGCACGAGAAGCTACAATCTTGAGAATCAAAAAGAGCTTAAGTTAAAGGAAAAAAGGCAAAGCAAATAAGAAGCATGTGATGAACTAAGGCTGGGGACATAAAAGGCATGAGGCGTAGAAGAGGACTTCATTTCAAAATATGGCCAAAATGTAATAATATTGCGATTTGTTGGGACTACATGCATGGATCACTCAATTGATGAGTCACCAATCTAGTGTTTAAGCATTATCTGTTGTTGCGCGTGGTCCAAAATTTCTTGCCAAGCCTAGTCTCCTTTTACGATATGTATGCTTGGAGCTCAAGGCAAGATCAACGACCAAGGTTTTTTCTAGGGTTTTTATGCATGTTATTAGACCATCTTATTTAAAGGGTCTTTTATGGGTTTTAGAAAGACACAAGAGTTCTAGTTTTCACACAAATATTCACCCATCTATTGCACTATTCTAGTCTAGGTTGAGAGAGTTTTGATGTGAGAATTTAGTCTCAAGTTGATCTCTTTTCATTCTTTTTCGTTGAGATCATTTGTACTCACTCCCTATTATAGTGGATTTTCTTTGGCCCGTCACTACTGTTGGGCTTTCCCATATTGGGTTTTCCATGCAATTTTGGGTCCATCGATTTTCATTATTTTTGTGCATTAACTTTTTGATTATCAAAGCTAAACCTTTTCCGCTTCTACTGTATATTGCTCAATTATTCTTAACGAGTAGTATTGGAGCATTAGCTTGAAGGATGTCTATTGTCACCAAGTTTTATATTCAGAGGTTCAATGACAAGATTAAGTTAAGCTTGTACAAGGTTCAGATAGCTATTGTTATAGAAAATGGGTTGAAGAAGGCTTTTACAAGGAAGGCTAAGAGGACTGTATCAATGATCGATGAGCAATGGGAGGAACCCGATGAGAAGGCACTTTTGGTATTTTAGTTGTGTTTTACACCTCAAGTTCTTCATGAAGTGAGTGACCAGATTGCTACTGCAGATTTATGGTTGAGGTTAGGGTAGCTCTATATCATGAAATGTCTTGCCAACAAAATTCATCTCAAGGAGCGGTTATACACATTCTGGATAGCCGAAGATACTCCTATACAAAGTCACCTTGATGAGCTTGATTCTATTTTGATTTATCTGGAAAACCTTGATGGCAAAATTGAAGATGAGGACAAGGCTATTTTGGTGGTTATCTCTTTGGCCCATCCTATAAGTACTGAAAGGAGATTTTGTCATATAATAACAATTTTAGATCAAAATCTAAGGGATGCAAAACTAACAAAACCTATCATTTTTGTAAGAAGCAGGACATTTGATTGTTGATTGTTATAAGTACAAAAATAAAAAGGAGAGAGAAGAAAAGAACAAACAGCCTTAGAAAACTACTAAAGTTGATTTTGTTGCGTTTGAGTTTAATAGTGATGTGTTATTTGCTACTACCTATGATAAGATGAACTCTACCGAATGGGGTTTTTTTTCTAGTTGTACATATCATATGTGGCATGATAGGGATTGATTTTGAACTTGTGAGCCTCTTGATTCTCATGATGTCCTTATAGACAGTGATACCCAATGCAATCTTGGTGGGATTAGTACTATGCAGATGAAGACCTATGATGGTATTGTCAAAACTGTGACTAAAGTTTGCCACATTTTTTATATGACTCATAATCTTATCTCTTTGGGCACCCTTAAATCCAATCGGTGCAGGTATTCAGTTGAAGGCAAAATTCTAGCAATTTTTAGGGGTGCTCTAGTTTTGATGAAGGTTTCAGGCAAGGCGGCCTCTATATTTTGCAAGGTTCAACTATTACTACAGTAGTTTCTGTATTGTTGTCCAATTATGGTCTCTCTTGTCTATGGCATATGCAGTTGGGTCATATGAGTGAGAAAGAAATGACTATTTTGAGCGAAAGATGTCTTCTTGGTAGCGAAGGTATAGGTAAGCTTGTTTTTTATGATCACTGTGTATTCAGGAAACATAATAGAGTCAGTTTCTAAGGGATTCTTAATAATATACATTCTGATGTATGGGGTTCCTCAGAGGTTCCTTCTCATGGAGGTCAGCACTATATGTTGAACTTTGTTGATAATTTTTCTTGTAAAGTCTGGGTTTACATCTTAAGATACTAAAATGAGGCATTTTCGCTATCCAAGAAGTTCAAGGCCGTAGATGATAATCAGACTGGTACGGAGAGAAAAACTCAAGATTGATATTGGTCTTGAATTTTGCAGGTCTGATTTCAGTCTGCGCTATAAATGGGCATTAGCAGGGACAAAACACTTGTTGGAAAGTCATAATAGAATGGAGTTGCAAAACATATCAACTGAACTCTTCTTGAGAGAGCTCATTGTATGCTCTCAATTGCTGGATTATGGGATCGCCGTGATTTTTGGGTTGAGACTATTACTATTACATGCTATTTTATTAACCATTCTCTATGTTCATCCATTGATTTTCATATATCAGAAGAAGTTTAGTTAGGTAGTCCAGTTGATTATTCTATTTTGAGAAAAAAAATTTATGCCAATGTGAATAATAGAAGATTATTCTAAGAAATACATTCAAAGTAGGGATGTAACCTTTAATGAAAATGCAATAGTATCTACTAGAACATAAACTATTGTTTCTTCTACTAGCATAGGTGATCAGCAGAATGCTAGTGCGAAGATGGAGTTGAAGGGGTATCCTGATGCTCCTTAAGATGATTCTATCACTCAGTCCAACAATCATGTTTAGCATAAAGTGCCCAGTTCTAGCAACCCAAGTCCCAGTAAGCGTCAATTGGAGGATGATTATTCTATAGCCTGTGATAGACCATGAATGATTATTAGAATACATGCTTAATATGCTGATGCTGAAGATACTAGGTTGATTGCTTATGCCTGTGTAGTTGCACAGGAGATTATCGAAGGTATTGAACCTTCTCCCCATTTTGAAGTCATCTCCTATACTAGTTCCTACAATAGTCTCTTAGCTATCCAAGAAGGGACAACAAGTTTACATGAGAATAAGGCTTGTGATCTTTGTGAGCTATTTGAAGGCCAACGAGCCTTAAGTCCCAAGTAGATCTACCGTCATGAAGGCATTCCATTTTTGAAGATGTAAGGTGGAAAGCACATTCGGTTGTTCGTGGATACAACCATAAGGACGGTATTTACCTTGACGAGGTTTTCTCTCCTAATATCATCATACCTTGAGTACAGTCCTCCTTGTTTTCGTTGCTTTATCTCAATTAGAGTTAGAGCAACTTGATGTCAAAACTAACTTTCTTCATAGTAAGCTAGAGGAAGGGATTTATATGACGCAATGTGAGGGATTTGTTGTTCCTAAAAAGAACATTTTGTGTGTTGATTAAAGATGCCCTTGTATGAACTCAATCAAGCCCCTAAGCAGCGGATATATAAACACAACCACGCACACACATGCACATACACACAAATATGCAAACACATTCATACACACACACGCACACGCACACACACACACACATATATATATACATATATAAATATATATATATATATATATA
>JACYFF010003369.1:65024967-65043005 GCA_017589665.1 Selenicereus undatus
AGAACCCTTCTTTAGGTGAGATATTTTACTTTGGTGAGGACTTTTTTACGGATCCCTCTATATATATATATATATATATATATAAATGTAGACACACACACATATCTGTACTGGAGGGGTTCAGGTAAGAACCCTTCTTTAGGTGAGATATTTTACTTTGGTGAGGACTTTTTTTCGGAACCCCCCATTTTTAATCTAGGGGTTGAAATTGATAATTGATGTTTTTTTCGAAAAACTAAGCCTAACGAGGGAGGGTTGTAGCTGCTAATGAAACATTCATTTGCGCTTCCTCAATCTTTCTCTTCCCCTCACAGCTTCTCTCTCTAGCCGTTCTCTTCCTGGGCTAAGCCGGAATTTGAACACCGATAGGAAGTCTTCGCCGGTGGTTCCATTCTCTCTTTTCCCCTCACATGTTCCCTCTCTATCTTTTTCCAGCCACCTAGCACTGTGCAACCGTCGCTCTGCCCCTGCGCTCGCCGGCCAGTACTCGCCTTGCACTATCGAATACCAGTGGATCTACACTTGATAGGGACTGTGTCTTGTCGCCGACAATGCTCCGGTCCTCGATAGGTGGTGAGTGTCGATCCCCTCGGCCGTCAAATCTCAATCTGGGCAAAATTCATGGCTTTGAAAATGTGTTTGCTGTAATTAGGTCATGTTGGGTTGATTAGATTGCAAATTTTTTGGGTTAAGCGTCAGTTTGTAGTCTCTATCCCGTCTTCTCGCCTCTATCATGATGAACTTAAGGTTTAGATTTCAGACTTCGATTATAAAAATGGGTAAATTTAATTTGGTTTTTTAGGCTAAGTTTGGGATTGAAATTAGGCTTTGGACTTCAGTTATGAAGATGGGCAAAATCGTAATCTCCTATAATTTTCATTTCTTGTAAAGATTTTATGGAAGTGAACTTATAAAGTCGATCATCAGCTTGTCATGGTAT
Source organism: Selenicereus undatus (assembly GCA_017589665.1). Lineage (NCBI taxonomy): Eukaryota > Viridiplantae > Streptophyta > Magnoliopsida > Caryophyllales > Cactaceae > Selenicereus > Selenicereus undatus. The sequence goes on from JACYFF010003369.1 coordinate 65,025,908, forward strand.
TAGGCCCTTAGAAAATTTTGCCTTGTTAAATTTAATGATGAATTACTTCCAACCAAGGTGAATATTTTGACCAGGACTAATGTCTAGAGCAAGCCATATTTGTATTTTAGTATTTTGAAGATGAATGAATCCTTTGTCTATGCTCTTTTCCTTTAGTGTTTGATCTGGGATGTTTGACCCATGATGAAATTCGGGTTTAGGTTTTCGACTTCGGTTATGAAAATAGGCAAGTTTAATTTAGTTTTGTTGGCTAAGTTTGGATTTGAATCTTTGTCTATCTTTTCTAATTATCATGTTCAAAATTAGTTTGTAGTCTCTGTTATGACTGAGCAATTATTGAGTTATGATTGCCTGTCCCCCTGGCTTCTACTTTAAGCAAATGTCATGATTGTCAGGCAAGGAGTTGCTTGGTTGGCTCCATGAGCTGCATTCCTAGTCCATTCCTTGATTACTGAAGCTGCTATTATGCTTGTGATTGTCATAGATGTTGAACAACAGCATACGGAATTAACAAAATTCAAGTGAATGGGCATGTAAGCTTGAGTATTAATGTACATGTGGAGGTTACTGAAAATTGAAGTGAATGGGCTTATCTAAATTTAGTTTTGTTGGTAAAGATTTTGTTTGTTTTGAGTTATAGCCATATCCATTTGAGCTTCTGCCATGTTTTGAATGGGCAAGTTCCCTTTATGGCCATATATATTTGGTGCTCTGTGTTTGGTAATGTGAATGATTCTTGTGGACATATTGCTTTTGTTGCTTTTGTATATGCGCCTATTGGTAACATGAATGACATGTGCATTTGTAGGTCATAATATGGAAGTTATTAAAGAAGAGGTGGGACAACAAACGCCTAAAAAAATGTAGAAGTCCGGTGCAAGTTATCAAGGAATGGCTACCTTTATGTAAGGAAGAGGTGAAACCAAAAGTAAGATTACAATTCCATAACTTGGAAAAATGTGAGAAATTCTATAAATCTTACGCTCATCATGTAGGGTTTAGCATGCATAAATCCTCTTGCAAGAAAAGTGAAGGTGTGTACAAGTACAAGTATTATGTTTGCTCTAAACAAGGATTCAAACGAACTCCGACCAATGTGAACCCTAATCGAAAAGAGAAATTGACAAGGGAGATTGTCAAGCAATGGTTGGTCTTAGGAGGACTGGAAAGGGAAATATGAACTTTTTAGACTTCATGAAGGTCACACTCATGTACTTAGCACTCCTAGGAAGCGTCATATGCTCAATTCTAATAGGGGTTTAAGCAGTGTTCATCGAACTTTATTCAAGTCACTTACTCGTGCTAATATTGGCCCATCTAAGGGGCATCGTATCATTAAGAACCACATGGGTGGTTTTCAAAATGTGGGTCGTAGTAAGCAAGATTTGAAAATTTTTCAAAAGGACTTGAAAGCATTCATTGAGGACTATGATGCACAAATGTTTATTGAGAATTTTAAGAGAAAGAAAGAGGTGCATTCATCTTTTTATTTTGCATATGAATTAGAAACTGATGGTACATTAAAACATGTGTTGTGGGCTAATGTTGTTGCTAGATTGACTTATGCCCTATATGGTGATATTGTCTCCTTTGATACAACATATGATACTAATCGATATAAAATGATCTTTGTCCCATTCATTGGGTTGGATAATCATAGATTCTCTGTTACATTTGGGGCTGCATTTCTAGGGGACAAAAAAGCAGAATCATTTATGTAGGTGTTTGACAAGTTTTTATATGCAATGGGAGGTCACATGCCCTTTTGTCTCATTACTGATCATGATCCTACTATGAAAGTAGCAATTGCATTAAAATTTCATTCAACTACTCATAGGTTTTACCTTTGGCATATCATGAGAAAACCGTCTGAGAAAGTTGGCTGCTCTTTGAATAGTAATACTGAGTTTATCAATCGTTTCAAATTATGTGTATATAACTCAGAGACTACGCTTGAATGCAATATATTGTCTAAGAGTTTGGGTTGGAAAAGAATGAATGGTTGTCAAAATTATTTGACATTCGAGATATGTCGATACCTACCTAGTTTAGAGATTTGTTTTTAGGAGCAATGTTGAGGATTACTTCAAGATCTGAAAGCGGAAATTATTTCTTTAGCATTTTTACAAACCCCCATTTGGGTTTGGTTGAATTTTGGATGTGATTTGAAAGTGCAATAGAGTTACAAAGGCATGGTCAATTGCAATTGGACAATGAGAGCTCTTCTTCGAAGCCTACATCAAAGACAACCAATGATTTGGAGAGTCATGTAACTGAAATCTACACTTTTGCTAATTTTTATAAATTTTAAGATGAGTTTTGGATTGTTTGCATAGATTATGAAATTGATGATAACCAAGTGACAGAAGAGGGTCATGTGGTAACTGTTGTGGATAATGGTAATAGTAGAGGAGTGAAGGGACAAGTTCTATACAATCCCTCTAATCATGTGGCACATTGCTCATGCAAGATGTTTGAATATGAAGGAATCCTATGTCATCATATATTGTGTGTTTTGAAGGGAAAGAGTTTGTGTGAATTGCCAAACTATTACATTTCAAATAGATGTACCAAAATGGAGGGAAGTAAGCCCATATTTGATCTGAATGGTATTCTTTTAGAAAGGTGTTCTCAAATGGAGAATGAAGATAGGTTGATTTCAAATAATTGTTGGATTTTTTAGATTGTATGCAACTTGTGGGTACAGATCTCGAAAAACTCAGTATTGTTGGGAAAAGAATTTAGAATGTTCTAAAAGAATGGAAGGAGTTAGATGGTGGTACAAGTGAAGGCAAAACAAGTGAATTAGAATCACTTATTAGATCAAGTGCTCCTGAGCAAGTTGATCTTCTCCCACCAAAATATTATCATACCAAAGGAAGTGGTAAGCATATTAAAGGAGGGAAAGAGATAGCCATGGAGTAACAACAAAAAAGAATGTGACTTTGGCAAAACTTGTGGACAACAAGGCTATTATGATGGTCATAATTGTCCTTCGAGACTCTCTTCCTAATTTGAGGTACGAATAATTCCTTCTTTTCTATATGTGGTAAATGTTGCTTATATATGCTCTAATGAGATATACTATTTGTTTCAGGACAAACAAGATAACTACCATGGTTGTGGAGTTGACAACTATCTTAAATTGTAGCGAATTGGCTTTGGACAATGATTTGTGATAGTTTTAGTTATGACAACTGGAGTTGTACTTGACTACTATGTCAATGTTTTATGTATCTTACTAAATTAATTTGTATTTGACTACGGTTTTATTATCGAATGTTATGGAGTGTGTTTTAATTATTTGGTGTTTTTAGCACTTGGTGTAAAACTATTGGATTTTACTATCAAAAGTTATGGAGTATGTTTTATTGTCGAAAGTTAATGGAGTATGTTTTTAGTTTATTCCAAATTGGTCTTCAAAATTATTTGATTTTGGTATGCATGATTACATTCTATAAATAACATATAAGAACCTATGTGGGACTCAAACTGACATCTCCCATGTTATTGCACGGTGTTGTTACTGTTTGAGGTAATAGGTTATCAATTGTGCCAAAAAAGTATCATGCTTATGCTTGTTGAGTCATTAATATGATTAATTCATAGCGACTACAGGATCACAAAATTCCAATAAGAAGAAACAAGGTTACAAATATAATCATAAAATCAATATCCACTAAGTGATCTTAGCATCATATATACTCATACAAATTTCTAATCAAATAACATGAAACAACCAAAGACCCTATAAACCTTGGCACTTGTATGTTTTTTGACAGTGAACCTTATAACTCAAGTAGCTTTTTGGGAAGGTCCTTGGACACAATATTACCACCATTGTAACCATTTATAAGCTACTTCGCAATTTTTGATCTCCACTCCAAGCTATCCTTCTCTTGCTTACGATCATGAACCGCCCTGTCAGAGTAATTCAGCATTGTACCCAAAGGATGTGTACAAGTTCTGTAACTTAGGATGTGTAATTGCATTTTCAACTGAAACACTCCATGAGAACTAAACAACAAAATATTTTCCACAGTACCACTGCAGGCTTTCCCAACTAAAACCAACAAAGTCCTTCCTCATAGATCTCCTATAGTTGCAGGAAACAAACAACCTTCACCAAGCACCTCATGGCTCAAACATCCCAGATCAAACACCCAAGGAAAAGAGCATAGACAAAGGATTCATTCATCTTCAAAATACTAAAATACAAATATGGCCTACTCTAGACATTATTCCTGCTCAAAATATTCACCTTGCCAGGCAGCAATTCATCATTAAATTTAACAAGACAAAATTTTCTAAGGACCTAATATCATAATATGCATATGATCGACTTCATAACTTCACTCCCATAAAATCTTCACAAGAAATGAAAATTATAGGAGATAGTGATTTTGCGCATCTTCATAACCGAAGTCCAAAGCCTGATTAAAACTCCAAACTTAACCAACAAAACTAAATCAAATTTGCCCATTTTCATAACCAAAATCCAAAACCTAGCCCTAATTTCATCATGATAGAGGTGACAAGATGGGATGAAGACTGCAAGTAGATGCTTAACCCACAAAATCTGCAATCTAATCAACCCAACATGACCTAAATACAACAAACTCATTTTCAAAGCCATTAATTTTTCCCAGATTGAGATTTGGGGGAGGGGCCTAACACTCACCGCCTGTCGAGGACCGGAGCACCGTCGCAGAGATGACGCACTCCCTATCGAGTGCAGATCCGCCAATATTTGGCTAGCGCGAGTATGCCCGGTGAGCACAGGGACAGAGCGACGATTGCACACTGGCAGGACGCTGGAGAGAGCTAGAGAGGGGAGTTGCGAGGGGAAGAAAGGGAATGGAATTGCTGGCGAAGAGTTCCTACCGGCGTTCGAATTCTGGCTTAGCCCAGGGAGACAACGGTTGGAAAGAAAAGGTGTGAAGGGAAGAGAGAGACTAAGGAAGTGTAAATGAACATTTCATTAATAGCTACCCCCTCCCCCATTAGGCTTTTTTTTAGAAAATAAAAAATAAAATAGATTATTAATTTCAACCCCTATATTTAAAATGGAGGTCTGTGACGAAAAGGTCTTACCAGAGTGAAAGATCTCACCTAAACAAGGGTTTTTACTTGAACCCCTCCCATATATATATATATATATATATATATATATATATATATATATATATATGTAGATTCTCTAGATTTCTCTCATGCTCTTAAGAGAGCTGCCATGGCATGAGGACGAAGGAGAGGAAGGTCACGAACGATAGCATCAAGTAGCCTAAATTGTCTCCAAACTGAACAAATAGCAGAGGACCTACCACAGAAGGAACAAGAATCCATCTAAGAGGAGGTTTTGGCAGAGGAAAGCAATGACACAATAAACCTGGGGGTCGAGTAAGTCGAAAATCAGGTATTCACTACAAGCTCATATATAAGCTTAGTTGACCCCAGTGAGGGAATCGATCTTAAGTATGTCTCTGCTGAGGTCTTCTATGGCAAACGAATTGCAAAAATTGACAAAGACGATGTGGAAACTGAAATTGAATACTAGGGAAACTCGGTGATTTGCTCTATTTTAGGGTCTAATCTCCCATTTAAAGTCATCCAAGGTTTTATAAAATGTATATGGATAGCATTTGAGCTTGACAAAATTATACAAATATGAAAGGGTGTCTTCCTGGTGCGATTTGTGAACATTCAGGACAAGATCATAGTAGAAAAACGAGGAGTTTACTATTTTGATGCTAAGCCTATTTTGGTCAAGGGCTAGAACCCCCAAATGGATATTCAAATAGAGAACATTAAATCCTTGCCCATTTGGGTGTAACTCCTAGATTTGGACATTAAATATTAGGGGAGTGGAAGCCTCAGCAAAATAGGGAGTAGTCTGGGGATCCCTTTGAAAACTGTCAAGTATACCAAGGAAAGAACCATGATCAAGTATGCAAGGATTCTAATAGACATCTCACTGGAAGGATCATTTCCAGATTACATTGATTTTTTCAATGAAGAGGAGGTTCCAATAAGGCAGCAAGTGATCTATGAATGGAAGCCTATCAAATGCTCCCACTGCATGATGTTTTTCCATGAGGAGGTCAACTGCAGGAAGAAAAATAAATCAAGGACTGAATGGAGGCCAGTACAAAAGGATGCACAAGAGGCAACCAATGGAGAGCCTGCAGTGCAACATTTAGAACATACTCCTACTGCACATGAAGGGTTTACTCAAGTATCAAAGAAAGCTACAGCTCATCACCCTATACAATCTGCAGATCATATGATTCCTAAGCTTGCTAACCCTTTTCATGCATTGAATATGTCAGGTAATGAGGGCTTACTGCCAAGAAGAGGGGGTGGCCACTCAAATGGATAACATTGTCTTATGGAACATAAAAGGCCTTAACTAACCTAATAAACAAGAGGATCTTAGGGCTTTTTCGCATACCAATAAAGTAGGCCTGAATTGGCTTGATGGAAACCAAAATAAAGATGAAGAATGATGGCAAAATAGTAGCAAGAGCATTCACAAGGTGGAAATAGGAGAATAATATAACCCCTACCACTAAGGGGAGGATATGGATTGCTTGGCACCCCAGAGAGCATGAGGTACAAGTACTGGGGAAGACTGACCAAATTTTACACAGTTATGTTACTCAAATGAGCACACACAAGAATTTTTTTCTCACTTTTGTATATGGCATGAATCATGACCATCAGAGGCTATCAATGTGGGATGATCTACTGAAGATTTCTCAGTAAATGAAGGAAACATGGTGTATTATGGGGGACTTTAATGCAATCCTCTATAAAGAAGACAAAAGAGGGGGGGATATGACGCAGGACAAGGAAATCAAGGAGATGGCAGATTTCATGGAGATGGGAGATTTACAAGAAATGAGATGGGGTGGAGCATGTTATTCTTGGACAAATAGAACCAATTGGAGCAGGATTGATAGGGCATTAATCAATTTTCATTCATATAAGGTATTTGATTTCACACAAAATTAATACATTACTAATGGACTCTCTGATCATTCCCCTATACTGGTGCATTTCCCCACTTCAACTAAACCAAGAAGCAGATTTCAATTTTGTGAAATGTGGTGTAAACACCAAAACTTTACCAAGATAGTAAACTCAATTGTCTCCCCTATATCAAACAGTCCACTAAGACAATTGAGAGCGGTCCTGGCAAACCTTAAGAGTAAAATTCAGCAAGCTCAACAGAGACAACTTTGCAGACTTGAGAGCCCATAATGAAAAGGCCAGAAAGGATCTCACCACTCTTCAGATGAAGCTTCAAAATAACCCAGGGGACACCACCCTTTGCTAGGCCGAAAAAGACCTCAAAAGCAAGTATAATGAAATTCTTTCTTCTTGCCTGGCCATGATACAGCAACAATGCAAGTTTGAGTGGATTAATTATAGAGATGAAAGTACTAGGATATTCTTTGCTAAAGCCAAGCAAAGGAAACTAGCTTCTTACATTTACCGGATCAAGGATACAAATGGTGAAATAGTTGAAGGATTTGACCAGGTTGGGATGGCAATGCAAAACTTCTACAAGGCTCTCCTTAGAGAACAAGGCACAACAAGGCACCTGATTGATCCAGAAGTAGCTCAACAAGGGCCAGTTTTATCTAAAGACCAACAAATGCTTATGTGCAAGGAAGTCTCAGACATGGAGATTAAAGAAGCAATTTTCTCAATCCCAAACTTCAAGTCACCAGGGCCTGATGGGTTTATCGACAAAGCCACATGGCAGAAGCTAGAGCCCCTGGTATGTGCTGCTGTGAAGGAATTTTTTACTAAAGCGACCAAGCCAAGCTATATTAGTGAAACAAAACTGATAATGCTTCCTAAAGTGCCACATCCTCATATTGTAGCTGAGTTTAGACCTATCTCCTGTTGCAATGTCATCTATAAAATCATTTCAAAGCTCTTGCGTAAGAGAATCAAGGAGGTGCGGCCTTCACTTATAGACCAGAGCTAAGGGGCCTTTGTCAAGGGGAGAGAGCTTCTTTACAATGTGTTGATTTGCTAGGACTTGGCAAGGGGTTATCAAATGAAACTCATATCACTAAGATGCATACTGAAAATGGACCTCCAAAAAGCTTTTGATTCTATCCATTGGGCGTTTCTCAAGGAGTTTCTCACAGCATTGAAATTCCCCCTCATTTTCATGAAATGGATACTGGCTTGTGTATCATCGGTCACATTTTCTATTCACATAAATGGCATTGATGGTGAGAGATTTACTACATGGAAAGGTTTAAGGCAAGGGGATCCTTTATCTCCCTTGGTGTTTGTCATTTCTATGGAATACCTCTCCAGATTACTTAAGATTTCCAACAGGCATGAAGGTTTCAAGTAACACCCTTACTACAAATCAATTGGGCTCACACACTTGATGTTTGCAGATGATTTGCTTCTTTTCTGTAAGGTTGATCCGACCTCCCTCTATTTCTTAATGAATGCCCTCACATCCTCCAGTGAGACTGTAGGGTTGAGGACAAATTTGCAGAAATCTCAAATTGTTCTGGGGGGCTGCAATCCTAGCCTGCAACAGCAGTGTCTATAGATAACATGGCTAAGGGATAACAACTTTCCCCTGACCTATTTGGGGGTCCCAATTACAGCTAGTCGACTTTGTTCATGCCAAAAATGAGCTATTTTTAAGGTACTTTTACACATGTTTTATGCTCAGTATAATCATATTTTAAATATTTTTATCTGATTTTATTTTGTTTTGCGGGTTTAGAATAATTTCGAAAAAATGCCAAAAAATGTGAAGAAAATAGTGAAAAATGGCGAAAATTGAAGAATGGGTCGAATTGAAATGAACCAACCCAAAGCAAATTGAAAAGAACCGCCCAAGAATTAAAAAAAAAACCGGTCCAAAAATAAACTGGTTCAGGCTTAATAACCCCCTCCTAATGGAGGTCCATCCACGGAGTCCAATAATGTTCAAATGATCCAAAACAATCAAGAATCAAGTCCAAGTGCACGGCCATAAGTTGTTTAATGAAGAATGTTCAAGTTGATGCACTCGGTTATTCACCCGGATTCTTACCCGGGTTTTGCTACTTGATTTGTCAAGCATAATCCAAGTTTAAGCGTTTATTTTTTGGTGTTCTTACAAGTTTAAGGTATTATCTTTCATGTCCAATTAGAATTATCATATTTGGAGTTCATTTGGTTAAGGAACGAAGCTAATTTTCAATCCAATGCTGTTTTGCACCCGATTTTGCACGGTTTGGGTATTCAGCCTTTTTCAAGGGTCAAATATTGTCCAAATTCTTTGATTCAAAATGTTGGGTATTCTAGACATCTTAAGGTTTCCTTCCATGCAAGGAAATCCCAGATTACTCAGCATTTGAGGTGTCAACTCAGCAGAATAAAACCAGGCAGAAACGGGCACCTAGACACCCGGTTGCTTAGCTAGGTGGTTTTCCTTGCTAGGTGGGTTTGCTAGAGGTGTGTGCTTGCCTAATTGGTCATTTTGAGATGCTTAGTAAGCTTCCACCCAGCCACACATGAGCAAGACACGTGGATCAAGAAGAAACCTCCATTTTGCAAGCTATGAACCGGCCACTCAAGCAACACATGGCAGCCTTGCACTCTTTAGCTTTTTGAGGTGGCTTTCATGAGGAGATTTCCTCCCTAGAGAGGAAATTGAGTCACCAAGGTTCCTTAATGCTTAGGAAAGGTTTTTAAGAGTGTAAACTTGTGTTTTGTACCTTAAACTTTCGGCTTATGCTTGTTTAAGCTCTAACCGTGTACTAAATAGCTTAAGTTAGTTTAATGACTTTCCTAGCTTAGAAGGAAAACTCCTTTCGTGTATTTTGAAGGTCATATAAAAGCCTTAGTTGTTCATTTTGTATGATATACTTGACTTTTGAATTAAGAGAAAAGACTTTGTGTCTTGAGTTTCCTTTAAACACTTTCCTTGCTTATCTTAGTTTAGGCCGACCTAAGTGGTGATCAAAGAGAGTCTTAATCCTTGGTTATGTGGTGTATCTTATCCTAATCCAAGATTAAGAGCCCTAAGCTAGTAATTAGTGGTGTATCTTATCTAATCATCTAGTTTAGTACTATCCAAATTCTCTTGAAAACACTTGCAGTTCTTTAAGATAGCTTCAGGTTCTCTTCAAGCCGTGAGCTCTCTTAAGTTCTAACTTGTGTTCTTCTTCTATTCGTGCTTCCCTTTGCATGCTTCCATCACCTCCCCCTCTTAATCCGTTCACTCTCTCTCCTCTACCCCGAAGCTCCATCCCATAACCCTGAAACCCGAAACTCCTGCTGCTCCATACCCATCCTCATCTCGTCTCCCTCTCTCTACCTGAATTCTCTCTCTCTTCGAAACGCTAAGCCACCATAGCTAGCACACCACAATTACTGTCCCCATCTTCGCCATCCACGATACCCAAGCAATCGACGGCTGAGTTTCAAGGAAGCTCGGCATAAAATCAAAGCAGCTGACGCTATTGAAGGAGGCTAGGTAATTCTTAGGGTTAGGTTAGATTTAATTTAATTTTAGGTTAGTTTTAATTTTGCTTTCGTTCCAGCTATTCGAATTTTAGGGTAAATTTCGGTTTTAGGGTTTAATGTTAGAGTCAGTTTTTGGGTTCGAATTCCATGTAATTATGCTATAATTTTGAGCCTTCAGTAGCAATCCACAATTTTGGTTTGATTTTGTGAAAATTGGATGGGTTTCAGGAAGCTTCGATTTTCTTTCCCCCTCCCTTGTTCTATTCATGCGTGGCTGGAACAAGGCTATGGGTTAGCTATGGTGTTGTTGAATGATCTGTTGCCAAGTTAATCGTTGACTACTTTTTTAGGTTTGCCCTCTTGCCCTTGATTTCTTTGTTTCCGGTTTTGAATTATGGCTCTGTTTCTCTTTTTTTTTTCCATTGAATCTATGCCCTGAAGTTTAGTAGTTTGTTCTCTTTAGCTGAACTCTGATCGATTGATTATGCTTTGGTTGATTTTGGTTTAGTTTGATTTTGTTTAGATGATCATGTTCTGAATCTATGCTCTGCTTAATTTGGTTGGCTGAGTCCAAATCCCCTTCCCCTGCATCTATTTCGGTTCTTTGTTCTTAGCGAATAAAGGGGTTCAATTCAGCTTTTGCTTTGGTGGGCATTATGAGGTAGTTAGTTCATTTGTTCCTTCTGTCTGTGTTGATTCATGTTTTGATTATGAAGGGTTGTGCTAGTTTTGCTATTGCTCGACTAGCACTTTGCTCTAATCTTCTCTGCTGAGTCAGTTGCCTACTCGAAACTGACAATGCAAATAGCTTTGGCCTTTCATAAATTTCATTAAGTCAGATTTGCTTTAGGTTGGCTGGTTGTTTTGGGCTAGACAGTTTGTTGATCAGTACTTTATTTTGTTAAGTTAGATTTGATCAACTTTCCTTGTTTTGTTGGTTGTCTGATATGGATTTGTTTTTGGTTGCTGTTTTCTTTAAGTTAGATTTTATTAAGTATGTTCTATTGGCTTTAAGATAAGTTGACGATTAGATAAGTGCTTGTTCGTGACCTTAATCTCAACCTCGTCCCCAGGACACGACCCTCAAGTACTACGACATCAGTCGTACACTTGTGGCCTTCCTCTTTTTCAGTTTACCGTATCTCTCTCAATTTTTCTCAACAATTTTTTGCGCCATTGCCGGTGACAACGGCATAAGATTAGGTCATATTTTCATTTTCGGAGCTATTTTCTTATTTCGTTGCTTTGATTTGTCTATTTCGTTTATTAGTGATTGTTTGTTTAAATGATGTGTTTTGGTCATTTAGTTACTTTATTTTCGTATCTGTTCTTACTTTCTTTATTTTGGTATCGATTGTTACTTAATTTAAACGTTTCTTCAAAACAATTGAAAAATCCAAAAAAAATTTGAAAAATCCTAAAATCCAAAAACATTTGAAAAAATTTCAAAAATCACAAAAAAAATGGGAAAACTTAAAATCCAAAAACATTTGAAAAACAAACCACAAAAACATTTTCAAAATTCTAAAAAACCCAAAAAAATTGAAAAATTAAAAACCCCTAAAAATTGAAAAACTCTAAAATCAAAATGTCAGTTTTCAATTTCTCACAATTTGAGCACGAGCCTTTTTAAAATTATTTTTCAAGGCTTAATGATTATCCTGCTCAACTTAATCATAATTTTCAAAAATGGAAAATTTGTGAGGTCATTATTGAGGGTCTAAATGTTGACTTAAGGAATTATATTAAATCAATTTGTCCTGGAGGTTTAATAAAGTTATTATCTAAAACTTAAAATGAAGTTTGGGATTTCTTTGAACAATTAGCTTGGGAACCCTATACGTTTGAACAAGCTAATGAGACTTTTAGATACCCGACTCATGGAGAGTATGATTTTCATGCTAATTCTTACCGTTTAGATCACTTTGTGAATTCCTATGACTCATATGACTATTATATGCCTCCTATGTTGAGTGACTATTATGAATCTCCTGATCAGGATGCTTATACGTGTCCTTATCATGATTATATTGATGCTACATGTGCAAGTTTTGAAAAGAAAATTTATGATATGACTGATCAAATGATAGAGACAATGAAAGTGAGAATTGCTGAATATTCTCAATGTTTTGACCAAAATAGGGACACTTCTAGTGAGATTGATTCTAGTTTAGGATCTCCCAAACCTGACATTAGTCTCTACGAGGATTTTGAACCTTCTTATTTTGCTAGGCCTGATTTGAATGAAAACATGTCTTTGCCTAACCTAGAACAAGAAAGTGACCTCCCTATATCTCTAACAACAGACCTTGCACCTTGCATTAGCTCACCCAAAAATGTCATTGAAGATATCTTAGTCGACTTACCCACCACTTTGAACGACTTTCGTGAATTAGAAGTGGGTAAACAATCTGATCTTGATAGTGAGTTAGAAATAAGCATCGCATCTTGAATTGAGCTTTATGATTGAGATGATTCAAAAGACATTTCACAGGAGCTATGTAATGAGGCGACTGCACCCACTATTTTTGACTTTGATGATGATATTCTTTGTGCAGAATATGAATCTTTTTCATATAGGCTTGATGTTACTGAAGGTCTTGATGTAGATTTTCATATTGAATATGAAACATTCTCCTTTGAACCTGGCATTCCTGACCTTCTATTTAAATTAGATGATAATACTCTGCATATAGATTATGAATCTTTTTGCGGGTTCGATGTCAATATGAGTTTGAATAAGGATTTCTGTGCTGAATATAAATCATTTTCTGTTGATCCTGTCCAAGCTGACCTCCTTCTTGAATATTGCAGTTCTTCCCTTCCCCCTCTTATTTCTTCTTTAGGCCTTCCCGAGTCTACTTCTGTCGAGTTTGAGACTTTTGTGCTTGATACTCCTCGTTTAGATCAGACTTGTGTTGATGATGGCACAACTAGACTCAAGAATCACTTTGAAATACAGGACTTGACTTTAGGCCATCATTTGAGCTCTGACTTTCATATTTTCTTTGATTGGCCTTGTTTTGGTCCTCTCCCTTCCCCTTTTAGAGATGTGAGATTTCATTTAGATTATTCATATCACTTTAGATGGTTTATGTATTCATATAGTCATATCTTCATTAAACCATTGACTTGTGCATCTAATTTTACTTATACACATCTCTCTTCTGATTGGGCTGAGAGCTTTGATAAGCTCAAAAGAGCGTTGAGTTGCATTGAATTTATGCATCTTATTTGGGTTACAATTCTTGTTTCTTACTATTTGCATTTCTGCGAGGATTATGCCCGTATGTTTGATAAGCTATCATGAGCGTTGGTTGGTTTTGATATGAGTAGCTGCTCATAAGTTGTGGTGGAGTGGCTGATACTCCATACGCCTCATAGTTTGGGTACAATCCGTATCCAACCTGGTATGATCGTTCCAACCTTCTTTTCTTTTCCATTTGTTTTGTTTTTTTTTTGTACTTAGTTGTAAATAATTAGGACTGTGAATATACGAGTGATCGATTTTGAGGAGCAATTTGGGAAATGTTGAGCCATGTGGGCTATGATCACCCTTGGTTCTGTTATGATTCTGTGAATATTTGTTAGTTGTTGATATTTAGGATTGTGAGTAGTTGTGAATATTTTGGGATTGTTCTTGTGTGTGTTTAAGTTCCCTTGTTTGGTTACCTTGATTTTGTGCTTTGTTTCCTGGTTATGTGTTTTGTTTAGTTTAGCAAGTTTTAGTTTTTGTCTAATAGTTTCTTTAAGTTCCCTTTTTGGTGTTTTAGTGGCTTTGTTTTCGTCTTTCCTTTTGTTTTTCTTTTCTTTTGCCTTTTGTCCCGTTTTAGGTTTCTTTTGGTTTAGTTTGGGATTTAGTAGGCCCTTGATTTTGGTTTTGTGTTTGGTTTTGTGAATATGTGCCTTTGCTTTTGTTTTGGTGTCGATTTTGGCTTTCTTTTGTGATTTTGTTTATCTTGACTTTTGTAAATATGTGTGTGTTTTGTTTTTGATTATTGGTGGTGTTCTAATTGTATATATTTGTGGTTTACGGTTGTATAGCTGATGTGCTTGCTTTTTAGTACCTTAGTTCCCACAATGTGGACATTGTGAAGTTTTGGTGTGGGGGTGAGATGAGGTGCTTATTTTTGAAAATTTTTGAAGATTTTCATTGTTTTTGGGAACATGTGTACTTCTTCAGATTGGCTTGAATCCTCTTTGCTTTATTTATTAGCGTCTATATAAGTAGGATGTGCATGATAAGTCTCCAACCTCAAATGTGACATTCTAAGCTCTAGTTCTAACTTCAGTTGTTCATTATAAGTTGTGTGATCCAATCCTTATTTATTTCTTTCATCATTATCTTTAGATCTTAGGTTTCCATGAATGATTATCCCACTAGCTTGTGACATGATCACTTTGAAAATTTTTTGAAGAAAAAGTGTATTATGAATAAAAGAATGAAAGAAAGAAGAAAGAAAAATAAAAGAAATAAAATTTGAAATGACAAGTATCCCTTTGAGGCATACGCTACTGGGGGTTACCCTTTGAGGCACGTGCTACTGGGTGTTACCGTTTGAGGCAATATTGCTACTGAGAAAGCTTGCTTTCAAAGTCAGTATGATAATAGTGTAGTTGTGTTAGTCAAGTGGGATTGAGTCTAATTCTGGTAAATCTGAGCTCTGAGATGGTAATACACTTGCACACGAGCACCAGAATGGATTCAGAATCTTTATGATCAATTGGTGAAAAGTTAGTGCTCTGATGTCATTTTTTTAAGTACATTTTATGTATATGCAGATCAATAATTGAGTACATGAGTGATTTAGCTGATTAGAATATGTGCATATGTTTTCCAAGTTTTGTACATATTAGTTTTGAGAAAACCCAAAAAGATTTTCTTTATTTTTGAAATAATTTTGTGAGTATTTCACTTGGAAACCCTCACGAGACCTTACTCGTCCACTTGGGAGACCGAGGGGTTTAAAAGGCTTGTTGAATACTCTAAATGCAACCGTGATTCCTACGATAATGATTTAGGATTTCTTTATCATATTTTCTATTTTTTTTAGTTAGTTTAATTTGTTTTACTCGATGATGAGCAAAATCTTGGTGTGGGGGTATTTGTTCGTACCAAAAATTAGCTATTTTTAAGGTACTTTTACACCTGTTTTATGCTCGTTATAATCATATTTTTAAGATTTTTATCTGATTTTATTTTGTTTTGCAGGTTTTGAATAATTTTGAAAAAATGTCGAAAATGTGAAGAAAATAGTGGAAAATGGTGGAAATTGAAGAATGGGTGGAATTGAAATAAACCGATCCAAAGCAAATTTAAAAGAACTGGCCCAAGAATTAAAAAAAAAAAAAACAGTCCAAAAATGAACCGGTTCAGGCTTAATAACCCCCTCCCCCTCTTAATCCCTTCACTCTCTCTCTCCTCTGCCCCGATGCTCCATCCTAGAACCTTGAAACCCGAAACCCCTGCCGCTTTATCCCCATCCTCATCTCCTCTCCCTCTCTCTACCCCAACTCTCTCTCTCTCTTTGAAACGCCAGCACATCACGCCACGCCACGCCACCATAGCCAGCACACCACAATTGCTGTCCCTATCTTCGCCACCCACGATACCCAAGCAATCAACAGCTGAGTTTGAAGGAAGCTCGGCATAAAACCGAAGTAACCGATGCCATTGAAGGAGGCTAGGTAATTTTTAGAGTTAGGTTAGTTTTAACTATGCTTTCGTTACAGCTATTCAAATTTTAGGGTAAATTTCGGTTTCCGGGTTTGATGTTAGAATGAGTTTTTGGGTTCGAATTTCTTGTAATTATGCTATAATTTTGAGCCTTCAATAGCAATCCACAATTTTGGTTCCATTTTGCGAGAATTGGATGGTTTTTGTGAAACTTCGATTTTCTTTCCCCCTCCCCTGTTCTGCTTATGCGTGGCTATAACAAGGCTATGGGTGACCTTTGGTGTTGTTGAATGATCTGTTGCCAAGTTAATCGTTCACTGCTTTTTTTGGTTTGCCCTCTTGCTCCTAATTTCTTTGTTTCCGGTTTCGAATTATGGCTCTGTTTCTCTGTTTTTTTTTTGTTTTTTTTTTTTGCATTGAACCTATGCCCTGAAGTTTAGTAGTTTGTTCTCTTTACTTGAACTCTGTTCGATTGATTATGCTCTGGATGATTTTGGTTTAGTTTGATTTTGTTTAGATAATCATGTTCTGATTTCTGAATCTATGCTCTGCTTTATTTGGTTGGCTGAGTCCAAATCCCCTTCCCCTGCCTCTATTTCGGTTCTGTGTTCTTAGCGAATAGAGGGGCTCAATTCAGCTTTTGCTTTGGTGGGCATTATGAGGTAGTTAGTTCATTTGTTCCTTCTGTCTGTGTTGATTCATGTTTTGATTGTGAAAGGGTTTTGCTAGTTTTGTTGTTGCTCGATCAACACTCTGCTCTATTCTTCTCTGCTGAGTCAGTTGCGTGCTCAAAACCGACAATGCAAATAGCTTTGGCCTTTCATAAATTTCATTAAGTTAGATTTGATTTAGGTTGGCTGGTTGTTTTGGGCTAGATAGTTTGTTGATCAGTACTTTATTTTGTTAAGTTAGATTTGATCAACT
>JACYFF010003369.1:65043405-65058362 GCA_017589665.1 Selenicereus undatus
TATATATATATATATATACATATATATATGTATATATGTATGTGTGTCTGTGTGTAGGTGGGTAGGGGGTGTGTGTGTGTGTATGTGTGCAATCATAAGGGTGCTACTCCAATCGGATGGGCTTCTTCAGAGCATGACCAGGATGACACAATTGTAACTGTGAGGTATGAATGAACGGACATGATTTGGTGGAGGTCATGTGTCCTTTATGACACTCTTGACTGTCCCCCCGCCCCCCTTTGCTCAAAATTTTGTTCTGTTTCTTCTCGTCTTTGTCATTGCTCTCAATTTCCTCAAGCTTTCGCTTAGATTTCATGCGAAATTTTCTTGAATGGGCAGTGTTTGTTTTGTGAGGTGATTTTCGTGCCAAGGATTGGCGTTCGTAGCTTCTTTTTTGGTAATTTGTTACTAGTTGTTCGCGTTTTTTCACTTTAGTTAGGGTTTACCTTATTCATTTAGTATTTATTTGGCTATTTTTGGCCTGGTTTTCTAGTATAGATTGACGTCTTGGGCAAGATCTTGGGTTCCTAGGTATGTTTGTTGCATTTTTTGCTATTATCGGATAAGTTTTTATGGAGTTAATTTTTCTATGTTATCTGAATTTTCTTCCTTTTTTGATTTAAATGTCTTGAATTTTATAGTTGAATTTACAATATTGAATGTCAATTTGTTGTTTTCGTGTTTTGCTAAAAATGCTTTTATAATTTGTAATCACTATATACGTAAATAGTGGTCAATACGAGTAATATTCGTGATCATTTAAATAGTTTTATATTTTTCTTCTCTAATTGTTTGTAAGTCAGGCAAATTGCATTTGTTTGACCCTAGTCAGTTCTGAGTTTGATGTCGTTTTTGCTTGGACTTTGTTTTCATTGCGATGTTTGTAATCAATAGACATTTTATTAGTGATCAATACTTTTGTTATTAGTGATCGCTAGGGATAAGACTAGTGATATGTTAAATACATGTTCATTTTTTGGGCAATTCCTTGTATCGTTTAACTTTTGTGTTGTTGGTAATCAATGGAAATGTTATTAGTGATCAATGAGTTTATAAATGTCTTAAAAAACTATTGACTTTTTTGCAACTGCTAGTGGAATATATTGCTTTTGATGTTGGCGATCAATAGTTTTCTTATTAGTGATCATTTGTCATCTGATTAGTGATCTCTTAAATAAATGGTTAGTTTTTTTACAATTGCTTTTATAGCTTAGTTCTTGTGTTCTTGGTACTTAAGAGACATGTTGTTACTGACCCTTAAATTTTGTGATCTCTTGGATAAGTGTTTGCTTATTTAGAGTTGTTTATATAACTTCCCGCTTCTATTGCTGCTGATTAATAAAGTTGTTATTAGTGATCTATAGATTTTTGATTGGTAATCGATTATTAGAGTTTAGTCCTTGTGTGTGGATGATGATTAGTATATGTGCTATTGGTCATCAATAGATATGTTATTGGTGATTAATACTTATGTGATGAGTGATAAATAGAGTTATAGATTAATGATCACCTAACTTAAGTTGATTTTTTGTCTTTGTATGGATTATCTACCAAGTGATCAAGAGTCATGTTTTTGTTTATCAATAATGTTAGTGGCCACTTAAATTGATATTTAGTTATTTAAGTTGTTGGTTAACATTCATTGCTTGTGTATATTGATCATTAGAGATACTATTTGTGATCAGTTGGCATAAGATTGGTGATCGGTTTACTTAAAGTTTGAATTTTTGTCAACATTGCTTCCAATTCAACCCTTTCATGGGTGATGATTAGTACTGAAGTGATCAACATTGATGCTATTCTCTTCATCAGTTTACAATTCAGTGATTGTACAGTAATTGACCAATACTCATGATTAGTGATTAGCTAACATATCTATTCTTTAAAAGAATGTAGAAAGATGTTGACAAGACAGTTTCTGCTACAAGTAATTGGCATTGGCTTACATAATTTTATCATTGTCATGGATTTTATGTGCACAAGTATAGGGAGAATAAAAATCTTTACAAGATATGAGACAAAGCGAAAGTAAGGATTTCAACACTGGTGTTATGATGGAGGCTGTTGCAAAGCTTCATAGTGCTCATATGAAGTTTGCAAAGCTTCAGCCGAAACAACCACCCAACAAAGACAATGGAGGGCCTTCATTCAGCCCCACACTTGTACTTAGTCAACCAAACAATGAAGCTTCACTTCTAGCAACCATGTTTATGGCAGATGCAAGCATCAGTATGGATAGGAAGAGCAGCATGAGGATGTACTAATGGGTCAAGCAAAGTAAAAATTGAAGATGGATGACATCATTCCTTCATTCAGTCTAGGATTGAGACTGAATCAATCGAACAGTTGAAGTCCAGTTCCTGTAAGGACATCCATGCCTGATCCAAACATTCCTAGTGAAACGGAAAATAATAATGAGGATGATGATGATAATGATGGTGCTCAATTGAGATTCCCCTTGAGGAATACTTCTTAGGCAAACTGTGACTTGAGTATCAAGAAATCACCTGAGAACAAGTACAAAGTACGGGAGAAGAATTCCCTTAAAAAGGGTAAGGTGAGGAAGACCACCATCAAGATTAAAAAGCCTATTACACAGTAGAGCATTAGCTTAAAAGATCTATCTCCTCACGCTGTCAAATAGCCACCACAACAGAGCAAGCAGGCAGCATCATTGAATGCTCTTGGTAAGTAACCCTGGGGCAAAGAAAAAATAAAAATGGAGAGCACTCTACCAACCAAAGATGGAGGTGCCAAATAGATGTAGCCTTCTATGCATGATGAAGGTGCCAAGCAAAAAGCTAAACTTGCTGATGCAAAACCAACTAGTTCAGTAGTAGAAGCAAGCATTAAAAGCACAAGGACCTAAGAAACAGACTGATGGTAAGAAACCAACATTGTCTGATAAGGGTAAGCCCAATGTGCAAAGTAGTAGCGACCCACAAATAGCGAGTACCCCGCTGCTAAATAGGCAATCGAGCAAAAGAAAGAAAGTGTGTGAGCTGAGGGTGAGCATAAAACAATTGATGTAATAAGCCCAAAGTTCCACCAAAGAAGAAGCCTAAACCTAAAGCAAAGAGATAGATTCAGGCTGAGAAAGATGATGAGAAGGTTGTGGTTGCTACCATAATTCATGCAAAGGTGGAAGAAGTAGGGCCATTGGCTGGGATGAGGAAACGATAGCTCGAAAAGCTCCCCCTAGCTTACTGCTCGTCGTATGTCATCCCCCTCGCAAACTTAGACAACAAACTATCTGAAGATGAGGAGCTTATCTCTGAGTATGTTTTTGGCAATGTTGAAGATGTGGATAAGATGTAATATCTCTAGTCAATCCCTATATGATAAGTGTATTGGGTGTTTAATGATCAAACGGTATATGTTTGGGGAACAGTAGTTATGTGATTAGTGATCAATATTTCATTACTTATGTAAATGTTTATTTCTTTCCTTATGCCTTATAATTTAGTGTTTGAATCATGATGAGTCATCAATAGGTATTTGATTGGTGATTAATAATTTTGTGGTTGGTGATCAATATGTCATTACTTTGTGTAAATGTTATTTCTTCTCTCATGGCTTATAATTCAGCCCTTGGGTGATAAGTGATGTCTTGGCAAGTCAATGCATTATCTAATTAGTGATCCATATGTATTTGGTTGGTGATTAATTGTTATGTTATGTGTGATTAATATGTGATTACTTCTTGCAAACTGTTACTTCTTCTCTCAAGGTTATGATTCAATGCTTGGATGATCTGTGATGCATTACTGAATCAATGTATTATTCGGTTAGTGGTCAATAGGTATATGATTGGTGATCAATTGTTATATTGTTGGTAATCAATAGGTTTGTGAATGGTGATTAATGGTTATGGCTTGGTTATCAATAGTTTTCTAAATGGTGATTAGTGATTATGTGTTTGTTGTTCAATAGTTTTGTGACTGATGATCATTTTGTGATCACTTCTGTAAATGTTTAGTTTTCCCTCATGGATTATAATTTAGTGCTTCAATGATAAGTGATGCATTAGCAAGTCAATGCATTCTCTAGTTAGTGATCAATAGATATGTGGTTGATGATCAATAGGTATGTGAATAGTGATTAATGGTTGTGTAGTTCGTGATCATAAGTTTAGTGATTGGTGATCAATGGTTATGTGGTTGGTGATAAATATGTGATGACTTGCGTAAATGTTATGTTTTTATATTCCTGATAAATGTGTAATGATTTTTTATTTTTAGTGAACCTTTATTCGATGGTTGCGATACGAAGGCAACCAAGCTTGTCATGTCCACTCTAAAGCTAGGATAAGAAGTAGAGATCAATGCAGTCAACATATAGGCTTGCATACTCAATGATTAGGAGAGAAAAAAGGACCTTGCTACTCAAGTAGACCGTTCCTGGAATATGATCAAAGTGTAAGCCCATCATAGTCAATTTAGTGGTCAATGATGAATGAATTAGTGATCACAAATAAAACATTGAGTGATCTAAAAATGTACTTTAAATTTTTCACCAAGTATGGTCTATCTTCAACAGTAAATTTCATTGCATAAATATTCAATATTTTTCTTCGAAGCAGTTTTTCTTTAGCAAAGAATGTTGAAAGTAAAAACATTCAAGCAAAGATACACATATTTTAATGAAGTGATGACAGAGGGTTAGCGATATGTCCCTAGATATAGATCAAACAAGTTAACTTGGTATGTCCTGACTTTCAGTAAATGCTCTTTATACAATTGGCTTCTTAAAAGGGTGCTCATTGTTAGTGCTCGTATCTACTAATGTGTACATGTGATTTTTTTCCTTTAAGAAATCATAGGGTTTCTTCCCCGTATGCTACAGAATGCATTTCTTCTTGCTCTGCTTCAACTTGAGATATGACAAGCTTGAGATTATTGATAACATAATCACAAGAACAACGTTCAAAGTTGCATATGGAGAATTTTGAGAAAAATTGGTGACTTTTAAAAACTATACTATTTATCACTATGCTGACATCATTACATTTCAATTCTAATAATGCGCAATTTTTGAAAATATTGTGCATAGGAAATTACTTAGCCATTACCGAGAGGGTAAAGAACATCCAAAACACAGCATTGTTAAGAAACTAAAGCCTGTCTGCTTAACAATACGGTGGAGATCAAGTACAAATGTCATAGATCATGACACATTTTGCATGAGACACAGGGAGAGCTAATTTAGGAAAGGAGAGAAGTGGCAATCTAGACTAAATACAACTGATGTAAGTATCTCACCATAATATTTATTTTCAAACCACACGAGAAAAGATTTCATGAAATTTGGGACAAGTTATCTCAATCTCAAGGATGCTAGAGAGGACTAGTTATTTCCTTATTGTGTTTCTTTTGTTTTTGTTTTGCCACGGACAAGAATTATTTTAAACATTTGTAATTAACAATTTTTTTTTTTTTGCAGATTATATAACATTCTATTACTTTCTAGGTTTATCCAAATCTATCATTGCACTCAATTTAGGGAGATACAAAGAATGATCAATAAGCATGCCTCTGCTAATCAGTGGCAGTATTACTAATTATCACCAAGCATATTTCTCATTATCACCAATAGCAATACTATTTATCAACAAAAAATCACCTATTAATCAATAACCATAATTATACTTGTTGATAACTAATAGGTATCATTCTTTAAAAAAAACATATGTTGTTATTTTGGAGAGAGTTAGACCGCAAATAGAACAAATAAAAAGCTCATACAACTATATAAAGGGATATGTTTCATTAAAAAATCAACATATTTATGGTGCACCATGAGAACATGTTGTGATCACCAAAGACAGTTGTAATGATCAGCAAGACTACAACTGTTGATCATCAAACGATATCTTTTATAAAAAACATACATATGATGGTTGATGAGAGTAAAATACAAATACAACAGAATAAAAGTCTTCCAAAATAATACTCAGAATATGTTTGGAGAAAAACCAACATTTTTACATTGTGCACCATAAATAGATATAATGATCACCAAACATAGCTGTAATAATCACCAAACAGAACTGCAATGATCACTGGAGTTAGAACTATTAATCACCAATTGATATCATTCATAGAAACATATACTATGATTCCGCATAAGGATAAACCACAAATACAACAAAATAGAGCTCATCAAACTATCCCGGAGAATATTTTTCATGGAAAACCAACATATTTATGGTGTTCACCACAAAAAGATCTTGTGATCACCAATCACAGTTCCAATGATCACCAAAACATATACAATTCATCACCAATTCAATTTCTAAGGACATAGATTACGACTTCGCAAGCACATTCCTACCAGTTCATCAGTTGATTATCAAAAGGAGCACTAATGATCACTAAAACCAATCCTATTGATCACTACCTAATATCTTGAATCTAACACACTCTGAAGACATATGGGGCTTGTCCAAGATCAATTACCATTTCTAAGAGAAATCTACAAACAATTCACAAAACACATAAAATGTCCAAAGAAAAACCACCAACGCATAAATCAAAAACTAATTTTTTTATTTGTTTTTGTAAAAGAAACACATAATGCATACATATCTTAGAGATAGTGCGCTAGTGCCACCTTTCCAGATAGTTTCTATTGCTATGGGAAGCAACCTAATTACAGTAGTGACACATCCGCATGTATGATTGCTGCTAAACGACCCTCTCAGCTGCCATCTTCATCGCTTTTCCTCTTCCTTTAGTTACAGACGCTGAGAGTGGATGTATCTCAATGTGTTCTAGCATTGCATATCCAAAGTAGGTTTACAAATTCGTTGTTGCGTTACTTGCTGACTCACCACCTATATCGTGAATTTCACGCTTGGCCGAAATCATGGAACTCAACAAGACCTACAACTTTATGGGGGCGTGCCTAGCAAGATCCACACACTCGTATAACTACGACTATGCATCACATATCAGCTTATTTTCTGCGGCTATTTCTGCATAAGAATTTGCCAAAATTGTCATCTTTGTCCACCTATCAATGATATATGTGGGCGGAATTTCTCTTAGCAAATTGTACGTAAAAATAATGCGAGCACGTGGAATTTCATCCGAGTCGAATGAGTGGTATGAGCACTGGCATTCGAAAGATTTCTCATTATGCACCACATATCAGATCGTAGTTTTGCTTTCATAATTGTGTTTGATCTCGTAGGTACGATTACTGTCTATGTTGGTGAGACCCTACGCATGGTAGTACATCCAGCCATGTATAATTGTGTTTAGAACACATAGAAGTTCATGTGAGTGTGGATGTTCCTAACATGCTGCTCAATCTCAAAGGACATTTTCAATTCTGGAAAGGTTGTCAAAGAAGCATTTTCAGCTTTCCGCTCACGTTGGCATTGTAAGTCGTCGACGTGCACAAATTGGACCTAGAATTCCACTATATTGAGTTTGAGGCACATTAGAGAACCAAACATAAAATTTTAACTCTTTGGACCCGATATTGTCCTCAAGATGCCCCCCAAGAAGTTCTCCTTAAAGTAAGTATGCACCCAAAGGTCACGAATCTCACATATTTGGTGTAGCCACTGGTTATTGGTTAGGTGAAATTCCTCTAATATCCCCCAAGACTCCTCGAACTCGTCGGGACGTCCGATGCCCATGCGCATCCCTTAATGTTCATAATGAAATCCTCACAGCTATTCAACGTGCGACCCACTTTCTCATAAGCTTTCTCATGATGTTCCACATGCAGAATTGATGGATCAACATATCAAAAACATCTGCTATTGTCTATCGGATCCTTGGATCTTAGTCCGTGATTATAGATTTTAACCTATGGTTTCCCATAGTAATTAGGAAGTTTTAAACATCTACGAGAATGACTACACCTTCTCATCCCTTAACAAACCAGCCCCGAAGCAAATGAGCTGCCTCTAGTGATCTAATCCGATGAAGGGTGCAAACACCATTGAGTGCTTATTAGCTTTTTGGGTCATGTCGAATGGCAAGGTGTCACCGAATAGGGCGTAACTTCTTCTACTCAGAGAGTCTGACCAAAACACATTCTTCAATCGATTCTCCTCATTACCTGATAGTGAAAGAAGAAGATTGGGTATACCTCCTTTCTGTTCTTCTTCATGTTTATAGAAATATGTGCATCTGTGTTATTAATAAGCACTTTTAGGTCTCTATGGAAATTTTGCAAGTCCTTATACATGCAACCAATGTTTTTGTAGCTACCATCCCACTCTTTCAAGAGGTGACCAACCTTTGACAGTCCTATATTAGGTCAAGCATACTTGTAGATTATGTCTTTATGCACAGAGGTGACATTTCTGTTTGAAGTGAGGAACTACCTCCTACTGTGTGCATAGGAGGTGAACATGACCCTCTAAAATTTGATTATCTCAAAATTCCCATCATCCGTTGACTCAAAAGATATGTGCTTTGCACTCTTCTCTAGTCTTGGCCTGCTTTTTCTTTAGTTTTCTCCTTTTAGGTCTGTCTCTCACTTGGGGCATGGCTTGAATAGTAACCATAGCAATTTCCAACATCTTTTCATGTTAATGAAATCCTTCTTTAGAGCACACTTACTATTTTTAAGACTTCCCTAACTTATTCTTCATGTTAGGGTGGCTTCAGATACTAAAGCCAACATAAATAGTGTTTCTCTTGCAGAATTAAAGGTAGTTATCATCCCTATCAAACACTCTGCCCAACCTCGGCACAATCATCTTGTCATCACAGTTTGGTACCTGTTCGCCTCGGACATCAGTCGACAACTTAGTAACTACTAGAGTTGATAACTCAGTATGTCCTAGATAAACATTAGGAAAGCAAAAGGTCAAGATTAACAAAGAGAAAGTGCACAACATCTCAAGCACTGCCACCAACACAATCGATTACACAATTAATGCACCAAAATTAGTTTGTGGTGAAGGAACACATTGCGATGTCTTTACTTCTTCAATGCCTTTGATAATAACTATTTGATGATCGCTTTCCACCATATTAGAGCAACTGCAAGGAAAAAAAAAGTAGAATGTACCGATGAAGTATCATGTAGAGAAAGATGGTTAAGCATCCCACCATTCACAACACCAAAAGAGTCTCCTTCAAACAAGTTTAAATTAGTGACCAACGGAAATGTCATTAGTGACCCATAGGCTCAAAATTAGTGGTCATTGCATGTATATAAAACTGCACAACTTTATAATGTTATTTACTAGTTCACTTAACACTTACAGTTCTATACATGTGATTTTGGTGATCAATGGGCATGTTATTAGTGATCAATGTGCATAACATTAGTAACCATGGGCGTTACTCGTTCATGACAACATAGAATAATCTCCCTGTATATTTGACGATCACGAGACGTGTTTTGTGATCAGTTGGTTTCATATTAGTGATCAAGTGAGTAAGTGTTCACCCTTTTTTTTTGTTTGACAATTCCTTTGGATCTAATCCTTTCCAATATGGTGATCACTAGGAAACATATATTTACTGATCAACAATATAAGATTAGTGATCAATAGGCACAATATTAGTGAGCACATATGTTAGACATAAAACTACTAAACTAGTGGTCATTGCATGTATGTAAAACTGCCGATATTAATTGGCTCACTCAATGTTCACAATTCTATATAGGTGATTTTGTTGATCAATAGGCATGCCATTAGTGAGTAATAGGCACAACAATAGTGACTATTGATGTTACTCCTTCCTCATAGCATAGAATTAACTCTTTGTATATTTGGTGATCACAAGACATGTGCTTTGTGATCCATTGGGTTTAGATTAGAGAGCATGTGATTGAGTGCTCAATCCCCCCCCAATATGGTCATAATTAGGAAAAACATGTCTATTGATCAACATATATGAGATTAGTGATTAGCAGACACAATGTCAATGAGCACGCATATTACTCAATGATGATTGTCTAGAAGTCTGTCATTGTGTACTCGGTGATCAGTAGATGTGTGTTTGGTGATCAAATAGAATAAGATCAGTGATCAAGTGAGTCAGTCATCGTATATTTATAAAACTTTGTAGAAATGAGTTCCTTCCAACATGGTGATCAATAGACAAATGAACAATGATCAGATAGCATAAAAATGATGATTAATGCATAAGTGATCAAATTTGGAACCACATGTATCTATGATTCAAGCTAGATACAATCTTAATGGCAAATACTATTAAAGTATCATGACCTCTTATAGCTAAAAACATAGGAACACTCCTAAATCAAAATAAAAAGAACTAATCTATTGGAATCAAGCAAAAATTATCAATTTTGCGCAGTTTAAGGCATATTAAAGCAAAAAATAACTCAAACCTAGCAAGAACAAAACAACTGATCGCAATTCACTTAGCTAAACTAATTTCAAATACATTTATTTGTTGAATTTAGCTTAGCAATGCTTGCTTCTTGAACTAACTCAAGCCCGAAAATTGCATACATACATATATATATGTATGTATATATATATATGTATGTATATATATATATATATATATATGTATGCATACATATATGTGTATGTGTGTGTGCGTGCGTGCGTGTGTGTGTATCTATGTATGCATGTTTGTATGCATGTAATACCCGTATTTTATTTAAGCTGTCTAGCGCTTTTCTTGATATTATGAGATCGTATTTTATTATTTAAGATAAATTAAATTAGTGCCGATATACTTGATGAAGCGATAATTGTGCCAATAGTTTAATTTAATCATTTCCCTAATTTGATTACAATGTTTATTATTAGGGTGCTTACACTAGAGTCTAGGTTGCGCGCTAGTGCTTAGTGTTGGGTGTGCTCTGTTGTTGACACTAGGTGATATTAATGTGATTTCCTGTGCTACTTCAGGTTCTGTCATTGTCGATGTAATGTAATATGTTGTCTTTGCTACTTAGTGTGATGTGGTAGCTTGTTGGTTGGTTGATTTAACCTTAGAGTGATTTGATATGTTCATACTTTCAAATGAATCTGGCTAAGTTAACAACCTCCATACGACCTTGACATGTCATGTATAAGTTGCCATCAATGAAAGGCCTAAAAGTTAGCTGGGATTGATGTACACACATAGGAATGTCGGTTGCATATGATTTTCTCTTTTAAGTTGCTTGCTATAAACATGTTAGACAAGTTCATGCTGCCTATGATTCTTGCGCTTGAGAATGCTAAGTTATTGATTCTATGCGATCACATTGTACTAAAGTGATGCAACATGATGCCCTTATTACTCTAGTGTGTTATAGGAGGCTCTAGGGTAACCATTCTGATCCTTAAAGTGACTTGAATTTGTGTTTTAGGATGTAACTACTTGTATATGACCTTGACATGTTATGGCCCAATTGTCATATCTTTAGATACTGATTCATAACGATGCATATACGCAGAGTTGTTGTTCACCATGCGAATATTATCTGTATAATTGAGGGCCTGTGTTCATTTTTAAATAAGCTTAACAGGGTTTTTCATGTCAACTCATTTGCCCCTCTTCTGTGCGATTGCCTTGTCGCCTAAATAGAGTGATTAGATGCTCGAAGAGGATTGGCGAAGAGGAGACTTGACTCCATAAGCTTCTT
The DNA here is from genome assembly GCA_017589665.1 of Selenicereus undatus. Classification (NCBI taxonomy): domain Eukaryota; kingdom Viridiplantae; phylum Streptophyta; class Magnoliopsida; order Caryophyllales; family Cactaceae; genus Selenicereus; species Selenicereus undatus. The sequence continues at coordinate 65,054,992 of JACYFF010003369.1, forward strand.
TTCCGATTGAATGGATACAATTAATCATAATCAAGATTTCGGATTTTAGTGCGAGTCGTGTAAATTGTGTCATGTGTGTGCACATCTTAGGTACGAATGAGATGACTTTTCGGATTTCAAAGACGAAATTTGTTTAAGGGGGAAGAGTGTAATAATCGCATTTCATTTAAGTTATATACCTTTTCTTAATATTACAAGATCATATTGTATTGTTTAAGACAAATTAAATTAGTATTAATATACTTGCTTAAGTGATAATTTTATTAAAAAGAGAATTATTATTATTATTATTGTTGATTTTGAAACTTAATTTATGCTAATTCATGCCATTAAAATGTGCCGATAGTTTAATTTAGTCATTTCCCGAATTCGATTAGAATGTTGATTATTACGGTGTTTAGACCCGAGTTTACTAGCAATTGACAAATCAAAAAAAGGGGGAAAAAAACAAACGGGGAGCCGAGGCCCCCTTTCCTTTTTTACGGATTAGAGAACGAAGGAGGGAGAGGTCGAGGTTTCAGCTACCCCAGCCTTAACACCCACCATAAACAGAGAGAGAGGAAGAAAGAGAGATGGGGGGGAGATGAGGTCGTCGGTGTGCCGATGACCGATCGTCGCCCACCACGTGACCGCCTTGCACCGTGACCCACACCGCAACAGAGAGAGAGAGAGACAGAGAGAGGTATCGAGTGAGAGCGAGCGAGCGAGATGGGAGAGAGGACTGGGGCTGTGCCCAAGTATCGGCGATGGCGAGGTTGGTGGCGAAGAGGTGTCTCCATCAATGGACTCGAGTACAGTGACCACCAAAGGCCAAGTGAATTAAGGACTCCAGTGTTAGGGTTTTGAACCCTCAGCCCCACCACCACAGTGATTGGTGCACATGGGACTTGAGCTAAGCTTGAAATCGCCCAATTAGCCCAGGAGTTGGGTCCTTTAGCTTAGATTCAAGGGGGGGTTTTGTTTTCTCTTAATTATTAGTTATTTCAAACGAATTTTAACGACCATAGAAAATTCAAGTTTAATTCTGAAATTGTTATTAGTAATTAGAGGATTTGAGGTTGAAATATGGTAAAAATGGTGGTAATGCTGATTTGGGGTTCATGCATGTTGAATTGACACATAGTTTTGCTAATCGATCAATTTGGGGAATTGTAGAGTAAGAAAATTATGCTCTAATATTGTCACTAAAATTAGTTTAAATATGTTCAAATTCGATTTTGGTGATTACATATGAATACTACGCTTGTGGATATTAGTTTTGCAAATTAAATGACTGAATGATTATGATACTGAACTAAGCTTGGTAGTTGGATGGTTTGAGGTAGAACTAACGAGTGATTCAAGGTTTTTGTGAACAGTGCTGTGTGGGGAGGGAGCCTAGGTTTGATATTAATCGTAATTGCAAAGTAATTGTGGTATTAGGTAGATTCTGCTACAACTGTTCATGCGAAGTGAAATGAACGTGCTATTTGTGAACCCCTCCCTTCTTAAATTGATAAATCGATGTTTCGTGATAGAACTATAAGTTTTAGAAGCCTTTAAAAGTTCATTTGAAGCTTATTTTCATGATATCAAGATGTTTCTAAATGTTCATCAGTTGCCTGTTTTGGTTGCTAAGGCATTATAGCCTGAATGACCCTAAATCGTCGAACTAGTCAGCTGAATGACTCATATGACTGATCGGTAGGTCTAGGGATTTAAAAAGGAAATGAGTTATGAGCTTGAAAATTCTTTAAGGGTTTGGTTTGTATTATATTTCTTTCCTTTGCATTTAAAAGATTGAAATGAACTTAAAAAGGGTAACCAAAGATGTTTTATTGTGACGCCTAGTTTGAATTATATGCTAGCCAATTCTTTAAGTTTTGAATTGTGAGTTATAGATTCGTCATGATCGTAAGAGTTTTTCCATGTTGAAAATGAAAGAACTATAATCCATTAATGGGGTTATTGGTTATTTTACTAGACAAGCGTGGTTTTGACTCTTTAAGCAACTATTAAAAAGACGTGATGCGAGACTCACATGAAGGTGACACTTATTGCGTGTGACAGTGACCCATTTTGAATAACCTGCAATGGTTCAGCATGATTCTCATGGATAATATAAGTGCTTGAGTGGACAAATAATTAAAGAATAGACCCGGTTTATGAGAACCCTAATGCCTAGGGTGATAGACCCAGAAGTGGGAACCTTAGAAGACTCTGATGAGAGTAATGGTCCAAAATATGTTATGCCACGTGGATAATTTGATGTGTCAATGACGGCCTCACATAGGGCGAGTGACGATTCCCCCTAACCAGCACATTATAAGATCTTATGCCTGAATAAGAATATATTTTCCTGATACAAGAGAAAACAGTTGGAATTCTTACCATTGTGGGTGTTTCATGAACTTTTAAAAAGCATATGAGCTTTAAATAGGTTAGTGTGCATTATAATTGGTTGTTTAAAAGTAAAATGAGTTACTACGTTTCCAAAATGCATGGTCGAAAGCCATCTTTGTCATTTTACTTGGCTATGTGCTCGAATCCCTATTTCTAAGGAAGTTGATTATTAAAGGCTTAGATCGAGATTGAGTGGCTTGGTGTAAAGTTTAGAGGTGATGGTTTCTTTGGGAAGATTTGATTGCCTAATATGATAGTAGTATACAAATGTTGTGTGATTGCTACTTATTACTATTCCCTACAAATGTTTTGGTTTTTACGTAGTGGAGAAATACTCACTGAGCGTGTGGTAACTCATACCCTCCCTATTTCCTCATTTTTCAGGTTTTCGACAGGACAGGTAGAAGACGATTATGCCAAGTACGAGTCTCCCCTCGCTTCAAAATAGGCGTGATGTGTGCAAATATATGAGTATACTTACGAGCTAAATGGTGTAATATGATGTGTCCCTAGAGTTGTAAATATAAGTAAACAATGTGCTCTACTTTAAGTAACGTAAATTGTCTAGAAGTTGCTCTGTATGGCCATGTGAGCCAATGATCTGATTAGTCAGCCACCCTTTGCTGGTATTGTTAGATTTTTGGACGTAAACTTTAGTACCCTGGATGCGCGATTCGTCAAGTTGTATCTTTTATTTTCTTCTTTATTATTGAACTTTACTATTTGGTATACTTCAGGAAAAGGACCCGTAGAGTTGTGGACTACCGTGTATGGCCGTTGAGCTTTATTTCGTGTCCTTTTGTACTTCTATTCATTGCAAAGATTAAATGTAAGGCTTTAAGCCTGAGAAATGGTTAATTATTAGGTGAAACTATGTCCGTTTCACCCCAAAAGTTAAAAACACGCTAACATCAATAGCCCTAGCACTAGGGTCTTACAGTGTATATATATATATATATTTATGTGTGTGTGTGTGTGTATATATATAT
>JACYFF010003369.1:65093624-65104853 GCA_017589665.1 Selenicereus undatus
TCAGATCATCCCCATCTGAGATTGTGAAACATATCTTTGACTACTACATAAGAAATCAAATCAAATGAATGCCCCGGAGTCCTGTTTTATGGGGTGTTAGGGGAGGGCGGGTATTGAAGGCTATGTCATTGGCAATCACCTATGGAATTTTGAAATGTATTCTAACTAAATTGGGCAACAACTTAAAACATCTTACCTATGTAGAGAACGGTTAAGAAGTTGCACCAGCTTCCAATTATAGCAGCAGCCACCAATCCAAACACCACCTATATATAACCAAATTAGCTAAATTCAGCACACTTACGGATTGTTTACATTATTTTAGTCTGTTTGCCAAAATTTTAGGCCAACAGCCAGTATCTTCCCATCATGTTTCAAGTCAACCACGAAATAACATTTATGGGCAACGTTTGAGAAGTACGAGTAGATAAATATCCAACCATCATGAAAAAACATGGAACAGACGTAGGAACAATTACCAAAAGCTTTGAAAATTTTGTTTCGCAAACGTGGAACAGAAGCAGTAGCAATCAGCATGCAGCATAAACTTTGACCATGTTCGTTTCACAGAGGATACATACACACTCCGATTGATAGCAGACAAGAAAAGAAGCAGCAACATACACAACTAAAGAACCAAAGCACCAGATGAGCAAGAGGGCTTCAAAAAAGGGAGAGCAAGGAGATGACATTAAAGGACATGCAAGACCGCACATTATCTATTGCATACCAGAAGAAACTGCTTCAAGTTTCCATTACAGGCAACATCTTGTAAAATCCTTAGAGTTCTGTTGACTTCAGCGCCAACTGACTTGGCGACATCGACAAACCACTCATCTCGAAGTTGAATACGAGGAGCTTCAGATGGTGACCTGGACCCAAAAATCGAAGTTTTGAAACTTCCGGGAATTGGCATACAATTACTCTAAAAAGCCAAGGAGAGTAAAGATCACCTGTTCATAAACCCAGAGGCATTTGACCAAAGAAATTGAAGAATCATACCAAGAGCCAGAGCAAAGCAGACAAGGGAAAGGAAGTGGTAGTTTAGCCATTCAAACATCCCCCAGATAGCAGTAGCACCACCCAAAACACTAGTGGAGATTTTCTTATTTCTCCACAGCAAGACATCTGCAGCTGCTCTCATGAAAAAGTAGAAAAAAGAGCAAATTTAAAGATGATCTACAGCCTGGCAGACAGCATACAAAGAGCATTGAGCCAAATCCAAATAGGGGAATGGAAAAGAAAAGAAAAGAAACAAGGAAAATGTTACATTTTCCACCTCCCAAAAGAGTATGCACAGGCTTTTGATGTCCAAACAGACGATTGAACCGAGAAGTGACAGACTTAGATATTTCTTCTTCCATAGATGAAGTCGTTTTGTGCTGAAGAACACCTTCGGCTAATGTTTCCATTATGTTGTTGAGAAGATTTTCAGCTGTAATGTTCTCAGGCATTTTTCCTGCAGATTAAAAGAACCCGGAATCATTTCAAGGACCATCAAGGATGCTGCTTCTTCGGATCATTGCCTTAAGCTAATGAAAACAAATTTTGTTCAAACTCCAAAGCAGGGAAATCTGACAATTCTCAGACCATTACACAATAAAATGCCAGAATCTCTAGAACTCAACTGTCTCAATCAGAGCACTCTAACTGATAATCTACTAATCCCTTGTTTGCAAAAGATCTAATAGTTAAATCCATTCTCGGTAATATATTGATTGCAACTATATCCCTAAATTCATAAGGTCAAATCCAATACCCCAAAAGTCCTACCACCTTGTGGGGTAGGGGTGGGGGTGGGGGGGGGGGGGTCTCCAATATAGCAGTCTTACCCATGAATTGCAAAATTACAAAAAGAATGCTTCCGCTCTCTAGCCAAGATTTGAAAACCACAAATTACCTACTACTTCATCATAGAAAGGGAACAAAGGAAATTTAAAGAGGCATTTTCTTTAGCCCACTAATTTCAGAAGCTGAATTCCCAAATGTCTATTCTGGTAGAGGTTTCCATCACACTAATTAAAATCATTGCTCTACGTCAATGATGCAGACTCATTGGAAGGCTATACTGCTTAAAAATCAATGTTACAAATTATTTAAGACTATAAAAGCTACTCATCTCAGCTGTCAATGATGAGAGAGGAGAATAACCGATTATCAGGGCTAACTCCTTGATCCCAAAATAACAGTAGTCCCAGAAAAGGCATGCCTTCTAGAGACAACAAATCTGCCAAGGTCAAGAGTGAATTGTCAATTCATAATGCAAATTGACAATTATATTTTGACATCCAGGAATAAAAAATAACCAAAATCGGAACAGAACATTTGTGGCTTTTGTGCAACCCCCCCCCCCCCCAAAAAAAAACAAAAAAAAACCACCTAACACACCAAGCTTAGCATAGTTTGACGATTGATGCTCCACTTGGCCCACATCCAAATAGGAGACCTAATCCAGTAAAGCTCAACAAGGATAGTTTACAAATAATATTCAATCAAACCATTCTCAAACATTTACAATTCGTTTGTGTTTGATGCTGAGCTCTCCATGCTTAGACACCTTTGTCCTTACGAATGGCTTCACAATCTAACCATTAAATAGCATCAACATCACCTAGAGTGTCCCACCTGAGCAAGGTCATAAATCATAACCATTATACCATTATTCCATTAACTACAAAAATTCACCAAAAATCCTCCTAATTGGCTTCAGTGAACTCGGTGACACACACACACAACTCCTATTGAGTTTTGTGTTCTTCCCAGTCCAATTAAACAAGATATACCACAACTGGTGCCACAATTCTCACTTTCCTAATCCTATAGGACTTCTAATATAACCAAATAAAGCAAATATATTATATGAACAACTCCCCACTTTCAACCATTCACTGGGAGTAGCAAAGATAGCTTATATGAGAAAGCATACAAGACCACACTCGACAAGCATTCATATCCAAGTACAAGACGAAGCTCGATTTGCGAAGAAAATAACCACTGTGGATGGCATTGGTTAAATGGCAGCATGTCTTTCAGTATCGTCAAAAAAATGGATGTCCAGAAAATTTCACCATGAACTAAATGCTAATATCCATGAGACTGGTTCTAAAGACGCAATGGCTAATGTTTTACCAAACAAAGCCGACTTCCCAAATTCCCACCACCCATCTCGAACCAGATTTTTGCAAACTCCCTCACTTCTCTCATTTCAACATTAAGCAGCTTAAACTGACTGCAAAATTTGATAAACCAAGACAATTAAAAAGTCATTATACTGTAAAATGAAATTGACAGGAAAAGGACCAGCAGAAAGAGCAAGTGGAGACAGAAACACCATCCAAAACAATAAGCACTTCAAGCAATTGTGACCAAAGGGTTAGGTTAAAAGCATTAGGCGAGATGAAAAGGAAAGACAATTAAAAAGCAATCCTCACCAACCCACAAAGGTCAATGCATTATAATGCCAATTCAACTTCAAAATCAATTCTCCGCAGGCCCCAAATTGGCCGAATCTCCCACCAATTACAAAGAACTTGCAAACCAAATACATATTTTCCCAAATTGAACAGTGAAAACTAGCATCAGCACTTCAAATTAACACAAAAAGCATACAGAATTTGCGGTAGTAAACTACTAATCTGATATAATCGAGAAATCTGGCACAAAACCAGAAACCCAGTAACCAGTTGGACAATTCTGGGTAAGAAAAATGCCAGGAAAAACAAAGAGATGAAAAATGGGTAGAACATAGCACTAACCAGAGAAGGCAAAGACTAGGAAGCTGCAAAATTGAATCAGCCGGAAGAATACGATAGAGAAACAATGTGTGCTTGTGTGGGTTATGGGTAGTGTGTGATTACTGATTAAGCATAACAGAGGCGGTGCTGCTAATGTTAATTAGGCAAAAATATCAGCAAGCTAAATTTGAAGCCTTCTGCATTTCGTGTCTCTCTCTGTTTCCCACGGTTGGTGTTGCGTCTGAATTTGGACCAATGCACTGCCCCACTTGCAATTTCCTGGTGGGCTCTTCGTGCTTTCGAAATGCCCACGTGACCTGATTAATCATCCGTTACTGTAAGGCTACCATCTTTGAAAGTATCTTTCATTCCTAACGTGGGAATTTATTTATTTATTTTTTTGGTTAAGCACCAAAAACAGAATTTATTCATATGGACAGTGTTTTGAGAAGGCCTTCTACTTTCAAGAATAATTTAACAAACACTTAGTAGTTTTGGATCAAAAAATTTTATTCAGTGATGTTCCGTTTTTGAGTTATTCTAACACTTGACAACACTAATTAGTTTTATAGTTATTCATATTAAAAGTTTTACGGTACATATTTATGAGAATTTTTTTAGAGTAGTGATATGTATCTTGCCATAAAACACTCTTAAATGTCTTGTCTCATATTAAATTAACATATTTTATAATTTAAAATTTTCAAATTCTCAATGATTATACTTAAATATAAATGACTAAGCTTAAATATGCGTCGGCTATGCCGTGAAAGTATTAAATGACGCTTTAATCGGATCAACCCTATCCGCAATGGCATATGATGTGCGTACTTTAAAAATGTCATAAATTATGAATAAAAGTATAACTTTACACAATTTAGAAGTTGTAATATGCTTCCATTATTTGATCATAATATTTTTATTAATTTAAAAACATTGTAATATGAGTTTCAAGCCAAAATAAGACACTTAAGAAGTGCCTTAGAGCAAGACATTTATCTTTTCGCTTTTTTTTTATTAATTGGTGTCAAGATTCTAATATCTTTTACAAATTTGTCCTTGGGAATTAGTATTTTAAAACGCATACTTACAAAAATATAATAAATTTTTAAGAATGTTGGTGAGTCAGTAACCTAAAAAAAATTATTACCCAACAAGACTCCTCTTACGAGCTCTAACAGTTAGCACACAAAATCTCACTAACCAGTAGCAGAGCTACCCTTAAAAATTTTTACCCTCACAAATTCATGACAAAAAAGATGACATGAATTAAGCACATGTATGTGCTTTTTCAAGAGATGGAACCACCCTAAACATTAGGAAGCAATGAATAATCACTTGTGAGTTTGTCCAAATATAATTATTTTTAATAAGACACTAGTTAGAAATTTATCTAAATATGCTAAGAGCAAGCATTGTTTTAAATATTATTAGTTTAAAAACACATGTTATATACAAGCTCATTTTAAGTATTAATTTTTAAATCTACTTACCGACACTTTATACGTAAAAAAATAATCACTTGATTATTAAATCATATTACTGAAGTAATTCTATGACAGAAATTATTACAGAATTTTGTATACATTCATGAGTCTATTTCCTTCCCAAATAGCTATATGTGCTGTATTAGGATTAGGAAATTTGATAGCCAAGTTTCGATGGCACATGGCTAGGCTAGGGTTTCTTGGTGACAATGCTCTTGTATACATTCCTATGTACTCGGTTCATTCAAAGATATACAAAAACAACAATTCTTTTATCCTTCTTGTAATTTCTTCATAGTATCCTCTAAAAAAAAAACAACTTGGTACGTGAGCCAAGGGAGCTGAAATCATCGATGATGATGGCAAGAAACCCCATTTTATTATAGATAGTCAATCACCATATTTTTTGCACCATTCATATTCACCTTGAGCAATCATCACACAATTAAGTTTGATGGAAGGAACTACGAACTATGCGAACAACCCGTACAAACGGCTTTAATGGCCAAGAATAAACTTGGCTTCATTGATGGAATGATAACTGAGCCAACCGATAAAGGCTCAGCCGAAGGTAAAGCATGGATCATGGTAAACTCAATGATAACGTCTTTGATAATGAACGTGATTGATTCGAAACTTCATACAAGCTTTGCCTACGTCAAATCTACCAAAGCTTTATGGGAAAACATCCATAAGCGATCTTTGGTGCCAAACTTGCCCAAAATACATCAATTAAAGGCTCAAATTGCTTATTGTAAACAAAATAAATAAGACGTAGTTGAGTTTTTAACAGACTTGTAGGACTATGGAATGAGCTCGGGAACTATGTGAAAATTTCCGCCTGTAAGTGTGACTCAGCAGCAAAAATTGCAAAGTTTATGGAAGATGATAAAGCACGTCAATTCCTCATGGGATTAGATGATGACTCATTTTCAACCATACGAAGTTAGATCCTTGCTCTTGATTCTCTTCCCTCTTTGGATAAAATTTTCAATATGGCACAGTAGGAAGAGAATCATATGCGTGTGATGACTAGTTGTGATAACAAACAAGGCACCATGGCTATTTTTGCTATGTTACACCAAGCAAAACCCAAAATTTACAAGAGAGACCCACATGTAAATATTGTGGGAAGCACGGGCTTGAAGACAGTAACTACCATGACGTTATCCTACAGGGTGGAGCACTCGAGGAGGAATAGGAGGTTGAGGTTGAGGATGTAGTAGACATGGTGCAGGCCGTGGTTGAGGCTACAGTGGCAATCGAGAAATGGCCATGCCATGCAGCCGTTTGTTGAGAACACCTAGTAATAAAATAAAGCACCCAACTTTACTGCCAAGCAGGTGCAGAGACTTTTGAGTCTAATTGAGACTCCAAAGTCTAACCTTGATAAACTTTCAGGTAATGATATTTGGCTCCTAGATGGTGGGCCATCCTATCACATGACAGGAATCAAAAATCTTTTATATAATGTCTGTCACATTGAACCGATACCTGTGGAGTTGCCGAATGGGATACAAACTTTGGCCATGAAAAAGGGTTTGGTGAATCTAAATCCTAAGTAAATGTTACGTGATGTATTCTATGTTCCTAATCTTCAGTGTAGTTTAATATCTATTGCACAATTAAGTAACGATATTTATTGCACTGTGACATTCACCCCAAAGCTTTATTTGATACAGGACCTTATTACAAGGAACCTGATTGGTGTGGGTGAGCCAAGAAAGGGGTATATTATTACAAGGATGAAGCGACAGATGGAGTTCAAGCTAACAAGGTCTCTACTTATGAACTTTGGCACCGTCATCTCGAACTTCCCTCACACCAGGCTTTATCTAATTTTTCTAGTAGTATTCAGAATATCCATAATAGTAAGAATGTTTTATGTGATGTGTGTTGTTGAGCAAAACAAACTTGTGCGTCTTTTCCAGTTAGTCAGAATAATGCCATTAATTATTTTGTTTTAATTTATTGTGATATTTGGGGTGCTTATCGTACACAGGCTTTATGTGGTGCTCAATACTTTCTTACTATTGTGAATGATGCTACTAGGGGTGTTTGGGTGTACTTAGTGAAAGAAAGGAGTAAGGCCTCCCAAATAGTGAAAGATTTTTGTGCTATGGTTAACACTCAGTTTGACACTAAAGTTAAGACTATTAGAAGTAATAACGACAATGAGTTCACATTAGGACCAATGAGAAAGTTTTATACCGAACAAGGAATGGTACACCAAACTAGTTGTGTAGATACCTCACAGCAGAATGGAATGGTTGAAAGAAAACATAGGCATATATTGAATGTTGCTAGAGCTCTATGTTTCAAGCTAGCTTGTCCATTGAATTTTGGGGGGATTGTGCACTTGTAGCTGCTTGTCTCATAAATAGAACACTGTCCTCAATTTTGAAATGCAAGACACCTTATGAGGCATTATTTAAGGTCAAACCATCTTTGAACATATAAAAGTTTTTGGTTGCCTATGTTACGTTTTTAATTATCAAATGAACACGGATAAATTTGCGGCATGGAGAAGGAAGTGTATATTTATTTGATATCCATATGTAAAAAAGGTTAGAAGGTAAACGATATTGAAACATATGACATTTTTGTAAGTTGAGATTTAATTTTTTAGGAAGAAACATTTCCTTTGGTAGAAAACAATGAAAAAGCACAATATGATAAAATCATGCCTAATGGTGTGGACTTCATGGATGATGATTTTGAGGAAATCTGAGTTGAGCCCAGTCTAGAAAGTTGAGATAGGCGCGAACTCGGTCAAGGAAATGAAAGTGTTGGGCTGCGAGAAGAAAGCCCACCACCTGCTACTAATGACGGGCCGCTCTCAGGTTCCTCATGCACAGTGCCCAGCGAATCACGTAAGAGGAAAAGCCTGTTGTGCCTAGACCAGACAACAGAGGGGAGACGCGCCTATCTTGGAAGATCCGCCTGGGCTGAGAATGTACTGGTACACCCATCTACTGAGACTGCAACATAACCCAATTCAGCTGAGCCAACAAGACCAAGAAGAGAGAAGAAAGCACTGAGACACCTCCAACACTACATTTGCTACAACACCAATATCAAGAAACCCCTTCTTCGGTTTCTCCATCCCAAAAGGTTCCTTCATGTAAGCCTTATCCAATAGCTAATTATGTTACATGCAATAAGTTTTCAAAATCGCACAGATTTGATTTGACTAATATTTCCAAGATTGTGGAGGCCAAAGTTTTTCATGAGGCAGTTAAGAATGTTAAATGGCGGGAAGCTATCGAAAGAAAATTGAAACATTGGAACACAACAATACCTAGAGTCTCGCAAAATTACCTCTAGGGAAGAAGCCTATCAATTGCAATTAAGTCTACAAAGTGAAATACAATTCTGATGGAAGCATTGAGAGATATAAGGCTTATCTGGTAATTCGAGGAGATGAATAGGTTGAAAGTTTTTATTATAATGAAACTTTTGCACCTGTGGTGAAAATGACCAATGTTAGATGTTTTCTATTAGTTGCAGCTACAAGAGGTTGAGATTTGCATCAGATGGATATTCATAGTGCATTCCCACACAGAGATCTAGAAAAAGATGTGTATATGACTTTGCCTCCTGGGTTTCATACACCTAGATCTACCAAGGTATGCCGGTTACACAAATCATTGTATGGACTGAAACAGGCACTAAGACAATGGTTCGCCAAGTTGTCCACCAAACTCCTTGAATATCATTTTGTAAGATCTTATACAAACTATTCTCTTTTTACTTATAAAATGCGGGATAGCTATATGACATTACTAGTCTATGTGGACGATCTTATTCTTACAGGGAATAATGCCACAACATGTTTTCACATCAAGGATTTGGGACCACTCAAATACTTTCTTGGCATAGAACTCTGATGGTTTGTTTCTTAGCCAGACAAAGTATGCGGTGGAAGTAATAGATGAATATGGCCTATTAGGCGCAAAGCCACTTCTTTTTCCTTGTAAACGAACCACAAGCTGGCTTTAGCGTCAGACAAACTATATCACAATCCAACACAATATTGGTGACTTATAGAGAGACTTATTTATCTTACTTTAAACTCAACTTGAATTATCATATTCACTGCATATCTTGTCTTAATTCATGCAAGAGCCAAAAGAAGAACATTGGGAGGCAACCAAATGAGTTATAAAGTATTTGAAAGGCAATCCTGGACAAGGCTTATTTCTTAGGAGTAATTGTAATCTACAGCTATGTGCTTTTTGTGATGCAGATTGGGGAGCTTGCCCTCTTACTAGACGTTCGCTGATTAGATATTTTGTGACACTAGGAAGATCTCCTATTTCATGGAAAACAAAGAAGCAGACAATAGTTTCTAGATCGTCAGATAAAGTAGAACAGCATGCAATGGCTATGGTAACTAGTGAGTTGATGTGGCTCAAATCCATTCTTGCTTCATTAGGGGTATTTGTGACACATCCAATCCAATTGTTTTGTGACAATCAGGTTGTTTTTACATATTGCCAAGAATTCTGTCTTCCATGAGAGAACTAAGCATATTGAAATGATTGTCACTTTGTTTGTGAAAGGATTGTATTAGGCGACTTAAGTGCTGGCTATATCCCTTCTAAATATCAACTAGCTGATATTTTCATGAAGGCATTTGGTAGCAAACAGTTTCATCTTCTTATTGGCAAGTTAGGCATTATTAACCCTCATGCTCCAATTTGAGGGGGAGTATTACGAACATAATTGATTAAAGAAATTATTAGAGAATTTTGTATATATTCATGAGTCTATTTCATTCCTAAATAGCTATATGTGTTGCATTAGGATTAGGAAACTTGATAGCCAAGTTTGGATAGTACACAACTAGGGTAGCGTTTCTTGGTGATGATGCTCTTGTATATATTCCCATGTACTCGGTTCATTCAAGGATATACAAAAACAACAATTCTTTTATCCTTCTTGTAATTTCTTCAAATCAATTACCGAAGTACTCCATTTTACATAAATATGAGACTAAATAAATTTAAGTACAACGCATGAAATCGTGAATGATCCTTCAAAAAAGTTAAAACGTTAAGAAACATCGTTTAATATCAATTTAGTCTGCAACTTCAAAATCCAAAAAATGTATAGATATATGATGATTTGTATTCATGAAGTCAATATGACAATTGTTTTTTTTTTTTTGGCTATGAAAATATATGCTATTTTTTACAGAGGCATAAACAACTAAATTTTATTTAATTATGCTAACAGTCAATGTTACCATAATGTTGCCATGTGGGTTAAGATTATATGCTCGACCGTAATGTTTTTATTTTTTGGGCTCTTTAATTAGTAATTTTCATCAAAGCGTACTTTTCGCGTTTTAGAGGGAAGAGCTTGGGAAAATTTTAAATTTTCCTTCGTTTCGGGTCCCTTTAGAATTAAGATTTAAGTCCTACCATGGATAAGACTAATAGGAAGATGATATATTTATTAATAACATCAAGAATTGGAATGCCTAGTGGGGCTTAAAACGGTGATTCTTGGACTGCATCTTCATGGCTCGCAATAAGTAACTTCATCAAGTTGTAGGGAGTTGGCATGATGTTGTATGCCATGACAAGTATAGTAACGAAAGTTTAATTGAACTCAACAAATCGGACACTAACTCATGCTATTTTGTTCTTGTTCATGAAGATATCTTGATAACCGATAAAACGTAATCAAAAGAGAATCATAAGACTTAAAAATTCCAATAATTACGAGGATCTCAAACCTAATCAAAAGAGAATACAACATCAGAGACAGTTCAATTGGAAAAATGGGATCAATAATTGCGGAAGGTTATGAGAATCAACATGATGATAACCAATAAAACATCATAAGTTGGGAATTTTAAGAATCAGAGAGGAAAGATATGTGGTATTCATAAAAATAAGCAAAACAAGTAAATAAATTAAGTAACACCGAATTTACAAAAACCCCATAAATGAGAAACTCACTCACACACACATACATACAGACATACATATATATAT
>JACYFF010003369.1:65115091-65135290 GCA_017589665.1 Selenicereus undatus
GGGGTGGGTAGGGTTTTGGTTTGCTTGTCTGCAGGTCGTGCTTTCCCGGGATGTCACGGCACCAAGCGCCCCGGGATGACTTGGTGTGGATCCATCTAAGGAAGGAGAGATTCCTATGCAAATGCAAGTCCAAGCTCATGCCAAGGTCAAATGGTCCATTTGAAATCCTTGAGAAGATAGGTCCAAATGCATACGAAGTGGACTGCCCTGGTGAGTATGGAGTGTCTGCAGCCATCGATGTGGCTGACCTAAGTCCATACTATGAGTAGGATCAAGAACTTCTAAGTTTGAGGTGAAACTCCAATCAAACCCGGGAGTATGATGGGGACCATCCTATCAAACCATCTTACCTCCCTCCCTCAAGCCCGCAAGAGTCCATTAGCACCAAGGAACTCAAGGAAGTGCAGTGCCTTGGTTAGAGATGCCCTAAACCAGTCCAACAATAGCATGTTCGGCTCGACCAGAAACCAGCCCAATTTTATCTGCCTTTTGGGAGCAACTACTAAGGCGATGATTGACTGTATTCATCGCCCCCTTTAAGTTTAAGAAGTCAGCTTTGCAATAAATCAAGTTTTTTTGGACACCTTCTGGTCGGTCAACCATAGATCTGGCAAAACTGACCCGAGACTCGGATCCCAAACCAAACGACCCGGATCCATACCCAAACCGACACCCGAAATGGGATGAGCCGATTTGGAGCCAAACATTCGAAGTAAACTGATCCATAACCGAACAAAACTCGAATTATAGCATGACTCGAAATGACCCGACCAATTCAAACCTGATCCGTAGTGACCCGACCCACAGTGAATCGGAAATGGACAACCCGAACCCGAACCGAACTATACTTGATTTAAAATCGACCCGATTCTTACCCGACTCAATTTTATCCAAATAAGCAATAACTTTTTGGGGGTGTTTTAGTCTTTTCTCTTTTGGGGAGAATTTTGAATTCTTCAAACTTAATTAGTTGAGTTTAGGCGGAAAAAGAAAAACAACTTAAGAGGGAATCTTTACAAATGAAATCAATTAAAAACTTAAGAGGGAAAAACATAATAGTTGATAGTTTTATGTTTTTAATTTGATAGATATGTAGTAAAAATATAAGAGAAAAAATATTTTGTCAAAATAGGAATTAAGAAAAAATAAGTATAATTAACAATTTATTAAATTTATTAGGATCTAGCAATCATATTTTACTATTTGATTCACTAAATGACTTATCGTAATGCATGCTACTGTCAAAAATCCTACATTACTAATCTACGATTTTAAATCATCTTTATAACATGTTTAATTCTATAAAATCATATTCAAGAATCTATCATTACATATGATCTCATAATGATGTGACTCATTTGAATTTTGGATAATTAATTTCCAACTCTCGAGTTTCGATAATGAGCATTCACAATCGCACAAATTTAATGCTAATTAACACAAATTTAATGCTAATTAACACATACGCAGATCAAGTTGTTAATCTCGCAACGACAAATCTTTGAATTTTAATGTATGATCACTTAACGAACTATCAAAGAACATTGATTCGATTACTAAAAATGTCGACATGAATCAACATGTTTCTATTTACCAACTCCAAATATGACAACGTAAAGTTATAACCCAACAATGGGGTCTAAATAGAAATTTCGTTATTTTCTTTTTTTTCCCCATTTTTCAAGGTATATTAAGGCATTGAGGCTCACAAATGAGACCATTGACAAATGATTTACGTAAGGTTGGTCAACTTATTTTTTCATTGCATCAACTCAACTGAGATGATTAAAACTTGACTTAACGACACATAATTATTTGGATAATTGCACGACCGATTTGATATAGGGTTAGGGATGAGTTATATATTTGTATTTGTAATTTACCAACTTTCTTAGTAAATTTAGAATTAACCCCATATAATTTTCCACCAATTATGTATATATGTGTATATATATATATATACACACACACACACACACACACATACACACATATATATGTATATATGTATCTCTCTATCTCTGTCTTTGTCTCTCTCTCTCCCTCCATATATATATATTTATATATATATATATATATATATATATATATATGATCAATTAATGATTAACGTATGAATTAAAAGAGGAATCTAGAATGAATGAGTTTGTCTAATTAAATAATTTTTATCTTTTAAATATAATTTAAAAGTAAAGAACTAAAGATGGCTACATTGAAAACATAAAATAATTCGAAATTAACCAAACTTGATTTATACCCAATTAAATTTATACTTGACCTCATATTGATCGGAATATTGAACTAAATCCCACCCGGCCCAAATTACACTTGACCCATACCAGGTCCGAACCGAGCTACTGCAGACAACCCAAAACAGACCGGATCCAAACTCCACCCAAATCGAACCCGTATTGACTCGAACATGCTACCTGTAAGTCACCCG
Source organism: Selenicereus undatus (assembly GCA_017589665.1). Classification (NCBI taxonomy): domain Eukaryota; kingdom Viridiplantae; phylum Streptophyta; class Magnoliopsida; order Caryophyllales; family Cactaceae; genus Selenicereus; species Selenicereus undatus. Next base: position 65,117,535 of record JACYFF010003369.1, read on the forward strand.
AACCCGAACATCACCCTAACCAAACTGAGCCCAACGAGAACATGGTTTACCCGAAAGTGACCCAAAGTCGAACTTCACCTGAACCGAACCGGAACAAGTTCACCTGAAAGTGACCCAAATCAAACTAAGACCCGACCTATAACTGACCCGAATTACCCATTTTTCAGGTCCAGTAACCAACAAATTCTTTAAGACTGTGCAATCCTGGCGGCAAACCAGTGTAGGTCAGAAACAAGGGGAATTAAGTTGACTTAATAAAGTCCAACCTTTTTGAAACTTTAGGCCATGAAAAAAGACATAAAAATTTATCACATATGTGACCAAAGGCCTCCCAAAGCACCCCTTGTGCTGCCTTTATCCAGCCAAAGTACAAGTAAAGATACCCTTTTACTCGGTTACATTCTAACTGGTACATGGCTCTTGTTTCTTGGGTTTGCAATTGTACTACTTGCTGATTTTGACTTTTAATGATGTATTAGGCTGCCTTGTAAGCTTGACACCTCATTTTGGAAGCATCATTAGTCCTAATGGGGTGGCCGAAGCTAGATTAGACTTGCTTATGGTCTCTAGGTGGCCGAATTGACACCCCCTCTCTTCCCTAGTGTACTTCGGTCCCCTAAGCTGACTTTTGGAGGTTGAATTGGTTGTGTTGCTGTCTTTGAAAACCAGCCACAACCCTTTTGTAAACTAGCTTTTATGAATGATAAACTTGAGTTAGAAAACTCTCTCCTTTGAAATCCTAGTATTGTATCTTGAGTTTGGCAGCTCAAGTGAGTCTCTAGGTCTCTTTATCTCAACTAGAAAGGTAATTAATTTTTGTAACATAGTTGATCCAAAGAGATTGCCCAAGTGTGCCCAAGGGTGGCTCCTCGGATTATCCCTTACAAACTCACTTGGCGATCCCTCTTTGCCTAGTTACTCACATTCTGTCCGTGGCTTACATTGTGTTTCGTTTATGATCTGGGTTTTGTTTGTGTGTTTCAAGTGTTGTTGAGCCTAGGATACATCAAAAACACTTCAAAGGTGCCTTGTAAATTTATCATTTTGTTTTCTTAAAAAAAGATATTTAATCATGTGAAGTCTAAAAAGAAAAACTAGTGCAAATTAGAAAAGGCCAAATTTAAAAAGTCAATCTCATGAATATGATCAGAGAAATTGAGTATTTTATCTTTCAGCGTGTAGGAATTAGTTAGTTCAAATAATAAAATTTTTGAGAGTTATTGTCAGATATTTAGGTTCAAATCCCGTGTACATTGACCTTTTTGCCTTATTTACACTAAAAAATTGTATCTTTCATTATCAAATAGATCAAAAAGACAAAGAAATTACTTGATCGAAATGAGGGGGTTGAACATTTATGGATTGTACTCAAATAATAAAGGATATGTTAGCGGAGAGCAGTTGGAGACACTCATGAGACATAGCTGTATTAGTTGTGGTAGTGATGAGAAAGAGGAGGAAAACTAACATAACATAAGAGAAAGATGACATCTTCTTCTTTGTTTGAATAGGTTGCTCATCCGATCATTCAATATTTATATAGGCCAACTGACCAGCTTTTGAGCTCAAGCAAAAGCGTCTTTTAAGCAGTACTTGATGCCTCATGGAATTTATGTTTATTCAATAAAATTTCATGATGAAGAATCAAAACTAAAAGTAAGCCCTATAAATTTGAATAGTGTTACGTTATTATCATGTATGCCTCTCCACATTTAGGTAAATATTATTTGTAGCGTACTATTTTTTAAATTATTATTTAATCTTTCTCACATTAAAAATTGTTATCATATGGACACCAAAATTATGCAGGTGAGGGGTGCCAAATAATAATAAATTTACTGTGTATGATCATAACTCTTAAAGTGAGGGGTTTAAATGACATTTCAAAAAACAGTGGGTGGTAAATGTTATTTACCTAAATGTAGAGGGGTACATGATATTAATTCAGATTGAATAGATCAAGATTCTCATTTGAAAGTCTGTGTGAAGAAATAAAACTTGAATTTATCCTACTAAACAATTTTGAAAATGACTACATGCTCTCATTTTTTAAAAATAATTAATTGTCAAATGGCAAGCTAAATACAAGAAAATAGCCACACCATAATTCAATTTAGCCACGTAAAACAACCAATATAGTCTAAAGACTAGCTAAAGAAAAATAAAGAAATACAACAAACTACAGACGCTCTTTGTAACATCTTAAGCACAAGAAATTGTCAATGGGAACAAGCCAGCTTATCAGTTGGAATTTGCTTGTTTATTGATGCTAATAGAAACTAAAATAGAATTGAAAGTTGTCCTTTCAAATCCAAAAAGAACATCCTTGAGTGAAGGATAACTAAGGTAAATCCTTTCAAAATCAACATTTCATTATGATTGCATGGATGCCACAACTCAAAACTTTGTACTGTATTTCAGACTCCCTTCTCCTACATTTGAAGAACCCACTGATTCACTTGGTATCCATAAAAAATTTCACGACATCAGTGGATATTGGGCAATATCTCAAGTCATTGACCTACAACATTTTTAACTCTGATTAAGATGGACATGAACAACTCCTACACAAATAGCCAATCTCAATCTCCCATGCTTAATTAATGGATGTCAAATGATGACTCAAGAAAATTAGCAAGTATACTTAAGGTCATGCTCATAATTAGCACTGCAAGTTAGTTTGTTTGATATATATTCAATTGAAGATCCATATAAAATATTGTGCACTTGCATTTAGACCTGGCAAACAGGTCATTTGGGTCGGGTATAGGTCAGGTCATAGTTCGGTTCGGGTCACTTGCGGGTCATTCATGTCCGGGTCAGGTTTGGGTTCGGTTCAGTTCGGGTGAAGTTCGGGTTTCGGGTCAGTTTCGGGTCAACCATGTTCGGGCCGGGTTCGGGTGGAGTTTGAGTCGGGTGTGTTTCGGGTTATGTACGGTAGCTTGGTTCGGATCGGGTATGGGTCGAGTCCAATTTGGATCAGGTGGGATTCGGTTCAATGTTAGGGTGAATGTCAGGTCGGGTGTAAATCGGGTTAGGCGTAAATTAAGTCAGGTTAATTTCGGGCCAGTGTATATTTTGAATGTGCTCATTTCTAATCTTAAATTATATTTAAAAGATAAAATTCATTTAATTAGACAAAGTCATTTATTATATGTTTTTCTTTTAAGTCATACGTGAAAGTTTAATCGTTTATATGTCCATACAATACATATATATATATATATATATATATATATATATATATATATATATATATATATATATATATATATATATATATATATATATATAGATATATATATAATTATAGATAGATAGATAGATATGGATATATGTATGTGTATATATGTGTATATACATAATTATATACACACACACACACACACACACAAAATATGTATATAAGTTTTAAAGTTTAAGTAAAATTAATAGGAAATGCAATTATTAAAAGGATTACGATTTACGGGCTGTTAAGTCAAGTTTCAAGTATGACAGTGTTTATGGGCTTAGTTATACATTTACCATGACAGTTAGTATGTTAAAAGTGCAACCCATCTGTAGCCCTGTATCTTATGTAGTTAATGTGGTTATGCGACGTGTAATTATCTAAACAGTTACGATTTATGTGTTGTTAAGTCAAGTTCCAAGTATCTCAATTGAGATAATGCTATAATAAAACTAGTGCACCAACCTAACGCCAATCATGATTCATGAGTCAATTGTCTTAACTGCAAGGCTCCACGCCAAAATATACGTACCTTGAAAAATGAACAAAAAGAGAAAGAAAATAACAAAATTTTTATTTTGACCCTGGTTTGATTCATAACTTCATGTTTGTCATATTTGAATTGGTAAACAGAAACATGTTGGTTCAAGTCGACATTTTTAATAATTAATTCAATGTTCTTTTCATAGCTCGTTAAGTGATCATATATTAATATTGTTTTGTCTTTGTGAGATTAGGAACTTGATTTACATGTTTCCAATGAGCCAAAACTCAAAAGCAGATGTAATACACGAGTATGTGTTAATTATCATTACATTTATGATTTATGTGATTGTGAATGTTGGAGAATTGGAATTTAGTTGTCTAAAATTCAAATGAGTCACATTATTATGAGATCATATGTAAACATATATTCATTGAATATGATTCAGCATAATAAAAATTTAAACATGTTACAAAGATAATTAAATTTATATTATGAGATCATATGAATTGCATTATTTGTCTTTTGCCCCTATAAAATCAACTAATTGATTTGAGTCATTAAGTAAATTAAATAGTAAAATAATATTGTTAGATCCTATTAAGTTAATGATTTGTTAATTATGCTTATCTTTTCGTAATTCTTATTTTGACCAAATATTATATCTCTTATATTTTATTACGGATCTATCAAATTAAAAATTAAAAACTATTAACTATTTTATTTTTCTTCTTAAATTTTCTTGGATTTCATTTGTAAATTTTTCGATACGATTAACTCATTTAATTAAACAGATTAGGTTGAGGTTAAAATTTTCGACACGAAAAAACACCTATTTAATCCATTTAAATAAACTAGTTAAACAGATCAACCAGTAAAAAACTGCCCAGCCCGGATACCTGGATTTGTTTGACTTGGAAAAAATCGGGTGTCGACACTTTTTGTATCTCCGAATTTGAAATTCGGACATTCAGATATGTCCGGATTCAAAATCGGATCGGATCTAGGTTTACTCAACCGGGTCCGGGTTGTTTGAATTTATCAACAAATTCGGATCCCGATATATTTGGATAACCAAACTGTCCAAACCCAGTTTTGAATTGGACAAAATTTACAATTGCAGATCGGGCTGACACTCCTCCAAATGTACACTACCAAACATCATTGAATTTTTCACTGTACTTTCCCACTGAAAAATTACAGTAGCAAATTTCCCACTGTTTTTCCACTACATTATATTTCCCACTGTTTTTCCATTGTTTTAATTGTAGTGGCAAATTTTTCACTAAATTCCCACTAAACTCCCACTGTTTAATATATAAATTGTTATGTATATTTTTTAAAAATCTTATTTCCTACTAACTTTTTACTAAATTAAAACTTAAAAAAAAAATTTCACCTTTATATTATTTTTACCTATTTTTTTTTATCTCAACTTCAAAATCCCACCAATTTTCAAAGGTGAATTTTAATTTCCCCCAACCCCAAGTCATAATAACCCCCCCTTCCAAAAATCCATGGCCAAGTTTTAGTTTCCCCCCTTAATTTCCCCCCTCTTAATTTCGGTCAAACCCAACTTCCCCCACCCCTGCTATTCATCTGCCATTCTCCCCCCCCCCCCAATCGCACTTCGGCTCTCCCCCTCGCACGCCAGGCACCACCAACCTCCGTCTTCTCCTTGCCGGCGGCCATCTGCGGCGGTTCCAACCACCTACTTCCCATACCCAGACGTCGGCAACTATCTGCGGTGTGCCCAAGTGGATTTCGGCGACTTTGTTGGACGAATTTGAGGCAGAGCAGGGCCGATACTTGGCTAATTTCGCACAAGCAAGGTGAGATTCGAACCCTACTCTCCCTATACCTTGAATTCTTTGCCTCAACCCTTCCCAACCGTGCCATATTTTACAGAAAATGGAAGTTAGGGTTTCGTTTTGGTTCAGTTGAGGCTAGCCGCGGACGGTAGGGAGGTTTTGGGTCCTTGGGTGCTCGGTTTCTGCTCCAATCAGGCCAATTCGCAATTCCTAAGCTTGGATCGAGGTGGGTTGGCTCATTTCCTAAACTATTAGCAATTTGTAACTGTTTTAGTGAATATTGTTAGTTTAGGGTTAACCACTGAGTATATGGATGCTTGAATATATATGTTGCTCATTATCCTTGTGATATGTTGAATTATCTTTGTGCTAATTTGGAAACCGAGTTTGGTAGTTGGGTGGATTTGAGGCGAAACTAATGAGTGGTTTGATGATCTTTTGTGGTCGGTGTTGTGTGAGGGGGGAGCATGGGGTTGATAATAACCGTAATCGTGTGGATTGCGAGATGATTATAGAAATTGTTTTTATGAAGTGAATCAGCTAAAGGAACCAACTTTTGAGTTTTGACTGATTCCTCACCTTTATGACTTTTGCTTGAATTCAGGTTCTGTACCTGGGAATTGTTGGCATGAATTCGGGTTCTGGACGGGAATTTTGTTATCAAAAATTTGTGCAGCTTTCGAGGCAAGTATGTTACTATGTCTTTGCCTTTCAGTTCTTGATCTTTCCAACTTAATCGGGCCCGAATCAGGTTCTAGCTTAGCGGAATATTTCTCTGCTGGTAAAGTGTTCACTCTAGAAAACCTGCTAGCTAACGAAACAGTGAATCAGGTTCTAGCTTTACATGAATTGAACAGATTGTTGAAACATTGGCTGACATGAGCAATTTCATAGGGGCTCCAACATGCACAGAAAATTTTAGGGAAAGCAACAAACATTTCCACCATACTGCAAATTTTCCGATGAGGTCTAGTAAATGCATATGCCAGTCACTTTGTTTGTAATTAAAAGCTCGTTTTGATAGCGTTTGGGAACCTTCAATGGTAATAAATCTTTGCTGTGCTTATTAATGGTCGTAAATCATTATTAAATCTATGTTGTGCTTATTAGGTATATTTCAGTCTTTATGATGTTTGCCGTTGGTATATTTTAGTCTTTATGTGTCCTGGACTGAGTTCAGCCATGCTTGAGCAACATTACGGCTTCGGGTTATATTCGGGCCGGGTATACTCGGTTCGGGTTATATTCAGGTAGGGTATACTCGGTTCAGGTTAATTCGGGTCGATTTGAGGCGAGAAGGAATCAGATCGGTTTTAGAACGGGTCGGGTTTGGGTCGGGTTCGGGCTATCCATTTTCGGTTCACTTCGGGTCGGGTCATTTCAGGTGTGGGTCATTTTGGGTTTCGTTTCTGTTATGGATCGGTTTACGTCGGGTGTTCGGGTCTAAATAGGTTCAACCCATTTCGGGTGTCGGTTCGGATATGGACTCGGGTCAATCGGTTCGGGTTTCGGGTTTTGGGTCAGTTTTGCCAGGTCTACTTGCATTATTCAGATGGTGTGGTTAGATCTCACTAAAATTAACTACACACTTAATTTAGGAGAATTGAAGAGAGGGCAGTAAGCACAATATAGCTTATGAAAGTGTTTTTGACGTACCTTTGTTGTTGTTGTTGTTTATACAAGATTTTAGGATGTTTCCCCCGAAGGAATTTTACTAGAGTTTAACATCTTTGATTTTTAGATATAGACTATTTTCTAGGTTTATCAAGGAACAAAGATCTTTACTAATTCCTTGCAAATTTAGGATATCTTGACTAGGTCTTTCCTTCTTATCAACCATGTGCATTGATATTATTTTCAAGTCTTCACTCCACTTAGGTACGGTTAAGCTTATGTCTAGGCACAAAATGTTCAATTCTAGCGGCTCACTCAATGTGGTTAATCTCTTTCTTTGGCTTTTATTGGATTATGGCCCAATGTCTCTTGCAACTTTTATGGACCTAAATCATTTACCCCCCTAAGGGATGTTGGATTTCAATCCATCATGCCCCAAAGTGTAACTAGACTTAGCCTCTTTATCTCTTTCGGAATATCTCGCCTTGAACTATGAGTTTTCTAGACCTTAAGGGCATTCTTACAATTAGTTATGGATAGCATTTATTAGTCTCATCTCCCTTCCTAGAGAGACTTAGCTAAAATTTTTCAATAGATTTTTATCTTTTGTTTGGGAAAATTTCCTCTAATCGGATTTCAATTCTCTTACTTTGGAATTCTAAATTTTTAGCAAATTTTATTTCTCATTCCCAAGAAATTACTTTGACATCCACTCAATAGCAGTTTAAACATGCCTTAGTTGAATATCATTTCATCTTCTCTTCAATTTTCCATGTTGGTAATTATGAATGATTCAGTTTTCAATGTTTTCCTAACTGGACTTTGTGTCTCTTTTAGTTTTCCATCCAATTTATGATGCTTTTTGCCATAATCTCAACTATAAATTCAGTCTATTTGGATTGAATTTCTCCAAGAAATCTTTTAACCCTTTCTCGAGCTTCTTAAAAAAATGTCCACAATTTTCACATTTCAATCCTTACAAAGATTTTCAAGCCTTTTTCAGCTCTTCTCTTCATAGCATTTCTATACATAAAAGATTCACAATAATAGCTGATGTAGGTCCATTGAGCCTGCCAGGCCATGCCTCTGATGCCTTCAAACCCTTACAGAAGGATGCTACCTAATTTTGCTGTATAGGATAACGTGGAGGGATATAGAGTGAAGAGGAGAGAAGAGGGGATACAGGCCATTCGTTATAGATTAGTGCCCTCAGCAACTTACAACTCTTTGGCTTTGGCATAGACGAAAGTATTTACGACCAATTGAGGGCTAATATTTTGGGAGATAGGTTCTTTTTAAAGCTTGGTACGCCCAAACTATATGGGGCATCTTTATCCCAACCCTTTCACCTTTTGAAAGAGAACCTTTTGTTGGTATTGTGAGCATTCTGGTTGTTATCCCATAATGTTTGCTAAAAATAGGGTTAGGGTTCCCATTGGGATAGATTGCCCTTGCATATACTAGGACCCCTTTAGATCTTCGGGGGTTTAGTTGATGTTTCACCTCCTCCTTCCAGATATCCTTCTATCCCTCGTTGCCTTTAACCATTTGTTCTTGGAATTTCCCCTACATCTATCTCTATAGGGGTTGTTCCTTCTGTAAATGAGGTCGAGCCTCTATGGAGCCTGCTGGAGAATGTTCCAACAAGATAGTGGTGGATAGGCATCTCTCTCTTTGCCAGCCACTTGGTGAGGGGACTAGTAGAGTTGCTGCCAATAAAGATATCGAGAATGACAACTTCAACTCTCTCATTGGCATGAGCCTTTCTTTAGGCTCTCTACTAGATGAATGCATTCACTCTTTCTCTAGCTCTACCTTCTCCTCTAGCCCTAGGAAAATTATTTGTTGTAGAATGAAGGACTTGGAAGAGGCTGAAAGGACAATCAAGGGGCATTGGCTAAAACTAAACGTGAGGAGGAGAAAAAAAGAAGAAAATCTCAGCTCGGCTTTGGAGGGAATGAGTCGAGAGTAAAAGAGAATGGAGGTTGCTTCGATCAGAATTAATGCTAAACTGAAGAGATATTCCTTCGTGGTAGTATGACTCCTGGCACAGACTTGCCTTACTAGGTCAATTCCCTCTTAAGGCCTTAAAAAAGTTTAACTCCTAGAGGCTTTTAAGCCGCCTGGGGATCTTGATCTTCTTCATTTTTTTTCCCTTCTATTTTCTTCTTCTCGTCGGATGTACTTTAATTTTTTCTCTCCTTGTACTGGCGATCTAAATAATTTTTGTACATGTGATAGAATTTGATCCATTAATAAATAAATGCATCTTCTTGCTTCAATATATATATTTTATGTTTCTCTCTCTCTCTTTATTATTTATGGTTTTTCATTTTTTCCTAATCTTAAATTATGATAGCAACCTTTTAGAGTAATATGTGTATAGAGGATGTAAAGATCTTCTCATTCAAGAGATAACGCACTTTGTAACTTTACGTAGAAGATTTTTAGGTCTCTTCAATTTTTATAGTGGTGTTTATAAAATAGTTCTTTTGTCTATATCAGGGAATTTTACGTTTAATGCCTATGCTTGGCTTTTTCGTGCCTGTTCTAAGGGTTCTGACTTCCCTTACCGTTATGAAAAGAGTTTTTCAATTAGGCGAGCTTGTGACATTTGGCCTAAAGCTTAAACATCTTTCCCATCTCGCAAAAATGGACGATTGATTAACTAGCCTCATTTTGAAAAATTTGTATTATGCGTTGCATCCATTTAGTAAGATTTTGTGCATTTAAGTCTTATGTGTCTTCTTTTAGTAGAATATTTTCCTTCTAAGTCTTTATTCATCCTTATGAGATTTCCATTATCAATCTTATGGTTGAATTTAGTCTTGAAAATTTTGGAGTTCTTAAATCAAACTACCATCAAAGTTGAAATTTGTTCATAACTACCACCAACGTTTTTTCTAACTCAACTTTACCAGACCGCCTCTAGTAGGTTATTCATACTTTTCTTTGTTTACACAAGTTATACTAGAGTAGAGAGAGAGAGAGAGAGAAAGGAACATTAAAAACAAGGGTTGAATTCTCCTTTTTCCCCCTCCAATGATCAGAATGCTAAACTCTTCTTCTAATACCTAAAGGAGAACCTTAGTTCATCCTTCTCCCATCCCATAATTCTCGTTAAATACAACACTAAATACTTGTCTTTTATCATTAAAATCAAGAGTAGAAGTCAAGCATGTGATTAAAAGCATCATCAATGGGATAGTGGTTCTTATGGGCATGTTTAAACCACCACTAGGTATGTACCGAAATTCCCAAAAACTTGAAATTGGGGGGGGGGGGGCGCATCGAAATTCTTAAATGTTGAAGGCTAGCTTTGAGTACCTGGCGCTTAGTACTTGTAAAACAACTTTCTTTTGTTATAAATTTTATGACATATGTATGCTAAATCTGATACCATTGCTAACCCAAACCCAAATACCCTATTCGGTGTATAAGTTTCCTTAAAATTACCTTTCAAATTGTTTTCTGCGAAACACATTTGCAAAGTGTCAGTCAAAACTATATTAAATGTGCACCATAGTGCTTGTTTATGTAAAATTCCTAATCTTGTATATGGTCTGGGGAAGATGAAAAAGGTTGAATGTAACACTAATTACTTAAGTGTTGGTAACATTAAGGACATTGTTATTGAGTTGGGGTATACTGAAAGCATAATTAAGAAAATATACTTTAGGAAGCCAGAATTAGAATTTAAGGATAGCTTAGTGTCAATTGAAACTGATGAAGAGGTGCATGAATTTATTGTGCTCTATAAAAGCTTTGATCATGTATCCTTGTATGTTGAGCATGATGATGGAGTTTGGCCTGCTAAATCTGTTAACAACGGTAATTAATCAGATAATGGCCATAGTTATTATATGGTAGATGATAAGTGTGATGACTATGGGTCTAATTTCAAAGATGAGGAAGTAGCTCAAACTAGAGGGCAAAAAAAAAGAGCGATGCATGATGAAATGGTTGCTGATTTAGAAGGACCTAGGAATGAAAATAAAGAGAATTGGGGAAAAAGTAATGCATTTGATGATATGTATGTATATCACCAAGATTCTGATGATGCAAATAGCTCTGTAATAAGTGAAAGTGATGATGATGATGATGTTGGCAAAGGGAGGAAGAAAAAATAGAAAAGAGCAATAACGTACTCTCAATACAATACAATCTCATTGAATAAGGGAGCTGAGTTAGAACTAGGCTGCAAGTTCATTGATAAGGAGGAACTCAGAAAAGCCATTGAGGACTATTGTATAATGAAGGGCTATGATATTAGGATAACACACACTAACAGAAACATATTTCAAGCATTTTACAATGGAGAAGGATGTGAGTGGTTCTTATGAGCATCTAGACCGCAACATGAGAAATCTTTTCAAATTAGGGAAATGTCTAATCCTCATAGTTGTATCCCTTTTAGCTTTAAGAAAAGAAGGAAGATGTCAATTAGATGGTTGTCACATAAATACATGGAGACATTGTGGGTGAAGCCAACCTTAAAGGTGGGGAAGCTAAGACACCTGATTGAGAAAAATTACAATTACAAGGCAACCATGTCTAAGGGTTTTAGAGTTCGAGCAATAGCTTTGACATTAATTCTAGGGGATTACAAGGGTCATTTGATATGATAAAAGCTTATGCAAATGAGCTTCTAACCAAGAATAGGGATTCCACGGTAAAGATTACAGTGGAAAATGACGGATGTGGCAATTGTGTGTTCAAGATTCTCTATATATGTCTAGGTCCTTTGAAGAGAGGATTTTTAGAATTCTTCATCTACAAGGAGGAGAAAAGGATAAAAAGAAATAAGTGCATAAAAAAAAGAATGTCTTTGATTTTCTCGGAGAACGAAGCCAATCCCTATGAATTAATTAAAGGAAAACTTACTTCAAAAGTGTTCCTCTTATAAGTTAATTGCAAGGAAATGTTCCACAACAGCTTAGTGCAGTTGAGCTTTTTATGAAGGATAGTGACTACCAAGCAATATCCTAGAGAGTAGTTGGATCCTTCCCCCTGGACCTTGTTTGCAGTGTGCATTCTGGTTGATTGCAGAAGTAAATAAAAGACAACTATACCTATGAAGGAATTATATGGTGCAAAGAAAGCCAATGCTTTGTGACTGTGATAGTATGTGTAATCACAAATTTCGAGCGTAAAATAAATTAGAGAAGAAATTCATAAACAAATTCAATTTTTAAATTTATATCCAAAAATAGGGATAATTTTTGTATAATTGTTACAAGAACAAGCGCAATAGATCATCTAATTTGATCTCCTTGAATTGTCCTAATGAATTTGATCTTAAGAGATGCCTAAGAGGATTAATCTTAATCAAGATATGAGTTTGATATCTGCGAGTAGACGACACATATTTAGAGTGCGTATTGTCTTTTTCTTGAGAAAATGGTTGAGCTCTTGTGAGTTCTTCTGAATGCAGACCCTTAAATAAGGGGAGATGGCTCCATATTTATAAAGGATAGGGGGTTAGGGTTTGCCTCAATTAGGGACAATTATCTCCCCATGTCTAGGGAAATAAATAATCCCATATTTTTTGCATCATTTGTGGCACTTGGCACCTTTTAACTGGCCAAAATATATTTACGTTAAAATTTTAATTTAATAAATACCCACGATTAATTTGATACATGACAGGCTATTAATGGCCAATATAGAAGCACTTAATTCTCCCCCCTGGCAGCTCTTGATTGATCTGTACAAATTTGTATTCTACAGTATGATTTAGTATTAGTGGATCAGAAGCTTCATTATGCACTATGAATCTACAATTGATGGATGCAGCCGAAGATAGAGGCGATAATTCCCAATCCTCTTCCCCGAAAATTATGGGCTAGGTGAGGTAAGGTTATTCATCCCATTGTCGTCGTAAATGCTCAAGATTGGCCCAATAAATTTGAAAGCTTGGGTTTAGCTAACGTCAAGTTGCCCTACCATTCAAATCTAATTTTTGACCCGGATGCTCAACAAGATAGATTGTAGGAAAGGAATGGTGGTGGCCTCCAATATTTTATCTGCTCAGGTGACAAAGAAAGTGGATTGCTAGATAATTCTTGTTAAATATGTTATAAAGTCAAGATGATCGACCTAGGTAACAAAACAAGTCAAGGCACAGACATGGTATCACAAATTATCAAGTTTGAGACCTAGCCATATTAAACACTCCAAAGTCACATAGATGCAATCAAATCTCGAGAGGTAAATTTGTATGCACTAAAAAATCAATAATATGTGCCAAATTTAAAAATAAATCAAATCTCGAGAGGTAAAATGAGCATCAACTCAAAAGTCAAATTCACTAGCAAGTCAACGATCTAAGAAGACAAACAAGTAGCAAACCTTAGTAAGGGGAGAGGATTCTTTCCATATAAATAGAACATTACTCCCTTCTATTTAGGAGATTAAGTCTCTTAGGCCCTCTCTCAAGATTAAATTAATCTAAGCTTGTTCACATGAAAGACAAATAAAGTTAAGTGGATCAAGATTTAATTCAGTCAGCCCTTTTTCAAGTACAGATTGGAGATCAAATCAGTAAAATTATTTAGTTGTTCATCTTGTAACAAATACATAGAGATTGTTCCCATATCTTCTAAAATTATTGCAAATGAAATTTGTATATACTTCTTGTGTTATTTAATGTTGACTCCAAATTTGTGTTTACAACAAGATAAAAAGAAAGGCACATTAGAAGCATGCTAATTTTTGGGACAAACACTTGTTTCTTGGGACTCCAAGAAACAAAATTTAGTAGTTTTGTCTATTGCAAAAGCATAATATATAGAAGCATACGGCTGCTGTGCTTAATTAATGTGGATGTCACAATAACTTAGGGACCCTGGCATCAACTACAGAGTTGTGCCACTCAGACATGATAATGTGAGTGTCATCAAGATAACCAAGAATATATGACAATCAAGGACGTAGTGAATTAAGGCATCACTTTATTAGAGACCATGCTAAAAAAACATGATGTATCCTTGGAGTTTGTTCCTATTGAAAAACAACGTGTTAATATATTGACTAAACCATTAAATGAAGAACAATTTGGCTTTATTAGAAGAAAATTAGGAATGAAAGAGGTAGAAGCATAGATTAAGGGGAATATGAGCCTCTTATTTACGTTTGTGCTGACAAGTTCACTGAGGTGTAAAATAAGTAGAATTGTCAAAGAAAGGGTCAGGGACACTACCTTACTTTTATACTTATCCTAGTCAGACACAGGAGTGCAACTGGTAGTCTTTGGACTTGTGGTCGAGTACTGTAAATTTCAGGGCACTTCAACCCTTGACTCCAATTAGCTAATAATTAACAATTATAGATGAAAATTTTAAAATTTTCCCTGTAATGGATTTTAAATTTTCAAAACCAAATTTAAGTGTAAATGGTTTACTTCTTTAAAGAGGGTTCTTTCACCATTTGTAACTATTAAGAAGTTATTACATGTGCTTTCATTGGTTATCCTCACAACTATCCCGGCAAGCCTCCTTATTAGGTTCCCATCCTGTCAGTGCTCTCTTTTCTTACTCTCATTATCTCCAGCTTTGAAAAGTTCTTTTTGAATAAAAAAGAAACCCTAATGCTCTACTCTTTTCACTCTCTCTCTCTCTCAACATATCTTGCCACTATAGGCAAGAAACAAAGCACCTTTAGGTGACCAACCCCAGGAGAACCTTTTATTCCAGTCTCAAAAAGGATACGAGGAGCCAGAGCTCACTAAGAATCCTTGCACAAAAATATTGTACTGGTGATGAAGAACATGAAGGCGAGGCAAACTATGCCTGCATTCCCACAAAGTATCCACCCTCTTGCTTCATAATGTTGGGGGTAGGTAGATATCTCTCTTTTAAAAGTGGTCCATTGGTTTGGGAGAACCTTACCCTAGAATCCTTCACAAATAGTGGATCTAACTTCTGGCCGAAATTAGAGTCCCTACAAAGTGAAAAAAAGCTTTTTGTTCAGTGAGGAAGCCTACCCTAAGTGTGTGATGCTATTTATATCAATCTTCAGAGTTCTCTGAAGAAGGTTCCTGTTACTCCTCTTTGGTTAAATGGCTCAAAATTGGGTCTACAATGGATTAGTTCAAGTCATGGCTAGGATTCAACTGCCATATAAGATCCAATCTCTGTACCCCCTCTTAGTCTAAAGCCTCGATAAAGTTTATGACGAAGTATAGCATAATCAAAAGAAAGGAAAGGGGTATGTCATATACCACCTTTCATTCTAAGGCTAGGATCCTTGAGTGCATCGCCATCCATACATTGCTTCCCTATAAGTTTTCTAGTGAAAACTCCAATAATCATGTCCTCACACTTTATATCAATTCTTGAGCCTTATGAAGTTAATATTCTTGGAAGGATTCTATCCTACATGGAAAACATAGCCACAACCGATTGAAAAGGAACTCTCATTTGCCTTATGCCAACCTCCTTATGCTCATCTTTAGGAGGTTCAATGTTCCTCTCTTAGAGGAGGAACTTATTAGGGAACGCCTCAACATCATTGATGAAACCACTCTGATTAACTTGAAGTATGAGAAGTCTAAGGACAAGTGAATCCATCCTGTTTATATGGTTGATAAAGGAAAGGCCACTGCCTCAGCGAGTAATATCCTAGAGTTTCGCACTAACATTAATACGTTAAATACTCTGATTGCTCTCCATCAGAGTGAATTCTCAAGACGCAATGCAAAGGTGAATAGGATAGAGTTAGAGTTGTCAGCATGGTGTTAGAGGTGTCAAGGCTAAGCGATGTCAGTGCACGACTTCATGTCCAGATAACTAATCCGGAAGAAAAGGTGAAGGCACTCACCATTGTGAATGAAGAAGAATCTCTCGGAGGATCAGACAAGGGAGACAAAAAAATTAAGGACTGGAAACCAGAGCTTCTGACAAGCCTTGTCAAGGACTCTGCCAACAAGCCATCTCAGAAGTCTGCAGAACTTCCGGAGACTGCTCATGCCTCTGATGGCATTCCTACTCCAAGCCCTGCTAAGTTCACCTGGCTCCACTCTTGTGCCTTCAACCTCTAAGAATTGATCACTCGTTCTCTCCAGAAGCTTATCTCCTTCACTATGATAAATCACTCTATTTAGACCACCATCTCTTAAGTATACAGCAACTCCTCTTAACTATGGTTAGTTTTGTTTTGGTTTGGTTTGGTTTGGTTTGGTTTGTACTAAGTTGGATTTTAGTAGCTGTCGTAGTTTTTCTAGTAATTAGACGAAGGCATTACATTATGTAATTGCTTTCCCCCTCTTTAATGAAAATTGTTGTTTGCACCGTGTGTGAACAATATTTTCATGCCACATTCTTCTTACTTGTCTTTCTTCCGATGAAAGTAAAAGAGGGAGTAGTGTTATGAATGGCTGTTGATATTGTTGCTTACTACATTGTTTTTTTTTTTCCAGGAATCCATGTGTAACAAACTCAAGGGGAGTATCGAAGATTGATTGCTCAATTCAGGGGGAGCATCAGGGACACTAAGAGTTTGCATCCTATTTCTCTATTTCACTCCACTTAAAAATGGCATCTTCTCCCTTAGAGTTTTAACGAGTTTAGTTGCTTTTCATGAAAAAGGATGAGATTCAAATACATCAGAGCTCCCTTTTATGAAAGACATAGATATGTTAGAATCCAGTCAGAGCGACAACATGAAATAATCAGAGTAATGAAGGCATAGCCAATGTTGTGCATCTGACAGAGGTTGTCTTAGCTTCACTTAAAATGAACAAGTCTATGCAATATCATCAAAACAAAAAGTTATTGCGAACCACTGAGCACAACTTTTATTAGTAAAGAATATTTGCCCATAACGGATGACATATTGATCAAAGCTATTGTCTGGTTAACAACACATTCTTATAATGAAAGAAACCCTTTGCCATTTCACAGACAATATTAGTCACAATTTGAAGGAAATTCTTCAATGAAAAGGGTTAATTTTACTTCATCCATTTCTTGACATTATTCATGTTGATTGACTCACATGATCTCTCTTGATAACTTCAGGGGTGTTCTACATCAAGACAATGAAGTAAAGTAATCACTAGCATCCAACGAAGTTGAATGTCAAAACAAACAGCGAAATAACTAGTTGTCAACAATATGCCTGTCAGAGTGCCTTGAGAAAACTCTGATTGTAGACAAAGAGTAAGAGGTCTCTTGCTATACTATCATTGGTGATAATAATTTGACCAAGTCACAAGCTCAAGGAATGACCTTAGGTAGGGACGTAGCCCAATCTTGATTTCGATGAGCCTCGTAAAATTCCCTCCGTCTCTGTCTAGGATTTCAACCTCACCTATCTTGATTAATTTGTTTTGACCTTGCTTACTTATGTCTCTACTTACTATTATTTCTTTTGATTCATCTAATTTCAAATAGAATCATTACTTTGTCACTCACTCTATTCACCCCCTCTATGGTGATTTGCCTTGTTCAAAAGGGACCAACATTCTACCCATTACCTATTTCCTTAGCTTTTGGGGTAGTGGCAGGGGAGTGACAACAATCAAAAGGGTTCAGATGTTAAGTCACATTGAAACATTGAAATCAGACTATGAAAAATTGTCAAGTAATATAGGCTAGATAGTTGGTAGTGAAGCGTC
>JACYFF010003369.1:65136712-65162133 GCA_017589665.1 Selenicereus undatus
ATATATATATATAACGAAGATGTGATTAAATGAATTAGTTTCATAAACCTTAACTGAAAGCATATTAACATAATAAAAGGTGAATATTTTTGTGATATTCATTGAATTAAAAATGTTAATTAAGTTTAACAAAACTTCTAAATATTTTGTGAAATTAATAATTAAATTAAAGAAACTCCAAATTCACAACTGTACGTGATGATTATGAGCTTAGCGAAATTTTCGAACGTACATAGTAAATTATGGGGCTTTCTAGGAAATTTAATTATTAAACAATATGTCTAACAGATAAAATATACTTCCAGATATGGCAGCTAGAAACACGATAGGTTGTATGCAATCTGATGACAAGTTGGATGGCACGAACTATGACGTTTGGCATCTAAAGGTTCAGTTTTATCTCAACAACGATGATATGCTGGACCACTTGACTGCCTCCATGGTTCCTCCGGCAGAAAAAGATGAACAAGGCAGAGATATTACTGCAACTGAGCAGTACAAAGAAAACCTGAAAACGTACCAAGCATGGTTCAAACGCGATCGTTCCGCACGCTATACCATGCTGTCTTGCATGCGGGACGATCTCCTGGGAGAGTTTGAACGTTTCCGCACTGCTAAGGACATGTGGATACAGCTTAAGGTTAGGTTCGGGCAGACGTCTGCTACAAGGTTGCGTACCTTGCAGCTGAGATGGATGCAATATACTATAGACTCCAGCCGTAGTATCCCCGAACACCTTCGGACCATGAGTGCTATGGTTCGAGACCTTAAGGCCGCAGGGCAAGAGGTTTCTGAGCAGGAACAAGTCCTGAATGTGATTAGGGCTCTTCCCAATGATAATGGACATTGGAAGAGTTTTGAAAAGTTCATGGCTCACAGCGATCATATCAACACTTTCGAGGCGATCTCCAAACACCTCGAAATGGAGGAAGAGCGTTTAAAGCAATATGCGCCTTCCAGTATGGCATTTGTTGCCAAAGGATCGAGGCCCAGGAACAGGAAACCTTACCGTGGTAAGAAACCTGTGAAAGGCCCTCGTCCTCCTCAGAACTCTCGCTCTAATGCTGGTACTGCTAAGAAGCACAAGACCAAGGGCAACGGAGCTAAGGATATGGCACGTGTGAAGTGCTATAACTGTGGGAAGAAGGGTCATTTCGCTCGGGATTGTCCTGAGCCAGCTAAGGTACCTACTTCTACTAACAATCCTGAATTATATGTTTGTTCCCATGCATTCGTTGGTAACTCTCTTCCTCAATGGATTGTAGATACGGGGGCAACAAAGCACATAGTTCAAGATAGGGCTGGATTCGTGGAGTACCATCGCTACCCGGTGGGTTCACGGACTGTCGTACTGGGGAACGGCAGCGAAGAAGATGTCCTTGGAGTAGGAACATACCAGCTCAAACTCCGTGGAGGGAACAAGCTGCTTCTTCATGACGCCCTCTATGCACCTGGGGTGCGATGCTCCTTAGTCTCTTATGTTTCTTTAGTTAGATTAGGTTTTGTTTTTGGTTTTCGTCCAGACGGTTTAGATTTGTTCTATAATGGCAATTTGTTTGGCCAAGCAACTTTGAAAGGAGATTTCATTGTTTTAGATTTGGATGATAACTGCAATAATATATCCTCTGCTTATGTTTCTTATTTCGACTCTAATTCTGAATCTGTTAAGTGGCATGCCAGACTTGGCCATGTAGGTCAAGATAGAATAAATAGGCTAGCTAAAGACGGTCTCTTAGACCGACTCACTAGGGTTAAGTTACCTAGGTGTGAGTCATGTTTAGCTGGAAAGGCAACTATGAAGCCTTTCGGTAAAGCCATGAAAGCATCTAGTCCCTTAGAATTAATCCACTCAGACATATGCGGACCCATGAACGTTAAAGCACGACATGGGGCTATCTATTTCATTACCCTCATAGACGATTATTCACGATATGGGTATGTGTACCTGTTATCTCACCGCTACGAGGCACTTGATATATTCAAACGCTTCGTAGCCGAAGTAGAGACTCAGTTGGAACGGAGGGTTAAGATCCTTCGAACTGATCGAGGTCGTGAATACCTCTCTAATATGTTCAAAGAGTTTTGTGAGGAAAAAGGTATACAAAGACAGTTAACAATTCCTCGCACTCCACAACAAAACGGTGTTGCGGAACGCAGGAATTGTACATTGCTTGACATGGTCAGGTCAATGATGGCACATGCTAGTCTCCCTATCAGTTTCTGGGGAGATGCACTGCTTACGGCAGCCTACATACTTAATCGTGTGCCAAGCAAGAGTGTACCTGCCACACCATATGAGTTATGGTTTGGTAAGAAACCTTCCTTGGACCATCTACGCCCATGGGGTTCGGCCGGCTATGTGCACAACCCAACCCATAAACATGGGAAACTTGGTCCAAGAGCCACCAAAATGGTGTTCATTAGGTACCCCGCACAATCAAAAGGATATGTGATGTACGGGGAACATCCAAATCGTGGCATGAAAGAAATAGACTCCCGCAACGTCGATTTTCTCGAGGATGAGTTCCCGACCATTGGTGAAGTCAAAAAGGATGTCGAACTATTTGAGCTACAGCCAGACATCCAACCATCATTCGGTGAGGGGGAGAATTTGGATTCTAACCAAGTCACCGAAGATGGTATGCCTCCCCCATCCAGAGGGAATGGGGGAGAACTGCCTGACCAGGAAATTGAGATTCGTCCTCAATCTCCTGTACATGAGGAAAGTCAACTTGCGAGTGAGGTCCGTCCTCAATCTCCAGTTGTCGAACATGTAGTAAGTCCGCATGTTCAGGATCCCACGCCCCAGAGGGATAATGGGAGTAACTTTCCACATGTTCAGAATCCCACACCCCCTAGAGATAGGGGGAGGGACACTTCAACCGGGCAGACGAACAATGAAGGCCCTAGGCTCCGAAGGAGTGAACGTGGAAGAATTCCTCGACGATATTTTCAAATCGAAGGGGAAATATTCCTATGTACTCCCTTGGAAGTCGAGGAACCTACCTCTTACCAAGAAGCAATTGACTCACCAAGCCACAAAGAGTGGATGGATGCCATGAGGGATGAGATGGACTCGATGGCAAGAAACAAGGTTTGGGAACTTGTTGATCTTCCACCCCAACGTAAGTCTATTGGAAACAAGTGGGTTTTCAAGATAAAACGTCGGGCAGATGGATCGATCGACAAGTTCAAAGCCCGTTTAGTGGCGAAAGGGTTTACACAAATTGAGGGTGTAGATTTTGAAGAGACATTTTCTCCTGTGGTGAGATTTGCCTCTATTCGCCTACTCCTAGCCTTGGTTGCCCATTTGGACTTAGAGTTGTTTCAAATGGACGTAAAAACTGCTTTCCTCAATGGCAGCCTTGAGGAAGAGATCTACATGAACCAACCCTTTGGTTTTGTATCAAAGGGGCAAGAGGACAAAGTGTGTCGTCTTAAAAGGTCCATATATGGTCTTAAGCAGTCCTCCAGGTCTTGGTACTTAAGATTCGATGAAGCCATAACCTCTTTTGGCTTATCCATGGTTTCGGAGGACCATTGTGTGTATGTCAAAAGATCAACCGGAGGGATTATGTTCCTTACCTTATATGTTGATGACATACTATTGGCTGGGAATAATTTGGAGATGATCGAAGCTACTAAAAGGTGGCTATCCTCCGTTTTTGAAATGAAGGATATGGGTGAAGCCAGGTATGTCCTAGGTGTGGAAATAGTAAGGAATCGTTCCAAGAAACTCTTAGGTATGAGCCAAAAGGCGTATATCAAAAAGGTCTTGGAACGGTTCCGCATGCATTATTCCAAACCCGTAGACACTCCAGTTGAGAAGGGTTTAACCTTGAGCCTTGACCAATGCCCAAAAACAGACGAAGAGAAAGATGCTATGAGTAATGTCCCCTACGCTAGTGCCATAGGGAGCCTAATGTATGCCATGTTATGTACACGGCCGGACATTTGCTTTGCGGTTGGTTTGGTAAGTCGTTACCAAAGCAATCCAGGACAGGCTCATTGGCAAGCTGTTAAGAGAGTCATGCGCTACCTTCGTGGTACAACCGACTTGGTCCTATGCTTTCAGGGCGGGGATCTTAAGTTGAGAGGATACTCAGATGCCGATTGGGGTGGTGACCCGGATGAGTCCAGGTCAACCTCAGGATATGTGTTCACCCTGGGTGGGGGGGCCATATCATGGTGCAGTAAGAAGCAAGACTGCATAGCTCTGTCGACCATGGAAGCAGAATATGTCGCATGCAGCCTAGCCACGCAGGAGGCAATATGGCTAAGGAGCTTCCTCCAGGATCTTAATCTCACTCCAAGAACCGAAGATCCTGTAGAGATGTTATGTGACAACACAGCTGCCATCCAATTCGCCAAGGATCCGAAGTTTCATCGGAAGACAAAGCATATCAAGAGGCGTTATCACTTCGTGCGAGACGCTGTAAAGATGAAGGAAGTTGCCATCAAGTATATACCCACTAACAAGATGGTCGCCGATCCATTAACTAAGCCAATTCCTAGAGATGCTTTCAAAGCACATTCGTTGAGTCTAGGACTCCGCAAGGTTTAGTTTTGGATGGAATCGTGTTATGTATGATAGATACGTTCTTCATGTAAAAGGCATTTATGAAATAAAGGTTAAAGCGTTCTTTTTCTAAATGTTTTGTAATTTATCTGTTAGACATGTTGAAAAGTCACAGGCTTCTGATTGGCCTAGTCACACAGGCAATCACCCTGACGCTTGAGTAGCGGGCAGGATGAGACGAAATCATATTGGCACTAGGTGTGCAATATCGATAACTCATACTAAAGGTGTATGAATAAGGAATAGTCGCCTTAGTAGGACTAAGATGAGACTCAAAGGAGTCGAATATGAGATAAGTTTTCATATTTAAGCCCTAAAAGCCGAATCTTGAGTGTCAAAGCCAACATTCAGTATGTTGATCCAGTGGCTCAGGTTAGATTTTTTGAGTAAAAATCCAGACTGATGATTCGCATGGCATAAAGAGTGACGAACCCAGCTAAGTGGGAGCTATGCCGTGACACACATCTCATACTGTGTGTGCTTGTAAGACGACCCATTTGTGGTGTGATGATTGAATTCCTTTTCACTCGTCACTGTGTGACCCTATGGATGATGACCCTTTGACTTAAAGCTATGATATCAAATCAAAACTTAATGATGCTACTTTAATGTGATTCTCAAGAGCCACGATATATACGGTTCAGCGGGAACACGTTAGGAAAGCAATTAAGTTAAGATGAGATTTCATGAGTGTTTAGGGAAAATCTATCCACCATCACCATATCAAGCCCGGGCGATTATGTTGAGAACATAATCATATGATATATCAGGCATAAGGGACTGAAGATGCCACTGGTGATGTCTTGGGATATTTTTGGGGTATCGTATTTCCTGAAAGTGTTATGTTAGTTGGATGGTAACTTAATATAACACTACTTGTTATTTTTGGTCGCACGTTCTATTCCCAGTATGGAATGTGAGGAGATATGATTCATGCGGATCATGTGTTGTAACGGCCTTTTGTGGCCGAGTGGGAGCTGTAGGCCGGGCCCATTAGTTGAGGCCCGACGGCCACTGAGAGGCCTCCTTAAACCCTAGATGCCAACCCCCCAAAACCTATGTAAGGAGGTTTGGGAGGGTTAGCTAAAACACACAGAAATATATAGCGATATTATTTCTCTCTCTCCTCCTAATTACTCTACCATCGAGTCGGAGTAATCGGGTTTAGAACGTGACGTTATAAGGCGACTCTAGTAGCCGCTGGGATTTGAGATCTGGTATTCTATTATTCGTGGGCTATTACCGACAGTTCAATTCCGCATCCAGGTTAGTCCTAATTATATCCAACAGAAACTAATTAAGGCAACCTGAATTTTCCGACTTAATGAAGTCACTAATTTTATTTATTGCCTATTGCACTAGAACTACTAAAAAATGTGTCAGATGTTGATTCCAGTTTTAAAATGATCATATTTGATACAAATTATATGATTGTAATTGGATCATCGTAACATCCGTGTTTTCCATTGCCAGAAATTAGAAAAGGGAAGTTAGGAATAACTTCAACAACATCCCTTGTATTGGTGACATAATGTGTAACCATTCTAAATCACACATGCATTAGTTGTTTTCCACTAAAATCTATATTTGCTTTCAATCAAACCACATACAAATTTAGATATATTCTAAAACTAGTAGTGATAAAACTTAACTCGGTTTGTCAACTCGGGCAAAAAACTTAGCGCTTAACCTGACTTACATTCAAATTTTACTTAAAATTTTATACGTGCACTTGAAAATGACCCAATATGAGGTTGACCCGACTCGAGGTTTGATTAACCCAAAATTACCACTACTCAAATTGACCTATTCTTAAACTATAGGACCAGGGATAAAAAAAGAAATATTGAACAAAACAAATTAATTAATAATGTTTCATTGTGCTTATTGTATTTTGATAGTAAAGATTATTTAAAGAGGCTTTGAATAAGAGCGATCATGGTTCATGAGGAGGAAGTGCGCTTCTATGCCAAATGGTCATAGGTTGTAGGCTATGTGAACGAAGTAATGCTGAGAATTAAGAACTAAACCGTATTTCAATTGAATACAAAATGACCGGATCACTTGATCACTTAAACCCAACATTACCTGATAACAACCAAGATTCAGGAGTGATCCGATAACAACCAAGATTCAGGAGTGATCTGACCCAAGTGGGTTTATTCGAACTCGCATTGACATGATACTCCAAAGAATTGGTAGTAACCAAAACTCGTATAAATAAACCTAAACTTAGCCAATTTACCTAATTACCACCACGGTCTAAAAATATCAATAATGGATGCCCTCCTTCACCATGTGATATATACATTCATTTAAAATTATTTATTTTATCATCAACATCCACTTAGGGCCCTTTTTTAGCCTGTTCAATTATTAGCTACTCCAATGTACTCCAAATTCTTCTAGGAAATATTCGCCATCTATTCCAATCAACTATAACCTACTCCAATCTACTCCAATCTATTATCCATTCCATCAAAATGTTGAAAACGAATAGGCTTTTAATTAATATTCTTACATTTTCACAAATGAAACGGACTTCTATATAGTTTTATTACATTTTTTGTAGCATTATAATCAATGTGACTGACTAACATTAGTTGACACGAAATGGCAAAGGGGTTATCCCCAACGACTCAGTAACTGTAGATTTCATGGGATTTTATTCTATTGCGATTCGAGTTGGACAATAGTTGTACAACCTCTACTGGACAATTCAGGTGCAACTTGCAAAAATGATTCCCAGATGCATACCTGTACCCATTTAAAAGAGAAAATTGGGAGGTTCTATGGTAACTTTATACAGATTTTATGTGTAACTAGTGTTCTTCGCACAAAAAAAGGATTTTAAATTTTATTGTTGTTGGTCCGATTTTGGCTAATTAAATAACCCTAGAGGGGGTAAATAGGATGATAATCAATATTGCAAATTAATCAAATGCGGAATGATAAACATGGACAAAATACAAGAACTTTTTAACGAGGTTAGCCTCAAACAGGTTTAGTCCCCGCCTAAAGTTCTTAAACTCTAGGATTAACCCAATTTTATTACGAATGATTACACAAGTTTAGAGTACACCTACTCTAAGTTCGAAGTTACAAGTTCATCCTTCAACAAGTTATTGGTAGAGTTGACCCTTCAACTCTATAATCCCACCCTACTTACAACTTGAACAATACAACTTGAATAAATGTAAAAAAAGTTAAAGCGCAATGTATGCAAGTGAGTATTGAGTATGACAATTGCTTGTGCTCTCTTTCTTGTATCTCTCTCAGTTGCAAGGTCTT
Organism: Selenicereus undatus; assembly: GCA_017589665.1. Lineage (NCBI taxonomy): Eukaryota > Viridiplantae > Streptophyta > Magnoliopsida > Caryophyllales > Cactaceae > Selenicereus > Selenicereus undatus. The sequence continues at coordinate 65,144,583 of JACYFF010003369.1, forward strand.
CCCTTTTTTCAACAAAAAGAGTTGAAGTAGCCGTTACTTTCAAATATGGAAGGAAAATCTTCAGCTGATCTTCAAGCCCTTGGAATCTAGTTTTAAGGCCTTGAACTACAACTAATTTTCAATAACAACTCCAAATCTTCAATGGCTACCTTGCTGATTTCTTGCAATGGCTAGTTGATGCTAAAAATCTATTAGTGCTATTTTTAGGCCAAGCAACAACTAGAATTGAATTTCAAAAGATATGACCATATTTAGAGAATCATAATCTCATATTCAAATTTGAATCACATAATATAATATCATAAAGATTATATGTTCAAATTTGAATATTAAACAATCTCAAAGATATTGTAACACCTTATATAAAATCAATTAAATAATATTAATATTCCAACATCCCCTTCAAAAATATAGCACATTTAAACAATAATAATTATTAAGATAATTCAAATATAACACGATGAATATGTCAATTGATTAATCTCTTTTTATCTTTCATCAAAATATATTTATAAAATACATCGTAAGTGTAAGGAAGCTAACAATTGTTATAAGTACAACTATATATATGAATTACAATTAACAATCTAGTAACTCTACGTAAAATTTTGAAGGTTTAGAAAATTAAAAAATTCAATGGCTTTTCAAGTGCAATTCAATAACTATCATCATATTGTATCTAACTCATATTTATATTTATGTTTAAAGAAAAGGTAATAAATTAAAAAGTCAATATCTATTTGTCAATGTTTGGTGCTATTATTACTAATGCAATAATGGTGTGAGAAGAACGGGCATATAATTTACCACAATCTTTTATTATGTATATATATATTTTTTAAAAAAGACAATCATAATAGAGGAGTTACAATCTTTTAATAAGAAGAATGGCAAAACTAATAGTGTTCTCTATTATTACTTTATAATAGTCTTGGATTTAGGTTAGGAATTTATGTCAAAACTATAAAAGATTGCCATATGTCAAATATTGGGCTTAAAATGTTTTGTTTTAATACACACAGAAGGGAGGGGGAGACTACGGAAGAGTTCCTTTAATGCCATGGCCTCTGTTTGTATGTGAAATCATCATGGATGTGTAGTGTTAAAAGATAAGTAGTTTCTTAAGTGGCTGTAAGTATTGAGATTTTTTTTAATTGTGGTTATTAAACATTTTAGGTTAAAAGTGTGAGTTAACTTTAAAACTAAAATGCATTGACACGGTTAGATGCTTTCTTGTCTCTCCTCATCTAAATTCATTTATTTTTTAAAAATAAAATTACCACCAATATATCTCATGCATAGCTAGAGCCTGGAAGAAAGACCATCCAACATTTTAACTTCTCTGTCATCACAACCCCCCTTCTGTCTCCCCCCTCCCCCCACCAAAAAAAAAAAAGCCAAATATGCAAACGAGCTCCACAGAAGTAAACTATATAGATTGAGAACTAAAAAAATCACCATATGAGAGTAGCTACATCGTGTTGGATGCATGTGTGTTGAAAAAGTCGAAAGGTACTTTCAAAGATAGAGTACATGACTCTAACAAGATCCACGATACGTTAGGGAAAACTAAAACAAAAAATCACTTATTAAAAACTATGCAAACACAAAGTTAAAGATCCAGAATTTCTTGCATTGCGAATGAATCAAACCATATAAAACCTCCACAATCCAAGACTTGAATCACAAAGATTGATAAATTTTATAGAAAGTTGGGACGTAATCAATCGAACACTGCATATAAGCTCAATGTGCTTCCAACCTAAAATTAATTAGTAATCGATGTAGCAACTCAAATCAACATGTTCAAGACCTCATAAATTTTCAATGGTGGAAAACTCCCACTTATTATTCTCCAACACGACCCTCATGTCTGAGCTATTAATGAGGTCCAATATGTGCACACAATTAATCATACTAGGGACAATGGTAAATCCAAGATCAAGCAACCTTGCTTAGTATCATATTAAATTTTCTAGAAATCAACCAAGTACTACATAAGCCCGATGAAGTTCTAACCTAAAACTAATTGAAAATGTGTAGAGTAACTCATTAACTTATAAGCCTGCTCAACACATCTTAAATCTTCAATGTGGGTAGCCCCCCTTACCATTCTCAAACAAAGAGATTCCCTATTTGAAGCTATGAATCTGATTTGTAGTAGAATACTAAATAGGTAAGTGAAAACCTTGTTACTCAATAGCCATGAGGTGCTCCAGGTCATTGCACAGAATGCGGCCTACTATGGAATGGAACTTACCACTTGGCATCCTCTTCAAAAACCACAACCACCTTATTTATAATTCTAGAGGTCACACTTAGGGCGTGTTCGGTAACAGCATTTTGGATAACATTTGGCATTTTGACTAAATCAAAATACTCATTAGGTAATTTTTAGTGTTCGATAACATAGTGTTTTGACCAGCGTTTTAAGCAGCGTTTCTGAAAGCTAATAGTATTAACATTTTGCATTCAAAAGTAGCGTTTCATACTTTTTGCCAAAAAATATCCTTTGGAAATTTTATCTTTGGAAATTATCTATATCCTTTTATGTCAATTTAAATTAATTAGTTGACTCAACAGCTAAATTTATCGCACACATTTATTTCAATTGCTCATCCAAACAGCTATCCGCTAACAGCTAAATTAAAAACGTTATCCACTACCTAAACAACTATCCACTACCTGAACGATTATCTACTACTTGAACTGTTAATTTTGCCAAACAGGGCCTTAAAGATTAACCCATTGGATTAATGACCTACCAATGGCGAGATTCATACATACTAGTCACAACAAATCCTAATATTATTATATTCTGGCCATATTTCAATTCAAATCCTCCCTCTGTGAGATTTGGCCCATCCTTCCAAAAAACCATCGCGCCCCAGACCACCCTATGCAATCCACTAAAAAACCAAAGTCATGCTGCAATTTTTCTTCACAAAATCTACCCTCCCCATTCGAAAAAGAGCCTTATAAAGAAATACAACATCAGGCTCCTTCGTACGCATGTTGATATGGTGGTAAATCAAGCAGATGCTATGAATGTATATCCATTCCCAGAAAAGACGAGATGGCAGGAAGCCTGGGCTTTTCTTGAACATTTAGCTCTACAATCTCATCTTCCATGGTATGATTGTTGGAAGTTCGATGATATTTTAGAGGAGGCGAAAAGGAACGGGAGTCAGAGCAAGAGTCGTGGATGTATAGGGGGTTCATAGAGGCAGTAGATGAGTGTGGTTTGTTGGATATTGGTTTTGGGGATTTCTTTTATTCTGGGAAATAGATGACACGGAGTATATAGCATAAAGAAGAGGTTGGACGTGGCATTTGTTATGCAGGAGTTGTGGGAGAAATTACCAGAGCCAATGGTTTATCATCTTGGTGTCTCATGATCATAATCATATGCCCATATTGTTGTGCTTCACAAGGCAATACATCCTAAAAGGAGTAGGGGTAAGAGGTTAAGGTTTGAGGACTGTAGGAATAATTAGGACTAATATGGATGCGGAAGAACACTGTCGGTAATAGTCCACAATAATAAGAATACCAGTCTTCGCCAATCAGAATACCAAGCGGCTACTAGAGTCGCTTTAACAATCATGCCCTAAACCCGAGAACTCAATGGATGGTATTTTCGTCGTGAGAGAGAAAGCAAGAGAATATGTAAGAGAATAGATCTCGTGTCCTCTTGATTGACCCCCTAAAACCCCTTTATATATGTTGGGGTACAGTCAAGGTTGTTGCCCTAGGCAACTCGCGTGGTCGTCGGGCCCGGCACCACAAGGCCTAGCCTACAGCTCCCACTCGGCCACGCAGGCCGCATAACATTTATTCTCTAAGCATCACAACTCTTTCACGCTTAATACCGGGAATAGGACGTGCGACCAAAAATAGCAAGCAGTGTTATATTAAGTTACCATCCAACTAACATAACACTTTCACAATATACGATACCCCGAAAATATCCCAAGACATCACCAGTGGCATTTCTATTCCCTTATGCCTGATATATCATATGATTATGTTCTCAACATAATCGCCTGGGCTGATATGGTGATGGTGGAGAGATTTTTCCTTAAACACTCATGAAATCTCATCTTAGCTTAATTGCTTTCCTAACGTGTTCTCGCCAAACCGTATACATCGTGGTTCTTGAGAATCACATTAAAGTAGCATCATTAAGTTTCGACTTAATATCATAGCTTTAAGTCAAAGGATTATCGTCCATAGGGTCATACAGTGACAAGTGATAGGGAATTCAATTGTCAACCCACATATGTGTCGTCTTATAAGCACACACAGTATGAGATGTGTGTCACGGCATAGCTCCCACTTAGCTGGGTTCGTCACTCTTTATGCCATGCAAATCATCAGTCTAGATTTTCACCCAAAAATCTAACCTGAGCCACTAGATCAACATACTGAATATTGGTCTTGACACTCAAGATTCGGCTCTTAAGGCTTCAATATAAAAACTTATTTCATACTCGAGTCTTATCTTAGTCTTACTAAGGCGGCTATAATCATTCCACTCACACACTTCCAGTGTGAGTAATCAATATTGCACACCTAGTGCTAATATGATTCAGTCTCATCCTACTCGCTACTCAAGCGTCAGGGTGATTGCCTGTGTGACTAGGCCAATCAGAAGCCTGTGACACTTCAATATGCCTAACGTACAACAATGAACATCTTGCCTATAAAAGAAACGTGTCCATCACGTAACAGAACATGTCTAGATATCAAACCTTATGAAATCCAAGACTCAACCAAAGAGTTTTGGACACATCACTAGGAATGGGTTTAGTTAAGGGAACATAATCACCTTATTAGTCTATATATATATACCCAATGGCAATGCTTTTTGTCTCTATGGTACAAGATATACAATCTACCTTCATAGCCGACATTGTTGTGAAGCTGTACTTTTTTACTGCACCATGACATGGCTCTCCCACTCAGGGTGAAGATATGTCCTGAGGTTAACTTAGACTCATTCGAGTTACCACCTCAATCAAAATTTGAGCATCCTCTCAACTTGAGGTCTGCTCTTTGATAGCAAAATGCTGAGTTATCAATACCACGAAGGTAGCATTTTATTCTCCTGATGACTTGTCAATTAGGAAGTCTTGGGTTACTTTGATAACAACTTATCAAATTATTCGCAAAGCAATATCAGGTCATGTACATAACATGGCTTTCATTAAGCTTACTATGATACTAGGGTTAAGGACATTGTTGATTATCTCTATTTTGTCATATGTTTTAGAGTATTGACCAAGACTCAAGGTTGAACCCTTCTCAACTGGAGTATCTATAGATTAGAAATTATAAACCCAAAATCGTTCCAAGGCCTTTTTGATGTATGCTTCTTGGGACGTCTTTGGATTATTTCCATTCCCAGGACATACCTGGTTTCACCCATGTCCTTCGTTTCAAAGACATGAAATGGCTACCTTTTAGTAGCTTTAATCATCTCCAAGTTGTTCCTATTCAATGGTATGTCATCAACGTGAGGAACGCAATCCCCATGTTGATCTTTTGACATACACAATGGCCTTCTGAAATCATAGATAAGCCAAGATGGCTTTATGGAATCTAGAGTACCAAGAACTGGAAGATTGCTTAAGATCACATATGGACCTTTTAGAATGACACACATTGTCCTCTCTTCCTTTTGATACAAAATCAATGGGTTAGTCCATATGAATCTCCTTCTCAAGATCACCATTGAGAAAAACAATCTTTACTCCATTTCGAACAACTCAAAGTCCGAATGGGAAACCAGGGTTAGGAGTATCCGGGCCTGAACTTATCAATGGAACTATCCACCCAATGTTTTATCTTAAAGACTTACATCGGGGTGGAGTTTCAACGAGTTCTCAAAACCTGTCGGTGAGTCCATCTCATCCCTTATAGCATTCAATCACTCTTTGTAATTTGGTGAACCAACCGCCTCTTGATAAGAGGTGGATCCCTCAACTCCCAAGGGAGTGCATAAAAATATTTTCTCTTCGATTTGAAAAATCGTTGAAGAATTATTCCATGCCAATTCCTTCAGGACATTCATTATTTGTCTGCCGAGGTGAGAAATCCCTCCCCCTTTCTCTAAGAGGTAAGGGACTAGGTGTTCCTAACCTTTTCTCTAAGAGGTATGGAAACTTGGGTATAAAGAGAAGATTACTCCCACTATCCATTGAAGGTGGGATCCTGAACATGAGGATTAACTGCATGTTCAGGAATAAATCTCCTCAACAATTGAAGATTGAGGACGAATCTCATTCTCCTTGACAGACAAACCTTCACCATTCTTACCAAGTAAGGAATGTGTACATCCTCTGTGACTTAGTGAGAATTCAAATCCTCCCCCACACTGAGAGGTGGTTGAAGGTGTTGTTGTAACGCATACAAATTGAGGTCCTTTTAAATTTCACCAAATGCTAGAGAACTCATCCTTAAGAAAATCGACACTACGGGATTTTTGTTTCACGAAGAAAATATTCATGATCTCGATTGGTTCGAAGAGTTTTAATATTTCGTCCCAATTGGGTCCTACTACCGCTATAAAGTATATGATCACATCAAATACTTAATAATAGTGAGATAGTAGGAACATATACCTATATCATGAATACATGTGGCTCCATGACATGTTTTCATATTCATCCACCGGCAGATGTCTAAAGTGAACGAACACTAAGGGATTCGATGCCCTTGAAACCTTACAAAAAGGATTTCCTATTGCTTTATAAGCTAGGCATAACTCACATTTTGCACCTTAAGCCTAGTGAGTTGGTCTTAAAAGGCCATCTTTGGCTAGTTAACTCTATCTTGACCCTTATGGTCAAAACGAGCACGTCTAAAACAGATTCAAAAATGAGACAAGGATGGAAGATGTTCTTTTTCGTCCATCGAAAACACCTTTCAATGTGACATCACCAAACAAATCACCATGCATATGATGCCTAAGACATCTAGACGAAAATTAAAGAAAACTAAACTTAGGGACAGAAGATGCAATGAAACATCGCACTCCAGGTGCATAGAGAGCATCGGGAATAGATAACGTAGTCCCTTCAAGGAGCCTAGAATGATTTGTCCTTAATTCAAGAACATCTTTTTCATCGTCGTTACCTAAAACGACAATTTGTGAATCCACCATATAGTGGTGAAAGTTCACAAAAATTAACTCGTTCCCGAACTATGTGCTTGGTTCCTCCCGTATCTGCAATCCACTAAGGATCACAGTTCGCAGCAAATGCTTGAGAGCGCACATATTACCCAGGCTGTAAAAAAAAGGTAACTTAATCGACTCAGGACGATCCCAAGCATAAGATCCCTAATTTCCACAGTCATAGCACTCGCACGTGCTATATGCCTCTCTTTATTTTCCTTAATCTATTTCCCTTTTGCAATGCCAATCTTAGGTCTAGAACTTTATGAGGGAACGGGTCAGACGAACCTGATGCTAAGCTAATCTCACGCGTACTCAACAGTGAGATGACTTTTAATTCCCCCACTAGATCGATATTGATGCAATACGACAAAGTATAACATCTTGATTGATCTATTCTCGAGCAACTTTTGGGGTTTTTTTTTTAAGTTTTCTATATATTGTTCACTAACAGTACCATCTTTACCATCCTATAAGACCTAGAAATGAGTGTCCTAACATTTCACGTTCATTCAGAAAAAACTAAATCCTCTGACATTATGTATCATAGTCAGTGCTATCAAGTTCTTTTATTGGTAAAAAGATTACCAACCTTATTGCCATATCTAAAAGGTATATATTCTTTAAAGTGGAAATTAGACATATTTTCAAATAAATAAATTACCAAAAACTCCATTATCCGTGTCGTATGATTGAAAATTTTGTTAAGCTCATAATCATCTCATACAAGCATGAATTAGAAGTTTTTATAACTTATTTATCACAATTTTCCATAAAACATAATTTATGGAGAATATTATGATTAAACAAATTAACATTTCAGATATATCACAAAGATATCCAACTTTATGTAAATCAAATTCACATGAAGTTATCTCATTGTATATAACTACTAATATGTCATCTAGAACTTTATCAATGACATATCAAACATGAAATTCAGATTCTTATATAAAACGCATCTATATAATAAAATGAATCTATATTGCCAAACATATTTGAATAATAACATGTTACAAAAGAAAAATGCCCAAATAGCATTATAGAAAACACATTTATATAATTATATATGACATGAAACTTATTCTAATGTTATTCGCAATTTATAAAACACATTTATAATGTTACGAATTTGAATTTCATGAAACCAATTCATAAAATACCGCTAAATTGCATAATTAGTAGGTAATATGAAACGAATCCACATTTGTTAATTCAGGCAAGGATAAAGAATGCTAAAACAATTAGCAAATTTACTACAACTCATGTAATTCATATATATATAAAACACACTTATATAATACTACAAATTGGCGATTCACATGAAACATATCCATGCAATCAAACGCAACGTAATTTGTAACATGAAATATATCCAAATATTAGTCGTAATTAATCATACATAGAAGAGATCTATATGATATTAAAATTTGGATGAAGCAAGTTCATAATAAAGTTCGCAAATTATATAAAACGTATTCATATAATATTGCAAACTTAAATTTCATGAAACAAATTCATAAAATAATTAAATACCCTATATATCCAAATAATAGCATGAAACTTGTTCATGTAAAACTTAATGAATCATTTTTGTTAACTACAACGATGACAGAATAATTAACTAATTTATAATTGCTCATCTTTGCATAAAATTATTAAATCATGAAACATATTCATGTCACGGGATATTATATAAAACATATTTATATAATATAACTTATGAAACATATTCATCTACCGACCAAAGGAATCTTTATATCATATAGATATTTATTGAGTTCGAGTAAAACAAATTTACGTCATACACACTAATCATATATATGAAATGAATTCATATAATTTCAACCCAATTGATCGATAACAAGTTACTCGGTATGAAAATTTCAAGTCGACACATATATAAAACGAATTTATATATGACATTAAACATATTAATGTTTTGTAACGAATTCACACATTCAAGATTAAAACTAATTCGAAACCTTAATTCAACGAATGAATTAAATGCATGAAACTTTGTCAACTTGAATATCATTATAATTCAATTAAAATCATGCCATGACTAATGATAATAATTAAACAATAATGACTGAAAAATAATTTGATCCAAAAAAGTCAAAAATAACCTGACCCATATCATTGAAATATGACAAGAAGCAAACCGACCCAAAAGGAAAAACGGTTCAAAAATTTGGGCCAAAAAAAAAACAAACGGGCCACTAAATAAAAACCAACCCAAAAACTTAAAATGGCCGGGGAGGTATCAGGGCCTTAACTCTCTCTTTTCTCTCGGCTTTTCTCTCCCACCCGAGCTCTCTGTCTTCAACCCTCGATGGCCCTCTGCTTCTCCTCTATCTCGGGTCTGTTCGAGACCTTCCCCCTTTCCTGCCCGAGTCTCTCTGCCTCCCTTCCTTTTCTGTTCTTCGACGCTTCAGGCGAAATGGTGGTGGAGCACCAAGCTCCACCCAGGCCCGTCTCCCCCTCGGTCGTTCGCCGACCGCTATGCCCTTAAAAACCACCCATGTGATATCGAATCACTGCTAATAAAAGGTGTCTTTGCCCTTTGATCCACGCCAACCTGACGAGAATTGACACCGTCATTGAGTAGATCGGCCGAGGCCGAGTCCGATGATGCCGCCTACGCGTCCAACGCGCCCCTGAGGCGGTGGCGCGTGGGGGTACGCGCCTCTATGGACGGCGTTTTTCGCGGTGCTTTCTCTGTGGTTGCGTAGATTGGCGTGTACGGTGGCTAATGAAGGAAGAAGGGGACCGAAAGAAGGCCTCGTCGGCGGTGCGTGCCTACACGCGCCACCCTTCCCTCGTCGGTTCCTGATGGGTATGCTTTTCCCTTTCCTTTCACCCCCTTTCCTTTCCTTTCCTCGTCGGTTCCTGATGGGTATGCTTTTTTTTTGTTGCTAGGTCGGCGGGGGCCACGGAGGCCCCGCCGTGTTTGCCACCACTGCCACCGCCACCACGAAGGTGGCGGTTGTGGAGTCAGCGGTCTCTTAGGAATTTCAGGTTTTAGAGAGGCAGAGATGTCATTTTAGGGTTAGGGTTTTGCGTCTGGAGTTTAACAAACGTGTGGGTCTAAGACTAAATTACTCCATGTTCAATTGCATGTACCAAGAATTGTATACGACAGAAACTTACATGATTTAAACTTCGATTAAAAGTTTGAGTATTTAGTCGATCATCATCATAGATACATGCTTAAAACAACTGCACAATTGTAAATAAACACGCTTTCTGGACAGTCATGAACTAATCATGAAAATTAGGTTTAATTGGTTGCTTAAAACCATAAATTCAGTTTTGCCCGATCATACTCAATTGTAAGATTACGCCTTTTAGAACGCACACAACATAAAGGCATGTCTGGACTGATTGATAATCACATGAGCACGCTTCTGATTTTAGCAGTTTGCATAATCACGAAAATTAAGCAAATTAAACGAATAAAAATAGCATGCTTTTAACGAATCAGTTTCCGCAGATTTATTAATCTATCAATCGGGACTAATCCGAACAGTTTAGGCTCTGACACCACTGTAGGAATAATTAGGACTAAGCTGGATGCGGAAGTACACTATCGGTAATAGTCCACAATAATAAGAATACCAGTCTTCGCCGATCAGAATACTAAGCGGCTACTAGAGTCGCTTTAATAATCACGCCCTAAACCCGAGAACTCAATGGATGGTATTTTCTTCATAAGAGAGAAAGCAAGAGAATATGTAAGAGAATAGATCTCGTGTCCTCTTGACTGACCCCCTAAAACCCCTTTATATATGTTGGGGTATAGTCAGGGTTGTTGCCCTAGTAAACTCGCGTGGCTGTTGGGCCTGGCACCACAAGGCCCAGCCTACAAGGACTATTGGCTGCACGGGGAAGGTTGCCGATGTGTGGGAGGCACGGAATAATGCAGAAGGAGGGTGCCTGGTAAAAATTCAATGTCGTTCTCAGTGCTTGCAGGTTTGGAGCAATGAAAGTTTTAATACCCTAAAAGGGCAAGTTGCGGCGGCTCAACAAGACCTTGAAGAGCTCATACATTTGTCGAGGTCTTGTGACAATGTGGAGAGATAGAAGATGTAATGCTCCAAGATCAATAATTTGTTACAGAACAAGGAAGAGTTCTGTAGAACTGGGGCAAGGGGGAAAAGTTCTAATAATAAGTTCAATTCAAAATAAGTACAAGAAACGAGTTTAGATTAAGGGGGTATTTGATAATAGCAGCTGTTTGGGGAAAAAAAAAAGCTCTTTTGGAGGATTTTAGCTGTTTTGACCAAGTCAAACAGCTAAAAAGTGTTTGATAAAGAGTTATTTGCAATAGCTGTTAGCTCCAAAAAGCTCTTTTTAAAAATGATATTCCCATTAGCCTTTTGAGAATTGCGTTTTGTGCAAATGACATAATTGTCCTTAAATTTGGAAAAATTACAGACATTTTATTAAAAACTAATTCTTAAATATGGGCATAAATGAAAATTTACCAACATGTTTTTTAAAAACAGCTAACTTTTACCAAACACTTTTTCTAAAAATAGCTAATTCAAACCGCTAATATAAACAACTAATTCAAATAGCTAGCAGCTAACAAGTTTTCATAAGCTTTATTGGAAATAAGTTTAGTCAAAATAAGTTGAAGAGAATGTGGTAGTTTCATATGGCAACTTCTTTTTCGCAATTGAATTGGGCATATAATAGAGGGAGATAGCTAAATAGAAGGGAAACTGCCCAAGAAAAATGAGGAAACAAAGAACACTAATTTGAAGGAAAAAAGAGGAAATCTAATCTACATCAAAAAACTGACATCGAATACTAATTCAACAACCAAAATAAATCAAATGTAACTACACAAATTAGAAAAAGAAATTAGTGCCGAAAATCAAGAGATTGGTACCGAATTGAAGAAATTAAGTTGTAATTCGAGTGGGTCAAGGTCCAACGCTCCGATATAAGATTATATTTTCTTTAAGGGTGTGTTTGGTAGGGGGGGAAATCATTTTCCTAGAAAATCATTTTCCATGAAAAATATTTTCCTAAGGAAAATGATTTTCCACTTACATTTTCGGCTGTTTGGCAGAATGGAAAATCATTTTCTTTCTACTTCATTTTTTGCTATTTGATAGAATGAACCCCCGTCCTCACTTCATTTCTTTTTACCATCAACCACCTTCCCTGCTCACTACTCTGATCTGACCCAGCTAACGAATTATGTTTCTCTCTCCTCTTCAAAATCAAATTCAAAACATCAGTAAGAAATATACCCAGTAGCAAACCCAGCAAAAGAGAGAGTCAACATTAATGAATATCAATTTTTTCACTATTCTCAAGGATTACCCAGTTGACTTTGAGTGATATTAAATCCAGATTAAAGAAAATGATGAATGGGGAGACGATGGGTGTCTCAGATTGCGAAGTTCTTTAAAAGGGCAACTATAACAAGATCAGAGAAGTCAAGAAATAATTACAGAGATTAATGATGAAAATCATCGATGAACATGATGAACATGAAGAAGATGGGAAGAATGAGAGACAAAATGAGAATGAAAATAGAGTGATTCTAGGCACAATTAAAAAAAATACAATGAGAGACAAAATTGGGCAATGAAAATTGGACTTGGAAAATCGTTTTTCCTACTTTTTCAAGGGAAAATAATTTCCTTCAAATGGGGTAAAATAATTTTTCCCTCCTTATTTTACCAAACGGCGTAAAATGAGAAAGTCATTTTTTGAGAAAATGATTTTTCCCCTACCAAACACACCCTAAATGATGTTGAGAAGCTCTAAATTGAGTGGTTGGGAAGATTTTTTAGTTGTTGGGCTTTTTAATATATTTTTTGTAGATGATGAAAATAAGTTCTCAAGCATCAGGAGAGGATAGCATTAGGCGATTTTGAAGAAAAGATATAATTAAAGTAGAATTTAATTAAGGAAAACTTGTAACAAGATTTTAAAGCTTAAAAAATTGAAGGATATTTTGTTATCTGAAACGGTGTTAGATTAACTCATTAGCTATCTAAAAAGTTTAATAACTAAAACAAAACTCCTAAATGCTTTAACAACTTAATAATAAAATTTCCTGTTAAAAGATATAGCAAGCTGCAATGGAGTCAACAAACACAAATACAACTATAATATTGAAAACAAGAAGACAATCTATGGACCAATGCTTTCAATCTCAAAGGTAAATCTGTATAGGAGTGTGAAGGTCAATCCAAATGGGAGCGTGAACTCGGTATAGCCACTTCTTGATTAATCAGAACTTTCAAAGAAGTTATGCATCATCAAGGAGTCCTTAACACATATACACGAGCATACAGAGACAAATTTCAAATAAAATGGGTGCAAATTGCTACCAATTACTGTTGATAAAAAACAGGTTGAACAAGAATTCAGTTAACCACAGATGAGTTAACTAGAAATTCAATTCACAAAAATTTTGAATTGAAAACCGAACCAATATATTTGGTTCAGAGAAAATGCAAATCGTAAATGTACCAAAAAAATCTAGTTACTGATTTTTCGGTTCAACTAACCACCTTTTTTGTTTGGTTATTGGTTAACTATCAATATAAATAATAATTTTTAATTTTCACTCACTTTTTTATTTGATTGAACTATTTAACACTAATTTCCACAATATTCTATATTTATTCTCATCTTTTTACAATTCTGAACTCGACATTTGACTAACATATAATTTAATTTTTTCAAATAAAGTTTTAGTTTTGGTTAATGATTAGTCAACCTGAGGCTAACCGAATTTCAAATGGGCAAACTGAAAGTGAAAGCAAAACTAAAACTTTTTTTGGTTGGGTTAACTGAACCTTATTTTTAGAAAATTCGAACTGGTTAAGCGGATTTTCGGTCTCACAATTATTTGCTGACCCTTACTACCAATATGTACAGTGCATTCTATCATCCAACAATGCCAAGTAAACCCTTGAGGAAAGATTACCAATAACAACAACAACACTTATAAATGTGAATTCGGGTTTTATAGAGTTTTGAAAGATCTAGATGTGGACAATCTTACCTCTATAGATATCTCTGTCTATAGAGATGATGATTCCAATAGACCCAAGAAAAAAAGATTTTGTGAAAATATTTTAAAGAAGAAACTAAAGATAAGTAACATGGAAAGAATAAAGAAATAATAATAAAACTGGTGATAGTAACTAAACCTAAGTTTAACATCATAGAGGAGAGTATTATGCTTTAACAAATAGCATGAAGAAAGATTGCTAAAATTAAAAAAAAAAATCAACATTTAAATTAAGGGTTCATTATGTGCATGCAAAAAGTTCATCATTCAAATATTTGAATCACAACTCACAAGCCATTTAAAACACAACCTTCGTCATCATTAAGTATATGCAATGGTGATCCATAATTTTGGATCATAAGTTGGGGCCCACACCCTCCACATTATCCCACAAGTCAACTTTTTCTCTCTTCTCTACATCCTATGGATCACCAAATAAAATAATATTTTATAGACCCCACTACCAATATATTATTGGGTTTTAGACTTTTAAGACTTAGTTGGTAAAAAATGAGAGAGATAAAATGTGTGGGGGCGGATCATGGGGCGAGCGAAGCGGATCACTGATGCATGGTTTTGTTTGGACCATGAGCCAAAGTTTTGGCTCGCAAGCCTTGCATTACAGGTGCTATATATGCATATGGAGAAGGTTCGTCGTTTAAAGTAAAAATCACAACTTAGAATTTAAGGATGCATTACTTTTGAAAAAGTTTATGAGATAGGAATAAGATATTATCAAATGAAAATGTTAATTAAATCAAAAATAGAGATCAGAAAGGGTGTGTTCGATAGTAGTACTATAGATAGCTTTATTATTTTGATCAAATCAAGAATCTTGTTATTTTCATTTTACTTGTTCGATAAATTAGCATTTCACATCTCTGTACAGCATTTGATCTACCGTTTGCCAAATGTGAACAACATTATTGTTTGATTAGAACTAATAGTGACAAGCCACATAACTTTCCATGAAGAGAATTTCAGAACTTAGAGAAAGAGATGAGATGAGTGAGAGAAAGCAATGTAATGTATTGAATCTTGTGGAAAAATCAACCACATGCTAATTATCTGGTTGTATATATATACATTGTTTGTAACAAAAATTAGTTATGAGGGCCCATCCACATCAGCTTCAATGTAACCACCTGTATAGCTCAGCAACTTGTATCCTTAGGTTGAATTACGGTGCATCAGTTTGCTGGGAGCTTGCAGCTTTTGGACCTTGCATTATATCTACCTCTTCACCCCCCCCCCCTCAAGCTAGAATGGTGAGGATGAGGAACCATACCAAGCTTGGAAAGGAGATGATTTTGTTGAGTGGAAGATAAAATTTTGGTTAAGACATCAGTAAGCTGCTTCTCTGTGGGCATGTATGACAGATGTAATAGCCCTTCCAAGACTTTTTCTCTCGTGAAGTGGCAATCTATTTCTATATGTTTAGTACGTTCATGGAATACAGGGTTTTTGCCAATGTGTATAGCTGACTGATTATCACATAACAGCGTGACTGGTCTTAAAGACTTTACACCAAGTACTTCAAGAAGTCTAATGAGCCATGTCACCTCAGCTGCTGCTTGGGACATCGCTCTATATTCAGCCTTAGAAGACGACTTGGAAATGGTACTCTGCTTCTTGCTTTTCTAGCTAATAGGGGAAGAACCAAAGGGGATAACATACCCTGTCGCTGACCTTCTGGAAAGAGGGTATGCTGCCCAATCTGAGTCTGAGTAGGCTTGGAGAATGATTTGGTCAGAGGCCTTCAGGAGAATTCCCTGTCCAATGGAGCCTTGAATTTACCTCAATGTGTGATGTAGAGCTTGCAGATGAGAAGTTCTAGGCTTCGGCATAAACTGACTTAGAGTTTGGGCTGAAAAACTCAAATCAGGTCTGGTATGAGTTAGAAAGTTGATCTTGCCTACCATAGCTTTGTAATATGATGGGTCAGACAATAGATCCCTATCATCTAGAGACAATTTGCAATTTGGAGGTAAAGGGGGGTAGAAGTAGGCCTTGAAGAAGGTAGAAGGCTATCTTTGATAAGTTCTGTAGTGAATTTCTTTTCAGATAAAACAATTCCTTGAGGGATATAACTGACTTCCAACCCCGGGAAATAATGTAATTGACCAAGGTCTTTAATACCAAAGCATTTGTGTAGGTGCCGCTTCGCATGTTGGATTTCTGCTGGATTGGACCCAGTAAGCATAATGTCATCCACATATACTGCAACAATGGTAATGTCTGTGGAGGATTTATTAATAAACAGAGAATAATCATTCTTGGATTGTTGATAGCTTAATGAAATCAGAGTGTTGTTCAATTCAGTGAACCATTATCTACTAGCTTGTTTGAGACCATAAAGAGACTTCTTTAACCTCCAGACCTTGTTAGAGGGATTAGATATACCTTCAAGAACTTCCATGTATACTTCTTCATCAAGGTCTCCATGAAGGAAAGCATTATTGATATCCAATTGAGACAAAACCCAGCCTTTTGAGGCAGCTAAAGCCATAACACTCCTTATAGTGGCCATCTTCACCATAGGAGAGAAAACCTCCTGATAATCAACTCCATATTATTGGTTGAACCCTCTAGTTACAAGCCTAGCCTTCAATCTTTCCAATGTGCCATCTGACCTAAGTTTCACCTTGTAAACCCATTTGCTGGTAATAGCCTTTTTTCCTGGAGGTAAATCTACTAATTCCCAAGTGTTATTAGACATCAAAGCATCTATTTCTTTGTTCATAGCCTAGACCCATCCAGGGTCTTTGGATGCTTTTTCATAAGTCTTTGGTTCCTGATACTGGACTAAGGAAGACATCAAAGCACAGTGCTCAGCAGGCAAATCAATAGGCTGAACAATACCACAGAAATAATCTTGCAAATGCTTAGGCTGATGATGTACTCTGGTTGTTCGTCTTAAAGATCGTTGGCCCTGAGCAATGGTAGAATGAATAGAAACTACATCAGCTGTTGGGGAGTGCTGATGACTATTTTGAGTAGTGGCTGAATTGTCCAGTATGGATACTGCAGTGTCCAGAATTTGATATTGCTGGAAGGTTGTATCATCAATGTGCGGAGGTCTATTAGAATCAGTATGTAGAGGTCCATTGGAATCAGAAATTTCTGAAAAATAATTGCATTCTGGTGCTTGAAATATTTGGACATCTGGTATGCATTCTGTGACAACAGGCAAGGGAGAATCAATCTGATGTCTATATTGCTGGAAAGGAAAAATATGTTCATGAAAAAGAACATCTCTGGATGTAAAGACTTTACATGTTGTAAGATCTAAAAGTTTATAGGCCTTCTGTCCATAAGGATAT
>JACYFF010003369.1:65171068-65184325 GCA_017589665.1 Selenicereus undatus
GTGTGCAAGTGTATCATCATCCACAGGACCTAGATTTACCAGAATTAGACTCAATCCCACTTAGTTGACACAACTACATTATTACCATACTAACTTTGGAAGCAAGCTTTCCCAGTAGCAATGTTGCCTCAAAGCGTAACACCCAGTAGAACGTGCCTCAAAGAGTAACGCCCAGTAGCGTATGCCTCAAAGGGATACTTGTCATTTCAAATTTTATTCTGTTTCTTTATTTATAATGTAATTTTTTTTCAATTTTTTTTTACAGTAATCATGCCACAAGCTAGTGGGAGAATCATTCATGGAAACCTAAGACCTAAAGATAATGATGAACGAATAAACAAAGACTGCATTTACACCACCTATAATGAACAACTGGAGTTAGAATCAGGGCTTAGAAAATCACATTCGAGGCTGGAGAGTTATCGTGCACACCCTATTTATATACCAACTAACAAGTAAAGTAGAGGGGATTCAAGCCAATCAGAAAAGGTACACATATCCCCAAAATCAACAAAAATTTCATAAAAAAGGTGGCACAAATTTATTCAAAAATAAAAGAAAATCTTTTTGGGTTTTTTCATAACTGATATGTACAAAACTCGGGAAAACATATGCACAAATTCTAATCAGCTAAATCACCCATGTACACGACTATTAACCTGTATATACATAAAATATACTTCAGAGCCCTGTACCTCTAAATGACATCAGAGCACTAATTTTCACCCCATTGAAGATCAAGATTTTGAATCCATCCCGGTCTTTGAGTGCAAGTGTATCATCATCCACAGGACTTAGATTTACCAGAATCAGACTAAATCCCACTTGGTTGACACAACTACATTATTACCATACTAACTTTGGAAGCAAGTTTTCCCAGTAGCAATATTGCCTCAAAGGGCAACACCCAGTAGCACATGCCTCGAAGAGTAACGCCCAGTAGCGCACGCCTCAGAAGGATAGTTGTCATTTCAAATTTTATTCTGTTTCTTTATTTATAATACAATTTTTTTTCAATTTTTTTTTACAGTAATCATGCCACAAGCTAGTGGGAGAATCATTCATGGAAACCTAAGACCTAAAGATAATGATGAACGAATAAACAATGACTGGATTTACACCACCTATAGTGAACAACTGGAGTTAGAATCAGGGATTAGAATATCACATTCGAGGTTGAAGACTTATCGTGCAC
The DNA here is from genome assembly GCA_017589665.1 of Selenicereus undatus. Classification (NCBI taxonomy): domain Eukaryota; kingdom Viridiplantae; phylum Streptophyta; class Magnoliopsida; order Caryophyllales; family Cactaceae; genus Selenicereus; species Selenicereus undatus. The sequence goes on from JACYFF010003369.1 coordinate 65,172,264, forward strand.
ATCCTATTTATAAACAAACTAACAACTAAAGTACAGGGGATTCAAGCCAATCAGAAAAGGTACACACATCCCCAAACTCAACAAAAATTTCAAAAAAAAGGTGGCACAAAATTATTAAAAAATAAAAGAAAATCTTTTTGGGTTTTCTCAAAACTGATATGTACAAAACTCGGTGAAACATATGCACAAATTCTAATCAGCTAAATCACCCATGTACATGACTCTTAACCTGCATATACATAAAATGTACTTCAAAGCCCTCTACCTCTAAATGACAGCAGAGCACTAATTTCCACCCCATTGAACAACAAGATTTTGAATCCATCCCGGTCTTCGTGTGCAAGTGTATCATCATCGACAGGACTTAGATTTACCAGAATTAGACTCAATCCCACTTGGTTCACACAACTACATTATTACCATACTAACTTTGGAAGCAAGTTTCCCCAGTAGCAATATTGCCTCAAAGGGTAACACCCAGTACCACAAGCCTCGAAGAGTAACGCCCAGTAGCGCATGTCTCAAAGGGATACTTGTCATTTCAAATTTTGTTCTGTTTCTTTATTTATAATACAATTTTTTTACAATTTTTTTTTACAGTAATCATGCCACAAGCTAGTGGGAGAATCATTCATGGAAACCTAAGACCTAAAGACAATGACGAAGGAATAAACAAAGACTGGATTTACACCACCTATAATGAACAACTGGAGTTAGAATCAGGGTTTAAAATATCACATTCGAGGTTGAAGACTTATCGTGCACATCATATTTATAGACCAACTAATAACTAAAGTACAGGGGATTCATGCCAATCAGAAAAGGTACACACATCCCCAAAGTCATCAAAAATTTCAAAAAAAAAGTTGGCACAAAATTATTCAAAAATAAAAGATAATCTTTTTGGGTTGTCTCAAAACTAATATGTAGAAAACTCGGGAAAACATATGCACAAATTCTAATCAGCTAAATCACCCCTGTACATGACTCCTAACCTGTATATACATAAAATATACTTCAAAGCCCTCTACCTCTAAATTACAGAAGATCACTAATTTTCACCACATTAAACATCAAGATTTTGAATCCGTCCCGGTCTTTGTGTGCAAGTGTATCATCATCCACAGGACTTGGATTTACCAGAATTAGACTCAATCCCACTTGGTTGACACAACCACATTATTACCATACTAACTTTGGAAGCAAGCTTTCCCAGTAGCAATATTGCCTCAAAGGGTAACACCCAGTAGCACAAGCCTCGAAGAGTAATGCCCAGTAGCGCATGCCTCAAAGGGATACTTGTCATTTGAAATTTTATTCCATTTCTTTATTTATAATACAATTTTTTTTCAATTTTTTTTTACAGTAATCATGCCACAAGCTAGTGGGAGAATCTTTATGGAAACCTAAGACCAAAAGATAATGACGAAGGAATAAACAAAGACTGGATTTACAGCACCTATAATGAACAACTGGAGTTAGAATCATGGTTTAGAATATCACATTCGAGGTTGGAGACTTATCGTGCACATCCTATTTATAGACCAAATAACAACTAAAGTACAGGGGATTCAAGCCAATCAGAAAAGGTACACACATCCCCAAACTCAACAAAAACTTCAAAAAAAAAAGTTGGCACAAAATTATTCAAAAATAAAAGAAAATCTTTTTGGGTTTTCTCAAAACTGATATGTACAAAACTCAAGAAAACATATGCACAAATTCTAATCAGCTAAATCACCCATGTACCCGACTATTAACCTCTATATACATAAAATGTACTCCAAAGCCCTCTACCTCTAAATGACAGCAGAGCACTAATTTTCACCCCATTGAACATCAAGATTTTGAATCCATCCCGGTCTTTGTGTGCAAGTGTATCATCATCCACAGGACTTAGATTTACTAGAATTAGACTGATTCCCACTTGGTTGACACAACTACATTATTACCATACTAACTTTGGAAGCAAGCTTTCCCAGTAGCAATATTGCCTCAAAAGGGTAACGCCCAGTAGCAGATGCCTCAAAGAGTAACGCCCAGTAGCGCGTGCCTCAAAAGGATACTTGTGATTTCAAATTTTATTCTGTTTCTTTATTTATAATACAATTTTTTTTCAATTTTTTTTACAGTAATCATGACACAAGCTAGTGGGAGAATCATTCATGGAAACCTAAGACCTAAAGATAATGACGAACGAATAAACAAAGACTGGATTTACACCACCTATAATGAACAACTGGAGTTAGAATCAGGGATTAGAATATCACATTCGAGGTTGAAGACTTATTGTGCACAACCTATTTATATACAAACTAACAACCAAAATACAGGGGATTCAAGCCAATCAGAAAAGGCACACACATCCCCAAAATCAAAAAAAACTTCAAAAAAAAGGTGGCACAAAATTATGAAAAAATAAAAGAAAATCTTTTTGGGTTTTCTCAAAACTGATATGTACAAAACTCGGGAAAACATATGCACAAATTCTAATCAGCTAAATCACCCATGTACATGACTCTTAACCTGGATATACATAAAATGTACTTCAAAGCCCTCTACCTCTAATTGACATCAGAGCAGTAATTTTCACCCCATTGAATATCAAGATTTTGAATCCATCCCGGTCTTTGTGTGCAAGTGTATCATCATCCACAGGACTTAGATTTACCAGAATTAGACTCAATCCCACTTGGTTGACACAACTACATTATTACCATACTAACTTTGGAAGCAAGCTTTCCCAGTAGCAATATTGCCTCAAAGGGTAATGCCCAGTAGCACATGCCTCAAAGAGTAACGCCCAGTAGCGCATGCCTCAAAAGGATACTTGTCATTTCAAATTTTATTCTGTTTCTTTATTTATAATACAATTTTTTTAAAATTTTTTTTTACAGTAATCATGCCACAAGCTAGTGGGAGAATCATTCATGGAAACCTAAGACCTAAAGACAATGACGAAGGAATAAACAAAAACTGGATTCGCACCACCTATAATGAACAACTAGAGTTAGAATCGGGGTTTAGAATTTCACATTCGAGGTTGAAGACTTATCGTGCACATCCTATTTATATACCCACTAACAACTGAAGTACAAGGGATTCAAGCCAATCAGAAAAGGTACACAAATCCCCAAACTCAACAAAAATTTCAAAAAAAAACGTGGCACAAAATTATTCAAAAATAAAAGAAAATCTTTTTGGGTTTTCTCAAAACTGATATGTACAAAACTTGGGAAAACATATGCACAAATTCTAATCAGCTAAATCACCCATGTACCCGACTATTAACCTGTATATACATAAAATGTACTTCAAAGCCCTCTACCTCTAAATGACAGCAGAGCACTAATTTTCACACCATTGAACATCAAGATTTTGAATCCATCCTGATCTTTGTGTGTAAGTGTATCATCATCCACAGGACATAGATTTACCAGAATTAGACTCAATCCCACTTAGTTGACACAACTACATTATTACCATACTAACTTTGGAAGCAAGCTTTCCCAATAGCAATATTGCCTGAATGGGTAACACCCAGTAGCACATGCCTCAAAGGGTAACGCCCAGTAGCGCATGCCTCAAAAGGATACTTGTCATTTCAAGTTTTATTCTCTTTCTTTATTAATAATACAATTTTTTTTCAAATTTTTTTACAGTAATCATGACACAAGCTAGTGGGAGAATCATTCATGGAAACCTAAGACCTAAAGATAATGATGAACGAATAAACAAAGAATGGATTTACACCACCTATAATGAACAACTGGAGTTAGAATCAGGGCTTAGATTATCACATTCGAGGTTGAAGACTTATCGTGCACATCCTATTTATATACAAACTAACAACTAAAGTACAGGGGATTCAAGCCAATCAGAAAAAGTACACACATCCCCAAAATCAACAAAAATTTCAAAAAAAAAGGTGGCACAAAATTATTCAAAAATAAAAGATAATCTTTTTGGGTTTTCTCAAAACTGATATGTACAAAACTCGGGAGAACATATGCACAAATTCTAATCGGCTAAATCACCCATGTACCCGACTATTAACCTCTATATACATAAAATGTACTTCAAAGCCCTCTACCTCTAAACGACAACGGAGCACTAATTTTCACCCCATTGAACATCAAGATTTTGAATCCATCCCGGTCTTTGTGTGCAAGTGTATCATCATCCACAGGACTTAGATTTACCAGAATCAGACTCAATCCCACTTGGTTGACACAACTACATTATTACCATAGTAACTTTGGAAGCAAGCTTTCCCAGTAGCAATATTGCCTCAAAGGATAACACCCAGTTGAACATGCCTCAAAGAGTCACGCCAAGTAGCGCACGCCTCAAAGGGATACTTCTCATATCAAATTTTATTATGTTTCTTTATTTATAACACAATTTTTGATCAATTTTTTTTTACAGAAATCATGCCACAAGCTAGTGGGAGAATCTTTCATGGAAACCTAAGACCTAAAGATCATGACGAAGGAATAAACAAAGACTGGATTTACACCACCTATAGTGAACAACTGGAGTTAGAATCAGGGATTAGAATATCACATTCGAGGTTGAAGACTTATCGTGCACATCCTATTTATAAACAAACTAACAACTAAAGTACAGGGGATTCAAGCCAATCAGAAAAGGTACACACATCCCCAAACTCAACAAAAATTTCAAAAAAAAGGTGGCACAAAATTATTAAAAAATAAAAGAAAATCTTTTTGGGTTTTCTCAAAACTGATATGTACAAAACTCGGGAAAACATATGCACAAATTCTAATCAGCTAAATCACCCATGTACATGACTCTTAACATGCATATACATAAAATGTACTTCAAAGCCCTCTACCTCTAAATGACAGCAGAGCACTAATTTCCACCCCATTGAACAACAAGATTTTGAATCCATCCCGGTCTTTGTGTGCAAGTGTATCATCATCGACAGGACTTAGACTTACCAGAATTAGACTCAATCCCACTTGGTTCACACAACTACATTATTATCATACTAACTTTCGAAGCAAGTTTCCCCAGTAGCAATATTGCCTCAAAGGGTAACACCCAGTAGCACAAGCCTCGAAGAGTAACGCCCAGTAGCGCATGTCTCAAAGGGATACTTGTCATTTCAAATTTTGTTCTGTTTCTTTATTTATAATACAATTTTTTTACAATTTTTTTTTACAGTAATCATGCCACAAGCTAGTGGGAGAATCATTCATGGAAACCTAAGACCTAAAGATAATGACGAAGGAATAAACAAAGACTGGATTTACACCACCTATAATGAACAACTAGAGTTAGAATCAGGGTTTAAAATATCACATTCGAGGTTGAAGACTTATCGTGCACATCATATTTATAGACCAACTAATAACTAAAGTACAGGGGATTCAAGCCAATCAGAAAAGGTACACACATCCCCAAAGTCAACAAAAAATTCAAAAAAAAAGTTGGCACAAAATTATTCAAAAATAAAAGTTGCTTCTAGGAAGTCAATGGTGGATAATTTTCACCAAGGTATATGTCCTATGACATTGAAGAAGATAGAGAAGGCTAAAGATTTATGTAGGTAGTAGCATGTAGGTAGAGCAGAAAATTGTGTGTATAGTGTTGCACATGGAAGTGAAGGTTTTGTAGTTGATATTATAGAGTAGACATGTACTTGTAATGTGTGGAGCTTAGGTGGTATCCTCTATCATCATACTTTAGTGGTGATGAGGGAGGAGAACATGGATCCGACACAGTTTATTTATAAGTGCTACAATACTATAATTCTTAAGAAGTCATATGCACATACTTTGAAGCCTATAAATGGACCAAACCTATGGTCTTCAGGTGAAGATGAGCCAATAGTTGCCCCCATCTTCAAACAAACAAAAAAATTATTAGTTTGAAAGGAGGCCTGAAGAGGAGAAAAGAAGACCTTGGAACCAATACAGAGTTATACCCCATTCACATGGTACCGTTATGGCCATAACAAAAAGACATCTAAACAAAGAGTAAGTTAAATTTTTATATTTTTATCATATTTAAATCTTCTTTTTTTTAAAATTATTTTTCCTGTCCATCATGTCCGAACTCCTCTACCTATGCATAATCTACTTGTGCTGAATCTATTACTATGGGATTTGAAACTCCATCTAGTTCTGCCACATCTACTATAGCCACTACTAGAGCTATTGTATCTGTTCGAGCCACTGTTGTATCTTCTTGTGCATCTGCAACTAAAACTGCATATCAACCTAGTGTAGTATCTGCCTGTGCACCTAAATCTGCTAGCCATGATCCTCAACCTAAAGTTGCTACACAATTTTTGGGACACTATTGCTGAATCAGCTAGCCATGATTATCTTTTTTATGCTTATCTACAAAAAGGCAAGCTTCCAGTAAGGAGATATCATCCTGGGGAGGTCATTACTTCCCATAATAGTATCACTTTTGGACCCTTTGATGATTGAGTTGCATAAATCCAAAGCATAATAGTATCACTTTTTAGTGTGTGTTAGTGCCATGAAATAGTAACTATATCATTTTTTTTGTCTTATTGGTTTGTACATAGTGATGTAAAATTGTAACTACTAGCCACTCATTAATTTTTGTTGGTTTGCTAATTGTCATATGGAATGAAGGTTACACAGTGAAGTTACCATACATACCAACGAAGATTTTTCTTTTTTGTGTCAATTAAAATAATGGTTTCATGTTACTTTGCTTGCTAAATGTCATAGACATCATAATAGCATACTCAAATCACCTAAGACAATTGCTTGTAGCAATCAAAATCTCTCGTGAAAAAGCAATATTCAAGAAAATACTTCATTGCTTACATCATCATAATACAATTGCATTCTAATACGTCAATGCTTAAATCATCATAACCCAACTGCATTTTAATTCTCTCCAAATGTATTCTAATTACAGAGGTGTAAAAATCCACTTTGCCAAAAGTAGAGACTTATGAGGTTATAATGTCCAATTACAATTGCATTTCACCCTCCCCAAGAAACTATTGATCTTATGCATTTAACCTTCCATTTCATAGCAATATTCCCAGTGTAATAACTTGCAAATACTAACTGTCATTCGAAAAATTTTCAACCCCCCCATCAACATCTCATCCAAACACCAAAATTCTTACAAAGATACCAATGTTGCTATCACATAAGCCTTGGTTTGACCACTCCCAATATCACAAAACCAATTGCAAATACAATATATCACCTTATCTCTATTTTGGCATACACGCATGAATTTTGTCCTTCGCATGCTATTCTTATCCTTCATCGTCTTCAAACTTTTTTGAACTTCGTTTTGTTTGATCAAATTCTTCAATTGCTCATTCTTTGTAGCCAAAGTATCATTCTGAGTCATTAATCTCACCATAGTTGACCCAATACTACACATAAGATATCATCAACCAAATCAAAGGATTCGCACTCGTAGCCTTGTTAAAGCATTTACACCTTGCATATCTTCGAATTGGATTTTTCTTCGTCATGTTCATTGTAGCCATATATCTTACACCACAGTGACATAGCCTTTCATAATTTGAAAAACATGGGCAAGATTAGCAAGCATGAGTTGGGCTTCTTACAACTGAACTTCATGTGTTCTAATCCAAGGTGTGCTTTTCTCCTTGACATTGAATGGGAATAAGTAATTGCATTTGAATTTCGATGACTAATATGATCCTCTTCCTCAATTTGGATGGCTATTTAGGGTTTTTGAGGTTTTTAGGATTTATAGCAAGGAGCAAAAATTGAAAAGAGTTGAGAATATGAAATAGTTGGGGGGTAGGGGAAGACTTCATAAAGCAAAAGGTCTGACCCTCACTCTAATATAACTTGTTAAAGAAAGAAGAAAAATATAAATAACCTACCGGAGCTAGTCATACGGCCCTAGAGTGGTAGTTTTGGGCTTCCGTTAAAAGGTGGATGATAAAGTAGGGTTAGAAAAAATATGGGTGGTAGTTTTGAACAAATTTAAACCTTCGTGTTAGTTTGATTCAAGAACTCAAAATTTTGCTCCTTGTAAGTCTTAATTGAATCTATTCGCCTATCTTAGACAACGTTAAAATGAGGGATTATAAAAGATGCTTTATTATTCAAGGAAAATGCAAGATTCTCACACTAGTTATAGTGTTTCACTAGTTCTTTCATGAAATAGAAACAATTTGTTGTGGAAATCTACATATGAGCATATGAGATTATCCATGTGCCATTTATTCGGAACCTCTTTACTCCTTAGTGCCAGAATTTGCAAATTCTAGGCCAGTGCATGTATTTTTTTTTCAGAATAAAGTTGGCACCTATTACATTTTTGACACAAGTTAGTGCATCTCTGAGCAAGGTAAGCCGATAGAATCTTACTCTCAGCACTTCTCCTACTAGCATAATACTCCCTATGTGTGATCCACAATCTCGATCATAGATATCTTTGAGGATGTATTCTACTCTTTCTTTTCTCATACACTTCAATAAGGGCCTTGTATATTCTCTTTTGTACATTTCCATTGAAATAGCAGTAGCATACTATCCTTCACATCTTTCTAGCTTCTTTTGGATTATATGGAAGTTTCCCATGCTGTAGATAATGTACAATTGGTGCCACCTAGAGGTCATCCACATCTACATAAATATCTCTTCAGGGATATGTTTTTGTTCTCATGACTTCCTGGAAGACCAATCTTTTAGGGTCAGTTTGTGCTGAACTTGTCAACTCACTTGGAGCATTTTCTTGGCGCTTGTCTAATCTTGTTATGTAAGTTATGTCAAATAATAAGAAGTCTTTGACCTTGACTGGGTATTTAACCATGGCGCTTCCTCTAGCTTCAGACTTTCCTTTGATTTGACCAACCACCAATTGTGAGTCACTGAAAATTCTTACATTTTGGCCTATAGGGTTTTGCATATGTCCAAACCTATTACAATGGCTTGTTATGATGCCTAATTATTTGTGGCTAGGAATTAACTTAGGGCATACTCATGTTTCTCTCCTTTTTGCGAGATTAGGATTAGGCCAGCTCTTGATCCATTCTACATAGAGGATCCATCTGCATATAGTGTCCAACAATGTGGTTCTAGCTCCAAGCATTTGTCTTTGGACCTACACTATAACAGAAAGTCTGATAAGACTTGTCCTTTGGTTGCTATCCTATGTTAGTATCCTATGTCAAACCTTGACAGCTCCATTGTCTACGGCAACATTCTTCGTGAACAGTCATATGTCTACAAGGAGGAGAAAAGGATAAAAAGAAATAAGTGCATAAAAAAAAAGAATGTCTTTGATTTTCTCGGAGAACGAAGCCAATCCCTACGAATTAATTAAAGGAAAACTTACTTCAAAAGTGTTCCTCTTATAAGTTAATTGCAAGGAAATGTTCCACAACAGTTTAGTGCAGTTGAGCTTTTTACGAAGGATAGTGACTACCAAGCAATATCCTAGAGAGTAGTTGGATCCTTCCCCGTGGACCTTGTTTGCAGTGTGCATTCTGGTTGATTGCAGAAGTAAATAAAAGACAACTATACCTATGAAGGAATTATATGGTGCAAAGAAAGCCAATGCTTTGTGCCTGTGATAGTATGTGTAATCACAAATTTCGAGCGTAAAATAAATTAGAGAAGAAATTCATAAACGAATTCAATTTTTAAATTTATATCCAAAAATAGGTACAATTTTTGTATAATTGTTACAAGAACAAGCGCAGTAGATCATCTAATTTGATCTCCTTGAATTGTCCTAATGAATTTGATCTTAAGAGATGCCTAAGAGGATTAATCTTAATCAAGATATGAGTTTGATATCTGCGAGTAGACGACACATATTTAGAGTGCGTATTGTCTTTTTCTTGCGAAAATGGTTGAGCTCTTGTGAGTTCTTCTGAATGCAGATCCTTAAATAAGGGGAGATGGCTCCATATTTATAAAGGATAGGGGGTTAGGGTTTGCCTCAATTAGGGACAATTATCTCCCCATGTCTAGGGAAATAAATAATCCCATATTTTTTGCATCATTTGTGGCACTTGGCACCTTTTAACTGGCCAAAATATATTTACGTTAAAATTTTAATTTAATAAATACCCACGATTAATTTGATACATGACAGGCTATTAATGGCCAATATAGAAGCACTTAATTCTCCCCCCTGGCAGCTCTTGATTGATCTGTACAAATTTGTATGCTACAGTATGATTTAGTATTAGTGGATCAGAAGCTTCATTATGCACTATGAATCTACAATTGATGGATGCGGCCGAAGATAGAGGCGGTAATTCCCAATCCTCTTCCCCGAAAATTATGGGCTAGGTGAGGAAAGGTTATTCATCCCATTGTCGTCGTAAATGCTCAAGATTGGCCCAATAAATTTGAAAGCTTGGGTTTAGCTAACGTCAAGTTGCCCTACCATTCAAATCTAATTTTTGACCCGGATGCTCAACAAGATAGATTGTAGGAAAGGAATGGTGGTGGCCTCCAATATTTTATCTGCTCAGGTAACAAAGAAAGTGGATTGCTAGATAATTCTTGTTAAATACGTTATAAAGTCAAGACGATCGACCTAGGTAACAAAACAAGTCAAGGCACAGACATGGTATCACAAATTATCAAGTTTGAGACCTAGCCATATTAAACACTCCAAAGTCACATAGATGCAATCAAATCTCGAGAGGTAAATTTGTATGCACTAAAAAATCAATAATACGTGCCAAATTTAAAAATAAATCAAATCTCGAGAGGTAAAATGAGCATCAACTCAAAAGTCAAATGAGTAATTTATATGGAAAGAATCCTCTCCCCTTACTAAGGTTTGCTACTTGTTTGTCTTCTTAGATCGTTGACTCCAAATTACTCCCTTCTATTTAGGAGATTAAGTCTCTTAGGCCCTCTCTCAAGATTAAATTAATCTAAGCTTGTTCACATGAAAGACAAATAAAGTTAAGTGGATCAAGATTTAATTCAGTCAGCCCTTTTTCAAGTACAGATTGGAGATCAAATCAGTAAAATTATTTTGTTGTTCATCTTGTAACAAATACATAGAGATTGTTCCCATATCTTCTAAAATTATTGCAAATGAAATTTGTATATACTTCTTGTGTTATTTAATGTTGACTCCAAATTTGTGTTTACAACAAGATAAAAAGAAAGGCACATTAGAAGCATGCTAATTTTTGGGACAAACACTTGTTTCTTGGGACTCCAAGAAACAAAATTTAGTAGTTTTGTCTATTGCAAAAGCATAATATATAGAAGCATACGGCTGCTGTGCTTAATTAATGTGGATGTCACAATAACTTAGGGACCCTGGCATCAACTACAGAGTTGTGCCACTCAGACATGATAATGTGAGTGTCATCAAGATAACCAAGAATATATGACAATCAAGGACGTAGTGAATTAAGGCATCACTTTATTAGACACCATGCTAAAAAAACATGATGTATCCTTGGAGTTTGTTCCTATTGAAAAACAACGTGTTAATATATTGACTAAACCATTAAATGAAGAACAATTTGGCTTTATTAGAAGAAAATTAGGAATGAAAGAGGTAGAAGCATAGATTAAGGGGAATATGAGCCCCTTATTTACGTTTGTGCTGACAAGTTCACTGAGGTGTAAAATAAGTAGAATTGTCAAAGAAAGGGTCAGGGACACTACCTTACTTTTATACTTATCATAATCAGACACAGGAGTGCAACTGGTAGTCTTTGGGGGCAATATGATGATTAAGCAGCAGGGAAGGGGGAAACTTCACCATGCTAGAACAAAAAGGCAATCACTCCCTAAGATTCACCAAGGGTTCGAGTTGAAGCTTCATCCGTGACATAGCAGACCATCGAATAGAGAACACGAATAGGGGAAGGGGGATGGAACTGACACTACCCAACTTCCGGCCTCCTCGGTTGCAGCTCAGCCGTCCATCAATGGCGATATCGCCATTAACAACAAAGCAAAAACGAAACAGGGGCAGGGGAATTGGAATCTGATTTAAACACCAAAAGTAGACCAAAATTTCCAAAAAAAGAAACAACCAAAGTCTGAATTACACCCAAAGACTTC
>JACYFF010003369.1:65188501-65209196 GCA_017589665.1 Selenicereus undatus
AATAGGATGTGCACGATAAGTCTTCAACCTCGAATGTGATATTCTAAACCCTGATTCTAACTCCAGTTGTTCATTATAGGTGGTGTAAATCCAGTCTTTGTTTATTCCCTCGTCATTATCTTTAGGTCTTAGGTTTCCATGAAAGATTCTCCCACTAGCTTGTGGCATGATTACAGTAAAAAAAAATTGATCAAAAGTTGTATTATAAAAAAAGAAACAGAATAAAATTTGAAATTTGTCATGACTTTCTTAAAGATGTTATCAGGCATAGTCCGTAAGGGGAAAAACCTTTCCTTGATGATAAATGCATTGATTATCTCGGCCACATTGTTATTGACCAAGTCACGATTGGCATATGGTTTAAGGAAAAGTTGAAAAAAAATGCTTAGGGTCCTTAAGAACTCCCATAGACCAACATCTAGCTCTTGCATCTTCTTAATATGCTTATTATAATAAGCTTCATTAGAAGACTTTGTAATTCTCCGAAACACGTCTCTGTACTGCAAACCCCTCCACTTTTTCCTTAGATGAGCATACACATGCCTTGTACGCAATTGATGTTTAACCTTTAGCAACAAGTTTGAGATGGCATCAACAAGGCCCTTAATAATTAAAAAAAAAATCACATTACTCTTAAGAGATAGCCTCAACATGCCTAATAATATCTATAAAAGTTGCAATAGTTTATGGTTAAATCAGTTTAGTTTACGCAGTAGCATATGCAATAAGATCGTTTACCTTAAGGCTTGTTTTTAGCGTCCAGGATAGAACTACTCTTCCTCGTAAAAATAACAAGTGGCAACCCTAAAATTAGGATTTAATATTCTGTCTATGAACCACGCAAATAGCACAGGTAAGTACTGCAATCATTAATATTTTCAATTGGCATATGCTAAATTCGTGTAAGGACAAAAAAAGGATTAAATAAAATAGGTTTAAACAAGCACCAAATGTACAAAAAAAAAAGAGTCAAATGTAGTAATAGGCAGGAAAGCATGTGATTTGGTTTTATGGGTGCAAAACTGAAAATAATTAATAATGATAATGATTAAATTATGATATTTAAACAATAAATATAACTTCAAACATAAATAGATATACCTTTGGTTGATATGAAATAATGGTCCATCCATGTCCATCTTCCATTTCTAAGTCATCCATTAAGAATCGCATGAACCAATGCCATGTTTCTTTATCCTCTCTTTGAGTCACACCCCATGCATGGGGCACATTTGATTGTTCGCATCTCAACCTGCAACTACTAAGACTTGTCCATTCCATGGCCCTTTTAAAAAACATCTTTAAGTGCTCCATACTCTTCTACACCCTTCTAAAAATCCTCTCTTCAAAGGACCTAGACATATATAGAGAATCTTGAACACACAATTGCCATATCCGTTATTTTCCACAGTAATCTTTACCGTGGAATCCCTATTCTTGGTTAGAAACTCATTTGCATAAGCTTTTATCATATCAAATGACCCTTGTAATCCCCTAGAATTAATGTCAAAGCTATTGCTCGAACTCTAAAACCCTTAGACATGGTTGCCTTGTAATTGTAATTTTTCTCAATCAGGTGTCTTAGCTTCCCCACCTTTAAGGTTGGCTTCACCCACAATGTCTCCATGTATTTATGTGACAACAATCTAATTGACATCTTCCTTCTTTTCTTAAAGCTAAAAGGGAAACAACTATGAGGATTAGACATTTCCCTAATTTGAAAAGATTTCTCATGTTGCGGTCTAGATGCTCATAAGAACCACTCACATCCTTCTCCATTGTAAAATGCTTGAAATATGTTTCTGTTAGTGTGTGTTATCCTAATATCATAGCCCTTCATTATACAATAGTCCTCAATGTCTTTTCTGAGTTCCTCCTTATCAATGAACTTGCAGCCTAGTTCTAACTCAGCTCCCTTATTTAATGAGATTGTATTGTATTGAGAGTACGTTATTGCTCTTTTCTATTTTTTCTTCCTCCCTTTGCCAACATCATTATCATCATCACTTTCACTTATTACATAGCTATTTGCATCATCAGAATCTTGGTGATATACATACATATCATCAAATGCATTACTTTTTCCCCAATTCTCTTTATTTTCATTCCTAGGTCCTTCTAAATCAGCAACCATTTCATCATGCATCTCTTTTTTTTTTTTTTTGCCCTCTAGTTTGAGCTACTTCCTCATCTTTGACATTAGACCCATAGTCATCACACTTATCATCTACCATATAATAACTATGGCCATTATCTGATTAATTACCGTTGTTAACAGATTTAGCAGGCCAAACTCCATCATCATGCTCAACATACAAGGATACATGATCAAAGCTTTTATAGAGCACAATAAATTCATGCACCTCTTCATCAGTTTCAATTGACACTAAGCTATCCTTAAATTCTAATTCTGGCTTCCTAAAGTATATTTTCTTAATTATGCTTTCAGTATACCCCCAACTCAATAACAATGTCCTTAATGTTACCAACACTTAAGTAATCAGTGTTACATTCAACCTTTTTCATCTTCCCCAGACCATATACAAGATTAGGAATTTTATATAAACAAGCACTATGGTGCACATTTAATATAGTTTTGACTGACACTTTGCAAATGTGTTTCACAGAAAACAAGGTAATTTTAAGGAAACTTATACACCGAATAGGGTATTTGGGTTTGGGTTAGCAATGGTATCAAATTTAGCATACATATGTCATAAAATTTATAACAAAAGAAAGTTGTTTTACAAGTACTACGCGCCAGGTACTCAAAGCTAGCCTTCAACATTTTAAAATTTCGATGCCCCCCCCCCAATTTCAAGTTTTTGGGAATTTCGGTACATACCTAGTGGTGGTTTAAACATGCCCATAAGAACCACTATCCCATTGATGATGCTTTTAATCACATGCTTGACTTCTACTCTTGATTTTAATGATAAAAGATAAGTATTTAGTGTTGTATTTAAAGAGAATTATGGGATGGGAGAAGGATGAACTAAGGTTCTCCTTTAGGTATTAGAAGAGCATTCTGATCATTGGAGGGGGAAAAAGGAGAATTCAACCCTTGTTTTTAATGTTCCTCTCTCTCTCTCTCTCTCTACACTCTAGTATAACTTGTGTAAACAAAGAAAAGTATGAATAACCTACTAGAGGCGGTCTGGTAAAGTTGAGTTAGAAAAAATGTTGGTGGTAGTTATGAACAAATTTGAACTTTGATGGTAGTTTGATTTAAGAACTCCAAAATTTTCAAGACTAAATTCAACCATAAGATTGATAATGGAAATCTCATAAGGATGAATAAAGACTTAGGAGGAATTAATATTCTGCTAAAAGAAGACACATAAGACTTAAATGCACAAAATCTTACTAAATGGATGCAACGCATAATACAAATTTTTCAAAATGAGGCTAGTTAATCAATCGTCCATTTTTGCGAGATGGGAAAGATGTTTAAGCTTTAGGCCAAATGTCACAAGCTCGCCTAATTGAAAAACTCTTTTCATAACGGTAAGGGAAGTCAGAAACCTTAGGACAGGCACGAAAAAGCCAGGCATAGGCATTAAACATAAAATTCCCTGATATAGACAAAAGAACTGTTTTATAAACACCACTATAAAAATTGAAGAGACCTAAAAATCTTCTACGTAAAGTTACAAAGTGCGTTATCTCTTGAATGAGAAAATCTTTACATCCTCTATACACATATTACTCTAAAAGGTTGCTATCATAATTTAAGATTAGGAAAAAATGAAAAACCATAAATAATAAAGAGAGAGAGAGAAACATAAAATATATATATTGAAGCAAGAAGAAGCATTTATTTATTAATGGATCAAATTCTATCACATGTACAAAAATTATTTAGATCGCCAGTACAAGGAGAGAAAAAATTAAAGTACATACGACGAGAAGAAGAAAATAGAAGGGAAAAAAATTAAGAAGATCAAGATCCCCAGACGGCTTAAAAGCCTCTAGGAGTTAAACTTTTTTAAGGCCTTAAGAGGGACTTGACCTAGTAAGGCAAGTCTGTGCTAAGAGTCATACTACCATGAAGGAATATCTCTTTAGTTTAGCATTAATTCTAATCGAATCAACCTCCATTCTCTTTTACTCTCAACTCATTCCTTCCAGAGCCCGGCTGAGATTTTCTTTGTCATCCTTTTCTCTTCTTCTGTTTTTCTCCTCCTCACCTTTAGTTTTAGCCAGCGCCCCTTGATTGTCCTTTCACCCTCTTCCAAGTCCTTCATTCTACAACAAATAATTTTCCTATGGCTAGAGGAGAAGGTAGAGCTAGAGAAAGAGTGAATGTATTCATCTAGTAGAGAGCCTAAAGAAAGGCTCATGCCAATGAGAGAGTTAAAGTCATCATTCTCGTCATCGTTATTGGTAGCAACTCTACTGGTCCCCTCACCAAGTGGCTGGCAAAGAGAGAGATGCCTATCCACCACTATCTTGTTGGAACATTCTTCAGCAGACTCCATAGAGGCTCGACCTCATTTACAGAAGGAGCAACCCCTATAGAGATAGATGTAGGGGAAAGTGCAAGAACAAACGGATAAAGGCGATGAGGGATAGAAGGATATTTGGAAGGAGGAGGTGAAACATCAACTAAACCCACGAAGATCTAAAGGGGTCCTAGTATATGCAAGGGCAATCTATCCCAATGGGAACCCTAACCCTATTTTTAGCAAACATTATGGGATAACAACCAGAATGCTCACAATACCAGCAAAAGTTTCTCTTTCGAAAGGTGAAAGGGTTGGGATAAAGATGCCCCATATAGTTTGGGCATACCAAGCTTTAAAAAAGAACCTATCTCCCAAAATATTAGCCCTCAAGTGGTTGTAAATACTTTCGTCTATGCTAAAGCCAAAGAGCTATAAGTTGTTGAGGGTACTAATCTATAACGAATGGCCTGTATCCCCTCTTCTCTCCTCTTCACTATATATCCCCCCACGTTATCCTATACAGCAAAATTAGGTAGCATCCTTCCGTAAGGGTTTAAAGGCATCAGAGGCATGGCCTGGCAGGCTTAATGGACCTACATCAGCTATTATTGTGAATCTTTTATGTATAGAAATGGTATGAAGAGAAGAGCTAAAAAAGGCTTGAAAATCTTTGTAAGGATTGAAATGTGAAAATTGTGGACATTTTTTTGAGAAGCTCGAGAAAAGGTTAAAAGATTTCTTGGAGAAATTCAACCCAAACAGACTGAATTCATAATTGAGATTATGGCAAAAAGCATCATAAATGGGATGGAAGACTAAAAGAGACACAAAGTCCAGTTAGGAAAACATCGAAAACTGAATCATTCATAATTACCGACATGGAAAGTTGAAGAGAAGCTGAAATGATACTCAACTAAGGCATGTTTAAACTGCCATTGAGTGGATGTCAAAGTAATTTCTTGGGAATGAGAAATAAAATTTGCTAAGAATTTAGAATTCCAAAAGTAAGAGAATTGAAATCTGATTAGAGGAAATTTTCCCAAACAAAAGATAAAAATCTATTGAAAAATTTCAGCTAAGTCTCTCTAGGAAGGGAGATGAGACTAATAAATGCTATCCATAACTAATTGTAAGAATGCCCTTAAGGTCTAGAAAACTCATATTTCAAGGTGAGATATTCCTAAAGAGATAAAGAGGCTAAGTCTAGTTACGCTTTGGGGCATGATTGGATTGAAATCCAACATCCCTTAGGGGGGTAAATGATTTAGGTAGATAAAAGTTGCAAGAGACATTAGGCCATAATCCAATAAAAGCCCAAGAAAGAGATTAACCACATTGAGTGAGCCTCTAGAATTGAACATTCTGTGCCTAGACATAAGCTTAACCGAACCTAAGTGGAGTGAAGACTTGAAAATAATATCAATGCACATGGTTGATAAGAAGGAAAGACCTATTCAAGATATCCTAAATTTGCAAGGAATTAGTAAAGATCTTTGTTTCTTGATAAACCTAGAAAATAGTCTATATCTAAAAATCAAAGATCTTAAACTCTAGTAAAATTCCTTCGAGAGAAACATCCTAAAATCTTGTATAAACAACAACAACAAAGGTACGTCAAAAACACTTTCACAAGCTATATTGTGCTTACTGCCCTCTCTTCAATTATCCTAAATTAAGTGTGTAGTTAATTTTAGTGAGATATGACCACACCATTTGAATAATGCAAGTGCACAATATTTTATATGGATCTTCAATTGAATATATATCAAACAAACTAACTTGCAGTGCTAATTATGAGCATGACCTTAAGTGTACTTGCTAATTTTCTTGAGTCATCATTTGACATCCATTAATTAAGCATGGGAGATTGAGATTGGCTATTTGTGTAGGAGTTGTTCATGTGCATCTTAATTAGAGTTAAAAAATACTGTAGGTCAATGACTTGAGATATTGTCCAATATCCATTGATGTCGTGAAATTTTTTATGGATACCAAGTGAATCAGTGGGTTCTTCAAATGTAGGAGAAGCGAGTCTGAAATACAGTACAAAGTTTCGAGTTGTGGCATCCATGCAATCATAATGAAATGTTGATTTTGAAAGGATTTACCTTAGTTATCCTTTACTCAAGGATGTTCTTTTTGGATTTGAAAGGACAACTTTCAATTCTATTTTAGTTTCTATTAGCATCAATAAACAAGCAAATTCCAACTGATAAGCTGGCTTGGTCCCATTGACAATTTCCTGTGCTTAAGATGTTACAAAGAGCATCTGTAGTTTGTTGTATTTCTTTATTTTTCTTTAGCTAGTCTTTAGACTATATTGGTTGTTTTACGTGGCTAAATTGAATTATGGTGTGTTGGCTATTTTCTTGTATTTAGCTTGTCGTTTGACAATTAATTATTTTTAAAAAATGAGAACATGTAGCATTTTCAAAATTGTTTAGTAGGACAAATTCAAGTTTTATTTCTTCACATGGACTTTCAAATGAGAATCTTGATCTATTCAATCTGAATTAATATCATGTACCCCCTCTACATTTAGGCAAATAACATTTACCACCCACTGTTTTTTGAAATGTCATTTAAACCCCTCACTTTAAGAGTTATGATCATACATAGTAAATTTATTATTATTTGGTACCCCTCACCTGCATAATTTTGGTGTCCATATGATAACAATTTTTAATGTGAGAAAGGTTAAATAATAATTTAAAAAATAGTATGCTACAAATAATACTTACCTAAATGTGGAGAGGCATACATGATAATAACGTAACACTATTCAAATTTATAGGGCTTACTTTTAGTTTTGATTCTTCATCATGAAATTTTATTGAATAAACATAAATTCCATGAGGCATCAAGTACTGCTTAAAAGAGGCTTTTGCTTGAGCTCAAAAGCTAGTCAGTTGGCCTATATAAATATCGAATGATCGGATGAGCAACCTATTCAAAACAAAGAAGAAGATTTCATCTTTCTCTTATGTTAAGTTAGTTTTCCTCCTCTTTCTCATCACTACCACAACTAATACAACTATGTCTCATGAGTGTCTCCAACTGCTCTCTGCTAACATAGCCTTTATTATTTGAGTACAATCCATAAATGTTCAACCCCCTCATTTCGATCAAGTAATTTCTTTGTCTTTTTGATCTATTTGATAATGAAAGAGACATTGTTTTGGTGTAAATAAGGCAAAAACGTCAATGTACATGGGATTTGAGCCTAAATATTTGACAATAACTCTCAAAAATTTTATTATTTGAACTAACTAATTCCTACACGCTGAAAGATAAAATACTCAATTTCTCTGAACATATTCATGAGATTGACTTTTTAAATTTGGCCTTTTCTAATTTGCACTAGGTTTTCTTGTTAGACTTCACATGATTAAATACTTTTTTTAAGAAAACAAAATGATAAATTTACAAGGCACCTTTGAAGTGTTTTTGACGTATCCTAGGCTCAACAACACTTGAAACACACAAACGAAACCAAGATCATAAACGAAACACAATGTGAGCCACGGACAAAATGTGATTAACTAGGCAAAAAGGGATAGCCAAGTGAGTTTGTAAGGGATAATCCGAGGAGCCACCCTTGGGCACGCTTGGGCAATCTCTTTGGATCAACTATGTTATAGAAATTAATCACCTTTCTAGTTGAGATAAAGAGACCTAGAGACCCACTTGAGCTGTCAAACTCAAGATACAACACTAAGATTTCAAAGGAGAGAGTTTCTAACTCAAGTTTATCATTCATAAAAGTTGGTTTACAAAAGGGTTGTGGTTGGTTTTTAAAGATAGCAACATAGCCAATTCAACCTCCAAAAGTCAGCTTAGGGGACCGAAGTACACTAGGGAAGAGAGGGGGTGTCAATTTGGTCACCTAGAGAGCATAAGCAAGTCTAATCTAGCTTCGACCACCCCATTAGGACTAATGATGCTTCCAAAATGAGGTGTCAAGCTTACAAGACAGCCTAATACATCATTAAAAGTCAAAATTAGCAAGTAGTACAATTGCAGATGCAAGAAACAAGAGCCATGTACCGGCAAGAATGTAACCGAGTAAAAGGGTATCTTTGCTTGTACTTTGGCTAGATAAAGGTAGCATAAGGGGTGCTTTGGGAGGCCTTTGGTCACATATTTGATAAATTTTTATGTCTTTTTTCATGGCCCAAAGTTTCAAAAAGGTTGGACTTTATTAAGTCAACTTAATTCCCCTTGTTTCTGCCCTACACTGGCTTGCCGCCAGGATTGCACAGTCTTAAAGAACTTGTTGGTTGACTAGACCTGGCAAATGGGTAATTTGGGTCAATTATAGGTCGGGTCTTAGTTCGATTTGGGTCACTTTCAGGTGAACTTGTTCCGGTTCGGTTCAGGTCAAGTTCGACTTTGGGTCACTTTCGGGTCAACCATATTTGCGTTGGGTTCAGTTTGGTTCTGGTGAAGTTCGGGTTCGGGTGACTTACAGGTAGCATGTTCGGGTCAATACAGGTTCGATTTGGGCGGAGTTCAGATCCAGTCTGTTTTGGGTTGTCTATAGTAGCTCGGTTCGGATCGGGTATAGGTCAAGTGTAATTTGGGTCAGGTGGGATTCAGTTCAATATTTCGGTCAATATGAGGTCAAGTGTAAATTTATTGGGTATAAATCAAGTTTGGTTAATTTTGAATCATTGTATGTTTTCAATGTAGCCATCTTTAGTTTTTTACTCTTAAATTATATTTAAAAGCTAAAAATTATTTAATTAGACAAACCCATTTATTCTAGATTCCTCTTTTAATTCATACGCTAATCATTAATTGATCATATATATATACATATACATATATATGTATATATATATATATATACATATATATATACATATATACATAATTGGTGGATAATTATATGGGGTTAATTCTAAATTTACTAAGAAAGTTGGTAAATTACAAATACAAATATATAACTCATCCCTAACCCTATGTCAAATGCACCGTGTAATTATCTAAAGAATTATGTGTCGTTAAGTGAAGTTTTAATCATCTCAGTGGAGTTGATGCAATGAAAAAATAAGTGGACCAACCTTACGTAAATCATTTGTCAATGATCTCATTTTGTGAGCCTCAATGCCTTAATATACCTTGAAAAATGAAAAAAAAGAAAGAAAATAATGAAATTTTTATTTAGACCCCATCATTGGGTTATAACTTCACGTTTGTCATATTTAGAGTTGGTAAATAGAAAAATGTTGATTCAAGTCGACATTTTTAGTAATCGAATCAATGTTCTTTGATAGTTCATTAAGTGATCATACATTAAAATTCAAAGATTTGTCTTTGTGAGATTAACAACTTGATCTGCAGCCGTCAAATGAGTCAAATTTAAAAAGCAATAGCAATATATGCGTATGTGTTAATTAGCATTAAATTTGTGTGATTGTGAATGCTCATTATCGAAACTCGAGAGTTGGAAATTAATTGTCCAAAATTCAAATGAGTCACATCATTATGAGATCATATGCAATGATAGATTCTTGAATATGATTTTATAGAATTAAACATGTTATAAAGATGATTTAGAATGGTAGATTAGTAATGTAGGATTTTTGACAGTAGTCACAGAATGATATTATAAAGTTATAATCATAGCATGCATTACGTTAAGTCATTTAGTGAATCAAATAGTAAAACATGATTGCTAGATCCCAATAAATTTAATAACTTGTTAATTATACTTATTTTTTCTTAATTCCTATTTAGACAAAATATTTTTTCTCTTATATTTTTACTACATATCTATCAAATTAAAAACATAAAACTATCAGCTATTATGTTTTTCCCTCTTAAGTTTTTAATTGATTTCATTTGTAAAGATTCCCTCTCAAGTTGTTTTTCTTTTTCTGCCTAAACTCAACTAATTGAGTTTGAAAAATTCAAAATTCTCCCCAAAAGAGAAAAGACTAAAACCCCCCAAAAAAGTTATTGCTTATTCGGATAAAATTGAGTCGGGTAAGAATCAGATCGATTTTAAATCAAGTACAGTTCGATTTGGGTTCGGGTTGTCCATTTTCGATTCACTGTGGGTCGGATCACTACGGATCAGGTTTGAATTGGGTCAGGTCATTTCGAGTCATGCTATAATCCGAGTTTTGTTCGGTTATGGATCAGTTTACTTCGAATGTTTGGCTCCAAATCGGCTCATCCCATTTCGGGTGTCGGTATGGATCCGGCTCGTTTGGTTTGGGATCCGAGTCTTGGGTCAGTTTTGGCCAGATCTATGGTTGACCGACCAAACGGTGTCCAAAACCTTGAAACTTGATTTATTGCAAAGCTGACTTCTTAAACTTAAAGGGGGCGATGAATACAGTCAATCATCGCCTTAATAGCTGCTCCCAAAAGGCAGACAAAACTGGGCTGGTTTCTAGTCGAGCTGAACATGTTGCTATTAGACTGGTTTAGGGCATCTCTAACCAAGTCACTGCACTTCCTTGAGTTCCTTGGTGCTAATGGACTCTTGCGGGCATGAGGGAGGGAGGTCAGATGGTTCGATAGGATGGTCCCCATCATACTCCCGGGTTTGATTGGAGTTCCATCTCAAACTTAGAAGTTCTTGATCCTACTCATAGTATGGACTTAGGTCCGCCACATTGATGGTTGCAGACACTCCATACTCACCAGGGCAGTCCACTTTGTATGCATTTGGACCTATCTTCTCATGGATTTCAAATGGACCATTTGACCTTGGCATGAGCTTGGACTTGCTTTTGCATAGGAATCTCTCCTTCCTTAGATGGATCCACACTAAGTCACCAGGCTGAAAATGAGCTTCCTTTCTGTGCTTGTTGGCTTGATATTGAGCTTGATCATTTGACTTCTCAATTCTCTCCCTAATCTTGGCATGAAGGTCTTTAATCTCTTTTGCTCTCTTCTTAGCCTCCCAACTAAACCTAGTTGGATTAGGGATTGGAACCAAGTATAATAGGGTCCTTGGATTGCAACCATACACCACGTGAAAGGGAGAAAGGCTTGTGGCCTTACTAAGTGCTCAGTTGAAGGCAAACTCAGCATGACAAAGCAACTCAGCCCACCCCTTGATGCTGTTCTTAACTAGAACCCGAAGCAAGGTACCCAAAGTGCGATTAGTTACCTCGGTTTGGCCGTTTGTTTGTGGGTGACAAGTTGTACTAAACTTGAGATGAGTGTCTAGCTTCCTCCACAAAGTGAACCAAAAGTGACTTAAGAACTTGGCATCCCGATCGGAGACCATACTTCTTGGAATGCCATGAGGATAGACAATCTCCTTGAAATAAAGATTAGTAATGTGGGATGCATCATTTGTGGTATGGCATGCTACAAAGTGAGCCATGTTTGAAAACCTATCCACCACCGCCATGATGGAATCCTTGTGCCTTTGTGTTCTTAGCAAGTTGGCATGTGGAACACCTTTTCACATAATACTTGACATCCTTGGACATAATCAGCCAATAGTAATGCTCTTTAAGCATTGAACAAGTCTTCTCGATGCCATAATGTGCTGCTAAGGCTCCTCAATGGAGCTCTTGAATCAAGAGTTCTCTAAACCCACACTTCAATATGTATAGCCAGTTTCCCTTGAAAAGGAACCCATTCTCCAAATGAAACAAACCGTGAGCATGGCTAGTGCATTACTCATAAATGTCCTTGAAATCCTCATTTTGATCATGCATCCCTTTTGCACACTCAAAACCAAGGACTTTGGATTCCATGGTAGAGAGTAGGAGATACCTTCTTGACAATGCATCCGCACCCTTGTGAATCTTGTCGGCCTTGTGGTGGATCATGAAATGAAAGGATTTCAAGTACTCAACCCACTTTGCATGCCTTGGATTGAGCTTATGTTGGCCTTGAATGAACTTAAGCACCTCATGATCCGAATAGAGAATGAACTCTCCTCCCGCTAAGTAGTGCCGACAATGCTCCGAAGCTATCACAATTGCATAAAACTCCTTGTCATAAATAGAATACTTTCTCTTGGAATCATTGAGCTTTTTACTAAAGAAAGCCACAGGCCTCTTTTCTTGAGACAAGACAACCCCTATCCCCACATCGGAGGCATCACATTCCACTTCAAAAACTTTGGAGAGGCATGGAAGGGCTAGAATAGGCGCACTAGTGAGCTTGAGCTTGATTTCCTCAAAGGCCTTTTGAGCTTGTTTAGTCTATTCAAACCATTTAGCCTTGAGAACTTTGGTCATGGGAGCAACAATGGTGCTAAAATTCTTGACAAACCTCCTATAGAAAGAGGTTAGACCATGAAAAATTCAAACTTGTTGGATTTATGTTGGAGCGAGGCACTCACGGATGGCCTTGATTTTGCTCTCATCAACATGAATGCCTGGAGCTGAAACCACATAGCTCGAGAATATGAATTGTGAGGAGAAAAAGTGACATTTATTCAAGTTCCCATAAAGTTTCTCTTGAGCTACAATAGTCAAGACTTAGTGTAAGTGCTCAGCATGCTCTTCTTCACTATGGTTATACACCAACATGTCATCAAAGTATACCACAACATTCTTGCTAATAAGGGCTTAAGAACTTGGTTCATAATTCTCGTAAAAGTGCTTGGTGCATTTGTCAAACCAAAGGGCAAAACTAGCCATTCATAAAGTCCCTATTTGGTTTTAAAAGCTGTCTTCCACTCATCCCCTTCATAGATTGGATTTGATAACAGCCACATCTAAGATCAATCTTAGAAAAGATAGTGGCTTCATATAACTCATCGAGAAGATCCTCCAATCTTAGGATAGTGGTATTTGATAGTAATCTTATTGATTGCCTACTATCTACACACATACTCTTAGTACCATCCTTCTTAGGAACAAGCAAGGCCGAAACGACACAAGGGTTAAGGCTTTCACGGACCAAGCCCTTAACTAGTAGCTCATCTACTTACCGTTGCACTTCTTGAGTTTCTTGCGGGTTCATACAGTAGGTTAGCTTGTTTGGGAGTGTGGCACCGGGAATGAGGTCAATCTTGTGTTGTATGGATCTTTTGGGAGGTAGGTCGTGAGGCACTTCACTTGGAGAGACATGTTCAAAGGCTTTTACGAGGGAAACAAGTAAAGGATAGGAAGAATCCTTAGCCTCGGTCGGTTCATGGCCAAGTAGTATCTAATCTTTATAAGCATCAAACTCATGAAGTTGATAGTGGAGTAAGGTAGTAAGAAAGACATCCATGCTAGGAGTGTCTTGGGGCTTTCTTTGAGAGCTGGGTTTGAGAGGGGTAAGGGTGATTTTCTTATGATCTTTTGTAAAGGTGTATGTGTTTAAACGACCATCATGCATAACTCTTCTATCAAAGAGCTAAGGACGTCCCAAAAGGACATGACAAGCATCCATGGGGATAATATCACACCAAATCTCGTCTTTATAGTTCTTTAGAATGGATAAAGTGAGCAAACACTGAGAAGAGAATTGTAAGCCTCTGCCTTGATCAAGCCATTGAATGGTATAAGGGATTGGGTGTGGGGAAACCGCAAGTTTAAGCTTCTCTACCAGCGACTGTGAGGCCACATTAGCACAACTTCCCTCATCAATAATGAGAGAACAAACATTCCCACTCATGGTGCATCGAGAATGGAAGATGTTTTTCCTTTTCTTTAAGTCGTTTTGGGAAGCCAAATTGCTTAAGGCACGCCTAATCATAAGCATCTCTCCTTCATTCGGTCCTTCCTCAACCTCCTTAAGGGCTTCATTCAAGTAAAGCTTCTTCTTCCCTTTCTTAACTTCTTCATCTAGCTTCTTATAAGAAGCTTGGTACTCGGCCAAAGTCACAACTCTTTTGTTTGGGCACTCGGATGTAAAATGACCAAGGCCTTGACACCAAAAGCACCGTTTCTTGTCTAAGGGTTTTGGTGTGGATTTTGAGGGAGTTTGTCGGGTAGTAGATGGGGAGGTCTCGGGTTTGTCTCTGGGGCAGATTTGGAGGGGTTATAGGGTGGTTTTCGGAAAGGGTAAGGCCAAGGGTTAGGCTTAGAAACTGTTCCCTTGCCTTTGAGCCTCTTTTATAACTCCACCTTATGAGCTAGAATGCTTAGCTCACCTAGGGAACTATAGGGGTGTAGTTCCATAACATGGGCAATTTGTTCATCTAAACCACTAAAGTAACAAATCAAGGTTTGTGACTCATCCTCCTTCAAGTCACACTTAAAAGTAGTTGCTCAAAGTCTCTAGTGTACTCCTCTACACTCTTACAACGTTGTTTAAGGTGGTGGAGTTTAAGGAAGTTGTCTTGTAAGTAATGGGGAGGTAAGCACTTGCACTTGAGTTTAGCTTTCATGTTCTCCCATGTTTTAATATTCCTTTTACCCTTCCTCACTCTCTTAGACACAACATGCGACCACCATATAGATGCATACCTTCTAACTTTGAAAGCAGCTAGCTTTACCTTCTTTTCTTCGGGAATGTCCTTAAACTCAAAGACTCTTTCAATGGTTTGAAGCCAATCCAAGAAGAAATTCAAATCTAGTTGGCCTTCAAACTCGGGTATATCCACCTGAAAATCATTGTAGCTTCTTCAAGAGTCCTACAGTCCCTCCTTGATCTCCTTGCATACACATCATCACTAGAATCACCAAGGGAGTTGCTTTTTCTTCCACAAAATGATCTGAATCAAACTCTGCAAGTTCTTCCTTTTTCTTGTAAAAGTTGGCCAAGTTGTGATTGTAGGTACTTAACCTTTGCTTCCAATTATGCCTTCTCTCTCAAGACTTGTTCAACCACTTATTCTGGAGTAAGGCTAGAAGATATGTTGTAACAGTGTATAACACCCCGAATTCCTAATTCCATTCTTTCTTACTAATTATTAAGCTATGTGGCAGCGAGAACCTAACTAGGTGTTACCGCCGTATTTCCTTCTTGGAAATACCAGGATGTGTATCAATTAAACTTTAATGCAACAGTTTCCTCATTAACACTTCAGCTAATAGAGTTCAAGTATTATTAAGCACTGCTAAACTCAAACAAAATTCAGTACAAGTCTCCTTTCAAAATAACTACTTGGTAGAACTATCTCATTAAACGTCGAAGCTTCGCTTTATGTCTAGTACCCCACTCCCATGCACAATCGGTTCACCTGTAAACAAAACATTTTATAGAAATGAGATAAACTCAATAACAATCACCCCTAACAGTTAAACTACACACACAAATTCATTTTCAAAACATTTTAATGGTATGGGAGACAACAAGACCACACTTACATGTTCTTAGTGTTGCACTTATACCTTCCAAGTTCCCAATTATAACATACAGGTATTAAGGGTAGGCAACCCTACTGGGTCTGATGGCCTGCACTTGGATTTAACGTAGCCACTTAACTTAATCATAGGCTACCGTCGACTTTGACGGTTACCGCTTAACTATTTACTGGCCGACCAACAACATGGATGGTTACCGCTAACTTGCCCCACGTCCCAATAGGGAGCGTGGCCGCTCATATGCATGCACTTTTACCTGGGGAAGGCTAATGGCCTTCAACGACATAACAGAATTCGCAGTCTCACCCATGACAACATTTACTTATACAATCCAGCTTACCCACTTTAATGTCAAGTCAACATGCATAGTTCATTCAGATTCAACCTAACCCCCAAAGCATTTCCATAGCCCACATACTTTCATTTCCATCATAATTGCCTCAACATTCAAGTTCGTTGACATAGCAAAATAGTTCAACCAATTATGCAGTATGTTCAATCAGTACATTATAATTCATAAAATCAACATTCAAGCTAACTCTTACCACATTCATCACACACATTTTTCAAACAACTTCGGGGGAGGGTTAGGGCATGATTGTTACCTAGAATCCATACAAATTACGGGCTCGATGACTAACTTTGGCCTACTGCTTAGCACCTGCGCGAAAACATCGCTAACACTCAGTTCAAATCCTCATAGACCATGACTCTAGCCCTTGCCCCACTTATAAGAATTTTTCTAAAATTTTTAACCATGCCTAAGGCTCCAAACCATAGCCCAACTTCGGGTCCAGATTTAACCAGAATCTGGGCTCAAATTCCAAAGCCAATAACTTTTATTCTTGATGTTGGAATTTCAGTTTCTTGCCCATTATGGAAAGGTCAGTTTGTTTTCTACACTTCTTATGTCAAACTCTTACCAGAACAAGGTTGTTTTCCTTAATCATTCTACGATATCACTGGCTGTCCTAATTTGGGCAGCCCTCGGTAATTTTTCCATAACTCGTGCCATAGTACTCCGATTCTCTTGATTCAAAAACTCAATACTCAGCACATGCCAACCTATAGACCATAAAATTTTCATGATTTTGGGAGTAGTGTAGTTCAGTGGCCGAATTTTTAAAATCACGGGTAAAATTGTCCTCCTAGCAGTGGCAATCTACCCACTGCTTGCCCTAACATGAGTTCCCTTTGGCCCCATTTTTCATAAAATTTCATCCACAACCTTGCCATAACAATCTCAATAACCCTTCACCCCCCCACTAATCCAAGTCGAGTTAAAATTTTTAACTTTTTAAATAAAACGAAGTGCAATTACCTATCATACTCACCTTAGTTAGGTTTTTGGAAGAAGAGCAATTGGGTGGCCACTCCCTTGAGGGTTAGAATCTAAAAAAAAACAATTAAAAAACTGACATTAAGATTTGTAAACTTGTATCCAATACCTAAAAGGATTATATACACAAAACTTGGAGGATTTTGAGTGCATGAGGTGTATGGAGGTGCACCCACTTAGCACAAACGAGGGGGAGAAAGAGAGAATCGGGTGTACAGTGGTGGTGTGCTGTGGCCGACGGCTGCTGCAGGGGTGGCAAGAGGGAGAGAGCAAAATTTCAGCTAGGGTTTAGGGGGATGGGCCATGCGTGTGTGTGACAAAGAGAAGGGGAGAAGGCATGAGGCTTGGGGAGGAAGAAAGAGAAAATAAAAGAGAGAGGGGGGTCAACTGGCCTTAGGGTAGGAGAAAAGGGGGGAAATTAACAAAAAGAAATCCTGAGAACTTTGGAAAGAACATCTTGGGTCAAATGTTAACTAATTGGGTAATTAGTTATTACGTTTGGGGAGATAAATAAAAGCTTAATATAAATTAGTAAATAATAAAAAAAAATGAATCTAGGGAGGGTAAATAAAATGTTTATAAAATAGATGAATAAATATTTGGGTTTAGGGAGAGTAAATAATGAGAAATTGATAACGAATAACTCGAGGGAAAGATTACCCGAATAAAATTTTCAAACCATGATTTAATGACATAAGTTAAATTTTGAAAAGAAATCATGGAGGAAAAGTCTTTGTAAGGACTTGGATAATGAGGGTCGGTCTATGTCACGTGATTCCACATATTAAATTGCTGGGGTTTTACATACTACTCCACCTAAGAAAGTTTCATCCTCGAAACTTCACTAAGCCGTGACAACTGTTATCATTACAAACACTGATTTTCGGGTTTTTACACGCTATCCCGCTTAAGAAAGTTTCGTCCCCAAAACTTGTACGTACCTAGTCATAAGAACAAGTAAGGGTATTTTTGTCTCCCATCTCCTGCTCTGGTTACTAGGTTGCTTCCGACATCTTGTGGTTAGCCCAAAGGACCTTCATTAAGGGCATCGTTTTCCGACGAAGTTATTTCTCTCGCCGTTCCTGGATCTGCAGGGGCTGCTCTTCACATGACAGGTCTTCCTCAAGATGTATGGGGTCGGGTTCAATTATATGAGAGGGATCTAGGATGTACTTCCATAACTGTGACACATTGAACATGTTGTATACCCTTGGAGGTTCAGGCGACAACTCTAACCAATATGCTACCTCCCCAACTCTTTGTATAATTGGGTACGGTCCGATGTACCTTGGGCTACGTTTTCCTGTGTTAGGCAATAATTTGTCGCATTTTACATGCCTTTTTCACCTAATCTTAGCTCATATAATAATATAATTTTCAGAGTTTTTCTTGTTTTATTAAGTATTCTTTGAGATTTTTACTTGTTTTGTCTGTTCTTCCAGGTAATAAGTTAAACCAAGCAATTATTGCAAAAACGGGGGAAAAAGGATCAAAACAGGCGAAAAGACGAAAAACAAGGGCTAGCCGGGCAAAGCCGGCCAGCAAGGTGGCACGGCCACCCTATGCCACTTGGCATGGTCGTGCCCCCCTTTTGTCGTCGTTCGGTCTCACGCTTTTCTATTTAAGTCCCTTTCGGGCGTTTTTGCTAGGGGTTCACACGAGTCACTCGAGGTTCTCTCTGGCAATTTTAGGCTAGTTTTAGTTTAGGTTTTAGCCAATAAAAACCTCAATAGGAGGATGAGATTAGGATGTTTTAGATTGTATTTTGATTCAAAGCTTTGGATTTCAAGTTCATCAATTGAACCAAGCATAAGTTTCTCTTTCTTTCTCTCTTTATTTCATGTTTTTGTTCTTGTTTTGATTTTTGTTAGTTTAATTATTGAATTCGATTTGTTTAGTTTAGATGTTTAGTTTTGATTGTTCTTTTATGCTTATTAGATTGATTGGATCATATTGGTTTTCATTCTTCTCCCTCTCTTGTTCATGTTTGTTTTCTTATTTGTTAGTTTAGGTTTGAATTTGGGTTTTTGTGTTTTGTTGATGTTTAGTTGTTAGTTTTTGTTGAGTTGGATTGTGATTAGCCTCTTGATGGTTAATTAATCTTGTATTGGGCATAACCATACCCAATCTATGCCTAGAACTTAGAGTTTTCCTTCATATCCGCCAAGTGTTCGATGAAATGCTTGAGAGAGCTTTCATCCACATTTTTGGGCGATTGACTTATGCTGAGAGGTGAGGTCAATTAGCTAGTGTAAGAGAGGGAATAGCTGATTTTGGGACATCAAAATAGTATCTGAATTGAGCTAGGTCCGGGGATTCTAGTTTTGTGATCTAATTGGGCTAACCCCATGAAAAAAGGTGGTTAGGCTAATTAGACTAGCTCATGACCCATGGGAGAGGGCTTGGGTGGTCTTCGATGGTGCAACCGATCATCTCTAGTTCATGATGTAGTTTGGGTAGGTTAGGACTCATCTCGATTAGTTGGTTCATTCATTGGTCAAATCACAACTCCAAGTCGCTTTTTCTATGTTTGTTAGCGTAGTTTAGTTTATCCTCTTTTCCTTTGATTTTTCCTAGCTCGAGACACTTTAGTTAGCCCTGGTAGTTGGAAACACAACTCTCTGCAGACGACACCCCAAGTACTCAACGATACACCTTGCACTTGGGGTTTATAAATATTAAAACTCTGTGTTTTTTTCCTCAACATCCCGCCATACCAAATCTTGCGATTCCTTTGGTTGGGGACACTCTAAGAAACACCTGATCACCCCCTTGGAATTCTAAGGGCCTGCGCCTTCGGTTCGCGTGGCTTTTCTGGCGGCTCTAAGCAGCCCTCATCCGTTCTTGAATCACCCAGGTCTTATCCATGGTGGCTTGTATTAATTCTAGCCCAATGTTCAGAGCTTCATTGATCTCCTGCCAACAAAGCAGAGTTCTGCACCTCCTCCCATACAGTGCCTCATACGGGGCCATCCCAATACTTGCATGGTAACTGTTGCTTTAGGAGAACTCGATCAGTGCCAGCTGTTCGTCCCATACTTTCTTTAAGTCTAGGGCACAAGCCCTCAGCATATCTTCCAGTGTCTAAATACTGCGTTCAGTTTGCCCGTCCGTAGCTGGGTGAAAGATAGGGCTAAAGTGTAGTAGCATCCCAAATGCCTCCTATAGCTTCTGGCAGTCGATTGGAATCTGGTATCTCGATCCGACACTATAGAACTAGGTACACCGTGTAGTCGCACTATTTCCTCGAGGTATGCTTGAGTAAACTGGTCCAGGATCCAAGTATTCCTCATGGCTATAAAATGTGTCGTTTTTGTGAGTCGATCCACTATTGCCCAAATCGCGTTGTTCTTTCTTTGAGTTAATGGTAAGCCTACTACAAAATCCATGGACACTGAATCCCACTTCCGCTCAGGGATGTTGTAGGTGGTTTTTTTGAGGGGGATGAAAACTAAACTAAAGAAAAAGAAAACCTCAAGCTCACGATTGTCAATCGTAGTACTTTGAGGGTCGATCCGCAGGGAAGACGTTCACATTATGGTCGTTGAAAAACTAATATTACCTAAACCTATGCAAATATTTTTCAAACTAAACTATTACACGCATTATAATAACCAAATCAAACCAAACCAAATCCTAGGCATTCCCCTAAACTATAAAGAAATCAACATCAATGAAACTTAAGCACT
>JACYFF010003369.1:65256972-65270629 GCA_017589665.1 Selenicereus undatus
AGTGGGAGAATCATTCATGGAAATCTAAGACCTAAAGATTATGATGAAGGAACAAACAAGGACTAGATTACACAGCCTATAATGAACAACTGGAGTTCGAATCAGGGCTTAGAATATCACATTTGAGGTTGGAGACTTATCACGTACATATGATTTATATACAAGCTAATAACCAAAGTACAGGGGACTCAAACCAATCAGAAAAAATTGCACACGCCTCCAAAAACAGTAAAAATCTTCAAAAATTTTCAAAAATGTCAAAATTTTAAAAAAGGGCACTTCACCCCCCGCACCAAAACTTCAGAATGTCCTCATTGTGGGAACTAAGGCGCTAAAAAGCAAGGTCATCAGCTAAATAACCGTAAAACCATATATATACAACTAGAATGCAACCAAAAACAGAAACAAAGCTAGAAACAAAAGACACACATATTTACAAAAGCCAAGAAAAACGAAATCACGAAAGAAAGCCAAGATCGACACTAAAACCAAAGCAAAACGCATATTCACAATGCTAAATATTTACAACTACGCACAAAAAAGAAAAGAAATGGAAAGGAAAAGAAGGTTGGAACGATCATACCAGGTTGGATAAAGATTATACCCAAACTATGAAGCTTATGGAGCATCAGCCACTCCATATTAAGCTGAAAACTACTACTCAAATCAAAACTTGTTAGAGCACGCAACAGCTTATCAAACACAGAAGCCCAACCCTCAATAGCATAGCAACTATGAAAAACAGTGAGTTGGAACCAGATTGAGTACATCCATATAGCCAATTAAGCATAGGTTAGGGTCCATTCCGACTTATCAAACAATGGGGCCCAATTAGGAAGGAAATGAACATACTCATAATGAGCCAGTGGTGAGGTCATTGGCCTAGAAAGTATATCAACATAAACGAGCAGTCTAGGCAGCACGGAGGATGTAAATTTCACAAGTTTGTTTAGTCCAGTGTTCATAGGAGTTTGGTCTAAAGTAAAGTTGTTAGTAATAATGATCTCAGACACAACATAATCAGACTTGCAATAATAAAAAAAGAGGTCAATTTGAATAGGATCAATAGAAAATGATTCATACTCAACACAGGAATCCTCACTCAAACTCATATCGACATCAAACCCACAAAAGGATTCATATTCTATATGCAGAGTATTATCATCGGATTTCAATAGAAGGTCAGGAATGACAGGATCAAAAGACAATGTTTCATATTCAACATGAGAGCCCAAATCAAGACCTTCAGTAACATCAACCACAGGGGAAAAAGATTCATATTCTACACACAGAATGTCATCATCGAAGTCAAAAAGAGTGGGTGCAGTCACAGTCACCTCATCACATAACTCTTGTGAAACATCTGTTGAATCATCGAAATCATGAAGCTCAATTCCAGGTGCAATGCTTATTTTTAACTCACTATCAAGATTAGATTGTTCATAAGTGATGCCCTTAGGTGAGCAAGTGAAGGGTGCGAGGTCTGTTGATAGAGACCTAGACAGGTCACTCTCTTGACCTAGACTAGGCAAAAGCATGTTTTCATTCAAATCCGCCCTAGCAGAATAAGAAGGTTCAAAAGTCTCATAGAGACTAATGTCAAGTTTAGGAGATCCTAAACTAGAATCAACCTCACCAAAAGTCTCCTTGTTTTGGACAAAACATTGAGAATATTAAGCAATTCTTAATTTCATGCTCTCTAGCATTTGATCAGTCATATCATTAATTCTCTTCTCAAAACTTGCACAGGTAGCATCAATGTAATCACGATAAGGACCAGTATAAGCATGATAATCGGGAGATTCACAATAATCGCATGACACAGGAAGCATATAAGAGTGAAATGAGTCATAAGAATTCAAAAAATGATCTAAAGGATAAGAATTAGCATAAAAATCATACTCTCTATGAGTCGGGTATTTGAAAGTTGTATTAGCTCGTTCAAACATATAGGTTTTCCAAGCTAATTTTTCAAATAAATCCCAAACTTCATTTTGAGTTTCAGATAACAATTCTGTTAAACCTCCAGGAGAAATTGAATCGATGTAACTCCTTTACTGAACATTTAGACCGTCAATAATAACCTCACAAATTTCACATTTTTCAAAATTACGAATCATCTGAGCACTATAATCATTAAGACTTGAAAAATAATTCCAAAAAGGTCCGCGCTCAAATTCCGTGAAATTGAAAACTCGCATTTTGAAAATTTTAAAGTTTTTCAAGTTTTTTCAAAAAATTTTGTTTCCTTGTTTTTCAATTTTTTAATTTTTTTTGGATTTTTTGGATTTTCTAATTTTTTTGTGGTTTTCAGGTTTTTTCAAAGGTTTTTGGATTTTATGCTTTTTCATTTTTTTTGGATTTTTGAATTTTTTTTTGATTTTTGGGTTTCTCAAATGTTTTTGGATTTGTCTTTTTTTTAAAAACAAAACGATTAAACTAAGTAACAATTAATACCAAAATAAAGAAATAAACCAAAACAAAGCACAATAATTAATTAATCAACTCACAACTACTAAAGAAGTGAACAAAACAAAGCAACGAAGGAGAGTAGCTACAAAAACAAAAAACAATGACCAAATCTAATGCCGTCATCCCCGACAATGGCGCCAAAATTGTTGCTGATTTTTTAGGGAATGTGAAATAACTGAAAAAAGAAACCTCAAGCATACGATATCGTCGTAGTACTTTGAGGGTCGATCCTCAGGGACGATGATGAGATTATGGTCATTTACAACGAAACAATTTAACTAATTAACTAAACTGAGTGATATTATTTAAAGCAATCTAACAACCTAAATATTCAACTCAACGTTTAACAAAGCGTAGGCGTGCAAACAAAACGAATTCAAGTAAACTAAACTCTAACACTATACCAACGAGACATGATTCAAAACCAAGCAACTAACTAACATTATTCCGAAATTGAACATAGTGTCCATTCAACACAATGAACAATCTAACACTAGCTCTAAGCAACATTATGATCATTAACCACCAACTAATCCTAATACTAACATCCCAGTCATCCCGAAGCACAAATTGCTAAAGCTTGTTATCACATAAGAAAACAAAACACAAGAACAAAGAACAGAACATAACAAAGAAGGCAGCAGCAGTGAAAGATGAGCAATGAATTTGAACTAATCCAGAAAAACATGAACTCATAAGTTGAAATGAATAATACGTAAACCAGAAACACTTGAAATTAATCAAACCCAAAGCCACAATATGACGATTAAGTAGCAGGGGAGGGGGAAACTTCACCATGCCAGAACAAAAAAGCAATCACTACCTCAGATTCAGCAAGGGTTCGAGTTCAAGCTTTATACGCGACATAGCAGACCACCGAACAGAGCAGACGAACATGGGAAGGGGAAAGGAACTGACACTAGCCAACTTCCGACCTCATCGCTTGCAGCTCAGCCGTCCATCAATGGCGGTATCGCCATTAACAACAAAGCAAAAACGAAACAGGGGCAGGGGAATTAGAATCGGATGTGAACACCAAAAGTCGACCAAAATTTCCAAAAAAACAACATCCAAAGTCTGAATTACACCCAAAGACTTTGAAATCGAAGCTCAATTACATGGAATTAAATGCTGAAAACAATTGAAAATTCGAAACCCTAAATCGAAACAACCCTAAATTACGAAAATGAAAAAGAGATTAAACTAAACCTAAAACTGAATTTAAACCCTAACCTAACCCGAATTTTACCTAACCTAATTACGTAGGTTCCCCTCTCCTCCAATGGCGTCTTCGGTTCCATTTATATACCCGACCCAGCTTTGATCTCTACCGTTCGATCTGCTCGCTTGCGTGGATGGTGGAGATGGAGACAATGAAGGTGGTGTCGTGGCGGTGGCAGCGTGAATCGCGGATGGTGAGCTGGTGTAGAGAGAGAGACAAGGTAAAGAGAGGAAGGAGATGGGGAAGGCGAGGGAGATGGAGTTCTGTCTGTTGGTTTATGGGTTCTGGGTTTCGGGGGTAGTAGGGAACACGAGGAGAGAGAGTGAAGGGGAGGGGTATGTTTTAAGTGAGAGTCTCGCGCAGTGCACATGCCTGGGGAAAGAAATTGCTCAACGGGTTTTTTTCATAAGCTTGAACCAGTTCGGTTTTTTTAATTACTGGACCGGGTCATGGCAATTTTGGGCCAGTTCAACTCAATTTAGCCCGGTTCTTCAATTCCTGATATGTTTCGCCATATTCTACCGCTTTCGACCATTTTTTCACATTTATTAAAAACCTACAAAATAAAATAAAATAAAATAAAAACCTTAAAAATACGTTTAAAACGAGCATAAAACAGGCGTAAAACTAGCTTAAAAGTAGCTCATTTTTTGTACGAACAATTACTCCCACACCAAGATTTTGCTCGTCCTCGAGTAAAAATAAACTAGACTAACTAAAAGAAAATGAAAATAAGGAAAAGAAAAATCCTAACTCACTGCCGTAGGAATCATGATTGCATTTAGCGTATGCAACAGGCCTTTAAACCCCTTCTACTTCCAAGTGGACGAGTGAGGTCTGATGAGAGTTTCCAAGTGAAATACCTACAAAATTATTTCAAAAATAAAAAAATCTTTTTGGGTTTTTCTCAAAACCGATGTATACAAAATTTTGGGAAAAATATGCACAACTTCTAATCAGCTAAATCACCTATGTACTCAATTATTAACCTGCATATGCATAACATGTACTTCAAAGCCCTCTACCTCGTAAATGACATCAGAGCGCTAATTGTTTCACCCATTGAACAACAAGATTTTGAATCCATCCTGGTGCTTGTGTGCAAGTGTATCATCATCCCAGGGCTCAGATTTACTAAAATTAGACTTAATCCCACATAGGTGACACAATTACATTATTATCATACTGACTTTGGAAGCAAGCTTTCCCAGTAGCAATATTGTTTCAAAGGGTAACACCCAGTAGCACATGCCTCAAAGGGTAATGCCCAGTAGCACATGCCTCAAAGAGATACTTGTCATTCCAAATTTTATTCTATCTTTATTCATAATACAATTTTTTTTTCAATTTTTTTTTTCAAAGTAAACATGTCACAAGCTAGTGGGAGAATCATTCATGGAAATCTAAAACCTAAAGATTATAATGAAGGAACAAACAAGGACTGGATTACACAACCTATAATGAACAACTGGAGTTTGAATCAGGGCTTAGAATATCACATTTGAGGTTGGAGACTTATCACGCACATCCAATTTATGTACAAGCTAATAACCAAAGTACAGGGGATTCAAACCATTTAGAAAAAATTGCACACGTCCCCAAAAACAGCAAAAATCTTCAAAAATTTTCAAAAATGTCAAACTTTTCAAAAAGGGCACCTCACCTCTCGCACCAAAACTTCTGAATGTCCTCATTGTGGGAACTAAGGCACTAAAAAGCAAGCTCATCAGCTAAATAACCATAAAACCATCTATATACAACTAGAATGCCACCAAAAATAGAAACAGAACTAGAAACAAAACACACACATATTGACAAAAGCCAAGAAAAACGAAATCACGAAAGAAAGCCAAGATCGACACTAAAGCCAAAGCAAATGCGCATATTCACAATCCAAAATGTTTACAACTAAGTACAAAAAAGAAAAGAAATGGGAAGGAAAAGAAGGATGGAACGATCATACCAGGTTGGATACAAATTATACCCAAACTATGAAGCTTATGGAGCATCAGCCACTCCATATTAAGCTAAAAACTACTACGCAAATCAAAACTCGTTAGAGCACGCAATAACTTATCAAACACAGAAGCCCAACCCTCAATAGCATAGCAACTTTGAAAAACAGTGAGTTGGAACTAGATTGAGTACATCCATATAGCCAATTAAGCATAGGTTAGGGCCCGTTCCGACTTATTAAACAATGGGGCCCAATCAGGAAGGAAATGAACATACTCATAATGACCCAGTGGTGAGGTCATTGGCCTAGAAAGTATATCAACATAAACAAGCAGTCTAGGCAACACGGAGGATGTAAATTTCACAAGTCTGTTTAGTCCAGTGTTCATAGGAGTTTGGTCTAAAGTAAAGTTGTTAGTAACAATGATCTCAGACACAACATAATCAGACTTGCAATAATAAAAAATGAGGTCAGTTTGAATAGGATCAACAGAAAATAATTCATACTCAACACAGGAATCCTCACTCAAACTCATATCGACATCAAACCCACAAAAGGATTCATATTCTATATGCAGAGTATTATCATCTGATTTCAATAGAAGGTCAGGAATGACAGGATCAAAAGACAATGTTTCATATTCAACATGAGAGCCCAAATCAAGACCTTCAGTAACATCAACCACAGAGAAAAAGATTCATATTCTACACACAGAATGTCATCATCGAAGTCAAAAAGAGTGGGTGCAGTCACAGTCACCTCATCACATAACTCTTGTGAAACATCTGTTGAATCATCGAAATCATGAAGCTCAATTCCAGGTGCGATGCTTATTTCTAACTCACTATCACGATCAGATTGTTCATAAGTGATGCCCTTAGGTGCGTTAGTGAAGGGTGCAAGGTCTGTTGATAGAGACTTAGAGAGGTCACTCTCTTGACCTAGACTAGGCAAAAGCATGTTTTCATTCAAATCCGGCATAGCAGAATAAGGACAAGTATAACCATCATAATCAGGAGATTCACAATAATCGCACAACACAGGAAGCATATAAGAGTGAAATGAGTCATAAGAATTCACAAAATGATATGAAGGATAAGAATTAGCATAAAAATCATACTCTATATGAGTCGGGTATCTAAAAGTTGTATTAGCTTGTTCAAAGGTTTCCCAAGCTAATTTTTCAAATAAATCCCAAACTTCATTTTGAGTTTCAGATAACAATTCTATTAAACCTCTAAGAAAAATTGAATCGATGTAACTCCTTGACTCAACATTTAGACCCTCAATAATAACCTCACAAATTTCACATTTTTCAAAATTGCGATTCAGCTGAGCACGATACTCATTAAGACTTGAAAAATAATTCCGAAAAGGTCCGCGCTCAATTTGCGGGAAATTGAAAACTGGCATTTTGAAAATTTTAAAGTTTTTCAAGTTTTTTCAAAAAAATTTGTTTCCTTGTTCTTCAATTTTTTAATTTTTTTTGGATTTTTTAGATTTTCTAATTTTTTGTGGTTTTCAAGTTTTTTCAAAAGTTTTTGGATTTTAAGCTTTTTCATTTTTTTTTGGATTCTGGATTTTATTTTTTTGGATTTTTGGGTTTCTCAAATGTTTTTGGATTTTTATTTTTCTTGAAAACAAAACGATTAAACTAAGTAACAATTAATACCAAAATAAAGAAATCAACCAAAACAATGCAGAATAACTAATTAATCAACTCACAACTACTAAAGACGTAAACAAAGCAAAGCAACGAAAGAGAGTAGCTGCAAAAACAAAAAACAATGACCAAATCTCATGCCGTCATCCCCGGCAGCGGCGCCAAAATTGTTGGTGATTTTTTAGGGAATGTGAAATAACTGAAAAAAGAAACCTCAAGCATGCCATATCGTCGTAGTACTTTGAGGGTCGATCCTCAGGGACGACGTTGAGATTATTGTCATTTACAACGAAACGATTTAACTAATTATCTAAACTAAGTGATATTATTTAGAGCAATCTAACAACCTAAATATTCAACTCAACGTTTAACTAAACCTAGGCATGCAAACCAAACGAATTCAAGTAAACTAAACTCTAACACTATACCAACGAGAAATGATTCAAAACCAAGCAACTAACCAACATTATTCCGAAATTGAACATAGTGTCCATTCAACACACTGAACAATCTAACACTAACTCTAAGCAACATCATGATCATTAACCACCAACTAATCCTAATACTAACAACCAAGTCATCCCGAAGCACAAATTGCTAAAGCTTGTTATCACATAAGAGAACAGAACACAAGAACACAAGAACAATGAACGAAACATAACAAAGAAGGCAGCAGCAGTGAAAGATGAGCAATGAATTTGAACTAATCCAGAAAAACATGAACTCATAAGTTAGAATGAATAACACCTAAACCACAAACACTTGAAATTAATCAAACCCAAATCCTCAATATGACGATTAAGAAGCAGGGAAGAGGGAAGCTTCACCATGCCAGAACAAAAAGGCAATCACTCCCTCAGATTCACCAAGGGTTCGAGTTGAAGCTTCATCCGTGACATAGCAGATCACCGAATAGAGAACACGAACAGGGGAAGGGGAATGGAACTGACACTACCCAACTTCCTGCCTCCTCGCTTGCAGCTCAGCCGTCCATCAATGGCGGTATCTCCATTAACAACAAAGCAAAAACGAAACAGGGGTAGAGGAATTGGAATCGGATGTAAACACCAAAAGTCGACCAAAATTTCCAAAAAAGAAACAACCAAAGTCTGAATTACACCCAAAGACTTCAAAATCAAAGCTCAATTACATGGAATTAAATGCTGAAAAAAATTGAAAATTCGAAACCCTCAAGCGAAACAACCCTAAATTACAAAATGAAAACGAAATTAAACTAAACCTAAAACTGAATTTAAACCCTAACCTAACCCTAATTTTACCTAACCTAATTATGTAGCTTCCCCTCTCCTCCAATGGCGTCTTCGGTTCCATTTATATACCCAACCCAGCTTTGATCTCTACCGTTCGATCTGCTCGCTTGTGTGGATAGTGGAGATGGAGACAACGAAGGTGGTGTCGTGGCGGTGGCAGCATGAATTGCGGCTGGTGGGCTTGTGTAGAGAGAGAGACGAGGTAGAGGGAGGAAGGAGATGGGGATGGTGAGGGAGCTGGAGTTCTGTGGGTGGTTTCTGGGTTCTGGGTTTCGGGGGTAGCAGGGAACGCGAGGAGTGAGAGAGTGAAGGGGAGGGGGGATGTTTTAAGTGAGAGTCACGCGTAGCGCACATGCCTGGGGAAAGAAATTGCTGAACGGGTTTTTTTCATAAGCTTGAACTAGTTCGGTTTTATTAATTGCTGGACCGGGTCATGGCAATTTTGGGTCGGTTCAACTCAATTTAGCCCGGTTCTTCAATTGCCGACATTTTTCGTCGTTTTCTGCCATTTTTGGTCATTTTTTCACATTTATTAAAAACTTGCAAAATAAAATAAAATCTAATAAAAACCTTAAAAATACGATTAAAACGAACATAAAACAGGCGTAAAAGTACCTTAAAATTAGCTCATTTTTTGTACGAACAAATACCCGCACACCAAGATTTTGTTCATCCTCGAGTACAAATAAACTAGACTAACTAAAAGAAAATGAAAATAAGGAAAAGAAAAATCCTAACTCACTGTCGTAGGAATCACGATTGCATTTAGCGTATGCAACAAGTCGTTTAAGGCCCTTGGACTCCCAAGTGGACAAGTGAGGTCTCCTGAGGGTTTCCAAGTGAAATACCCACAAAATTATTTCAAAAATAAAAGAAAATATTTTTGGGTTTTTCTCAAAACTGATATATACAAAATTTGTGAAAAATATGCACAAATTTCAATCAGCCAAATCACCTATGTACTCAATTATTAACCTGTATATGCATAACATGTACTTCAAAGCCCTCTACCTCCCAAATGACATCAGAGCGCTAATTGTTTCACCCCATTGAACAAAAAGATTTTGAATCCATCCCGGTGCTCGTGTTCAAGTGTGTCATCATCACAGGGCTTAGATTTACGGGAATTAGACTTAATCCCACTTAGTTGACACAACTACATTGTTATCATACTGACTTTGGAAGCAAGCTTTCCTAGTAGCAATATTGCCTCAGAGGGTAACACCAAATAGCACATGCCTCAAAGGGTAACGCCTAGTAGCGCATGCCTGAAAGGAATACTTGTCATTCCAAATTTTATTCTATCTTTATTCATAATACAATTTTTTGTTCATTTTTTTTTTCAAAGTAATCATGTCACAAGCTAGTGGGAGAATCATTCATGGAAATCTAAGACCTAAAGATTATGATGAAGGAACAAACAAGGACTGGATTACACAACCTATAATGAACAACTTGAGTTAGAATCAGGGATTAGAATATCACATTTGAGGTTGGAGACTTATCACGCACATCCAATTTATATACAAGTTAATAACCAAAGTACAGGGGATTCAAACCAATCAGAAAAAATTGCACACGTTCCCAAACACAGCAAAAATCTTCAAAAATATTCAAAAATGTCAAAATTTTCAAAAAGGGCACCTCACCCCCCGCACCAAAACTTCACAATGTCCTCATTGTGGGAACTAAGGCGTTAAAAAGCAAGCTCATTAGCTAAACAATCGTAAAACCATATATATACAACTAGAATGCCACCAAAAACAAAAACAAAACTAGAAACAAAACACACACATATTTACAAAAGCCAAGAAAAACGAAATCACAAAAGAAAGCCAAGATCGACACTAAAACCAAAGCAAAAACGCATATTCACAATCCTAAATATTTACAACTAAGTACAAAAAGAAACGAAATGGAAAGGAAAAGAAGGTTGGAACGATCATACCAGGTTGGATACAGATTATACCCAAACTATGAAGCTTATGGAGCATCAGCCACTCCATATGAAGCTGAAAACTACTACTCAAATCAAAAATCGTTAGAGCACGCAACAACTTATCAAACACAGAAGCCCAACCCTCAATAGCATAGCAACTATGAAAAACTGTGAGTCGGAACCAGATTGAGTATATCCATACAGCCAATAAAGTAAAGAACCCCCCAGCGCCCTTTTGAGATGCACAGGGGTGAGTCGCAAAAAGGGGTGATAACGTTATGGGCATGAGCTCGAAATGTGCTGCGACTCACCTTCCTCTTTTGAGCTCCCTTGTGCATCTGGCTGGTGGTGTTACTTCTTTCTTCCGCTCTCTGTTTGTCTGAGTGCAGACCCTAGACTCTAGAACACCAGGTAAGGGCTTCTACTCCTTTCTCCTTTTAGTTGTCCATCTTCCTCCTCTTCATCCCCCTTCTTCTCTGAGTCTCGACTGCCATGGAAGTGGTTTCAAGCTTTCCCTTTTTTTTTCTGGGCATGAATTTGTACCGGACTCGCCCCTGCTACAGTGCCAGACTCCTCCTCTTCTCTTCTTTTCGCTTCTTGCTCTGCCTGAAATCTTGAATTACCCTCCCCCAGCCAAGGACATGTTCGGGATTTGATTATTTAGTTAGGGACTTGGGGTAAATAAGGGAGCAGAGCTGTGTGACTGTGTCTAAAAATTTCATGGGGCAGCCTGGCAGGATGCTTTAATCTTATCTTAAAGTAGTGTTTAAATTTATTGAAGTGGGATTGAATGGCAAACTTGGAGCTATAAATTTTGAAAGCCCACTGACTGTTTGTGAGGGTTTTGGGATGACAATAATATGGAGCTCATGTGATATCAAGTGTTCCTCAATTTTAAATTTTTGAATATACATTTTTGTGTAATTGATTGTGTGTTTGTTCAAATTGTGGTGAGCTCGTTTGTAGTGTTTTAAAGCCCTTGCCCTGATGCCATTTTTCTCCCCCTTTTTGGGGTGTAGGTCCAACTGTCCTAGTGATTTCTGATCAGACAAGGGTGGTCGTGGGGACTACGGGTTCTTTATTGCAAATCTGTAAT
Organism: Selenicereus undatus; assembly: GCA_017589665.1. Lineage (NCBI taxonomy): Eukaryota > Viridiplantae > Streptophyta > Magnoliopsida > Caryophyllales > Cactaceae > Selenicereus > Selenicereus undatus. The sequence goes on from JACYFF010003369.1 coordinate 65,268,593, forward strand.
GCACTTGAAAAAAGGGTCTCTCTTTTTGGGGGGGGGGGGATGCGGATTTTTTCTTATCAACAAAAATCCTGATGTATCACCCCTTACTGCGACTCACCTTCCTATTTCGATCTCCCTTGTGCATCTGGCTGGTGGTGCCACTCCTTTCTTCTGCTCTCTGTTTGGTTCAGCGCAGACCCTAGACTCCAGAACACTAGGTAAGTGCTTCTACTCCTTTCTCCTTTTAGTTTTCGATCTTCCTCCTCTTCATCCTCTTTCTTCTCTGAATCTCAACTACCACGGAAGTGGTTTCGACCTTTCCCTTCTTTTTTTTCTGGGCTTGAATTGGTGTCGAACTCGCCCCTGCTACAATGCCAGACTCCTCCTCTTCTCTTCTTTTTGCTTCTTACTATGCCTGAATTCTCGAATTACCCTCCCCAAGCCAAGGACATGTTTGGGATTTTATCATTTAGTTGGGGACTTGGGGTAAATAAGCTAGCAGAGCTGTGTGACTGTGTCTAATAATTTCATGGGGCAGCCGGGCAGGGTGCTTTAATCTTATCTTAAAGTAGTGTTTAAAATTATTGAAGTGGGATTGAAAGGCAACCTTGGAGCTCTAAATTTTGAAAGTCCACTGACTGTTTGTGAGGGTTTAGGGATGACAAGAATATGGAGCTCATTTTAGTGTTTTAAAGCCCTTGCCCTAATCCCTTTTTTTTCTCCCCCTTTTTTGGGGTATAGGTCCAACTGCCCTAATGATTTCTGATCAGACAAAGGTGGTCATGGGGACTGCGGGTTCTTTACTGTGAATCTGTAATGCACTTAAAAAACGGCTCCTTCTTTTTTGGGGGGGGGGGGTTGGAATAAGGATTTTTGCGTATCAACAAAAATCCTGATACACCTCAATCTGGATGTCAGATTTACCTTTATTGGGACTAAAACACAAGGGTATCAGTTTTGATCTCGTTCTGCGCAGTTTTGGTAAAACGACCATAACGTTTTGTACAGACCTCGGATTAAGGAGATTCAAGAGGCATTTGTGAGGGGGCTGCGACTCACCTTACTGCGACTCACCTTCCTCTTTTGAGCTCCCTTGTGCATCTGGCTGGTGGTGTTACTTCTTTCTTCCGCTTCCTGTTTGTCTGAGCGCAGACCCTAGACTCTAGAACACCAGGTAAGGGCTTCCACTCCTTTCTCCTTTTAGTTGTCCATCTTCCTCCTCTTCATCCCCCTTCTTCTCTGAGTCTCGACTGCCATGGAAGTGGTTTCAAGGTTTCCCTTTTTTTTTTCTGGGCATGAAATTGTACCGGACTCGCCCCTGCTACAGTGCATGAGCTCCTCTGGGCCATGAGCTCAAAAGAGGAAGGTGAGTCGAAGCACATTTCGAGCTCATGCCCATAAGCTCCTCTGGGCAGATTTAGTTCGGTATAATCCTGATGTATCACCCCATACTGCGACTCACCTTCCTATTTCGAGCTCCCTTGTGCATTTGGCTGGTGGTGCTACTGCTTTTTTCTGCTCTCTGTTTGTTTCTCCGCAGACCCTAGACTCCAGAACACCGGGTAAGTGCTTCTACTCCTTTCTCCTTTTAGTTTTCCATCTTCCTCCTCTTCATCCTCTTTCTTCTCTAAGTCTCGACTACCATGGAAGTGGTTTCGAGCTTTGCCTTGATTTTTCTTTCTGGGCATGAATTGGTGCCAAATTCGCCCTTGCTACAATGCAAGACTCCTCCGCTTCTCTTCTTTTCGCTTCTTGCTCTGCCTGAATTCTCGAATTACCCCCCCCCCAAGCCAAGGACATGTTTGGGATTTTATCATTTAGTTGGGGACTTGGGGGAAATAAGGGAGCAGAGCTGTGTGACTGTGTCTAATAATTTCATGGGGCTGCCGGGCATGTTGCCTTAATCTTATCTTAAAGTAGTGTTTAAAATTATTGAAGTGGGATTGAATGGCAACCTTGGAGCTCTAAATTTTGAAAGCCCACTGACTGTTTTTGAGGGCTTAGGGATGACAAGAATATGGAGCTCATATGATATCATGTGTTCCTCAGTTTTAAATT
>JACYFF010003369.1:65326260-65372866 GCA_017589665.1 Selenicereus undatus
GATACGCATGAAAGTGGTATGGAGATTTGAAGAACCACTTGCGACACGGTTCGCTGCTTGGCCATGGGCCTCGAACGGAACTGATACGCATGAAAGTGGTAGGCAGACTTAAAGAACCACTTGCGACACGGTTCGCTGCTTGGCCATGGGCCTCGAACGAAACCGATATACGTGAAAGTGGCATGGAGATTTGAACAACCACTTGCGACACGGTTCGCTGCTTGGCCATGAGCCTTGAACGAAACCGATACGCATGAAAGTGGTATGCGGACTTGAAGAACCACTTGCGACACGGCTCGCTGCTTGGCCATTTGCCTCGAACGGAACCGATACGCGTGAAAATGGCGTGGAGATTTGAAGAACCACTTGCGACACGGTTCGCTGCTTGGCCATGTGCCTCGAACGGAACCGATACGCATGAAAGTGGTATGCAGACTTGAAGAACCACTTGCGACACGGTTCGCTGCTTGGCCATGGGCCTCGAACGGAACCGATACGCATGAAAGTGGCGTAGGCGGCGAGGGATGGCCAGCGCGGGCGTCAACCAACATTTTGACTGATTTTGCTCTGCACTTCTCCCTTCTTTAGCGTTTATCTTGTTTAGGCGTCGCTTTGTTTACTGATTTCTTTCCTGAAAAAGAATTTAACTTTGTGTTTTCTTCTATTTTCAGGTAATTTATAATGGTACATCTTCAGGAGTTTCAGCGTGACGGCAGGCTTCTTCTTTCCATCGTAGATAAGGAAGACGATAATCCTCGGTCTGGGAGTTGCTTCCGAATCTACCATTCTTTAAGGAAGCCGAAAGCCAACCAGACACCTGTTATAGAGTCATCCTCTTTTCCTTCCAAATTTTCGGTCCGGGTGGAAAAGGGTGCGGAAGATGGTCCCGTCGGGTACTTTCTGCAGAGCACCTATCATAACAAATCCAGTCTTCTTACTGAATTCCCTGTGCTCGGGCGTCGCATCATATCCGGGCAATCCAGATGGGGCCCGAATATGATCCTCTATGGCGACTTCAGCTATATTCCCTTGTTCTGGGAATGGACAGAGCATGTGCTTTCCTGCTTTGAGGCACGCCTGCGAAGATGCGCTTTATATGAGGCGGTGTATGCTTCGCTCTACTCTTATAGCCGCGATGTACATGTTGTGCGTGCTTTTTGTGAGAGTTGGTGCCCTACCACCAACACTCTTCACACGATATCCGGAGAGATGTCTATCTCATTATGGGATTTGCACAAGCTTGGTGGACTCCCAATTAATGGCAAGATCTATGACGAGACCATTCCCTGCCTCCAAGCCTTTGAGCATCGGGACAAACAAAACCTGAGGACCATGCCATCTTCCTGCAAGTTTCTGTTCGCTGCTTTTAGATGCTTGGAAAGGATGTTTACCTATGAGAAAGGCATCAATGGTAAGGCTTGGATCGATTTCTGGTACAAGAAGAAGCTCATTCACAACCCGCCCACGCGGTGTCGCCCGCGTAGCTCGACTCCCACAAGGACGCAAAATCCAAGTGGTCGGATCCAACCTCAAGATCCTTGCTGGAGTCGTGAGGAGTTAGAAGTTTTCAAAAGCTTGGGGGTTCCCAAAGAGAGGAGGGAAAGCACCTATCTGGCAGCGTATCTATCATGTTGGCTGTGCGTTTTTGCGCTTTCAGAGACCGGGGAGAAAGTCACTCGCCCGGGCACTTTTGAGGCTGCCAGCCTGATCGCGTCTGGTACTACCTTCAGCCTAGCTATACCTGTGCTAGCCCGTATTTACCACAGCCTTAATGGGCTTACTACGGCTGCGAAGCCTTCCCATTCACGGTCATTCTTTCCCTGGCACTATCTTCATGGTTGGCTTGCTCATTATTTCAATACTCACCATGCGTTGCAACCCCCCCTCCGGGCCCTTTGATGGTGCGCTACTCCGGGTCACAAATGACACGCAGCGACCTTGGAGATGTTCGCGAGCTCATACATGAGGGCGTGGTATCTGACATGGGTTGTCTAATGCTGGGGAAGAACCGATCAGAGACCCTTATTGATGATGGGAAGTTGAGCTCGGATAAGTCAGATTACCTGATCTCTCTTCGAGACAGCTTCCTTCCCATCCGTCGGGATACGACCTTCTATGTCGAACCCTATAGCCCGCACCGATTTAGTAGGCAATTTGGATTTTGCCAGGGGATCCCTGGAGTACTTCTCGAAGATCCTCGCACCCGGGAGGTGTCATACGAGAATGCCCTTTTATATTGGAAACGACTACTCTTTTTGGGGACTGCGTCTCAGGGCTCTCTTCCCTGTCGTTCCTTGGCCTTGAACCAACACATCTCTTCGGCTTACAAGATTTGGTGGCCCAAGGTGACTATTAGTGACCTTCGTTCCGGCGCTTCCGTTCTGCAGAAGAGTACGGAGGCAGGTTCATCCCGGCAAGATAAAGATGCAGAAGTTGGTTCGTCGAAGAAGGTCAAGGGGAAGAAAGGAAAGGATCCGGTGACCGATTTAGATGTTGAGGATCCGGAGTCTGGTGGTGACGCTAATGAGTCTCTGAGAGTTCACCCTGCTGCGAGAAAGCGAGGTTTGGCGCTAGACAGTGACAGCGAGCCAGAGTCTGAGGCGAACTTCAGACATGGGGGGCGTAAGAGGCGCGAGACCGCGAGCCCCAAAGCTGTCAGAGTCATCCTTGGCGATGACTTTTTTGATGACGTCCAGAGCTGCTCAGGCGAACCTGGCAATCTTGAGGATGTATGCACCATTCCTTCGCTCTTTACTATCTTTTGTTTTTTTGTTTTTTTTTTTTTTTGCACACAATGATTCTATACTTATCTTGTTCTACCCCTTTCCTTCTTTTTTTTTTATTCAGATTGGGGAGTTTGACCTAGCACAGGAGGCGACGCCCATTGCCGATGAGCATTTACTTGAGAATGTCAGCCGTGCTGCTAAATCTTCTGCCCCCAATGCAACCCCGGGTATTGGAAAGGACATTGAAATTGTGAGGAAGCAAACATCCCCTCATGAGGTTGGGAGTTCAACTTCCAGGGAAACAGAGACCTTGCGCGTATCAGCTACTCAGAGTCATCACTCAGTTGATGGCCCTAACTCGCTTGAGGTGGCCATTAAGGGGTTACTCTCTGCTGACATTGATGTTGGCACTGCCGGGTGCTCGAAAGGGAAACTTTCCTGTGCAACTGTTCCCTCCACTAACTCCTTCTGTCCCGGACCCGGCTCTCAAAGTATTTTTACCGCCGCCATTCGAGTGATGGGGTCCGCGTATTTGGCCAGTTTAAAGAGTGTGAAATTTGAAGAAGTTGAGGGAAAAATTCAAAGTGCCCCCATGATCTATAAAGGAATTGAGTGACTTTGTGGAGATCCGACCCCTTTGAAAAAGAGGGTGGAGGATTATGGGAGCGCCGTGTCAGCCTTCTTATCATTAAAGAAGGCAACTTCCTCGTGCTGCCACACAGATGATGTAGCGAAGGAGAAGGCCCTGTGCACCGAGCAGGTCGATCTTGCACGCACACGCCTTGCCACTGCGCGTGCCAATCTCAGTGCGGTGACGGGGAAACTCAAGGGGGTGGCGCAGAGGATTATTGATTTGGAGGACGCGCTTCGCCTTGCCCGGGAAGAGGAGCGCCAGCTTAAAGGTGGCGTCCAAGTCCAATCTTCTCTACCGGAGGCTGCTGAGGAGGAAGCTAATGTGAGATCCAAAGCTCTTACTGACCTCGAGATGGTACCCACTCTTTCTTCAGATGATGCCAAGGAGTTGGAGAGGCACGAGCAGATCATGCTAGCACTGCAGTCTTCGCTTGATCCCAACACTTGGATGGACACCGATTGATCCTAGCAGCTGTCTTTTTTTTTTTTTTTCAAATATTTGTAATAGACTTTGTGTCATTCTTTATATGAAATTTGACCATCACCATGCTGTCTTTCTTTTATTGTGTTTGACTGAACTTGATATTTAATTTACCAAGCTGCCTACGTACTTATGGAAACATTGCAATTCCTAATAAGATCAAGTCATCACGTAGTTCAATAAATAAAACAAAATAAATTTGTATATATTTGTTTTGCCGTACACAGTTTATACTCTTGCGGGCCAGGAGTATTACAAGTGAATTTAACTTGAAAGAACGAGCAGTTTAGGCTCTTACTTAGGAGCTGTACAACATTCTATTTTAAGGATAATAGCGCTTCAAGAACTTGCCGTTTATGGGTCTTACGCGCACTCCATCAGCACCAATTATCTTGTAGGCTCCATTTGTGTAAACTTCTCTGACCACATACGGACCATCCCACTTGGAGGTAAACTTGCCTCCAGATTTGTGCGAGACAATAATCGGTCTTCTTACTGCTAACACCTGGTCTCCAACTTGGAAAGATCGCGGTCGGACCTTTTTGTTGAACGCTCTTGATAGACGGGCTTGGTAGCATTCTAGCTTTTGTTGTGCCTGAAGTCTTTTCTCATCAAGAGCCTCCAGCTCAGCCATGCGAAGCTTGTGATTTTCGTCTTCCGTCAAACCTTCTTGTATGGCGATGCGCAGCGACGGAATTTGGAGCTCTAATGGTAGTACGGCTTTAACTCCATACACCAGAGCAAAGGGGGTCGACTGTGTCGGCGTCTTGTATGTAGTTCGGTATGCCCAAAGAGCCTCCCCTAGTCTGTCGTGCCAATCTCTTTTAGACTTTGCGATAACTTTTTTGAGTAAGTTGCAAAGTGTTTTGTTAAAGGCTTCTGCCAGGCCATTTGCAGGGGCATGGTACATGGAGGACTTATGCTGGGCGAACTTAAACTTCTCACATAGGCTGGTCAGCAGACTGTTGACGAAGGGCTTACCATTATCAGTAATGATGTATCTCGGCACACCATATCGATAAATAATGTGCGTCCTTATGAAGTCAACCACATTTTCTTTTTTAACTTCCCTTAGTGGAATTGCTTCCGCCCATTTAGAGAAGTAATCAGTAGCCGCCAAGATGTAGGAATGACTAGCCGACGATTTAGGCGTGATCGGTCCAATGACATCAAGGCCCCATGCTTCAAATGGCCAGGATGCAATAGTCGGGTGAAGAGGTTCTGGGGGTTGATGTATGAAGTTGGCATGGAACTGGCAAGCATCACATCTCTTTGCATAATCCATGCAATCTTGCACCATAGTGGGCCAGTAGTAACCCATCCTTTTAGTATGATATATTGGGAAACTGCAATAGGAATATCCCGGGATAGTCCAACAATTTCATGGGTTATCCACAAAATCGGCACATGGCGAATTGAATCCATAAACCATCGTTATTATGGGTTGCATATGTTATTTAGTACATTGAAAAAAAAAAAGGCATCCCTATAGGACAACGTTGTCATGGAGTGACGTTATGTCCTAAGGCCAATATGATATGCAAAAGTACTTCATGTACGTTGTTGGACGTAGGTACGGGCAGGTATGTACGATAATAAAAACCGCTGTCCACTTCATTACACTGGGCATGTTGTACTATTCTCCAGGCATTCGATCAGGATGGTTTCCAAGTCCGCATATGTTGGGTACTTAGAATAAGCCCTGGACAAGAAAGGGTGTGAAGTTGCGATGAACATTTGCGCACCATCTTAGCAAATTGACATAATTACAAATGGAGTGTATGATGGTTGACTAGGGTATGTACCTTGATACAAGACATGTCCATGTCATGGCTAGTAAAACCATACACTTCCACTTTGGAGTTATCCCACAGGATGGCAACCCTGCCAACAAAATCAAGGGGCTCCCTGTAGTAGTAGTTGAGGTCGTGTACCTCATCAAGGAGTCTTCGTGCATTCCGACTGCCAACACGTGTGTCTGTAAGTACTACCACATATGACCTCCTTATAGATGTCATGGTGAACAGGTTTGGTCAGAAGAAAGCTCTTGCAAGCCCTATGCAATTCCATACGTAAATGCATATGTCCTGACATGTGATCGGAGGTACGCATCGGGTGAAACCCCGGTGGTTTGCAATTGTTGCCTTTGATGCTTCATATATGACACTGTTGGGCTCATTAACTGTGATCAGCTTAATGTTCAACTTTACTGCTTCCCGCCTAGGGGGTAGGGCCAACAAGTATCTATCATCCGTCCTACCCTCGTAATAGATGGTGTTCATAATCGATGTCACTTGGCTTCGGAGTTGTGGAATGAATGTTGGGGCTGGCGTTGGGTCGATGTTGTACGTCTCCAGCACTTCATCTTGTTCGCAAATATGCTCTAGACAGAAGCAACAAGTCCATCTGCCCACAGTCGTTCTTTCCACTCTTGTGGCCAGTTCAGATCAAGCTCCCTCACGAGGGGACTTATCCGGCAAGAAGTCGAGTAGAGGGCATTAAACACTGCAGGCTCCGAAACTTCTTCTGCTCACATGCACTGAAATCATTCCATAACTGCACAGCGAAGTCCATGAAGGTTTAGAGGGAGATGTTGTCAAGGAGACAGAAGTGACCCCCTTGAACCCACCCAAGGGTTGGTAGGGATTGATCAGAACTACCAGGGTTAGCCATATTGAAGTTGAGACACTGGTTAGGAATGATTTTGTATATTGTGAGTGTCTTCAGTGTGAGTGTTGGAAAGGGAGATATGAGGGGCTTGTGTAGAGGTACTTGTCATAAACGATTTCACCTACCTTCACCTACCCCCACCTACCTTGGTGCTTTTGTTATTAAGTTCTATTTTGACTATGTATCCCGATATAGTGAAAACTGGTACTGATAGTTACCATTAACAGTGTCATTAGTCCAGTGCAACATGTCGATGTATGTTTTGTATGTGTAATCAGTTCAAGGTACTTTACAAAAGACATTCGTCATAGTTGATCGTTAATGATATAATTTTCAAAATCCCCACCACGTCACAAGTGACCAAATGACACCTTTACATAATATACAATTTTATCTCACTTTATTTGAGGTGAAGACATCTTTACGTGCTTCGTTTGCAACAAAATTTACTTCTGCCTCAACATCCATTATTTGTTATGATCACTCCCATCATCATGGCATATGACTTCCGTTCGTTGTGAAGTAGGTCCTCTATCCCATTAGTTAGTAGATGTTTGGTCGGATGGTTCGGTTGTTGGAAGGAATTCTTTCACCATTAACTCGAGGTTCCCTTTACAAGTCCCCTGTACTGCCCCCTTATTTAGTGCGCACCTAGGGCGTTCCACTGAATTCATTTGTTCCACCCAGCTTCCCCACCTATGTTTGTACAACTTCACAAACCCACTTTCCACATTAATTGCTCTCCCACCAATCCAACTATACCAGTCCACACAAACCACTTCGCATAGGCAACCTCAAATAGGTATTTATACTGGCGACAATGCATACCTCACTGAACATGATACATTCTCGGGATATTCATATGATCATGTCCATACAAAGCCGCCCAAGTTACCAGGAACAAAAAAAAAGGAGACAAAACCACAACAAGCATACGCAAGTGTTCTAAATTAAACGTGAGAGGTTGTTGCTTATGTACATGAACTGCCAAAAAGGCAGATGATGAGGTTTGCAACCCATATATATATTTACATTGCCCCGTACGCATTGGAAGTGAACCTGATACATTTCTGACTACATACATATGATCATGTCATTATATAACACCCCAACTATAACCAAAACACAAATACATGTACCACCACACGACGTTCCAAAATAAATAGTAAGGGTTGCTGCTTATGTACATGAACTGACAGAAGACGGCCAATTAGGTTGACAACCCACATAGCTGGGACAACTATCCTAGGAAATTCATTAGGAAATGACATGTTACCTTGATGTTTTTATGCCTCCTGTACGTAGTTGCCTTCAAATGAATCCTCCACAGGTACAACACCTGTAGACTTATCTGCATTGAAATCAGCACGCAGATTCCTGCACATGTTTCGATAGTGTCCAACCTCTCCGCATTTTGAGCACCTCCTGACTTGGATGCCTTGCATTTAGGATTCAATTTGCCTTTTTCGTGGTCTGCCTTTCTAATAACCCGACCCTAACCTATCTTCAATTAAATCATCTTTCTTTATTTTAGTAAGAAAATTTATTCATTTACTTTATCATGTTTATTGACCAAAATACTCATGGTTGTTTGTTTAACCAAATTATATTTATTAAGTCAATTACACTCAATTTATATGTTTATTGAATTACCTTATGTCATTTAAATTTTCCTCTTTTATTTATCGTATTTAATCACTTCGGTTGAAGGATATTTCATTTGGGTTCTATTTTGCAATTCACATTTCATTGATTGTAAATTCAAGTTTCGTTGATTAGTAAGCATCGGGTGAATCGATAGTAGGCCTCGAGAATCATGGTTCAAGTAATTATTCTGACTATCATTATTTATGATTTCTAAATTAAAGGATTCAATTTTTTTTTTCATGACGCCTTGAACATTTAATTTCGAGCTTAAAAAAAATTTTAAAAAAAAAATGTCAAACGTACTCGGTTTAAGCTATTTTGCGAACCCGGGCCCGTTCAAGGCAAATTTCGGCCCACCAAGACTTTACCCCATTTGTTTATCTAATTACCTTCAATTTAGCCTAATTTAGACTTAATAAAAGTGGCTTTTTAAGGGGAATTCTCAGCCAAGTATTTTGGTATGTATATATTCACCAAGTATTTTTATACCAAGCATTCATGCTAGTAAAAACACAAGACTTCTTCTCTCTCTTCTCTCTCTCCTTTCTCTCTCTACACGGCTGATACCTGAAGATTTTGCTGCTATTTTGGCCACCAAACCACCATAAAAACAGCCCTTTAGCAACCCTAGCCACCATCTACATCCTCACAAACATCAAACCTCTCTTAGATCATCTTTTCTTCAATCCAAGTAAGTAAACCCTAGCTTGTTTTTGTTCATATGGATTGTATTTTGATTTTGATTCTTGTTTTTTATTGTCTTTTAATCTATTGAAGTTTATTATGATGATTATGGTGTTTTGAAATGATGGGAGCAAGATCAAGTTGGTCATAAGTTAGGGTTTTGTCTAGAAATGTATGGTTTGGGTCAAGCTAGCATTAAACTTGATGTATGTGTATATATGACTAGAAAATGATCTTTATTGGAGATGATGGTGAATTGAAATTAAGTGTGGTGATTTTGGATGATGTTGGGATAGACCAAAGGTTGTTTACATGTTTTCAAGGGATGATTTAAGTTGAGGATGTATGTAAAAAGAGAGGGAAAAGCTGAAATAGGAAGACCTGGAATTTTCAGAAAAATAGGACAGTGTTCAAGATAAAACTGGTAATGATAGGCTCATCCACAAATCATGATTTTCTGTGTGTATATATCTCAGTGTGTTAGCTTTAACATGCCTCTTGAATCGCCACAATCCGAGGTCTGTGGAAAAAGTTATGATCATTTCACCGAGACTGTGCAGGATGGATAAAAAAACTAACACACTTGTGTTTAAGCTCCATTTTGGGAAACCTATTGTAGGAATCATGTTTTGTGCCCACAATGAAAGTTTTAGAAGACTTATTAATCTTTACATATTGGGGTTTTAGGTTTCCATTTGAGGCCTAGGATGAAAGTTATGAATTTTTGAAGTGCACTAACCTGCTTTGGTGCAATTGGGCAGTTATTGTAATTTCTGTGCAACGTATGCTTGGAGGAAAATTCTGGAAATTGTCTTGTAGATTGTTCATATTATTTTTGAATTTCCTATAAGATTTCATGAATTTTGGTTGAGTATTTGGAATTTGGTGCTTTTTGAAAGCATTTTGAATAAATGTGTAAAGAGCAATAATAATGATTGAAGGAGATTGATTATGCACTCATTTTGTGTATTTTGGGCCAAGCAAGATCATTTAAGGGGGACATGAATATCCATGGCCTTTCATGGAGTTTTTAGCTTGATTAATGAGAAAGAAGAAGACAAATATACACATTGGGAGTTTGCTTATGAGCTCTGAATCATTAATGGATTTTACAAAGGAAAATACCAAGTTTAGTGAGTTTAATAGCTTTTATTGAGTTCAATGATTCAGTTCAGGTGGAATTCTATATCTAATGGATTTATGATTGAATTATGAGAAGTGGGAGAGTTATTGCAGTTTATGCTATTTAAACCAAGATATATATCTCTCTTGGCCTCAAACCTTTATCATTTACTCAAGTCAGAATGTATCCAATATACATATCAAGCCAAGCTAGTGTATTAACTGTTATCTTGAACCAAACTGTACCTCAGCGAGCCTTAAATCCGTATCAACAACCTATGTTATCAAAGGCCGCAACCACTCTCTCAATTGTCACCATCAAGGCTTTTCCCTTTGTAATCTCTTTGATCTCATTGTGGACTATCTCACTTTCATTTACTTTATATCGGATTTAATTACTTTTATGAATTCAGTTTTGAAGTTATATTGAAATACCCAAGTTATGTATACCATTTAATTTCTCAATTTCTATTACACATACGTTTACTTACTCAATTATGTGAGCGAGGATCATTTACTGACTATACATACCTGCAATAACATTTGTGAAACAGAGTTGAGGCCTAGTTATCGCTCACCGTTATGCATAAGTGTTATTAAGTCAGAATATATTTATCAAGTCAAATGACATTTTTTTTTAAAGACTCAAGGTACGTCCATTGTCTGTATCTTCAGAAAGCATAACATGTTTATCAAGTTAACACTCTTAATGATTTTATCAATGAATCAGTTTATTCAGTGATTTACCATTTAACTTATGACCCCGTCAGTTATCATCTATAGGGCGTCAGCCCATCATCTACCCGCGCGGCTTCAGGCCAACTCTTGATCGGATTGGCAGGTGTATATCTATGTATAGATCATATCATTGCAAGGGGTTCACATCAAGATAATAATGAGCAACTCAATTTCATATTACCTTCATTTTCATTATTATTGCCAACTAAATGAATTGCAAAGTCGGGTACCCATCAACAGTGTTTCTATGCTCATTTTACAATACAGGGATGTATGTACTGAGTTTTTGCTCATATTTTCGAATTGTTTTCATGTCTTCCATTTTAGGTGATGAAGTGTCCCATATTCCTCCTTTTAGCAAGCCATTTTGAAGTTCTTCAGATGCTCACAGTGGATTCAGCATAGCATGAATATTGGAACAGACCTTAGGGTCAAGTACTTGTGTGGTATGGAATGTGAGTTAGTACATGGTATGGTTGAACTATTATGGACTTCGGTGATTTTGTGATTGTAAGCAATGAGTTGCAAGATTAAATGGTTTCAATGAGCCTTGTCCTTATCAGGACGACGGTAGCGCCTTCGTTTACTAAGTCTTCCACTGCAATTATCAGTAATCATCTCATAAGTATTTTAGGCACGTTATAGCCTTCGGACGTGGGTTTATTAGTAGAAGGATTCTTGAGTCATATCTGTCATCCAATGCTTCCCTTCCTACAACCAGACCTGTGGCGTGATCCACGGTTGTCGAATTTTACGTCTCCATTGGATGTATGGAGTTGATGTTTATCGTATTCTAAGTGGCTACCTTGTAACAGTCGTTGACATAATCATACACCCACAACTTCTGCTTGTCAATCATTGTTATTGCATGTGCACACGGCAAGCCCTTCAACTGCTACCACATGTAGATACACGTCCTTCGTGCAAGGTTCACCACTAGGCTTCGATTTTTCATGAGGAGCAGACCATACTCTCCAAGAGTTGTGTTAAATGGCTTCAAATCTGCAACGGAACCAATGTTGGCTAGTGTCTTCCTCAGCTTCATCTCAATCCTGTCACCTACACCATTCTTCCACTTTTGCAGCTCCGTTTTTTGCTTATCAACTTTCAGACCCAACTTCTGTATATGCCCACTAGCAAGCCACGGGACTGACATACAACACAATGAAAACATCCAGTTGTTCCAGCTCTCCACAGCATTGTTATTCAAGCTACCCCACCTCTCCTTTGTGAATTTTGACTGCGCCCAACGTTCAGGCTCATTACGCTCGACCCAAGCTGCCAACTTTTGCTTGTATTTCCTCAATTGCAACTCCATACTCAACCCCTGTTGGGGCGTACATAATCCTGTTGAACAGCTCCTTCAATAAGTCCTTTGATGCCTACCGTTGGATCCCTAACCTCCCCGCATACATAAGAAAGTTCTCCCGCACGTGCCGCACACAGTAGCTGTGGTTCTCAATCCCAAACACCCTTGACAAAAAACAACCCCTGATTCCTATCGTTCATGATCATAGGTTGCATTCTTCCCAGACATTCACATAGTACAGTGAAAACCCAGAACCACTCATCCTTGTCCTCCGCAGACACAACAGGATATGCAATATCGAATAAATGGTCATTCGCATCAAGTGCAACGGCTGAAAGTATAGTCCCCTCATATGACCCACTCAAATGAGCTCTATCTTCAAACAATATCTTCCTACAACCAAGGATGAAACCATTTAGTGATGCACTATATGCAACAAGCATACGCTTGAACCTGGATCCCTCCAGCTCACTGAATACTCTTGAATTAGGATTAGACACATCCAGGGCAATATCTTATAATGGTCCTTCGGTCTTCCATTTACTAGCAACTGCACAAACTCACGGGCCCTCCAACATTGCATATATGATACCTTCATTCCCATCTCTAGCTGCAAATCGTTCAATATCTCCAGGGTTGTGTAAGTATCACTTAATCGAACCTTCCCTTCAATGAACGTCCCAAGGAGACTCGCTCGCATTCGCCTTCTCCCCCACTTCCCCATTTGGCACTCAGCTCCCACACTATGCACATACCCTGCTATAAACTCCTTCACATACATTCCACCTCTTTTTAGATGGCCCTTCACATAGATGTAAAATCCACACCCTTGTGTAGTGCACTTCGCAGTAATTCGTTGCCGACAATTTCATACAAACTTATATTCAAATCGGTTCACTATGGCATACTTCCAAATACTTATCTTCATCTCACTTGCAGAAGCAAACAACTACCCTTTTCCTTTAATTTCGTTCTTCCATGTTAGCATCCTCTCCGGTACGCCTCAACTTGCACCCTCAATGTTGGCAACACTACACCATCCCCTACTTTATCGTCATCAGAGTGGAGCTTGAATCCCCATATTCATCTTCAGGTATATCGAATGATACACGACTCCTTATCGCATTGGTACGTTTCTCGACGACGACAACCTCATTGACATCCTCCCCTACTTCTGTATTACCTTACGCAGCATCCCTCTATATTAAAAAATTTTCACACATAATCAATTATTGTTTATAAGTACTACAAATTATTACCCACACCCACATGCTTGTCCATAACAATGCTTCTTACCTTACAACGTGGCCTGTACCCTCTCCCCTGTCAACCCCGCGAGCAACATCACCAGCAGCATTAACAGTTGCTCCATTCCTCCCACGACCACTATAGCCACCCCTCTTGACTGCCCTTTATAGGCTTCATTCCCATGTAACTATCCCACCCACGGACCTTCACTCCCTGCCATATAAAGGTACGTGTACTCATCATTTCCCTTCATCAACTTCCGAACATCACCATCCCATTGTAATGGCAACAACTCTGTCTAATTACATTTCAAGCTATACCACACGGACCTTCACTCCTTGCCACATAAAGGTACGCGTACTCATTGTTGCCCTTCTTCAACTTTCTATCATCAGCATCCCGTCGTAATGGCAACAACTCTGTCTAATTACATTTCAAGCTATACCACATCAGCCGAGCCCTTATACCTCGCCCATTGCATCCTCGACTAATCGCAACACTTCAAGCACACCCATGTTCTCCTTCACCCTTACACTGTCTTTTCTCCCTCCTTGTAACATAACTTCCCCCCGTGACATTCCTCTAAAAACCCTCCTCAACATATATACAATGTCATCTCCCTGTCACAACCTTCTCCTCCAGCGACTTTTTGTCCTTCCATTATGATCTACACACACTATCACCTGTAAATGCACACATGTTTTTCAGCACCAATTCCACACAATAAATATATACCACCTTCACACCCTAACATATCTAATGCTAACTTGTCATACAACGCTAACATGGGTTATAACAAATATCAAACTCAATTCACCACTGACACTAGCACATGGTACTGTATTCCCTAGGTTTACATAGTTCATTATCCATTCACTTGACTTACGGGTAACCCAGGTTATTCAATACATATTTCCAGGTTAACCACTACTACATCCTCGGTTATTCAGTACACATTTACGGGTTACCCAATGCAAATGAAGATATTGACACTGTCACCAACTACTACACCTGTCCACATTAATTAGTCATTCTACACATCTATTAGTAGAGAGCAGCACTCCAAACCACATTTACAACCACAACTCATCCAACAGTTAACCCGAGTGAGTCCATACAGGTTACCGGGTTATCAAATACTACATCTTGGGTTATTCAAAATGCATTTAGGGATTGCCCACTTAACAAGAATTTCACACCAACGTGACCCCAAACTACTACCACTCGTGCAATTATTAACCCGAGTTATTTAAAACACATGTCCGGGTTAACCAACACAAGTGAACATATGCCTACCAAACAACTACCGTCGGAACACATGCATCACAGATTCAGCACCACAACCACACTACACATACAATTGCAAACACGAACTCAATTCATGCCCAAACTAACCACAGCTACACGAACCCCTCATCTCCAACCTCAACACCCATACCCTATTCTTACACCAATCCTACCTTCTCCAACAACAGTACAAACCCCCTATATCTCCATACCCCCCAATTTAGAAATTAAACTGACACATACAAATTACACAACTAATTAACTCACTTACCTATGTACAATATAAACATAAAGTAATCTAGAGCTCACCAACCACACCACATGCACAATGCATCCCTCCTTGTCAAGTGCTAATCCCCTTTCGATCCTTCACACAAATGACATCTTTCATGCACCAACACAAGCTCCCTTCTCCACTTTCACTTTGCAACCCACCCTCACCGACCTCTTCCTCTGCCATTAACGACTTGTAAGAGCCTACAAATGGGTGAGTCTTCTCTTTCTGAGTTTTCTTTTGGCAAGCAAACCCCAACGTGTCTTTAGCTGAGTTTTCCCCCCAAAATTGGTCAGGGTTCATTAAGGGCAGTTCAGTCATTATGGGTGGATATGAAATGACACCTTCAAACGATGTGTTAGACAAAAATGACAACTCTAAGTAAGAAAAGTGACAAACTGAAATGTGCTAATTTAAAGAACACCATTTTGTAAATTTTCCATTGATTAATTGGGATCATGCGGCCATCAAATGCACTGGCATCCTTGCTAGTACCGTGTGTGGTGTCGGGGTGTGTAGAACAACCGAAATTGAAAATCGAATTGAAAGATCCAAAAAAATTAAACTGAAAAAATAATTAATTATAATTTCAGAAAAATTGATTCGGTTAATTGCACCAAAAAAGATTTTGGTTTTCAATTTGGTTACAGTTCAAATGGATAGAAAATTTGATTAACCGACAGTTAATTGAACGAAAATTAATTTTTTCCTAAAATTTATGCATAAAAATAAAAAATTTAGGTAAGAAAGTGCACTTTTTTATTATTTGTTAACGGTAGCCAAAATTTAATTTTTATAAAAAACTTAAAATATAAAAAATAAAAAATTTAGGTAAGAAAGTATACTTTTTTCTTTATTGGTGAACTAACTGGTAACCAAACCGAAAAATTGATTAACTAACTTTTTGAATTCATATTTTGGATGAACCGAGATTTTAGTCAACCAAAAAATGGCTAACCAATATTTTCGGTTCGATCACGGTTCGATTTTTTTTGAACTGAAAAATCGGTTAACTAAAATTCTGGTTAACTGATTTTGTACACCCCTAGTGTGGTGTACCTCTTCATGAGTCTCAATTGACTTCCCCCCCTTTGTTTGACAGAAAGGTAATGTACTAATGCATGTAAATTAAACGAAAATGCTTCAAAGATGCCTAACTGCCACCAAGCACATGTTTCTTTTGTGGTTAATGGGAAGGTCATATCCCTTTTTTTTCCTCCCATTTATTCCTTCCTATTCTTTGTCATTTCTTTTCATATCTTTAATTAAAATTCCAATTGTTTACATTCTTTACCAGTCTTTTTCATTCCTTGTCTTTCTTTTCACTCTCTTCAAGAAGAATCTCCTATTCATTATCATTTATTGCCATTCCATCTAATTCCTTCACATTCCTTCCCACTCCTTCAAGAAAAATACCAGTCTTTCACATTCTTTCCCAATTCTTCCCGTTCCTTTCCGATTCCCTAACTATTCTTTCCCAGCCAAAAAAGGACCTAAGCCACAAATGATCTTGTGCCTACAAACATTGTCCCAGAAAATATAGTCATCCCATAATAAAACATGAGACAATGTCCACTATCTTCGCTAGGCACAAATCCCACTTCTTGATGATGAACATATCGTCATTCATGCCCAAGACGTCGCAGTTGTGCCTCCCACGTAGAGTCTTCATTATAGTATTTCATACTTGACGATAATCATATTGCAGCCAATGCTTGATTTCTTCCCGTAATTGCAATCCTTATCGTACCGAGCAACAAAATTAGAGTTAAATAACTAAGGATCGCACCTTCCTTCAAGAAAAGAGAGCTCATCTATCCTCTGAATAAAGCTCTTCTTTTGTTTCCACCAAGATCTCTTCGATTTATACTTTCTTCCCTGTGTGGCCTTACTCCAGTTTCGGTCCATTGCTGATCTGGTCTAGTCCTAAATTGATAGACATACCTAATTATGTGTGAGACAACTATGTACAACACTAACTAACTAACTAAGACCATTTGCGTTGCCTAAGTATGTGGGTTGGCTTATTTTAACTATAATGACATTTCCTAGGAAAGCAGGGACTGAACCCAACCATTCGAATGATATGCAGATGAATAAGTGAACTGTGCTGAGCGCTTCTTCTTCTTATCATTTTTGTTTCATGTGCTTATCTTGAATCTGTCAATCAGGCCATTGGTAATTAATTCTTATTTGACATGTCATTATTTTTATGCATGAATAATATTTTGCATATTATCACAATTTCTTTTTTCCATAGTAGTTATGGTATATTGCCCTTTGTATTGGTTATTTTGGTCAAACCATATTTTATTCTTGAAAGGGAGAGATTTTCTATTTTTAGGTTAATGTTCATTTGAATATCCTTGCATGTTGTTGCCCACGAGAATGTCAAGTCCAGGAGTGTTGGTAAGTATGATTGACTTTGTTCTTAGTATTCAACACACCTATGCCAGTTTTATGAGTGTTGTATTGAGGGGAAACATCTGTATATGCAATTGATTTGTCAATGAGGAGCTACATGCACTTAATGTTTTTGTACTTCAATCATCTTTTCTGCTTCTTATAACGCCCTTTTAATGGATACCAAGGGGGAGAAATAATTATAGTAAGCTCACTTGATATAACCTTTTATAATCGTCTTAATTTATTATGAGTTTTTGTCTTTCATCAAAAGGTTAGTTCCGTTTCAGCTATTGTTGTTTATTATAGTTGTACCTAACTTAGTCATACTATCATTTATATGTGTTGTTATTTTAAATGAATATTAGCATGCTATTACTATGTAGTTGCATTTATGTTTCGATTTGAGTTCCTATTAAAAATAGGGAAAATGTGTGTCTGTTGTTCCTTGATTGTTGAAAATTAAATGCTAATTGCTTTTGATAATTTATGATTTAAAATTGAATTTGTAGTATGTTTGACATGATTTGGAGACTAGTGTTAGATATCCTTTTACATATTTTGGACCTATGGCACAACTTTGAAAGGTCCCAAAAGCAACTGTGTGCATTTGCTGTCAAATGACAACACTTACATAACTCACCAATAACAAAGCAATTCTATCTTAAGAAGATGGTATGTGAATACTTGGAAAGATATCCTAAGGCGAAGCCAAAGTATCAAGGAGGAAATTGGAGCTCATGGCTCAATCTAGCATGAAATTTCCCAAAGTAATACTAAGTGGTTTTTCTCCAATAGCACTAAGTTGTCGACCCCCCCAAAATAGCACACGGTGACCTAATGACCTTGAATAGCAAATAATCTCTTATTTTTACTTTAATAACAATAATAGTAATATTATTATTATTACTACTACTACTGCTACAACTATCATCATCATCATCATCATAATCAAGTTAATATCCCACACAAACCCCCTCAACCACTATCCCCCCTGCACAAATGTGCCGTTAAGTCCAACGATCACAATTTAATTGGTGCTGGTGCCACCACCATCACCCTTACTTCCAGTTTGCCACCCCAACTATCTGCCATCGATAAGTCCATTGACGCCAACCTAAGTCATCGGCACCACCTAGCCAAACACCCCTCCTCTACCCAAATCCTTTGTGGTGCATCATTACCTTTTTCTTCGCACATTTGCAAATTCTGTTACACCACCACCATTACTACCATCCCCATTAGCCAATGAACCGGACAACCCCACATCACAACTAGTAGCTTAATTTGGTCACTAGTAAACTCTTGTTTGGTTCTGTCTTTTACTGTTTCCTTTTCTTACCTTTGTGTCCACCCCCAAAAATTTCATCAATTTTACTGATTTTTTATTGACTTTGAATTGTTTTAATTATCTAGAGTTCTTATGTTCTTGTTTTTATGTTTAGAATTTATATTTTAATTTTATTTTGGTTGCTTTTATCTTTTATTAGTTTTATGTCACATTAAAAAAATCAAAACTGGAAATAGATGCTATGAACAATAAGCTCTTGCCATAACTAAAACTCAAAAAAATCTATATAGTTTTGCATTTTTAGGTTTCTGTTTTGATTTTTCTATACAAATTCAGTGCTTATTTTGTTTTTTTGACATTTTTAATAAGCTTCTACGGATTTTTAGAGTATAGATAAATTTCCTAGATTTTTTTTAAAATTTCTAGACTTTTTTGCAATTTTCTGAAATAGTTTTCTATTTTTATTTTTTTTTGTATTATTCTAGGCCATAAAAAATTGAAAAGAAGTGTCCATGCTCTCTTTGAGTTTGCTGAATTTTCCACCATTATTATTTTGAATATGGCGTTTTCATTTTCTATCTAATTTTGTTTTCAGCTTTTGTTGTTTAGGGTTGTTTAAATTTATTTTCTATTATTTTGTGTTAAAAAAATAAAACAATTAGGAAAATGAAAAGACCAAAAGTACTGTCGTGGATGTAGGCATTACCTGATTGGTTAGGTTAGCAAGCTTAGAGAAATTGTTAGGTTTGAAGCAGAACCTAAACCAGAATCCAAATCTTACCCTGAATTGTAAGAAATGACACAAGAGAGAACGTTTGGTGATATTCTTAATCCTCTAGGGATTAATTTGTCATCATGCTTTAACTTGGTTGATCGAGGACCTAATGGGAAATTTGAATTGAGACATCATTCACTTAAATGCTCCCTGAGTTCACTAGTATCAGAGGATACATATTCGTTTTTTGAGCGAATTTGAAGAAGTATGTTCCATGATGCGTTTTTCTAATATAGCTATTGATATAGTGAGAATGAAATTGATTCATTTTGCTTTAAAGGATGTTGCTAAAAGATGGAAGTACGTGTGGCTGCTAATTTTATTGCTACTCAGGATGACTTCCTTTAGTTATTCTTAAGAAAATATTTTCCCAGTACCAAGACTGTAAAGCCAAGGAATGAAAACAATTACTTTGCTCTATTAGAAAGGGAGTTATTTTGGAAATACTTGTATAGATTTTAAGAATTTGTTGACTCAGTGCCCTTATCATGGTTTAGAGCAATCGCATCTTTTCCAAGTTGGTTATAAAGGACTTGACCAAGAAGCTATGACCATGTTTTAGGGTGACTTTCTTTCTACGAGCTCCACTACTGCTTGGGAATATTTAGAGGATTTATCTGAAAAGACCATGCAGTGAAAACCATTACAGATGACAACCTAACTTCTAGGTTTGCTAAGGGTGGAATGCATGTTGTTTCTGATGTGAGCCACTTAAAGTATAAGATTACGGTATTAGAGAACATGTTGAAGACGTCATCTATTCAGCAACCTAGACGTCTCAGGCTTCTACGATGTTCTACTGACATTTCTTAGATCATACATTGAGTTCGTGCCCTTTCTTTACTTAATAGTTATTTAGTGGACATCAGCAAGTGCATATGGCCTACCAAAGACCCAAGAACGTCCCATTCTCACCTTACTTCAACTCAGGGTGGAAAAATCACCCTAGATTTTCTTGGAGCAGTGAAGCAAATGCAGTGGTTCCTAATTTCTAACCTAGAGTGTTTCTTATAAAAAAATTTTGCCTATCACTCATCTTTCTAATTCTTACCACAGAGTGGATTTTTAGGGAGTGCTTGGTGCACCTATACCATTACCACGTGTTGTTCAAATTTAACCTCTTTTTGGTTATACTGGTACTAATAATATTGAGAGAAGAATTAACAGTAATGTGGAAAGGATGATTAATACAAATATGAAAAAATGTGCAAATGACCACAAAATAGTTTTCTCTATTAGCGTCCTCTGCTAAGGAGTCAGGTACTTTTCATAATCAACTAGAGGTGAATCCTAAGGGTCTTACTGCATCTTCTTCTTCTAGAGCCAATCCTAGTGAGAATGTGTGGAAAGTGAATGTGGTTATATCTCTTAGATTAGGTCAAGAGATTGATTATCAAGTGTAAAATTTTAAAGAAACCCGTGGATACCCTCCCACTTTGTTCTAAAACTCATCTTCTTCTCTGGAGACTACTTTACCTACTAAGTCAAGGGGTGCTACTAATAACGTCCTTAATGATCCTAATGATCCTCCTTCTAACCTGTTTTGTGATCAAGAGAAGAATAAGGACTCTGCTAATACAATGGATCCCTCATCTCCTAAGGATTTGTGTACATAAGACCATAACTCCTTTTCCATATAGGCCAAAAAAGAAAGACCAAGCCCATATTGATAAGACAAGTGAGGCTTTCTCTCAAGTCAAAATCAGTATTCTTTTGTTCGATGCTATTGAACAAATGCTTTCTTACGCTAGATTCTTGAAGGACCTATTTACTCAAGATATCCACTAGTGTTGCGAAGAAGACTTTCATAGCCTCTACTTCTAGTTTTGTTATTTTCCATTAGATCCTAGAGAAGTAAAAAGACCCCAGTTGCTTATTGTTTCTATAATCATAAGGGACCAACTCAATTCCTAGGGCATTGCTTAACTTAGGGGCTAGTGTCAATTTGTTGGCCTTCGTTAAGGATGAGAGGGTAGGGTTAAGTGAGCCAAAATGTACCAAGGTGGTCATTCAACTAGCTAATAGATCGACCAAGATACCTAGGAATGTGGCAGAAGATGTGCTGATTAAGGTGAACGAATGTATTTACCCAGTAGACTTTGTTGTGTTTGAAACTAACAAAGTAGCTAATCTTGCTAATCAGATCCCTATAATTCTAAGGCATTCTTCTATAGCTACTACCAATGTTCTTATTAATGGTAGAACTGGAATGTTAAGACTGTCATTTCGTAATGTGACCTTGGAGTTGGAACATTTTTAAGTTACAAAGATAGCCTCTTAGATTTGATGATGTAGAGACTTCCACACTTAATTGTGTAGGGGATTATATTTTTGATGATGTGTTTGCTGTTGAGTATGAGTATTTTTTTATTGATGATGAGGCTAAAGATGATGTGTTGGAATTTGATGACTTGTGCGCTACTACTAAATGTTTGATTGCTTCTACTTCTAAATCTGTTTCCCCTCTGATGGGGATCACCCTCAAGTGGTTCTTCTAGTTCAAGAGGTCATAAAAACTCTCCAAGGGTTAGAAATCAATCAAGGTGTAATCACTTGCATTCTAACGGGTTCATCCTGCACATAGCCCAACTTTCTGACCTTGGTAGCCTAATGTCCCGAGGCCTTTAAGCTAAACGTTTTGTGTTTCTGGAAAGCTTGGAGAGTTAGCTACCCAACAAATCAAGTTTCATCTTATTTGGATGTCATTTGCTCATCCAAACCCTTTATTAAAGCCAAACTGGCCAAACTATTTTTCCAGGTCAAATTATGCCCGGTTTTGGGAACCCAATTTCCCTAACCTAAAGTACTCTTACAAACCTAGAATTTTAAAACCTAGATCCCTTTTTGAGTTGGCTAAAAGGTTGGGAAAATAAACCAGAGCCAAACGGCCCCCAAGCAGGCTAAAAGAGAGGAAACTTCTAAAGGTGTTTTTCGAAAGTCAGTCTGCATCAACTCACTTGCTCTGCTAATATCTCCTGAACAGCTCCAAAAGTAGCCATTGGAAAGAACACTTTCTAAGATTTCTATTAAGGTATGTTGGAGCCAAATTGGCTAAGTAGAAAGGGAGATATGGCTGCTGAAAGCCGACCCTGCAAAACTGACAAGCTGCTAGTAGCTGTCACCATTACCTTTTGTACTTTTCTTGCTTTTTGTGCTTCCCCTTTTGTCTTGGTCCGACTGGCTTGGCTTGTAATACATGTAATCTGAATTTTGAGGCTCCCTCATATATAAGGGGCCTTTAGGAATGTAAGAAGGAAGCTTTGAATATTATGCAAATGAAATCGAGTATTATACTCTCTCTTGAAACTCCTAGTTGCTTTATCTTGAATTGGCTAGTTCAAGTCGTGCTCTACTAGGTTCCTTTTCTTGCTTATCTGGTGATTAAATTCTATATCCATAGGTGAAGAAGGAATAGCCCAACATCTCCTCTAGGTGGCACCTTTCGCTTATCCTAGATAAGGGAGTTGCATTCTATCTTCTAAAACCGATCTTGAGTAACATGTTCTTCTCGGTTTGCTTGGTTTTGGTTTTTCAATCTTTCCCATCTTATATCTTCATTCTTGACATTCCCTTGGCTTAATACATCATCTTGGTATCAGAGCTTAGGCTACTCTCTTGGCCAAGCTTCCACCCTAACACACATTTCCCAAACACAAACCACAAAACTACCTTTCTTCACCCGCGTTGGACAAAACTTTGGCACAGCCTACCCGTGCTTAAAGGCACGACCGTGCCACCTCTTTTCAGCCAATTTTCGTCCTTTCTCCTTTCACAAAGCGCACACATCATGTCTTCTAGCCAAACACCCGAGCAAGTGGCCAAGCAAGCCTTAAGAGAAAAGGCCGAAATGGAAGCTAGAGTTAAGTATTTGTAATCCCAACTTCAAAAAGTCATGAGGGAAAAACGAAACAACTTGAGAGCTTCACCTATTTCAAGTGAGTCTAGTGACCCGGATGAGAGTGATTCGGATTTCAACCCTTTTGGCTCTCAAAGTAGAGCTAGTGGAGGTTCAAGGAGGCATGCAAGGCCCCATGGGGGCGGCTTCAATGACTTCAAGGTTGACATCCCTGAGTTTGAAGGCAAGCTTGACCCGGACGAGTTCATAGATTGGCTATAAACCGTGGAGAGGGTGTTCGACTACAAGGACATCCCGGATGAAAAGAAGGTAAAACTAGTAGCCCTTAAACTTAGAAAGTATGCTTCTACTTGGTGGGCTAATGTTTTATCTAAGAGGGCTAAGAAGGGGAAGGGGAAGATTAGAACTTGGAGGAAAATGAAAGAAAAACTCAAGGAGAAGTTCCTTCCATCTCACTACCTTCAAGAGAACTTTTCTAAACTTCACCATTTGAAACAAGGGTCTTTAAGTGTGGAGGAGTATACGAGGGAGTTTGAACAATTGATCATCAAATGTGACCTTAAGTAGGATGAGGAGCAAACTTTGGTGAGGTATCTTGGTGGGTTGGATGAGAAGATAGCCCATGTAGTAGAGTTGAACCCATACACCACCCTTGATGAGTTAAGCTCTTTAGCTCACAAGGTGGAACTACAAAAGAGAGCTAGGGGGAATAGTAAAGCCTTTAAATCTCAAACCGAACCTACACTCCTCAAAGGCCCTCCTACACTACCTCAAAGCCCTTTAACCCTCCAAACCCGAAACCTCCTCCACCCACGGTCCCCAAAATGGCCCCTCAAATGCCCCCAAAACCCAAAGAAACAAGGAGGTGTTTTAGGTGCCAAGGCCTAGGGCACATTGCCTCTGAATGTCCAAACAAGAGAGTAGTTACCCTAGCCGAATACCAAGCATCATTTGAGGAAGAAATGGAGGAAGAGAAGGAGTCGTACTTGAATGAGGCCCTCGAAGAAGTAGAGGATGGTCCGGATGAAGGTGAGCTACTGGTGGTTAGACGAGCTTTGAGCGGATTGGCTACTCAAAACGGGAATGAACAAAGGGAGGCCATCTTTCACGCAAGATGCACCATAGGAGGCAAAGTATGTTCCATCATTGATGGAGGGAGTTACACAAATGTGGCATCCAAGACCTTGGTGGACAAGCTTCAACTCACGGCATCTCCACAATCGTTTCGATACACCATTGAATGGCTCAACCAAGGCAAAGGTATTCAAGTCTCATCCCGTTATTTAGTTTCTTTGAGCATTGGAAAGAATTATAAGGATGAGATTTGGTGTGATGTGATTCCCATGGATGCATGTCATGTACTCCTTGGTAGACCATGGCTTTTTGATAGAAATGTTATGCATGATGGCCGAATGAACACCTACTCCTTCATCTTAGATCACAAGAAAATCACCTTAACCCCCATTTGTCCTTCCCAACTCCTCAAACCAAAAGAAGCCCCACAAAAGGATATCCTACTCACTAACCTCCTCAAGGCCGAAAACCATGAGTTTGAGTCATTCAAGGAGTGGCTCCTACTTGGCCTAGAGAAAGCCGTAACCATTACTCACTCCCACCCCCTCTTAATCCCTCTTCTCCAAGCCTACGCTCATGTGTTCCCACAAGAAATACCTCCCAGCCTAACCCCTCAAAGAACCATCCAACACAAGATAGACCTCATTCCCGGATCCACCCTCTCAAACAAACCGCCCTATAGAATGAACCCACAAGAAACCCAAGAGATCCAAAGACAAGTGGATGAACTTTCGGCCAAATGAATGATTCAGGAGAGCTTGAGTCCATGTTCCGTTCCGGCCTTATTAGTTCCAAAGAAGGATGGGAGTATGAGGATGTGTGTGGATAGTAGGGCTATCAACAAGATCACTATTAAGTATCGCTATCCCGTTCCTAGATTGGAGGATCTACTTGACGAGTTGTATGGGGCCACCATCTTCTCTAACATTGATCTTAGAAGTGGCTACTATCAAATTCGAATCCGTGAAGGGAATGAATGGAAGACGGCATTCAAGACCACAAGGGGGACTATTTGAATGGTTGGTCATGCCATTCGGCCTTTCTAATGCTCCAAGCACTTTCATGCGTCTAATGAATCAAGTCCTCAAGCCTTTCATTGGGAGATTTGTGGTGGTCTATTTCGATGACATCTTTGTTTATAGCCAAGGTGAGGGGGAGTATGCTAATCACCTCCAACAAGTTCTTGAAGTCCTCTCCTAAGAGAAGTTATATGGCAATTTGGAAAAGTGTCACTTCTTCACTCCCTAAATGGTTTTCCCAGGGTATGTTGTTTCGGCCCATGGGATACAAGTTGATGAGAGCAAAGTCCAATCCATCTGAGAATGGCCGGTTCCTTCATCCATTCACCAAGTGAGGAGTTTTCATGATCTAGCCTCTTTCTATAGGAGGTTTGTCAAGAATTTTATCTCAATCATGGCTCCTTTGACCGAGACTCTCAAGTCTAAGAAGTTTGAGTGGAGTGAAAAGGCCCAAGCTGCCTTTGAAGATGTTAAGGAGAAGCTCACTAGTGCACCTATACTTGCTCTTCCAAGTTTCTCCAAGATATCTGAGGTTGAGTGTGATCCTTCGGGAGTGGGCATAGGGGCGGTCCTATCACAAGAAGGACGGCCCTTAGCTTACTTTAGTGAGAAACTCAATGAAGCCAAGCGAAAGTACTCAACATATGACAAGGATTTTTATGCCCTAGTGAGGGCCTTGGAACATTGGAGACACTACTTGGTGGGAGGAGAATTCATCCTCCATTCGGATCATGAGGCGCTCAAATTCATACAAGGGCAACACAAGCTCAACCCAAGGCATGCTAAGTGGGTGGAGTATCTTCAAGCTTTCCACTTTGTGACCCACCACAAGGCCAGCCACTTAAATAAGGGTGCGGATGCTTCGTCTAGGAGATATTTACTCCTCTCATCCCTTGATTCAAGAGTCCTTGGGTTTGAATTGATCAAAGAGTTGTACCCCAAAGATGAAGATTTCAAGGAGACTTTTGAAGTATGCTAACGGCACCCCCACGGTCCATTTCACATTGAAGAGGGGTTCTTATTCAAAGGAAACCAGGTATGTGTCCCTAAAGGAGGTGTTAGGGAGCTTTTGATTAAAGAAGTCCATAGAGGGACTTTGGCCAGCCACTTTGGCATTGAGAAGACCTCACTCATGTTGAAAGAGCACTACTATTGGCCCAAGATGGCCAAGGATGTTGAGCATTATGTTAAAAGGTGTTCCACTTGTCAACTTGCCAAAAGCCATGTCTTACCTCATGGTCTTTACTCACCCTTACCGGTCCCATAAGCTCCTTGGGAGGATGTGAGTTTAGACTTCATTACCAGCCTTCATAAAACACAAAGAAACGAGGACTCCATCATGGTGGTAGTTGATCGGTTTTCTAAGATGGCACACTTTGTCTCATGCCATACCACTCATGACGCCACCCAAATTGCTAGCCTCCACTTCAAGGAGATTGTGAGGCTCCATGGCATTCTCAAAAGCATGGTGTCTGACCAGGAAAGCAAATTCACGAGTCATTTTTGGCTCACTTTATGGAAGAAGATGGGCACTCATCTCAAATTTAGCACCTCATGTCATCCCCAAACGGATGGAAAAACCGAGGTCACCAATAGGACCTTGGGTACTTTGTTGAGGGACCTAGCCAAGAAGAACACAAAGGGGTGGGACGAGTTGCTTAGCCATGCCGAGTTTGCCTACAATCGAGCGCCAAGCAAAGGCACGAGCCTTTCTTCGTTCCAAGTTGTCTATGGGTTTAACCCTTGTACTCCCATTGACCTCACACCCCTCCCCACTCCAACTAAATTTAGTTGGGAGGCCGAGAAGCGAGTAAAGGAAATCCAAGAGCTCCATGCCTAAGTGATAACTAAAATTGAGAGGGTCAATGATCAAACCAAGGATCAGGTAAACAAGCACCGAAAGAAAGTCCTATTTGAGCCAGAAGATTTAGTATGGATCCACCTCAGAAAGGAGCGATTTCCAAGCAAAAGAAGATCCAAGCTTCTTCAACGTTCGGATGGTCCATTCAAGATCCTTGAAAGGGTCAACCCCAATGCATACAAGGTTGATTTGCCCAACGAGTATGGGGTATCCGCTACATTCAATGTTGCCGACTTGAGACCCTACTTTGATGAAGAAGAAGAGCTACTAAGTTTGAGGACAAACTCTCCCCAAGCTGGGGGGACGAAGGGGATCAGCCCCAAGTGGTTCTTCTAGTTCAAGAGGTCATAAAGACTCTCCAAGGGTTAGAAATCAATCAAGGTGTAATCACTTGCATTCTACCAGGTTCATCCTGCACATGGCCCGACTTTTTGACCTTGGTAGCCTAATGTCCCAAGGGCTTTAAGCCAAACTTCTGGTGTTTCTGGAAAGCTTGGAGAGTTAGCTGCCCAACAAATCAATTTTCATCCCATTTGGATGTCATTTGCTCATCCAAACCCTTTGTTAAAGCCAAACTGCCCAAACTATTTTTCCAGGTCAAATTATGCCCGGTTTTGGGAACCCAATTTCCCTAACCTAAAGTACTCTTAGCAACCTGGAATTTTAAAACCTAGATCCCTTTCCAAGTTGGCTAAAAGGTTGGGAAAATAAACCAGATCCAAACGTCCCCCAAGGAGGCTAAAAGAGAGGAAACTTCTAAAGGTGTTTTTCGGAAGTTAGTCTGCATCAACTCACTTGTTCTGCTAATATCTCCTGAATAGCTTCACCAAATGAGCTCCAAAAGTAGCCATTGGAAAGAAAACTTTCTAAGATTTCTATTAAGGTATGTTGGAGCCAAATTGGCTAAGTAGAAAGGGAGATATGGCTGCTGAAAGTCGACCCTGCAAAACTGAAAAGCTGCCAACAGTTGTCACCATCACCTTTTGTACTTTTCTTACTTTTTGTGCTTCCCTTTTGTCTTGGTCCGATTGGCTTGGCTTGTAATACATGTAATCTGAATTTTGAGGCTCCCTCATATATAAGGGGCCTTTAGGAATGTAAGAAGGCAGCTTTGAAAATTATGCAAATGAAATTGAGTGTTATACTCTCTCTTGAAACTCCTAGTTGCTTTATCTTGAATTGGCTAGTTCAAGTGGTGCTCTACTAGGTTCCTTTTATTGCTTATAGTGGTGATTAAATTATGTATCCATAGCTAAATAAGGAATTGTAACGCCCCCAATTTCTAATATCTGATTATTTCAACATAACCACTTAGTATTATAATTTAGCAACGGAAGACTTCTAATTTGATTGGAGGCATTACCGCCGTTCCATGATGGAACACGGCTGCTTGATTTAGTGAACTTTATAGGGGCTCAAAAAGTAAGGCCCCCAACCCTAAAGTCAGAAGTTTTACTAATTTGTTCTTAAATCCTGGGACAAAACGGACAGAGTTTCCCCTAAAACTTGACCATTTTCCCAGGCTTACAGCCCTACAATTAAATTCCCTGCACTGAAAAACAATAAAACTAACTCAACGGCCACCCGCCGGAGTACACAGCTCTACGGGCCACCCGCCCGGAGCACTATAACCAATGCAGTTTAATGATAACCAAATAAAAAGCGACAAATACAATACAGACCTGACAACTTAGATGGTGGCTCATATGGCCATACAGAGCGACTCTAAATGATATGCAACTAAGCACACAAGAACTCAATTTACAATCACACACCACAAAACACATTGCAGTTCACGTACGAGTCCATCATTTCACTTCTAGGCAGCAGTGACTCCCTTTCGGCTTCCTTCAGAAACCTGGAGGCACAATGAGAGATGGGATGAGCGATAATCGCACAGTGGATAGCCCCCTCCCCTAAAAGATGCAATAATAACTTACAACCGTTGTTCGTAATTCCTTTTCTTTGAAGAATTCACCTATCGCATAGTGTGTTCCAATCACAAAGCAAGAGAAATAGCATTTGCACCAAAAGCTACTCGTATGAACTTGTAGACTTAATAAAACAGTTAATGTAAGTAGTGGACATGATCTATGAATACCATTTTCTCCTTTCCTCTTGTTCCTGTGTCATAAATTTGGATATATAACATCATTTTCTAAACAAGATATAAGCAATTAACCACCTTTTCAGGTTTTCAATTCAATTTTTCAATAATCTTCTTCAGTAACAAGTAGTAAGAGCAATAAAATGAATATATGGACCTCTGAACTTTACATGCTTGTTTATTTAATTGAGCTATGAAACATGTAACTTCCACATATGCCTACTGGCAACATGATGTAACATTGAGCTTTGAATCCTCTCTTTACTGGCAGAGAAATGAAATACTGAGTTTTGGTTCTGCCTTCTAGCAGGAATCCTCTCTTTACTGGCAGAGAAATGAAATACTGAGTTTTAGTTCTGCCTTCTAGCAGAGAAATGAAATATTGATTTTTGCATCCTCTGCCTACTGGCAGAGAAATGAAATACTGAACTCTGACTCTGCCTTCTAGCAGAGAAGTGAAATACTGGTTTTTGCATCCTCTGCCTACTGGCAGAGAAATGAAATACTGATTTTTGAATCCTCTGCCAAATAATGAGCTTGAAACATATTAGTTGAAGTTACATGCAAGCTTCTAGGAAGATACTGGGTTGGTTAAGCTATAGATGCAACTAACCCTTAAAAATGCCTTATTCCTCGACCTATTTACTGGTCACCTGACTCGCTTGGTTGCTCAATCCGATGGTTTTAGGTTACTTCGTTACCAATGACTAATCGATGCAAACAGGCGGCTGATAAACAATTAGAAGCACTTAGTGATCATGTAACAAAGCATTTATGGACCTGGATTATAATATACAATTAATAAACGTCATGTAATCACCATACGATATCAATGCCCTTCACATAATCCATGGATACGATACGATGAACTATACAATCGATAACCATATAATGGATACGGTGTATACGATCGATATACATATAGAGGCAATAGACTTAAAATGTCGATCGTAAGCTAATGTCTATGTAATGTCGATCGATAAACTAATGTCTATCAACTATACATGAACTATTTTAGGTTGGTACAACTTAGGCAATAGACGAAACATGAAACTATTTCCACCTAACATGTTTCGAAATATGAGCCGAAACTCAGACGTACATCCCTATGCAGTAAAACATACTTGGTGGTAGGCGGCACATAGCAAGGTCGAAGACCCCCACCCTCTCTTCCTGCTCGCCCTTGCTGAACTGGGTGCGACTCTCGTGCAAGCCGGGTGACAGCCGGCCGTTCGCCGGCGTGGTGGCACACCACCGAGCTCCCCCTCTCTTTCTCTGGTGTGGGGTGTCGGGGTTGGGCATTTTGAAAACCCCCTCCCTGCTCGCCGATTTTTGCTTCTCTGGCCTGGTTCGAGACTCGACCGGCTTGGGATGGCTGGGCGTGCACATCGTCGGTGGTCGGCGACCCCACCGGCACCTCCTTCCCCTCTCCCGGCGTATGTGTGTGTGTGTCCGACAAGGAGGTCGAACCCCCCCCCTACCCTTCGAGATTGCTCCCCAAAACAGAAGAAGGGGCTTCGGCCCCTTTTGCTAATTTTTTTTTTATTCCTCCATTACCCCCACATTACATATATATATACCATGGAATATATTAAGCCTAACTTGATTAATTTGTAATTAATGCAATTAGAAAGAAGATTAGGTTCGGGCCGTTAGAGGAATAGCCCAACATCTCCTCTAGGTGGCGCCTTTGGCTTATCCTAGATAAGGGAGTTGCATTCTATCTTCTAAAACCGATCTTGAGTAACATGTTCTTCTCGGTTTGCTTGGTTTTGGTTTTTCAATCTTTCCCATCTTATATCTTCATTCTTGACATTCCCTTGGCTTAATACATCACCCTCCTGCTTCTCTATAATTGAAACATCTTCCTGATTCTCTTAAGTATTCACTTTTTTGGGCCATGATGAATCTTTACCAGTGATTATTGTTTTTGACTTAGATCGGGACCAATAGGAAAATTGATCGACTTAGAGAGAATAAGGAAACTATGTGTTTGACCTTGTGGGATATCAAGGGTATTAGTCCCATGATTGTGCAGTATAGGACCCATTTTGAGGACAATGTTGAGCCCCAGCGTGATCGTTAAAGACATTTAAATGTTATCTTATAAGAAGCTGTTGGGAATAAGTGCTTAAGTAGTTGGACCATGGGATTATTTATCCCATTTCTGTTAGTGAGTGGGTTAGTCATATTCAAGTTGTTCCTAAGAATGCAGACATTTCCCTGATTAAGAATGACAAGAATATGCTAGATCCCACTCGAGTCTAATCTGGGTAGCACGTTTGCATTAATTATAGAAAATTGAATGCTGTTACTAGAAAAGACCATTTCGCCCTTTGCCTTCCTGACCAAATGTTAGAGATGTTAGCTGGACATTCATTTTATTGCTTTTTAGACTGATATTTTGGCTATACTAATATCTCTATGGCTCTTAAGGATCAGAAGAAGATTACTTTTACATGTCCTTGAGTAAATATGTCTCTAGGAGAATCCCTTTTAGACTTTGTAATGTCCCTGCTGTCCTTCAGAGGTGCATGATTTCTATTTTCTAAGGTTTAGTTGAATAGTGCATGAAAATTTTCATGGATGACTTCTGTATGTTTAGATTTTCCTTTGATGATTGTCTATCTAATTTGAGTAAAGTGCTAAAATAGTGTAGAGAGAAAAATTTAACTTGCAATTAAGAGAAATGTCATTTTATAGTGACAAAGGGAAAAATTAGCTTTCGGGTCCACTGTGGTATGGGTAAATATTTAATTGATCCAACAAATTTGGTTGAAGATTTTTGGAACTACCCAGGTTTGGTAACAATTTTTGGAGTACAACTATTTGGGTTAATAATATTTTAGAGGACAAATATGTATTTTTATGGCCGTAAACTTTATAAAACTTCTACTTTTAGCCCAACTGGGGTTCAAAACGCAAATATTCAAAGTTTGGGCTTTTTGATAAAACTGATTTTATATTAATGTTCAGAGTTCTTATAGTAACTTTAGTAGTACTAGCTATTATAATTTACTATTTAAATCATAAATATTATATTTTTTGTGTTTAAAGTCCCACTGTACTTAGCAAAATAATTAAAGCTTAATTAGAAAGTTTTGGGACCTAAACTTAGTCAGTGTTAGACTCTGGCGTTCCACTAGCTTCTAGTTTACAAAGATTGCTAATCTCAACCACACCTTTTTTAAATTAGGCACAACACAAATCCGTTTCGTTTTCTACCTCAAACCATAGTCACTCATCAAATTTTAATTCTTTTTAAAGATAATGGAACATTAATTAAGAAATTATAATATTTAAGACATAAAATTCAATTAAATAATATTCCCTACTGCGAAACTTATTTTATTGGAAGCTTAGAAGTAGAAATATTACAATTGAAAGGTTGAAGAGGGACTTAAGCTATTAAGGTCATCAGAGATGCTTCCTCATAGAGAAATCGAGAATCTCGACTTCTTTTTCGCTCAAGTATGCTGAAATGACGATGTCCTTTCTCAGCACTCAACCTTTTATAGCGGAGTTGGAATACATAGAATGCCCTAACCGCTATAGTACACACTGATTTTACACATGACTATAATTACATTCACGTGCCTACAGTAGACTGCCTTAGTTTATAGATCGATACTTGTCAAAATAGTATAATAATGGAGCAACCACTTTTCAGAGCATTTTAATGTAGACAGGACTAGTCATTATTATTGGGATTCTGCATGCCTTCATCCTTAATAATTCCTACTAGTGCTTCATTATTTAGATGATCATGAAAATCTTCATCTAGTTGAAGATGCTCTAGATCCAATTTTTCAAATAATTCATGGAGATATTTCTTTCAATATCAAAGAGATAATCAAATACATCCTCTAAAGTAGCTCATTCTACCTTCATATATTTATTGAACTCATTATGATAGGCGAAAGTACTATTTTCGTTGTGTATTAGCATTACTCCTTGCTCGATCAATGCCCGCATTTGATGGTAAATATTGAAAAAACCAATTGCTCTTGTTAAGGCAGGATTAGTAACTAACTCATGTCGTTCTAGAAACCATTCTTGTTGTTGATATCTGGAATTTTCTAAATCAACTAGTTGAACTAGATAATGGCATGGTTTGACTTTTTCATTTTCATACTCAATTAATGCATAATGTACCTCCACATATAGGCATCTAATGTATAAGATTTTTGTTTGTCCATCAGGAGATGTAAGAATCCACTAGATTGTTCTAAACATGCATTGTTGAAATTTAGTTAGTCTTGACAAAATGGAAACTTCAGATGTCGGATTTCCATGAGGTAAACTACCATTTCATATTCCCAGGCTTTCACAGCTACATCATTTGGAAAGATTGAATTTGCTGGAGAACTAATGCCGCTAACTCCATATTTATCCAGGAAAGTAGATTGTAATATTCCATGATTCCTAAATACTATAGGAATAGTTATGGTAATGGTCATACTAGGGGTGAGCAAAAAACAAGAGACTCGGTTCCGGACCCAGAACCAGTTTGGACCCGATGGGTATGGACCCATACCTGGTTATGCCGGTTCTGGGACCAGTTCTAAAATTTAGGACCCAGTTATAACTAGGTCTAGTACCAGGTCCTAAAAATTTGGACCTGGACCTAGTATCCGGTACTGGGTCAAAATTTAAAGAATTTTGATGAAAAAATGTAAAAAATAAACATTTATTCTACAAGTGATATATCTTTGTACCAAGACTCAATTCCTAACTACTCCAATTTAATCCTTTGTCTTCTTTTGCTTTCAATTTATCGTAATTTACTTTTTATGCATCTTAACCATGATGGGTTTCTTCCTTCAAGCTTTAACTATTCTCCGCATGAGTCTCGTTGCTTCTATATGTTTGTTTTTATATTATTTTCATGGTTTCCCTTTCTTTCTCTCTCTATTTCAAATGAATTAAATAACTTTTAGGTCTCTCATTCATTTGTAATCTTGATTTATGGATTTCTTATTAATATTATCTCCAATTTTCTAAATTTATTTTAAAGTATGTGAATCTTCTTTACTGCTCATTTCGTATTTAATTTAGCATTATAATTTGGTTTCTAGGAATTTGGCTTCAGATATCAACTCTCAACTTCTTTAAATCCCTTATTCTCCCTATTTTATTGGTGAGAAAATGAAAAAAAAAATATTATTTAGGAATGGGTACCCAAAATTGGACTTGACTCCAACCGGGTCCGATTATCCGGTTTCAACCGGGTCAAGGTACCCGGTTCAACCGGGTCCGATACCATTTTCAAATTTTAGGACCTGGGTCCAGTTCCGGTTCTTAAAATTTCAACCCGGTATCCAGTCCCTCTCACCTTGACCCATTTTTCTTGAACATCAGAACTTATTTTATCCTGGATGTCATAAGAACACTTTATGTAATTAATTTATAACTTTAGAAGGCTAAATCTTTGGGCTATTAGATAGGCAGAGGATAGTAAACCAAAAGGCGATTTAATGTTTGTATGAAATTCTAAAATATCCTACCCCGTTTTAGTAGTAACAGTATTTTATTTTGGATTTCTTCCTTTTCTAGCAAGAGTTCTGCTTTGATGATCACCATTGGCAAGCTCGTGAGTTAAGCTATCTGTCAGAGAATTCTTCGATCCCTATATATGTTCAGTAGAGAAGGAAAACTGGTTAACCTATAATTACCAACGTATGAGGTGCCCTTACTCTCGCATATTTGATAAATTGTCTTCTTCAAAACCAAGTATTCCTTTGTAATCAGTTCGAATAAAAAAAGCTTTTAGGGCTAAAAAGATTAACAACTTTTGAATTCCCCTTATGACTGTAAGGATTTCTTTTTCCATCATGGGATAGTTGCTTTATGCATTATTAAAACTTCCACTGCAATATTTGCAAAGTTTTTCTCCTTCTTTGATTTTGA
Organism: Selenicereus undatus; assembly: GCA_017589665.1. Lineage (NCBI taxonomy): Eukaryota > Viridiplantae > Streptophyta > Magnoliopsida > Caryophyllales > Cactaceae > Selenicereus > Selenicereus undatus. The sequence goes on from JACYFF010003369.1 coordinate 65,361,376, forward strand.
GTACTACACTCCGGTACTCATTCCTAGCATCTATACGAATAATTAAATCATCTCCTTCATTAGGACAATTAAGAATAGGAAGATTTTTACACATCTTTTTAAAGTTTTGAATAATCTTTGAATCACTATGGAACCATGTCCAGCTCACTTCTTTCTTGAGTTTCTGTTGTAATGGTTTTCTTAATTTAACTAGATCTTAGATGGAATCTGAAGCATATGTAAGATATCTAAGAAATCTTTCTAATTGTTTCTATCTTTAATATTTTTTGGAATGTCTTTATTTTTTTCAAGAATATGCTTTTGGAGGACGGTTTGTCTAGTTTTTATCTCTAACCGGTTTCTTGTTCAGCATAAATGAATTTGTTGTTACCAAGGATAATACCATGATCAATGCATGTTTGGGTGATAGCTAGGACATCATCTGTGTGTTGTTCTATGGTCTTGGAAAAAGATATGGACATCATCAATATAAAGTAGGCACTAGTGATTAAGGTCTTTGAAAATGTTGTTCATTCTTCTTTGGAATATTTGAGGTGCATTTTTCAAACCAAATGACGTTATTATCCACTTATAATGTCCTTATGGGGCACTAAATATAGTTAAAGGAATGCTTTCTTCATCTATTTTTATCTGACCTTATCCGCTCTTGCAATCCATTTTCGAGAACTAAGATGCTAATTGAATTCTATTGAAAAGGACTGTTTTGTTAGGAATATAATAACTATAAAAAAACAGTAGTATCATTAAGCTTTTTGTAATTAATTATCATTCTTATTTTCCCTCCTTTTTCTCAACATGATTTCTTATGATGAAAGTAGGACTGGTGCGAGGACTATTGCTATTCCTAATTAATACTTTATCCAGAAGTTCTTTGATTTATTTATCAAATTCCTAGATACCCTAGATACGCCATTTTTTGACTTAAATAATAGTATTGAGATTTAAGAAATTAATTTTTGCAAATGCCTTATCTTTATCCTAAAATTTTAGTGGACTATCATAGTATAGTTCTTTGCATGATTGTTCTTATTGTTCAGTAATTTGCTCTTTAATAGATAGCTCAATTAATGAGATTATAGTGCTATCTCATGTTATGCAGACATTACCTTCTCACTACGCTGGCTGCGCCTAAACTCAACTTTCTGATGAGTGTATACCTTACTTAATTTTTCAATAGGAATTGGGTGACTATTAATTATAACTATTATTTGGTTTATGATATGTGTGCATAGAGAATATAGTCTCCGAAAATTATTTTCAATAATTATATCATGACAGGGTTGATCAGTAGCCCATAGAACTAGTATAATGCATTGTACTTCTCCCAACTCTATGGATATAATCCTTCTATTGCCTCGTTATAGCTCATAATACTATTATCAGCTATCGTTATTTGTAAAAGATTTTTGGCTTTTTTCACATAAATTCTGAAAATAATGCTATGTTTCTAAAGCATACATAACAACCACTATCTATATAGGCACATAATTCATATTTATTATATCCCTCTAAACATACCTTTATTAGGATATAGATGCTATTAGGATTTATATTGGTAGCTTCATAGCATATCTCCTTAGTCATGTTCTTGACTAATTTATCATCATAGATATGCTCACTAGCAGTACTAGTTTTGTACCCTGTGACTATTCTATCTAGACTTATACTTCGGTCTATATTGCAGTTTCAAAACTCATTCTACTCGTTTCACTGGTCATGCTAATTGTATAATCTTCTTTAAGCTCTTCTTTAGATGATGAAGATCCTTATCCTTATTCTGATCTTGCATTCATGCTTCTTAATAATTGGGGTTTAATGATAATTTTACCATTCTTAGCAATTTTTATTATATTTTTCTTATTGATTTTTGTAGGGTCAGCAAAGTTAGACATCCATGAATGATCAAACTTTATTGCATGTGGATTGGATTTAATCCTCTGGATCTTTTGCATAGGGGTAGGACTTTCAAATTTTTCTACTTCTGTCATTGTTACATTATTCTTTGGATCTATATTATTATCTAATTTGTAGATAATTTTTCAAAATATCCTTAATGGATATCCTTCTCTTTTCATGTACATCCTAACTATTTTTATCTTAAGGGATCTAAAGTTTTTAGTAAATTCATCTTTTAGACTCACATAATATCCGGGCTGGCAATTGAATCCTACCAATCCATTACATAAATTAGTCTTAATCCCTATGATAATTTGGTTATTAAATTTGATATGAAAGATATCACATAATAACGCATAAAGATCAACATCTTTACCATAAAGTTGTAATAGAGTAGTAATTTGAACTTGGGCGCTTCCAGCATGGATATACCTATATTTTCTATCTTTGTTATGCTTAACGATATTTTCTCAACTAAAGAGATTAACTTCTCCCACATCACAGTTTTTGATTTCCAGATCTCCTTCCGCCATTACACATACATATTTGCTTTTTAAATGAAAGATGGACTTTTTATAGATCATATCTTTCTGAATTATGTGGAGGACCCAATCTCCTTTGGCTTCTTCGTTCTTATTATCTACAAAAAAGCACTTCTCCTTAGGATCACCAAGACTAATGGAGCTACTTTCTGTCATGTGACTACTCTCTTCATAATCATTTTCTTCATATTCATCTTCTAGTATAATTTCTACAATTCCTTTGTTGTTATTTAGGACTAGGTCTCGTGCATCTTCCTCAATTAGCTCCAAGTAGTCTGGGCTTCTTAGAGTTTCAATCAACTTATTAGTCTTCCTATTTTTGCATTCATCAGTATAATGTCCTACTTTTCCATATTCCCGGCATTTACAGTTGCTTTTTCATGCAGTACAATAAGCTGCTTTCCTAAAAAAAATTTCACTTTTTAGGACTTGATTTGTTATAATATTTTCTTTTATATTTCTCTCACCTTTGCTTATTAAAGCTCTTTTTCTTATAAAATTTTCTTTTTCTTCTCCTTCCAGGTTCTTTTTCCCATTGATGAGGTGAATTCCAACAAGTTAGAAATTGCTTCTTAATTTACTTTTACTTTTGGAGATCCAAACATTGATCATTAACCTATTTTCTTAAATAAGAGATTCTTGAACCAAGGTGTCGATGAAATTCGCTCTTTCAAACCATGTAATGTATTTTTCATTAATTATGGAATTTATTGGACATGGTAATTTGTCATAGAACATATCAAGATTAGTTTCATTATAATCAATTTTGGAATAATATTGATTAAATTTAGCAATATAACTCTTTAAATATCTCATATCCCATAACTCTATATTATTAATCTTTCTTTGCCATTCTCTTTTTTTTTATTCAGAATCAAATTTAGCTCTGATGAGCTCAGTTTCAATTTCTTTACATAAAGTTTTGAATATTGCAGCTAGTGTTTCTATCATTCTTAATGTATTTTTACTAACTTCATTTAATGAATCATGACAATCAGCTATAGTGCTAGAAAAACCATGTTCGATACAATTTAAAAAATTTGTAGTTGTGCTTGTAGTATTTAGATTTAGGACACTATTTATACTTCTTTTTCAGTGCTCAAATATTTCTTCTCTATTACGAGCTCCATCGATGTTTAAGATATATCCGGTTTGGGTAATTGAGGTAAGAACAATTTATTCAAATGTTGTTATTTTCCTTAGGATAAACCCAAAAGAAAAGTTAGTTGTACGTTCTGGTGGAACGTACCTAGTTCTCATAAAATGGGTATTTCTTATAAAAAGTCCACCAATTTCCTTGGATTTAAGAACTACATTGTTAACTAGATTAGACTCAAATTTTTTTGTGTTAAGCTCTTCTCCATTCTCATTAATCGCATCGTCAAATACCATTTTACTTTATTTTTTTATGCAGCTTCTTTCTAATTTCTTCTAAAGTTATCACATTAAGAGCTTCTAGCTTAAGTATGTTTATCTGATGATATATTTCTTCTTCTAACTACATGTTGTTTGTCTCTTTATTATCATCAGTTAATGCGTCGTGCTTATCAATAATCGTGCCCATGATTTTGTTTAATTGTTCTGGATTTTGTTCTTTCTCAAACATATCTTGCAGTTCGTCAAGATTATAGTACTTATATTCCATCATCATCTTCTTTTTCTTCATTTTTAGACAGATTTTTTAGCTGATTTTTCTCCTACTTTTGGATTTTTATATCTTGAAAACGAAATAGTTTTTCATTCTTTAGGTTCTGAAAAGGATATTTATGCTGTAAGGGAGTACTAATACTTAAAGGCGGTTTCTCACTGTGTATGATTTTATTAACTAAAGAAAGATGGATTACAAATAACTACTTCTTAATCACCTTAAGTTCAGTCTTAATTTTTGTTAATTCAATTTTTAATTCTAAAACTATATTAGTGATATAATTTAATTGAGATGTTATTGAACTGGTTCCTTTTGGTTATTGAACAATATGTGAATAATTAGGAGCAGGATAAATAGGTGATAATTCTAGCACTAAACGCAGTTAATTAGAAAATATTTGCCCAAACTTGAATGGACCTCAAAATATTTATCCAAAATTGTCAGGTTAGAAAAATATTAGACTATACCTCGATCGACCGTGATGTAACTTTCACTAAAACAAGGTATAGTCTAAGGCTATATTATTTCTAGAGATGGAATTGAAGTTGGTAAGACTAAGACCAACTTGATTAGTAATCGTCACCCTCCCACTTGTGTGAAATAGACAATGTCTTTTCTTGGACATGTTGGATTTCATCATTGTTTCATTAAGGACTTTAGCAAGATAGTTCAGTCTTTGACTAACTTTTGGCTAATGATGTGCCATTTTACTTCTTTGGGGGGTGTCATGAGGTATTTACTAAGCTTAATGAAACCTTGACCTTTGCTCCTATTCTTCATCCTTCTATCTAGGGAGAACCTTTTTAGCTAATGCGTAATGCATCTAATTATGCTGCCGAGTTGTTTTAAGGCAATGTGCTGATAAGAAACCCTGAAACATTTATTATGCTACTCACACTCTAACTAATGCACAGCTGAACTACACTATGACTAAGAAAGCATTTTTTGGTTGTGATTTTTGGCTTCAAGAGTTTAGATCTTATCTAATTTGGTCTTATGCCATTGTCTATGCTGACCATTATGCTTTTAAGAACTTTCTTTCTAGGAAAGGATTTAAGCCTATACTAGTGAGGTGGAGTCTGCTTTTGTAAGAATTTGATTATGAGATTAGAGATAAGAAAGGTTCTTTTAAGCACTTGTCTAGTATTATGTCTGGTAGAGAACTTGAGTCTCATATTTCTGAATGCTTTTCCAATAAGCAATTGTTTATACTCCACCATAGTTTATGGTATGCAGATATTGTGAACTACCTAATACCTAGTGGGATTCTTGAAGGGTTGAACTAAGAATAATAAAGACTGATTCTTCCACCTTATGAAATTCTTTGTTTGAGATGACCCTTACTTGTTTAAGTATTATTTTAACCAAGTTTTTTGAAGGTGTATTCTAAACTATAAGATCGGGAGTGCCCTTTCATTATGCCATGACCAAGTATGTAAGGGGCATTTCAATGGGAGAAAGATCGCAGCCAAAATTCTTCAGTGTGGTTTCTTTTGGCCTACGTTGTTTATGGATTGATGCATACCAAGCCCCAAATAAACTCTTGGCTACATCCTCACTAGAGTTGGAAAAGTCTGATCTAATATGATAACACAATACGATAAAATGACACGAACGCGACCTGCAGTTATTGAGAAAAACACGAACCCGATCCAAATTGAATTGATTTTGACCTGAAGTCAACATGATTTGATCTTAGTGTGAAAACTTGTTATTTTTCAGTTTTGAGCACATCTAAGCTATTTTCAAGGCCGACACGAAATTGATCCGTTTATTAAATGGGTCGACCCGACCCGACCCGTTTCCCAGCTCTAGTACTCACCACACCAAAGTTCAGGCCATCCATCCTTGGCCAAGATAGTCACTGCTCCAGCACTTCATCCCAATTTCAACTCGAACTCTCACCGCCCAAACAATGTCCAATTGGGGATATCTTTAATTCCTTGGGAAGATTAGGGAGTTAACCTTAGGATGATGTAATAAAATCTAGAGTGCATTTTAATTCTCTAAAGTGATGAAAACACCAACTTATACTAATTTTAACCGAAACATTTATTGAATTTGGATCAAGTTTAAATCCTAACAAACGAACCCTAAATAAAGAAGCCTAAGTTTTCTAATTTCCTAAGATGTATATTTTAGCCCCATATGCTAAAATTTGACATTGATTTCCAATATTTGGAGAAATGTTCCAAATATATGGAGTATGCACTAAATTCCAACTTTGTAGCAATCTGGAACTTGGCCTTAATAAAGGAGGTTACAATTGTGATCTTGGAGATTAATTCATATGGGATGATTTTATACTCACCAAGGAAGATTTTCGAAGTGGTAGAGCCTAGATTGGTGGAGTAAAGCCTTCTAAAAGCTCCCTAGAGGGTGGATGATGAATCTTGGAAAATACAACTCATCTTGATTGTAATTATCTTAGGATCTTGAGTTATTTTTCTAGGAGATTTTGTAAGGTCCCTGTTGGCCCACTTGCCCCACTAATGTAACAACTAATCCTCTCTATTTTGGGTTTTTATAGACCCAATTATCTCCATGTAAACTCAGCTTAAGTTGAATTATGAAATGGAAGGCTAGTGTTCATCCTCTCTCCAAAAATCTCTACATCTTTAGCTCTTAAATTAAGATTGGTGACTATAGTCATCCATTTAGAATTCTTCATTGGTGGCTAAGAGCCTTTATGGGAGGAATTTTGTGGAAATTAATTAAGCTATTATTAATATCTGATCTTGGACATAAACCTCACAATCTTGATTATTATGAGATTAAATCCAAGAGGAGCATCATTAGGGTGTGATTAACTCCTTGTTATGTTAGTCTTGGGAGCTTGAGGAACAATTCTCATCAAGCTGGTATCAGAGCTAGAGCTTCTTTTGGGTGGTTATTGATTCAAACACCTCAGTACCCTTTCATTTTCACCTCAAAAATCTGCACTTTGACTCTTTAAATTTTTCCTTCATTTACATATCTTCATCAGCCCTCATGAGCCCACAAAGAACCCTAATTATAACCCAAACACAATCTATAACCCAAATACATTCCTAAAACTATAAAATGCCTTCATAAAAGTTTGTAAAAAAAAATCACCAAGGTAGAAATTTGGCACAACCTACCCATACTTCTTAGCACAACTGTATCACCTTTCCTGCACTCTCATCCCTATTTCAGAGATTTGGCACGACCATCCTGTCCCACTTCCGTTTTCACAATTTGTTGTCCATGCCTCTCCTAGCACATTCATGCTTCCCCTGTTTCTATCCTCTTCCCTCTTTTCACCTTACAAACTACGACTAACCATGGTCAACGAAGGAGATACTTCTCACTCTAAGGGCATTTCTATTGAGCAAGCCCATAAGATATATAGGGTCATTGTCGAGCTTCAAGAGCATGTAAGGAAGCCCCCTTAAGAGCTTGAACAAGTAAGGGGCCCACACAACAATACCCTTATTGTTGAGGCTATGATGTTAATCATATTGACATTGCATACTTTTCCTCCCATGAAAACTTTGATGATGAGGAAGGAGGACCTAGAAGGAGAAGACAACCAATGGATGACCTTAGATATCTCAAAGTTGAGGCTCCAGATTTTGATGATAATCTTAACCCCATAGAACTATCTTAATTGGGTGCAACCAATTCAAATTATTTTTTAACTCAAAAAGTATAATAATGGAAAGTCTTTTGAGGTATGCTTCACTATGGTATGAGCACTTGAAGAAGAGTGGGGCTAGAAATGCCAAATCTAAAATCAAAACTTGGTCCAAGCTCAAAAAACATACGGATAAAAGATTCCTAGCATCTTCTTACAAATAACAACTCTACTTGAAGATTGTCTCTCTCAACCATGAGAATCTAAAGGTAGAAGAGTACATTAGGGAATTTGAACAACTCCAAATGACGACTGGCTTAGATGAAGAACCCGAACTCAAGATTACTAGGTTCATTAAGGGATTATTTCCTAGCATTGCTAACAAGGTGGATCTACAACCTTATCTATCCTTTGACGATGTGTACTACCTAGCTATTAAAGTTGAGAAGTAACTTAAGGGTCGAGAACACTTTTAAACCATTTCCTTTTTTCATCCTCAAAGTACCCCTAAGGGTTACTTCTCCCATAACAAAATTAACACTATCTCTACACCCATCTAAGCCCTTAACGAGGGTAAAGGGATTGCTAGTAAACCATCGAAGAGGTTAGAGAGTAAAAAGGGCTTCAAATGCCATAGTTATGGACACTTCAAAACGAATTGTCCCAACCGGAGGACTCTCACCATTAAAGAAGTGGAAGAAATCCAAGTTATTAAGGACGTAATTAGTGAGGAGGAGACCAAGGATAAGGATCAAACTTTGATCACTCCATATGTGGGTGAATTTTTAGTAATCTGAAGAGCACTCCATGTCTAAGAGGCTTCTTCTGAACCAAGCCAAAGAGAAAAAATCTTTCATACATGATGCATTATTAGAGGTAAGGTGTGTGAGCTCATTATCAATGGAGGGAGTTGCACTAACATAGCTTCGACAACACTCATTGGTAAGCTTCAATTACCCACTATGGTGCATCCCACCCCTTATTTTCTCTAATGGATCAAGCATGGAAACGAGGTAGTCGTTTCTAAGAAAGCTCTTATTGCATTTTCGGTTGGTCTATATTGTGTAAGGTATATAATGTGATGTCCTTCATATAGATGCATGTCACTTGTTACTTGGTAAGCCTTAGTTGTTTGATAATCATGTAATTCGTGATGGGCATGCCAAGATATATGCATTTGAAAACAAGGGTCATAATCTTACTTTGACCCTACGAAACCCCTCAAATCTAAACCAAGGATGAGAAGTGAGAAAAGCATATATATGAGTGAAACACATTTGGATAGAGCCATTAGTATGAGCAAACCTTTATTTTCCTTACCTATGGTAGAATCAAACACGTGTGAGCAAGTGAAACCATTGATCCCCTAGCTCAATCACTCTTAGGAGACTTTATGGATGTATTTGCCAATGATTTACCCCCGAGATTGCCCCCTTTGAGAGGAATTGAGCATGAAATTGATCTCCTAGTGGGTGCTCTGCCAAACAAGTTAGTGTATCGAGGTAATCTTAGTGAGTCAAAAGAACTACAAAAGCAAGTATAAGACTTGCTTGACGGTGGATACATTAGAGAAAGCTTGAGTCCGTGTTTGACTCATGCCCTTTTGGTACCTAAGAAGGATGACACTTAGCATATGTATGTTGATTCTAGTCATAAACAACAACACCATCAAGTATCGATTTTCTATCCCTCGATTGGATGATATGCTTGACGAAAACCCCAACTTATACTGTGCGGGTTTTTATTGAAAAACTTACTGAATTTCGGTCAAGTTTAAATCCCACCAAATGAAGTCCCAACGAAGCCGACCCAAGTTTTTCTGATTCTTTAAGATCTCTATTTTAGCCCCATATGCTAAAATTTGGCATTGGTTTCCATTATTAGGAGAAATGGTCCAAACATGTGGAGCATGCACTAAATTCTAGTTTTGGAGCAATTTGAAATTTGACCTTAATGAAGGAGGTTACAGCTGTGATCTTGGAGATTGATTAGTATGGAGTGATTATATATTCACCAAGGAATATTTTCCAAGCTATGGACCTCGGCTAGTGGAGTAGAGCCTTCTAAAAGCTTCCTAGAAGTTGGAGGATGAATCTCGAAAAATATGGCTCATCTTGGTTATAATTTATCTTAGGATCTTGATTTATCTTTCTGGAACTAATCCCCTATATTTTGAGTATTTATAGACCCAATTATCTCTATGTAAGCTCAGCTTAAGTTGAATTATGAAATGGTTAAAGGCCATATTCTCTCTAAAATCTCTACATCTGTGGCTCTTAAATTAAGAATGGCGCATAGAGTCTTTGCTTTAGAATTCTTATGTGGCAGCTAAGAGCCTTTAGCAGAGGAATTTGGTGAAAAGTAATTAAGGTATTGTTAGTATCTTTTCTTGGCCCAAACCTCACAATCCTCTCGTCTGTTTTGAGACTGAATCCAAGTGGACCATCCTTAGGGTGTGATTAACCTCTTGTTATGTTGATCTTAGGAGCTTGAGGAACCATCCTCATCAACAATGCTTTTGAAAATTGGAAGAATTTCCCTAAGTACCAATAGTTTTCTAGGATTAGCAGGAAAGATATGATGTTGCTTAATCCCATCATTGTATCGGAGATTTTTTCTTTAAATGTATGGGATATAGATTTCATGGGACTATTTCCATCTTCTTTTGAAAATGCATAAATTCTATTAGCTATGGACAATGTGTTTAATAGGGTAGAAGTCATCCCTACTGTAACGCCTGAAAGTCCTAATCATGTAATTTTCCTTAATTAATTCATCATTAGAGGTGAATAAAGTAGAAAATATCATGTTAGGATGTTACCTCCATCTTAGAACGGATAAGGCTCAACTAATTAGAATACTTGACACTAGTGTAATAACATCCCACAGTACGTATAAGTTTAGAGACATATAAACTACACATGCTTGAGCCCAAACTTCTTGCTTCACTTGTAATGCCCCATCGCATAACTTTTCAAATGCTCAACCTAAAACATCAAATCACACAATTTTTCAAACAGTGAGTTGAGGCTCAATACATTCACCCTTATATTGTAAAGAATAAAATACATTTTTCAGTGATTGATTGCATTTTAATTCATTTGAATTCGAAATGAGGAGGAGAGAAAATTATATTAAAACTGTTAGCGGTTATTGTCTGAAAGTGAAACCCAAAATGATGAGCTCATATACACAATGTAATCATTGAGTAGGTGCACACCTCCAGGCCGATCGAGAAGACTAAACTGAAGTCGCGCATGTGAATTAACGGGCCTAAGACTTGATAACTAAAATTGGTAGGTTCACTTGATTATATGATGCAACAATGCTTGAAATGAATCGTTAAATACTTGTATACTATGAGATTTTTGTATTTATAAAAAAACATACGAATTTGTGAAGGATACATGTAGTAAATATACCTGGATCTTATAAACGCTCTGCATCTTTTATAAAAAGTCATTTTGGGCTCGATAATGACAAAAATGGCTTCACTTCTTCTCCAAATAGGCTTTTTGTTATTAGCAAAGTTTAAATAGCTTGTGTTAGTATAATTTTGTGGATAATCCATAGTCTTACTTGGTATATTCTTAAGTACCTGAGTGCCACCATTAGTTTACTGAAACAACACTTAAATCTTCATTTTTTTCATTTATCATTGATTCATAAAGTTAGCCATATTATGTCCCCTTACTTGTATTATTGTAATTAATTAATTAAGAATTTATTTATTTATTTATTCTCCTATTGTCAGTATTATTATTATTATTATTATTATTATTATTATTATTATTATTATTATTATTA
>JACYFF010003369.1:65373051-65432998 GCA_017589665.1 Selenicereus undatus
ACTACTACTACTACTACTACTACTACTACTACTACTACTACTACTACAACAACAACAACATTGGTAGCAGTAGGATTGGCTCTGTTAATATTACCATTATTATGGTTATTCTTATTTTTGCATTTCATCCCTTACATAATAGTAACTTGCTAACAAGAGGATTGGTGTAAATAGCTCTAATTCACCAATATTTTTGTTTTTGATGTGGTAAACACACTCTCAAAACCTAATCGAGGGATGTTTGTGTGCAAAACCTCACCTTGACTTTGATTGCTCTTTATTTTGTTTGAAATTACAAAGTATATGTTATTCTCAACATCCTTAAGCATGCGTCAATCTTTATTTATTTTCTTAAGTGACGCTAGGACTTATAAAAGTCCCAAAAGCCATTGTATCAGCCAAGAGGAAGGGTTAAATATGATGATAACTCAAAATTTAAAACTTAAAGAAATTCCAATGCACTTTGAATCTGAGTTGCCAATGTCACAAACGACTATTAAAGTTAATTACCAATATCAGAACTAGGATTTTGAATTTAGGATGCTCACCCTTTCAAACAGGGCTAGTCACTTCCTAAGGCTCCTCTTCCCTTAGGGTTTAATCACCTTCACTTCTTGTTCACTTAGGAAGTACATGCCAATCACTTTGACTTTACACGTCTGAAGTTCAAACTCACTTTACTAACCAACTCTAGCTCTCACTAACTATTGACATCTCAATACCTACCCAATTAAGTTTCCTAACTTACTTGTTACAAATCTCCCTTGCGAATGGTGAATTCACTATGGAGTATAAGAGAGAGCATTAAACAATTATTGCACTTGAGAACTTTTCCAGATGTAATAAATTCTCGTGTCTTGTCATTTGCTTCAATTCTAGCTTTTATAGAGTTCAAAAACATTTTTGACTGTTGGAGCACTTCCTATCCAATCTTCAATGCACTCTTTCCAAAATTCAATTTCTCTTATTGATGAAACTAATGAATCTTGATTAAGGGCAAATAGAGCTTGATTCGATCATAAAAGATCTAACCAAAATTAAATAAAATAATTTACAAATAAACTCAAGATTAATTTAATACAACTTTCCTAAGGGGGATAACATAATCTTTAAAGAATCTTAGGTTAAGGTGATGATATATTGCATTAGAAAAATATAATCCACTCAATTTCTTGTAAAGAATTCTTTCTAACAATATATAAGGAAATATATTTTACTAAGATCTCGAGATAAAACATGATAAGAATAATAATAATGTAAGATATCATTTAACTGTTTTCTCAGGAAAAATGATTCTTCTGATACTAAAGTTAGACAATTTGACTTTGACACTAGATTCTTGCAAATGAAAATGTGGATTAAACCATTATGTGTTTCACTCAAAACTGCAAATGCCTTTCAGTGTAACTTTAAATCAGTCAATGACATTGTGGAAGTCTTTAACTTCCACCTTTTTTATGCAAGACAAAACTTTAATTTGAGAGTCATTTAAACATAACAGGCAACTATAATTATAATAATGCCAGGCATCATAACAGCAAAACAAAGAAGATTGCCTCTAGTCACCTAGCTATGAACTCTAAAAGCTTTCAAAGCCATTCAAATAGGCTTTGACCAGTCAATGTCAATGTCCAAGTGAGTCCACATCATTTCTACCCCCTTTTGAATTTCATCAAAAGAGGTAGACTCGTAAAAATGTTTGGCAAGCACTATTCAAAACATCTAAATCGTTTAAAGACATTGAGAAAATGAAATTGCTTTAAGAACTAAAAATTGAAGGGGGCTTTAAGTATGACTAGTGGATGATGTATCTGCACATCGGGTTGGTACGGTAGCATCTAATCTTGGTTCCTCTACTAGCATAATATTTGTCATACCAATCACTGCTTCAATTGTCTCCCCCTGAAGGAACTTGGCTTGTGTTTCCTTCAAATCCTTCTCTAACGTCTTCACATTGGCACCAAATTCATCATTGATTATCTTCAAGGATTCCTCCTTAACTTTCATATCTGAAATAATGCCATTAAGCTTGGTAGCACATCGATTTAAATCCTCACAAACCCCTTTAACATTAGCTAATATCCTCTTAATCTCAGCTTGACCAGTTTCCAAGCTGTTAAGCTTCCCATTATCTCCTTAAGGTCTTCTTTAAACAAATCTGCCCAGGTGGGGGGGGATCATTTTGAGATAAGTTTGACGTTTGGGGTTTCAATGTCATTGGTAGTGATTTCATCGTAATGCTTCCAATGTCAAGAGGGAATGAGTTTGAATTTGAGGCTTTCGAGAGTGCTCTCATTGATTATGGGGATTTGATATCAAGAGGACCCTCTTCCTTAATAGATACATTGAAGGCCTTGAAGATATGGGTCAAGAGATTAGAGTATGGCTAGGGAAAGTTCCTTGATAGATTGAAAACTTTGGTCATGCACTCAAGTATAAGTTCTATAAAATCAACACATTATGCCTCCTTGATGTAATAAAGGGTCTTAAAGAGAGTATCATTGGTGGTCTCTTTGGAGGATGCTTGGGGGTAAATCGTTCTAACCAAAATATAGTGAAGGATCTATGGGTTAGAGTACAAGGCTGGTAGGACTGATGGGTTTTCTTGATTGTGGTGGAGTGGGCATATTTTTGGAGGCATATTTTATAGGCCTTGACTGAAGGCATTGATGGAGGAAACTTTAAGGGGTCTAGTTTGGGGTTGAAATTCCTCTCAATGGAGGCAATGGTGAGGGGGATAGTGGTGTCTTTGACCTTGGTGGTGTAGTAGGTTCTTCTTCTCCTTTGAAGTTCAACCTTCTCAAAGTTGGCATGGAATACGCAAACCAACTGGAGGTAAACTTCATCACTAACATTAAAAAGCTTCATATAACCCAATTTCTCCAACTTTTCAACAAAAGAAAACTTTGCCTGCCTTAGAAAATCAAAGTGCACAAACTCATAGCAAATGAACTTCTGTGCAACAAATGGCTGTAATATTTTACTCTCAAAATGGCAAACCATTTTAAGGAAACGTTAGGGACGCCTAGGTCTTCCAGGCAGTCAAGTGCAGACACTAAATTTCATAAATTAGTGGATAATTCAACATCAAAATTAGAGGTGGTGTTTACCTTAGTAGACTTTGGTAGGCAGTGCTTGGGGCCTCCGTGAGTTGTCTTCGCAGGACTGGCATACAAATCAACATTAATGTTCCTTTTCCCTTGAAAGACATGATGGCAGTTTGCTTTAAGGGTTTTGGTGAGGACAAAGGAGAAATTTGAGGGTTTGGAAGAGGAGAAGAGAGCTGGCTAATTGGTAATGGCTAAGGCATGCTCTCTTTATAGGGGAAGGGGGGAGAGGGAGAGAAAAAGCGAGAGTTGTAATTTTTAGGAGGCATATGAAATCTTGGGGATTGGATAAAGGACAGTTATTAAGAAGGGAAATCAATTTTTAAAATAAAGAAAGAGAGAGAAAAACAAGGTTTTGAACAAGTTTGAAAAACCCATAGTTTTCAATATAAGGTAGCTGGTGAGGTATTTAATTGATTTAAATCCACATCTTCCAGCTACTTGTTATAACTTATCTATGAGATAAAAAAAACCAAGTCCAAGAGCATGGATTTCATTTGGACTTTAACATGAGGTCTTAATGTCTAGTCTAATGTCAGTGGTGGTACCCTACAAGGCTTCATCAAATTGGAACATTTGTTAAGGGATCCTTCCTGTCAATTCATGCATCCATGGTCAACATGCTAAGTTCACTTTGAACAAAGTTGAACTGGTCTTCACCAAGAGGTTTGGTGAAAACGTCAGCTAATTATAATTATGAGGGAATAGATTCCATAGTAATATTACCTTTCTCAACATGATCACCTATGTCTGACTTCAATGTGTTTGGTTCTCGAGTGCTAGACTGGATTTTTTGTAAAGTTTATTGCACTTATATTATCACACTAAATAGCGACATTTTGGAAGTCAAAATGAAGGTCTTATAGCTACCGTGTGATCTAGAATATTTGGGCAAACATGTACCTATAGCTATATATTCAGCTTTAGTAGTTGATAAAGCTGCAAAGTTTTATTTCTTTGAGTGTCATGAGATTACAGAGTTTCTAAGAAATTAATAGTACCATGAGATGCTTTTTCTATCTACTTTGTATCCACCATAACCTGTATTTGAGAATCCAATGAGATTGAAGTCTCCATCTCTAGGGTACCATTGACCAATGTCTTTGGTTCCTACAAGATATCTGAAAATTCATTTGACAATTGTTTGATGAGATTCTTTAGGAGCACTTTGGAACCGAGCACATAAGAATACATTGAATATAATATTTGGTCTACTTGCTGTTGGATATAGTGATGAACCAATCATACCTCTATAAACCATCTCTGAAACTGACATACGACTTTGATTTAGATCTAGTTTTGAATTCAATGCTATTGGTGTTCAAGGAAGATCCAGTTTTGGATTTAATGCCATTGGTTTACTCGTATGCTTGAACTCATCAAGTATATATTTCTTCAAGAGTTCTTGAACATATATACCTTGGATAATAAATATATCATCTTAGCATTACTTAATCTGAAGTCATAAGCAGAAGTTGAGTTCTCGCACCATACTCATCTCAAAACCCCTTACTCATCAAATTGATTACTCTTGACATAGATGATTATTAGTGGTACTAAATATAATATCATCTACATAATCTTGAATAATGAGAAATTCTTTCCCGTTTGCTTTAATAAAAAGAGTTTTATCAATCTTTCCTCTTGTAAAATCATTTTCCATAAGAAATCGGCTAGGATGTTTATAGCAAGCCCTTTGGCTTGTTTTAAACCAAAAGAGTTTATGAAGTTTGAGAACGTAATTTGGAAATTCAAGACTTTTAAATATGTGGGGTTATTCAACATCGACTTCTTTATTTAGAAAACGATTTAAGAGAGCATACTTAACATCTATCTGAAATAATTTAATGCCCATGTGAGAGGTAAATGCAAGTAGTATGAGAATGGATTCTAGTCTAGCCATAGGTTTAAAGGTCTTATCCAAGTCTTTCGCTTCTTCTTGGTTATACGCTTTTGCTACTAATTTGGCCTTGTCCCTAATGACTACCCCAAATTTATCTAACTTATTCCTAAAAATTCATTTGGTTCCAATAATTGGATGATCCTTTAGCCAAGATGTGAGGGACCAAACTTGGTTCGTCTCAAATTGATTTAGTTAATCTTACATGGGTAATGCCCAGTTTGGATCTTCCAATGCTCCAACATGGTGGTTCAATATGAGAAATAATTAAAAAAATGCACAAAAATTTCTTAAGGAAGATTGTGTCCTTATACCTATATTGATGTTAGTGAGTAGATTGTCTAAAGGATGGTCATACTTGTACTTAAATCCCCTCCTTGGTTCAATGAAGTGACTTTGAACCTATTCAGGGATGCCTAGGAATGACACATTATTCATGTCATCGTCTTGGGGTCTCTTACTAGTATCTTATGTGATTTCTAGGGGAGCATCAACCTCATCAGGCTGTTATTGGTCATCCTCATTTGGACTTTGACCCTCATTATAAGGGGCACTTTGGTGATTGCATCTGTGTAGAGCTACTTCATCTTCATCATCTACATATATACTTGGCTGAAACTTATCAAATGAAGATGAACTAGCATGACCATTATTAGTTTCATTTTCAAGAAAACATGAATGGATTCCTCATTGACAACATTGCTAACTAGGGAATAGCCAACAAATATACCTTCTTCGCTCCTTGCATCAAACTTACCAAGATTATCCTTACCATTATTGTGGATGAAACACTTACCTCCAAATACATTAAAATAGGAGGCATTTAGTTTCTCACATTTGAACAATTCTTATGGTGTCTTCTTGAGGATTGATCGGATGAGGCATCTATTAAGCACATAATTCGCAGTATTAATAACATTTACCTATAATGACTTTGGAAGATTGTTTTCATATATCAATGTTCTAGCCATAACTTCCAAAGTCCTATTCATTCTTTCAACTACTTTGTTTTGCTATGGTGTTCTTAGTGCTGCAAAGTTATGAGAAATGTCATTCTTATCACAATAATCAATGAACTTGTGTTGGTCAAACTCTCTTCCATGGTTAATCCAAAGAACAACCACTGGCAAGTTCTTTGATATTTGTAATTTCTTGCACAGCTTTACAAACTCTTTAAGGACTTTTGTTTCGTCTTTCAAAAAGAGGACATATGTGAATCTAGAGTAATCATCCACTATAACAAATATATATGAACTTCCTCCTAAACTTTTGATGCGGATTGATCCATAAAGGTCCGTATGCAATAATTCTAAGCATTTTCAAGTGACATACTTTTCAAGGGTTTAAAAGAAGCATGTACTTCCTTACCTCTAACGCATACACTACATACAGGGTCCTCCTCATATTTATCAGGGGGTAACCCTCATACTAGATCATGCTTGACTAGCTTATGAAGGGTGTGTAATACTAGCATG
This sequence comes from Selenicereus undatus, assembly GCA_017589665.1. Classification (NCBI taxonomy): domain Eukaryota; kingdom Viridiplantae; phylum Streptophyta; class Magnoliopsida; order Caryophyllales; family Cactaceae; genus Selenicereus; species Selenicereus undatus. Next base: position 65,379,534 of record JACYFF010003369.1, read on the forward strand.
TCTTAATGTATGATACCAAAGTCATAAATCATCAAGGAAAAGTTTTAGACAGGAAAGATGCATGGGAGAGATATGATTAAGACTGATGGTATAAACATTGTCTAGTTTAGAACCATGGAGAACAATGTCATTGGAGTTGGCATTCTCAACAGCGAATTTACCAAATCATGCATGGTTGCCTTTATCACAAGGTTGTGAAATACTTAACAAGCTGTATTTCAAACCATCAACCAAATAGACATAGTTAACAAAGTTGAAGGATCCTTACTAATCTTATCAATGCCAATGATGTTACCTCGACCATTGTCTCCAAAGGTCACTTTACTTGATTTTTGTTTTCGAATCTCAGTAAATATTGAGGCATATCCAGTCATATATCTTAAACTCCCATTATTCAAGTAACAGAGATTACTCTTAGCTTTGAGGCACACCTACAAGAAGAAAAATAAAACCTTCCTACATTATTTGGTGGCAGTATTTGGATGAAGATGACTAATGTCCAATTTTGAGAACATTCTCCCTTTAGGCACCCATATTGATATGATCCTAGGGTACAAGGTCTCTCTATTACTGAATTTGTTGTAGTGTTTTTGACCTCTTCTGAGGTCAGAATGACTTGGATACCCATGACCTAAGTAACTGTGGCATACCCATGGACTTCAAGCTATACCAAATGGATGTCAAAACTGCATTCTTCAATGGATAACTTAAAGAGGAGGTATTTGTAAGCCAACCCCCTGGTTTTGAAAACCATAAATTACCTAATCATGTGTTTAAACTTGACAAAGCACTTTATGGTCTAAAACAAGCTCCTAGAGCTTGGTATGAATGTTTGTCAAAATTTCTAATTGATAATGGTTTTCAAAGAGGCAAGATTGATAATACCTTCTTTCTTAAAATAAAAGGGGAACATTTGTTGATTGTGCAAATATATGTCGATGACATAATAGTCGGTGTAACCAACAATGACTTGTGTGATGATTTTTCAAATTTAATGAAGAGTGAGTTTGAGATGAGCATGATGGGTGAGCTTAACTTTTTCCTGGGCTTACAAATCAAGCAAACCTCGAACGGAACTATGATTCATCAACAAAAATATGTTAGGGAGTTAATTAAGAGGTTTGATATGGAGTCAGCTAAGCCCATAGACACACCCATCTCTCCTTCAACTAGGTTGGTTGAAGATGATGGGAGCCCTTCAGTTAAAGAAAAATTATATAGGGGCATGATTGGGTCGCTTCTGTACCTAACCGCTAGTAGACCTGACATTGCTTTCAGTGTTGGTTTGAGTGCCCGTTTTCAGTCAAATCCTAAAGAAACACACTTGAAAACTATAAAACGGATTCTAAGGTATTTAAAACACACTCCTGACTTGGCACTTTGGTATCCTCGAGGGTGCAACTTTGATCTCACTGGGTATGCAGATGCTGACTATGCTGAATTCCTAGTTAATAGGAAAAGCACCTCAAGTATGGCTCACTTTTTTGGACCCTGTTTGGTATCTTGGGCAACCAAGAAACAACAATCTGTTGCCATGTCTACAGCAGAAGCCGAATATGTGGCAGTTGCCTCGTGTTGTGCTCAACTGTTGTGGATAAGACAATAACTTAAGGACTTTTGTGTTGACACAAGGTGCATTCCCATATTCTTTGATAACACAAGTGCAATTAACATTGCCAAAAACCCATGTCAACACAAAAGGACTAAGCATATTGACATACGTCATCACTTTTTGAGAGATAATGTTAAAAAGGGCTTGATTTCAATAAATTTTTGTGACACTAATAGACAAATTGCTGATATATTTACAAAGGCATTGAGTAGAGAACAGTTTGAGAGGAATATACTTGAATTAGGTATGATTAAAGGGACTTGAACATGCTTGTTTACCCCCCAATGATTGACTAGTTAACGAAACTAGGCCAAATAAATGTGATTTAGAAGATGTTTTTATTGCTAGCACATGTGTGGAATATGAGTTGCTGACACTTGCTGAGATTTAATGATATTGCCCTTATTGTCCTGAGACACTGAATATTTAGTAGTCAGAACAAGGTCCGGGAACTTATCCGATGCTTGCTTGCAAATACACTAGTAAAGTGGTGCGGCGGAAAAGTAAGTAGAAGAGGAAACTTCTCCTTTAAAAGAAAAACAACCGTCCGACTACCTCCCCTTTTGCTTTCTCTCTCCCAAAACACCGACCTTCCTCTCTCCACTCTCCGCCCACTCGCCCAAAATCGCTCCTTCCTCCTGCTCCCAAAGTCTCCAAACCCTAACCTCTTTCTCTCGAACTTCTGCATTGGCAAGCAACCAAGGCAACCGCAACTCCACTGGGCGAAAGACCTCCTGCCCACGTTCTCTCCAGGACCGATTGTCGAGAACAAGGAGGAGTAACTGGTCGAACACTATGATTGAGGTATCGCCAAGCAACCCAGCAGCTGGTATGGGCATTGTTCCTCCCCTTTCTTACTCTATTTCAACTCTAATTTTTGAGTTTTTGAAGAGTTTAGATCTAGGGTCTGTTGCATTAAACCCTAGGATGATCCCCTCTACGAACCCAATTACCGGTTGGGAACTAGTTGAGTACAAACTGGCTAAAATTGAAAAGGAGGCTATCGTATTAGTTGAATGTGAAAGGGATTTGGGGGAAGGGATGAGCACAGAAAGCACCGTTCCTACACCTATTTTCACTGTGGACAGTGATGATGATGATGATGAACCTATTATACGGTTCAAGAGAACCACAACATCCTCTCCCCAACCAACCTTCAAACCTGGCTTAAAGCGCCAAAAGAAGACCACCACTACACCCATCATCCCTTTCAACACTTTGATCTATCAACACCGAACAAGAAGTTCGGGACTGCCTTTGTTTCTACACTGCCTAATGATATAATTGAGATACCTACCCCACAGAAGAAAACAACCCGTAAAACAGCAGCCCAAACACCACCCAAAACACCTTTAAACACTTGCCCAAACGCCCCCTCAACCTGCTCCTTCCAAAGCCTCTGCTCCTAAGAGAGCAATGCCAGAACAGCCAACTGAACAGGCAGAGGAGTGTTTTGAAACCTCCAGGAAGAAAACCAAAAAGGGCATAACCCTTCCTAAAAGATACCAACACTTCCTTCAAATATCTGTAGTTAGAGGGAAGGTAATCAAAATAGCCTACTTTCAGGAACAAGGGCTTGAGGTGTTTCTGGAGAAACTGAGAATTCAGGGGTGGCTGGACTTATTTATAAACACTCAGCGTAGATGTTCTGTTCTTGAGTTGGCTGAGTTCTATGCCCACTATGTGGTCACCAATGGGGTGGTGACCAGCACAGTTGGTGGGCATAGACTTAGGTTTGATGCTGCCGACTTAGGGGAAATGCTTGGGGTGCCAGCTGATGGTTTTGCTGTGTATGTCCGTGAGGACAAGACTATGTTGGGAGATAAGAGACTACTCGAGCTAACTCAGAGATTAGTTCAGGACCCTACAAACACTAGGCCCTGATCTGTGCGTAAGGGGGAAATGCTCCCTTTGCATAGATTACTGTTCTGGTTAGTCATTAAGAATGTCATTCATAGGGGTCAGGGACGTAATTTGGGTGATCCTATGGACATGTGCCTTATTGATCTTTTTGATCAAGGTGAGAAAATCAACTTACCCGCGATCATGATTTACCACATTGCCCGTATTGCGAACACGTCCAAGGATCACGATATGGGTTATGGGTTCCTGCTGACTTCCGTATTTGAGCAGTCCGAGATTACACTGCAAAAGAGAGTAAGCCTCCAGAATACGGATGAAATAGGGGGTAGTACATTGATAGGGTGTGGATTTCCAGTGACCAAAGGCGGGAACACCGGTTCCGAACAGGGATTCCAACCACCCTTCCGCCCTGTTCTCAAGGAACCATCATCCTCTAGTACCCCTACTCTGAACACCCTTATGCTGGACCAGCTCTCCCTGCAAGGTGAAATTACAGAAGTTAAGAAGGCCCTTGCTGAAGAACAGAAGCTGAATGCCTAATGACATGAGGCCCTTATGCTTGCCATTTCTGCCCTTACCTCTAAATTCTCTCGCCCTTCCATCTGAACTTGAATATTCCTCTCTGCCCTTGATACTTATTTTTGTGATCGCTCCTCCTACTGGTGTATGAACACTTTGGATTATGACTGTTCGTGGATGATTTTTGTAGTTTTATGATCCTTGCTTGTTCTATGCTTCGTATTTGTGCGTGACTCAGATGGCCAATATCCTTACTGTATTGTATGCTCGAGTGTATCACTACTATTTCCCACATTACCCCTGGGGTGGTGATTACATCTATGCTGGACTCAGATTTTTGGCCTCTAGACCCTATTTCGATGATGTCAAAAGGGGGAAGATGAGCATGACCTTAGTCCTGATTAGTCTGTCCAGTTTAAGTTGACCTCTCCTCTCACTACTGCCCCTCTTACTTGTGTCCCTTTTATAAAATTTTGACCTTGTCTGTTCTAGCACCAGCCTATCCTGCCCTGTTTTTGACTCATTTTTCGACTTAAGGTCATTTGGTTTGCTATCATCAAAAAGGGGGAAATTGTTGACCCAATTAATGTATAAGGTTTTGATGATGACCATCCAAATGCTTTAGTCAATATGTTGTGAGCTATATGTTGTGCTTGAGTTGTATGTTGAGACAGGATTCGAACAAATATATGGAGCAGTTTGAATGAGCATAGAGCATCATGATGACATCGTGTGAAGAAATTGAGAACACTCCCTCATAACAGTTCCGGGAGTAATTGCATGGAATTATGACAGAAGCAGTGAAGAACACTCCCTCCAAACAGTTCTGGGAGTGGAAGCATGGACTTATACAAGAAGTCTGGTTGAGAACAAGAGTCCTAGGATTGAATCTATGTATGCTAGATTCTTGTTAATATTCCAAGTAGAAGATCTCCAATTCAACATTCACTTTGAATGAGTTCAGGACTCAGAACACTGTCTCAGAACTGGTCCATAAGATCCGAACTACAGTGTTTTGAGACTAGAATATAAATCCGATTTTCAAACATTTTTTGGGAATTGTTGACTGTCAATTTTCTAGAAACAAATTAGGAATAACTTTCCTAAATGGTATTTGAGTCAAAAAGGATTTTTTTCACTACAAATATTGTTAACAGATTTGATTTTATCTTTTGGAAGGATATCCACCAAGTATATCTTGGTTTTTTTTTTGGAAAGATAAGATAAATCGAAAGATATGAGGGATCTCCTATTACAATTTGGAAAGAAGAGTTCTTCTCTTCTTCGTCTCCTTGCAGCCCAAGGATTCGAGAGGAACAAGGATTTTTTTTCACATCCCTTATTTAAGGAAGACTTATCCCCCATTCTTACCAAGGATTTTTTCACTGGTTTTCACGAGTTCTTGAAGGTGCTGAAATTGCTTTTGAGTCTAAATTTTTCCTGTGAGAAAAACCTTCATAGTGTGCGCTTAATTGGGTCTTCTTCATTGGCATAATAGGAGCTATATTGTACCTTGCACTTAGCATATTTAGAAGCATTCAAGTAAGGTGTTCTTTATCTCTTTTCCATCGTAGTGATTAGAGGTTGTCCAAACTGTTGGACGTGGTCTCTTAGGAGACGTGTGAACATTGTGTCCGTGAGTGATTTGTCCAAGTCTAGGCAGACTTTGGATGTGTGGTTGTAACGAGAGTCTTGGGTAGACTAAGTTACATGTGCTACGGTTGTAATGTGCTCGGCCCGTTTAGTAAAAGTGTTGCTGAAATTCTACAGTGGTAGGTCGTGGTTTTTACACCTCAGTTGGGCTAAAGGTGGTTTTCCATGTAAAAATATTGTGTCTCGTTTACTATTTCTGCAATTACTTTCGTTTCTATTTCACTGAGAACACACATCACAAACAGGTCTCACGAGTGTTCTGAAATAAGTTTGGTTTCTATCTTACTAGAAACACTCACTCCAAACAGTTCTCACGAGTGTTTTTAAATAGTTCGAAAAATTAGTAGACACAATTCATCCCTCCTCTTGTGTCCTTGTGGGTTAAAATCTAACACATAGGAAGTGGGGGAAGGGCACACAAAAGACTCACTAGAAATCTTATGGTGCCATTGATGCCAAGGCAAAGACTCAAATATGTCCCATGTATCACCAACATCTAAAAAGCACATATCACCATAACATATGGACTCAAGGGTGGATCGGGTCTCATGTGTTATCCACTCAAGTACAATATTGCATATTCCCCATTTTTCATACGTGAAATGCATATATTGAGCACAATAGTAATTCAATCTAGACATGTATAGCCAAAAAGGTTCATGTTGAAATTGAGATAAATGGAAAACAGCCATTTTGATTTTTTTTTCAAATTTTACATTTTTAATTTTTTTGCAATTTCTAAAGTCCTAGTCTCGAGTGCTGATGTTGAAAAGCGTCAACTCCGCGACAACGGGGCCAGAAACTTGTTAAGAAGAATTCGAGTTTCAAATTTATAAGCCTAAGTGTAAGGTTTATCGTTAAGTACTCGGGGTGTCGTCCACTGGGAGTTGGGTTTCAAGTACCGGGATTAGTTAAAGCCACTCAATCAAGGCCAAGAAGGAAGGAAAGGAAATCAAAGCTAAATAAAACTAATAAAAACAAAAGAGGTGGCTTGAGACTATGATTTGAGCAATTGACAAACTAAATGGTCAAGATGAGTCCTACCCTACCCAACCTCAACTAAAAACAAGATATGGTTGGTAGCACCATCAAAGATTACCCAAGCCCTCTCTCAAGCGTCATGAGTGAGCGTAATTAGTCTAACCACCTATTTTCATAGGATTAGCCCAATTGGAGCACAAGTTAGAAACCCTCGGACCTAGCTATTATCGAAACTATTTTCATGTTCCGAACCTGGCTACTAGCTAATTGACCTCACCTCTCAGCATAAGTAATTCAACCAAAAGTAAAGATAAGGGCTCTCTCAAGCATTTCATCGAACACTTGGCGGATATGAGGGAAAACTCTATGTTCTAAGTTTAAACTGGGTGTGGTTAGGCCTAATAGAAGTCTAGTTAGTCATCAAAGTGCTAATCACAATCTAAGCCAATGGAAATTAATCACTAATCAACACAAAACATGAAAACCTAAGCTACACCTAAACAAGCAAATATGAAAGTAAACATGAGCAAGAGAGGATGGAGAATGAAACTAGACAAATCTAAACACCTAAATAAACATGGATTATCAATGAAAACTAAACATTTAAACTAACAAATCAAACACAAGAATTAAACCCGCAAAACCTAAACAAGACCAAAAACATGGAATAAAGAGAGAGAAGAAGAGATACTTAAATTCATTGAATGATCTTGAAATCCACTGGCTTGAATCCAAAATACAATCTAAAATCCTATCTAATCCTCTTATTGAGGTTTTTTTATTGGCCAAAATCTAACCTAAAACTGTCCTAAAAGTCGCCCAAAGATGCCCCAAAAAGTCTCAAACACACCCCTTTTAAAGAAGAAACAAGACGACCAAAGTAGCACGCGGGGGAGCAAAGGGGGCGACTGCCATCGCCATCGCAACAGCCAGTTATCGCGTTCGCGATAGGTGGCTATTGTGGCCCGCTGCCCAGCCACCTGCAAGGTGGCAATGGTGGGGGTCGCGACCACATCTCCCATTGTCCCTTATTTCACGTTTTTCCAACTGTTCTTGTTCCCTCTTTGCTCCTTTTTGCAAGATTCACTCGATTAATCTTATTACCTACAAAAATAAACAAAACAAGTAAAAATCCTAAAGATTAAGTTATTATATAGGCTAAAAATTAAGTGAATAGAGCACGTAAAATGTGACAAAGTAGTGCCTAACAAATACCCATACACCTATCTTTTGCTCGTCCTCGAGCAAAACAAAAGAAAGAAAACCTAACGTAGGAACCTAACTCACTGTTGTAGGAATCACGGTTGCATTTAACGTATGCAAGAAGCCCTTTAAACCTCTTGGGTCCCCAAGTGGACAAGTGAGATCTCGTGAGGGTTTACAGAAGATATGCCCATAAAATCTAGAAAAAGAAAATGAAAAAGGAAAAGAGAAAAAGAAATAGAAAAACAGTTTGGATTTACAGACAAAGCACATAAATATGTAAGGGAGAACACTGCGTATATTGTAACTAACCAAATCACCTATGTAACAAAGATATTGTACTGCATATAAATAGAGTGTATTCATCAAGGCTTTTGACCCCAACGATTGATATCAAAGCCCTAATTTTTCACCCCACTGAACATCAAACTTTGAATCCATCCCAGTGCTTAGGTGCAAGTGCATAATCATCCTAGGACTTAGATTTACCAAAATCAAACTCAATTCCACTTGACTGACATAAACTAAAGCATTGCCTCAAAGGGTAAAGCCCAGTAGCACAAGACTCAAAGGGATACTTACCACTGCAAATTTTATTTTTTTAATCTTTTTCTTCTTTATTGTCACTTTTTTGTTATTTTTTACAACGCAAATGAAAACCAAAGTAACTGTGTGCAAGACAAGTGGGAGAAGCAATCATGGAAGACCAAGACCCTAAGATAATGATGATGGTATGAATAAGGATTGGATTACATATCGATAATGAACAGTTGTGGTTAGAATTAGGGCCTAGAATGACCCACTGAGGATGGTGATATATCATGCACATTATGCTCATATACAAGCTAATAGTCAAAGTACAAGGGATTTAAGCTGACCAAAATAGTACAAAGCTTCCCCAAAGCTAAAAAAAAAAGAAAAACTATAGAAAAGTAAAAAATTTCCAAAACGTTTTCACAAAAATACACAGAAAAGGGTATAGGACTTCCTACCCCCATCTTGAAATCTCATAGTGTCCTCAGTGGGAGTCGAAGAGTCACTACCACCACAAAAGCACACAAAAACAAACAAAACAAAATCACAAACATAAGACACGCAAAACAAAACACACAAAAAAGAAAACAAAGTGAAAAGGTGGTCATAGCCACCAGTTAGCGCAACAATGTCCCAAATTCAACCTCAATATTAATCACCAACAAAAACACAACCTAATATCAACAACTAAACAAAAAGAAAAAGAAAGAAAATAAAAAGAACGGAGAAGAGTGAGAACGATTATACATGGTCGGGCACTGAATGTACCGAAACTATGCCACAGGGGCTTGAGGAGCATCAGCCACTCTTTGTCTCGCAAAACTCGAGCTTTCAATTCGGATGCAGTCAAAACTTGCATGAGCTTATCATGTGCCTATACATGCATTTCAAAATGATGTGAGTAAGAGAGCAGTAGTAAAGATGGAGCAAACAAAGTTAGTGCCTCTTGAACAAAGTTAATGCCATAGAAAAATCAAAAGCATGAGCAAAGAAGGTATTCCACATGATTTTCCTAGGCATGTCCTCTAGGTATGCGATGAGGCCCTCTAATGTCACCTAGGGACTCATGAAATGCATGAAAGGGAGAGGGAAGGGTGGGGAGGAAAGGGGATGAAATGGGTATTGAGTCAAGCAGCTCGGTACAAATGGAGTTGATAACTCCCATGCTAGGAGTGGCTCTACCCATCTCAACATAACCATGAAACTCCTCAAAAGGAGCCTCCTCGAGGTATGGCTCAGCCAATGTAAGCCCTCCAGACCAAGAAAGTGAAACATCTTTCATAGAATTAGCATCACCCCAAGAAGTCTCACCCATTGCTAACCTTCTGCACCCTGCGCTAAAGGAAAGGGAAAAGCAAGCAAGATCGTGTCCCTAACACTAGTGTCCATATGTGTGCTAGAAAAGGATGGGGCAACAAATGACAAGGAGGTCAAGGGATCATCAAACACTTCCCTTAGGTCGGTCAAAGGTGCATCATCAACAACATTAGACTCTAAGGGAAGGGAAGACCCACAATCATCAACCTCTAGTCTAGGACAAGGTAGACTAGGGTCGATCTCATGCAATAAACCACACTCCCTCATCTCATGAACAAAGTGCTCATGTTGCTCATCCATTGTCCCTATCATGGCATAAAGTCTAGCTTAACATTCAGAGGAAACATCATATAAGGACAAGAATTCACGTCATGGTCAAAAGATTGGCAATAAGAGCACACAAGAGGAGAATAAGCTTGAAAATCGAAGGAAATGGAGGAAGGGCACACAAAACACTCGCTAGCAATCTTATGATGCCATTGATGCCAAGTTAAATACTTACATAAGTCCTACGTGCCATCAATATCTAAAAAGCATATACCACCATAACATATGTACTTAAGAGTGGCTCAGGTCTCATGTGTTAACCCCTCAAATACAACATTGTATATTTCCCATTTTTCATGCATAAAATGCACATATTGAGCACGATAGTCACTAAATCTAGGCAAGTATTGCCAAAAAAGTTCGTGCCCAAATTGAGATAAATGGAAAATAGCCATTTTGATTTATTTTTTTTTTACAAATTTTACATTTTTTAATTTTTTTTGGATTTTCTAAAGGCCTAGTCTCAAATGCTCAAGTAAACCTCGATGTTGAAAAGAACCAACTCCCCGGCAACGATGCCAAAAACTTGTAAAAAGAATTCGAGTTTTAAATTTATCACCTCAAGTAATGCAAGGTTTATCATCAAGCACTCAGGGTTTAGTCCACTAGGAGTTGGGTTTCAAGTACAGGGGTTAGTTAGAGTGACTCAATCTAGGGCAAGAAGGAAGGAAATGAAATCAAAGCTGAACTGAACTAATAAAAGCAAAAGAGGTGGCTTGATACTATCATTTGACCAACTGACGAACTAAATAGTCAAGATTACTCCTAACCTACCCGACCTCAACTAAAAACAAAAGATGGTTGGTTGCGTCATCAAAGATTACCCAAGCCCTCTCTTAAGGGTTATGAGTTGGCCTAATTAGTCTCACCACCTATTTTCATGGGCTTAGCCTAATTAAACCACAAGTTAGCAACCCTCGGACCTCACCAGGATCGGGACTATTTTCATGTCCCGAACTAGGCTATCCCCTCTCCCACACTAGCTAATCGATCTCACCTCTCAGTATAAGTCAATCACCCAAAAATAAAGATGAAAGCTCTCTCAAGCATTTCATTAAACACTTAGCGGGCAAGACGGAAACTCTACGTTCTAAGCTTAAATTGGGCGTGGTTAAGCCTAATATAAGTCTAGTTAGTCATCAAAGGGCTAATCACAATCCAAGCCAACCAAAATTAATCACTAATCAACACAAAACATGAAAACCTAAGCTAAACCCGAACAAGCAAATACAAAAGCAATCATGAACAAGAGAGGAAAGAGAATGAAACTAATCAAATCCAAACATCTAAATAAACATGGATTAACAATGAAAACTAAATATTTAAACTAAACAAATCAAACACAAGAATTAAACTCACAAAACCTAAATAAGAAACAAAAAAAATAAATAAACAGAGAGAAGAAGAGAGACTTAAATTCATTGAATGATCTTGAAATCCACAAGCTTGAATCCAGAATACAATCTAAAATCCTAATCTAACCCTCCTATTGAGGTTTTTTTATTGGCTAAAACCTTACCTAAAACTGTCCTAAAAGTCGCACAAAGACCCCCCAAAAAGTCCTGAAGACACCCCTTTTAAAAAGGAAACAAGATGGCCAAAGTACCGTGTAGGGGAGCAAAGCACCTAACCTAGGAACCTAACTCACTGTCGTAGGAATCACGGTTACATTTAGCGCATACACCAAGCCCTTTAAACCCCTTGGTTCCCCTAATTGGACGAGTGAAATCTCGTGAGGGTTTGCAAACCCATAAATCTAGAAAAAGAAAATGAAGAAGGAAAAGAGAAATAGAAACAGAAAAATAGTTTGGATTTACAAACGAAGCACGTAAATATGTAAGGGAGAAGACTGTGCGCATTCTAATAACCAAATCACCCATGTAGCAGAGGTCCTGCATATAAACAGAATGTACTTATCAAGGCTCTCTATGCCCATGACTGATATCAAAGCACTAACTTTTTATCCCACTGTGCTTCAAAACTTTGAATCCATCCCAGTACTCATGTGCAAGTGTATCATCATCCTAGGACTTAGATTTACCAAAATCAAACTCAGTCACACTTGACTGACACAAACTACATTATTGAATTATTAACACCGAAACCAAGACTTCTGAGTACCAGTATTGCCTCAGAGGGTAACACCCAGTAGCGGTATTACCTCAAAGGGTAGCGCCCAACAGCACATGCCTTAAAGGGATACTTGTCATTCCAAATTTATTTTGTTATTCTTTGGAACGCAAACAAAGACAAAAGTAAGTGTGCACAAGACAAGTAGGAGAGCTAATCACAGAAGACCAAGCCCCTAAGACAATGATGATGGTATGGATAAGGATTGGATTGCACATTGATAATGAACAATCGGGGCTAGAATTAGGGCCTGGAATGACACATTGAGAACAGAGATCTATCATTCACACCATGCTTATATACAAGCTAATAGTAAAAATATAAGGGATTCAAGCTGATCATAACAGTACGAAGCTTCCCTAAACCCCCCCAAAAAAAAAACCACACAAAAGTGAAAACATTTCAAAAACTCTTCACAAAAATACACACAAAAGGGTTGTTAATGGGTTTTGAGGGAGGTGGACAAATAAAGTAAAGAAAAAGAAAATGATACCTCAAATACTCTCGATTGTCAGTCGTAGTATTTTAAGGGTCGGTCCACAGGGAAAACGTGTAATTATGGTCATTTAAAATTAAATACTTGAACTAAACTAAGTGATGTTATTTAAATCAATTTAACAACCTAATTCAACTAAACTCATTTGATTCTAATTAACTCTTCTAATCCTAATTCAACAAAGAATTAAAACAAACTAATTAACCAATTAAACTTAACCTAACCTTTATATTAATTAACCAAATTAAACTAAATTAAACAACTAAACTTGGAATTAAACATGGTTCAAAATCTAACAACCTAATTTTCTTTTGTTATTCTAGAATTAAACTAAGGCAGATGATTAAGCAGTAGGGGGGGGATTGAATTGAAGCTAAACTAAAATTGAAGCAGAACAAAACCTCGACAACCAAAAACAGGGGAAGGGAAACAGGAACGAAAGCATGAAACAGAGCAAAGCAACGATGTAATACCAGAACAGAGGAAAGCATGTCAACAGTCCAACCGGAAACAACCATCCATGAACTTCCAAAGCTTGCCCAAACATGGCAGATTCACCAGTTTCGAATTAACAAACGGCAGATTCAGGGGAGGGGGAAACAGAACCGAAAACACTTGCATAAACCCAGAATCAGAATTGAAAGCTTAATTACAACCAAGGGAGCTCGAATTTGCAATGAATTTAACCATAAACCGAAACTAAAACCTAACCCTAATTTCTGAAATTCGAAGGCAAGAACACGAAATTAAACTCGAAATTTCTGAGATTCGAAAATGAAATTGAAATTGACAATGAAATTGAACGAAATTAAACAAAATTAAACCTAATCTATTTCTAAATTCTAACCCTAAATTACCTAAAAACTCGACTTCTCTCCAATGGCGTCGTGGCTACTTAAATACCCGAACCCATCTCGGTCCTTGACCGTCGATTGGGGACCTTGCGTGGAAGGTGGCGATGAGACCCAGCAAAGGAGGTGTCGTGGCTGGAGGCCAGCGAGGTGGAAGACGTGGATGGTGGAGACAGGGGGGGGGGGGGGGGGGGGGGGCCCCCCCCCTGGTTTCTGGTCTCGGGGAAGGGGGTACGTGGAGTGGTGTGCTGGAGGAGAGAGAACGGGTAGAGAGAGAAGGGAGAAGGAGATGGATGGGGTGGGAATGGCGAAGCAAGTTCTGGGTTCTAGGGTTTCTGGGGCACGGGGTCGAAGACAGAGAAGAAGCAGCGAGAAGAAGAAAGCGAACGCGAGAAAGGGGAGGGGGGTATGTTTAAGGGAGGCCGGTCCAGCTGAACCGGCCGATCCGGTTCACTGGACCGGTTTGTCTTTATTTTTTTCTTCTTCTTTCTTGGCCGGTTTTTATCGCTTTTTGGCCCGGTTCTTCAACCTTTGAAAATTCTTCCATTTTTTTCTTGCTTTTTCCGCCATTTAAACCATTTTTCCGTATTTATTCACAATCTGCAAAATAAAATAAAATCAATTAAAAACCCTAAAAATATTTAAAACGAGCATAAAATTGGTGAAAAAGTACCTAAAAAAATATCACATTTTTGGCTCAAGCAAGGGTATATGACTTCCTACCCCCATACGCAAATCTCACAATGTCCTCGTTGGGAGTCGAGGAGTCACTACCACCACAAAACCAAACAAAACAAAACCACGCACATCAGACATACAAAACAAAAGACACAAAAAAGAAAACAAAGTGAAAAGGTGATCACAGCCACCGGTTGGCTCAACAATATCCCAAATTTCACCTCAATATTGATCACCAACAAAAACACAACCTAATATCCGCAACTAAACAAAAAGATAAAGGAAGAATATAAAAAGAAGGAAGAAGGGTGAGAACGATTATACCAGGTCGGACACTAAATGTACCCAAACTATGCCACAGGAGCTTAGGGAGCATTAGCCACTCCTTGTCTCTCAAGACTCGAGCTTTCAACTCGGATGCAGTCAAAGCTCAGCGGAGCTTATCATGTTCCTATGCATGCATCTCAGAATGATGTGAGCAAGAGAGCACTAGCAAAGATGGAGCAAACAAAGTTAGTGGCCTCTCAAACAAAGTTAATGCCATAAAAAAAAATCAAAAGCATGAGCAAATAAGGTATTCCACATGATTTTCCTAGGCATGCCATCTAGGTATGCACAATATGGATCAAATAAGGGATGAGGCCCTCTAATGTCACTTAGGGACTCATGAAATGTATGAAAAGGAGAGGGAAAGGTGGGGGGATGAAATGGATGTTAAGTCAAGTAGCTCGGCACAATTGGAGTCAATTAGTCCCATGCTAGGAGTAGCTCTACCCATCTCAACATCATCATGAAACTCCTCAAAAGGAGCCTCCTCAGGTTATGGTCAAACGCTTCCCTTAGGTCAGTCAATGGTGCATTATTAATGACATTAGAGTCTAAGGAAAGGGAAGACTCATAATCATCAACCTCTAGTCTAGGGCAATGTAGACTAGGGTCGATCTCATGAAATAAACCACACTCCCTCATCTCACGAACAAAGTGCTCATGTTGCTCATTCATTGTCCGTATCATGACATCAAGTCTAGCAAAACATTCATTGAAAAAATCATAATAACGACAAGAATTCACATCATGGTCAAAACATTTGCAATAAGAGCACACAAGAGGAGAATAAGCTTGAAAATCATAGGAAGTGAGGGAAGGGCACATGAAAGACTCACTTATAATCTTATGGTGCCATTGATGCCAAGGTAAAGACTTAAATATGTCCCACGTATCACCAACATCTAAAAAGCACATATCACCATAACACATGGACTCAAGGGTGGCTTGGGTCTCATGTGTCATCCCCTCAAGTACAGCATTGCACACTTCCCATTTTTCATACGTGAAATGCATATATTGAGCATGATAGTCATTCAATCCAGACAAGTATAACAAAAAAGGTTCATGCTCAAATTGAGGTAAATGGAAAATAGCCATTTTGATTTTTTTTTTAATTTTACATTTTTTAATTTTTTTGGAGTTTCTAAAGCCCTAGTGTCGAATGCTTAAGTAAACCCCGATGTTGAAAAGCGTCAACTCCCCGACAATGGTGCGAAAAACTTGTTAAGAAGAATTCGAGTTTTAAATTTATAACCCCAAGTGCAAGGTTTATCGTCAAGTACTCAGGGTGTCGTCCACTGGTAGTTGGGTTTTAAGTATCAGGATTAGTTAAAGCCACTCAATCCAGGCCAAGAAGGAAGGAAATGAAATCAAAGCTAAATAAAACTAATAAAAGCAAAAGAGGTGGCTTGAGACTATGATTTGAGCAATTGACAAACTAAATGTTCAAGATGAGTCCTACCCTACCCGACCTCAACTAAAAATAAGAGATGGTTAGTTGCACCATCAAAGATCACCCAAGCTCTCTCTCAAGGGTCATGAGTGAGCCTAATTAGTCTAACCACCTATTTTTATGGGATTAGCCCAATCAGACCACAAGTTAGCAACCCTCGGACCTAGCTAGGATCGGGACTATTTTCATGTCCCGAACCTAACTGTCCCATCTCCCACACTAGCTAATTGACCTCACCTCTCAGCATAAGCAATTCAGCCAAAAGTAAAGATAAGGGCCCTCTCAAGCATTTCATCGAATACTTGGCGAGAACGAGAGAAAACTCTACGTTCTGAGCTTAAATTGGGTGTGGTTAGGCCTAATACTAGACTAGTTAGTCATCAAAGGGCTAATCACAATCCAAGCCAACCAAAATTGATCATTGATCAGCACAAAAACATGAAAACTTAAACTAAACCTAAATAGGCAAGTATGAAAGCAAACATGAACAAGAGTGGAAAGAGAATGAAACTAATCAAATCTAAACATCTAAATAAACATGGATTAGCAATGAAAGCTAAACAATTAAACTAAACAAATCAAACACAAGAATTAAACTCACAAAACCTAAATAAGAATAAAAACATGAAATAAAGAGAGTGAAGAAGAGAGACTTAAACTCATTGAATGATCTTGAAATCCACAAGCTTGAATCCAAAATACAAGCTAAAATCCTAATCTAATCCTCATATTGAGGGGTTTTTTTATTGGCTAAAACTTAACCAAAAACTATCCTAAAAGTCGCCCAAAGACCCCCAAAAATTCCCGAAGACACCCCTTTTAAGGAGGAAATAAGACTGCCAAAGCAGCGTATACAACATGCCCTTTAAACCCCTTAGTTCCCCTAAGTTGACGAATGAGGTCTCATGAGGGTTTGCAGATGATATACCCACAAAATCTAAGAAAAGAAAATGAAAAAGGAAAAGAGAAACAGAAACAGAAACAGAAAAATAGTTTGGATTTACAAACAAAGGACATAAATATGTGAGGGAGAAGACTGTGCACATTCTAACTAACCAAATCACCCATGTAGCAAAGATATTGGCCTGCGTATAAATAGAATGTGCTCATGAAGGCCCTCTACCTCAATGACTGATATCAAAGCATTAACTTTTCACCCCACTATGCATCAAAACTTTGAATCCATTTCAGTGCTTATGTGTAAGTGCATCATCATTCTAGGACTTAGACTTACCAAAATCAAACTCAATCCCACTTGACTAACACAAACTACATTAAAACACGGAACGCAAGTCTTCCGAGTAGCAGTGTTGCCTTAAAGGATAACACCCAGTAGCACATGCCTCAAAGGGTAACGCCTAGTAGCACATGCCTCAAAAGGATGCTTGTCATTCCAAATTTTATTTTTTTATTTTTTTCTTCTTTTTTGTCATTTTTTGGTTATTTTTTTGGAGCGCAAAACAAAAACCAAAATAACTGCGTATGAGACAAATGGGAGAGCCAATCATGGAAGATCAAGACCCTAAGACAATGATGATGGTATGAATAAAGATTGGATTACACATCGATAATAAACAATCGGGGTTAGAATTAGGGCCTAGAATGACACACTGAGGACGAAGATCTATCATACACATCATGCTCATATATAAGCTAATAGTCAAAGTACATGGGATTTAAGTTCATCGAAATAGTACAAAGCTTCCCCAAAGCAGATCAGAATATTGGTCACCAATAAAAACGCAACATTCACAACTAAACAAAAAGAAAAAGAAAGAAAACAAAAAAAGGGAGAAGAGTGAGAATGATTATACCAGGTCGGGAAGTGAATGTACCCAATCTATACCACAGGGGCTTAAGGAGCATTAGCCACTCCTTGTCTCTCAATAATCGAGCTTTCAACTCAGATGTAGTTAAGGCTTGTAGGAACTTATCATGTACCTATGCATGCATCTCAGAATGATGTGAGTACAGAGCACTAGTAAAGATGGAGCAAATAAAGTTAGTGGCCTCTTAAACATAGTTAACGCCATAGAAAAATCAAAAGCATAAGCAAAGAAGGTACTACACTTCATTTTCCTAGGCATTCCCTCTAATTATGCACAATATAGACAAATAAAGGGTGAGGCCTCTAATGTCACCTAGAGACTCATGAAATGCATGCAAGGGACCGAGAAGGGTGGGGAGGAAGGGGGATGAAATGGTCGTCGAGTCAAGTAGCTCGACACAAACAGAGTCAATAAGCCCCGTGCTAGGAGTGGCGTTACCCATCTCAACATCATCATGAAACACCTCAAAAGGAGCATCCCCAGGGTGTGGCTCAACCAATGTAATCCCTCCTGACTAAGAAAGGGAAACTTCCTCTACAGAATTAGCATCACCCCGAGAAGTCTCGCCTATCTCTAACCCTGTGCACTGTGCTAAAAGAATGAGAGAAGTAAGTAAGATTGAGTCATTAACACTAGTGTCCATAGGTGTGCCAGAAAAGGATGGAGAAACACATGACAAGGAGGTCAAGGGATGGTCAAACGCATCCCTTAGGTCGATCAAAGGTGTATCATCAACAACATTAGAGTCTAAGTAAAGGGAAGACACACAATCATCAACCTCTAGTCTAGGGCAACATAGACTAGGGTCAGTCTCATAAAATAAACCACACTCCCTCATCTCAGAAACAAAGTGCTTATCTTGCTCATTCATTATCCCTATCATGGCATCATGTCTAGCGTAACATTCATCATAAACATTATAATAAGGACAAAAATTCACATCATGGTCAAAAGATTGGCAATAAGAGCACAAAAGAGGAGAATAAGCTTGAAAATCATAGGAAATGGGGGAAGGGCACACAAAATACTCACTAGCAATCTTATAGTGCCATTGATGCTAAGGCAAAGACTCAAATAAGTCCCACGTATCATCAACATCTAAAAAGCACATACCACCATAACACATGGACTAAAGGGTGGCTCGGGTCTTATGTGTTATCCCCTCAAGTACAACATTTCATATTTCCCATTTTTCATACGTGAAATGCACATATTGAGCACGACAGCCATTCAATCTAGACAAGTATTGAAAAAAGGTTCATGCTCAAATTGAGGTAAATGGAAACTAGCCATTTTGATTTTTTTTTCAAATTTTACATTTTTCAATTTATTAAGATTTTCTAGAGGCCTATTCTCGAATGCTCAAGTAAACATCGATGTTGAAAAGCACCAAATCCCCGACAACAGCGCCACAAACTTGTTAAGAAGAATTCAAGTTTTAAATTCATAACCCCAAGTGCAAGGTCTATCATCAAGTACTTGGGGTGGCGTCCACCAGAAGTTGGGTTTCAAGTACTGGGATTAGTTAGAGTAACTGAATCTAGGTGAAGAAAGAAGGAAATGGATTCAAAGCTAAACTAAACTAATAAAAGCAAAAGGGGAGGCTTGAGAATGTGATTTGACCGATTGATGAACTTAATAGTCGAGATGAGTCCTAACCTACCCGACCTAAACTAAAACCAAGAGATGGTTGGTTGCACCATCAAAGATCTCCCAAACCCTCTCTCAAGGGTCATGAGTTAGCCTAATTAGTCTAACCACCTATTTTCATGGGGTTAGCTAAATTAGACCACAAGTTAACAACCATCGGACTTAGCTAGGATCAGGACTATTTTCATGTCCCAAACATGGCTATCCCCTCTCCCACACTAGCTAATTAATCTCATCTCTTAGCGTAAGTCAATACCCAAAAATAAAGTTGAAAGCGCTCTCAAGCATTTCATCAAGCACTTGGCGGGCATGACAGAAAACTCTACGTTCAATGCTTAAATTGGGTGTGGTTTGGCATAACACAAGACTAGTTAGTCATCAAAGGCCTAATCACAATCCAAGCCAACCAAAATTAATTACTAATCAACACAAAACATGAAAACCTAAACTAAACATAAACAAGCGAATATGAAAGTAAACATGGGCAAGAGTGGAAAGAGAATGAAACTAATCAAATTTAAACATCTAAATAAACAAGGATTAACAATGAAAACTAAACATTTAAACTAAACAAATCAAACACAAGAATTAAACTCACAAAACCTAAACAAGAACAAAAACATGAAATAGAGAGAGAGAAGAAGATAGACTTAAATTCATTGAGTGATCTTGAAATCCACAAGCTTGAATCCAAAATACAATCTAAATCCTATTCTAATCCTCCTATTAAGGTTTTTTTTTTAAATTAGCTAAAACCTAACCTAAAACTATCAAAAAAGTCGCCAAAGACCCCCAAAAATTCCTGAAGACGCCTCTTTTAATGAGGAAACAAGATGGCCAAAGCACAGCGCGAAGGGGGCAATGGTCATCACCATCGCGATAGTCGACTATTGCATTTGCAACAGGTGGCCGTCGTGGCCCCCTGCCCAACCACTTGCACGGTGGCGATGGTGGATGGTCGTGACCACACCTCCTATCGTCCCTTGTTTCGCGTTCTTCCGGTTGTTCTTGTTCTGTCTTTACTCCTTTTTACGAGACTTCCTCAATTAATCTTATTTCCTACAAAAATAAACAAGACAACTAAAAATCCTAAAGGTTAAGTTATTATACAAGCTAAAAATTAGGTAAAAGGGGCACGGAAAATATGACAAATTAACACCTAAAAAGAACCCCCATACCTATCTTTTGTACGTCCTAGAGCAAAACAAAAGAAAGAAAACCTGACCTGGGAACCCAACTCACTGTCGTAGAAATCACGGTTGTATTTAGCGTATGCAACAAGCCCTTTAAACCCTCGGTTCTCCCAAGTTGATGAGCAAGGTCTCGTGAGGGTTTGCAGGTGATTTACCTACAAAATCTAGAAAAAGAAAATGAAAAAGGAAAAGAGAAACAGAAACAAAAAAATAGTTTGGATTTACAAACAAAGCACATAAATATATAAGGGAGAAGACTGTGCACATTCTAACTAACCAAATCAGTGAAGATATTGGCATGCATATAGACAGAATTTACTCATCAAGGCTCTCTCCCCCCATGACTGATATCAAAGCGCTAACTTTTCACCCCACTGTACATCAAAGCTTTAAATCCATCCCAATGCTTATGTGCAAGTGTTTCATCATCCTAGGACTTAGATTTACCAAAATCGAACTCAATCCCACTTAACTGACACAAACTACATTATTGAATCATTAACACAGAGAGCAAGCCTTTCGAGAAGCGATATTGATTGCCCCAAAGGGTAACACCCAGCAGCGATATTTCCTCAAAGGATAACACCCAGTAGTGCATGCATCAAAGGGATACTTGTCATTTCAAATTTTATTTTTTATTTTTTTTCTTCCTTTTTGTCATTTTTCTTGTTATTTTTTGTAACGCAAATAAAATCAAAGTAACTGTGTACAAGACCAGTGGGAGGGCCAATCAAAGAAGACAAAGATCCTAAGACAATGATGATGGTATGAATAAGGATTGGATTACTTATCGATAATGAACAATTGGGGTTAGAATTAGGTCCTAAAAATGAAACATTGAGGACGGAGATCTATTGTGCATATCATGCTCATATACAAGCTAATAGTCAAAGTATAAGGGATTTAAGCTAATTAGAATAGTACGAAGCTTCCCTAAAGCCAAAAAAAAAAAAAAAAAGCTATAAAAGGGTGAAAATTTTTCAAAAACTTTTCACAAAAATAAGCACAAAAGGGGGTATGACTTCCCACCCTACACCTAAATCTCGCAAACTTTTCATTGGGACTCAAGGAGTCACTATAGCCACAAAAACACACAAACAAAAAGCAAAACAAAATCACACACATAAGACACAAAAAATAAAACACACAAAAAAGAATATAAAGTGAAAAGGTGATCATAGCCACTAGTTGGCTAAACAATATCCCATATTTCACCTCAATATTGATCACCAACAAAAGCACAATCTAATATCCCCAACTAAACATAACAAAAAGAAAGAAAATAAAAAGAATGGAAAAGAGTGAGAACGATTATACCAGGTTGGGCACTGAATGTACCGAAACTATGCCATAGGGGCTTAAGGAGCATCAGCCACTCCCTGTCTCTCAAGACTTCAGCTTTCAACTTGGATGTAGTCAAAGCTCGTAGGAGCTTATCATGTGCCTATGCATGCATCTCAGAATGATGTGAGTAAGACAACACTAGTAACGTTGGAGCAAACAAAGTTAGTGGCCTCTTAAACAAAGTTAATGCCATAGAAAAATCAAAAGCATGGGCAAAGAAGGTGCTCCACGTGATTTTCCTAGGCATGTACAATATGGATCAAACAAGGGATGAGGCCCTCTGTTGTCACCTAGGGACTCATGAAATGCATGCAAGGGAGAGAGAAAGGGTGAGAGAAAAGGGGATGAAATAGGCGTCGAGTCAGGTAGCTCGGTACAAATGGAGTCGATAAGTCCCATGGTAGCAGTGGCTCTACCCATTTCAACATCATCATGAAACTCTGATAAACCTCTGTCTTGACCTCTTTTTAGCCCTTTGATGGTCATTTCTCCATTATTTCCATGTTTAACCTTAGCAGGGAAGGGTCGAATTCACCTCCTTCTGGTTTAAATTAGGCTAATGTAGTGATTTTTCATATTTTTAGGAGTTCCTGCCGAGAAAACATACTAATATTGGTTGAAAGGAGGGCCAACAACTTGAATTTGGGGCTAAGGAAGGGTTGGACGGGCTAAAGAGTTAGCATAGAGCCCTATGATAGGAAGCCCGGTCATGCCATGTAAGAAAAGCAGTAGAAGTTGAGCAGGTTTGTGGCATGCCCACACCATTTCACGTGGCACGGTTGTGCCGTGCCCTCGAGTTTAATGATTTAATTCACGTTAAGGGGTGTTTGAGGGTATCTTGTGTTCTCCCTTGAGGGCGCTTGTTCTAGGTGATTTTGAGAACTCTTCCTTGAATACTCTTTACACATTAATTTAGATTAGATTCGACGTTTAATTTGGAGTTTTAATTGCGGATTCCTTATTGCTATCAAATTGGAGTACGCTTCTCTTTCTCTCTTTTCTTTTTGGCAGTCGCAATTCAAGGTTTCGCCTTTAGATAATGTTTTTCATTCCCTGTTTGTGTTTGCTATTGTTGTGATTTTTAATGGCTAATTTCCCAACTTAGGTTGGGACTAACACTGAATATGTGTAGTTGAATCAAGAATTACACCCAACCCTTACTTCCCCCTTGTTTATCTTAATGTTTTCTTCTATGCGCACCACGTGTTTGATGAAATGCTCGATGGAGCATTCATCTATTGTTATTGAGGTTTTGGGGAGCGTCGAAAGATGAAACCTTTACCTAGCATGGCTTAGTAGACAATTAGGATTTTAATATGAAAATAATTAAGGTTCTATTTGAGATCTGAGATTGTAGACCTTGTAATCCTCTAACCTTTAATCCCATGAGAATAGGCGATTTTGGTTCTAGGTTTAGTCTTCGACCCTTGAGAGAGGAAGGAGATGGGCTTAATTGACAATCATTCCACTCATGACGCATACTCCATTTGTTTGACGGGGTTAGTAACCGATTCGCTATCGTATTTGTGTTGTTATTTCCAACCTAGGTGTTTCAGCATTATGTTATCGTATTCGAACTCTTAGTTGTTATTCCTATCATTAGCTAATGTTTCAATCTTTGATGTTGACTAGCCCAGCTTAAGTAGAGTAATTAGTTCTAGTAGTTAAAAGCAAGCTCCTTGTGGATTCGACTCGTGCTCGTCAGTTGCTAGCTACAGCTACGCCGTGTGCTTGCAGTTTAAAACGTATAAGTTTTAGGCGCCGTTACAGTGGAGCTTGTTCTCTTCAATATTAGAACTGATTTAAATACTCTAGACTAGGTTTTTATTCTTATTTTTGTAGTTTAGTTCTTCTTTATTTTTGCTTGATACCGTTTACGCTGGGTATAGTGTTTGCTTTGTATGCGTAGGAGGGGTCAAGGAAATCAAAACCTTGTCCCCATCAATCATGAAACTAAAGAACCCGCACGCCAGTGATGCAGAGAAGCCAGAAGAAGAAAGAAAGTAGGGGTGGCAATGGCTTAGGAAGACAATAGGGAGCTGCGCGACTGTCCTACCACAGACATCGGACATTACCTCATCCTTGTTAGCCTTGTGATGGAGGCTAAAAACTTTAAGCTCAGCCCTGCGCTCATCACATTCATCGAGCGAGACCAGTTCAGTGGACATCCCTTTGACAACCCCAACGCATATCTTCTCAAATTCCTTACGAAATGCGACACTGTTAAACTCAATGGGGTATCCATCGATACGATTCAGTTGTGGCTCTTCCCCTTCTCACTGAGGGATAGAGCCAGTGACTGGCTGTAGAATGATGAGCCGAACTCATTCACTACCTAGGAGGTCCTTTCAAAAGCATTCCTCAGCAAATACTTCCCGCCTGGAAAAACTGTAAAGTTGAGGACTAACATCACCTCCTTCTATCAGAGAGATGGGGAGTCCTTGTAAGAGGTATGGGAGAGGTTTAAAGACCTTTACAGGTAGTACGCCTATCATGGTGTCCCTGACTTGCTACTAGTCCAGACATTCTACAATGAGCTAGAACAGTCCGTAAAGATCTCAATTGATGTTGCTGCAGGAGGAGCTCTGATGGGGAAGTCTATTGAGGCAGCAAAGGCTTTGTTGGAAGAGATGACTGCCAACAACTACCATTGGTCAAGCAAAAGAGCCACCCCAAGGAGAAATGGTGGCAAGTACGAAGTAGATGCCGTGACACTACTAGCCAGCAGGGTGGATGCACTAGCACAGAGGCTTGACAAAGAGGGCCCTTTCCCTAATCTAGGAGGTCCTTCAGGATTATCCATTGGGGTCTACGCCATTTACGAGGCCTATGGTGTGCAAGGGCATACCTCCATTGAGTGTTATAATGGTTCCTCTACCATTAAGCACGCCATCACCGTGCATAACTTCAACCTCCCACCACAGGGCAATTCTTACCCCAATGCTCACAATTCGAGATGGAAAAGCTACTCCAAACCCTCCTATAGGAACCCTAACCCTCAACCCCAAAATGTTGTGTAGCCACTTGGGTTCCAGTACAGAGCCTTCTACACCCTACATCCATCACCTGCACAATGCAAATCAGGCTTGGAAAGCCTCATGTAACAGTTCATAGCGGCTCAAACTAAGACTAATGAGCTCTTAGTGTGTCGATTAATCAGTTTACTTCCAAGTTCGATGCTATAGCAACCCTCAAAGGGCGATGGACACCCAGATCACCCAGACTGCGTAGCAAGTTAGTCATCTGTCCCGGCCTTAGGGTCACTTACCTAGTCAGGCCGAGACCGACCCAAGAGGACATGTCAATGACATATCTACAATGGGAGAGACGCTAGAGGAGAGCCCAGTGACGGTCATCCAGGTGACAGTTTCAGTTCCTGATTTTGCAGGAACTGATAAGCTGAAGGAAGAGGAGAGTTTGAGCTTTATTGGGACAGTTAGTCCTGCACCTCCAATTCGTCCCTATAAGCCGTTAGTACCCTACCCTCAGAGGGTAGCCTGGGCCAAGCTATTTCAGCTTGAGCCCAAATTTGCTACATTCTTAGACGTGCTGCAACAAATTTACGCTAATACTCCTTCCTTAGAATCTCTCAAGAAAGCACCGTCCTACATACAATTTTTAAGAGAACTTCTATCCAAGAAAGTTGAGACTGGGAGAGATTCAATAGTTCCCATTGAAGAGGTGTGCAGCGCAGTCCTACAAGGTCAGCTACCATATAAGCTGTAGCACCCCGATAGTTTTTCCATCCCTGTGCTATAGGGCATCTGTGAATTGAGAGAGCTCTTTATGACCTAAGGGCTAGTGTGAGTGTGATTCCTCTCTCTCTCTCTCTCTCTCTCTCTCTCTCTCTCTCTCTCTCTATAGGAAGCTTCAGTTACAAATTCTACAACTCACCAATTTGATCGTTCAGCTAGCACATTACTCCAATAGGCAAGCTGTAGGCATTCTGGAGGATGTTTCAATTTAGGTGGGTCAGTTCGTCGCCCTATGCGATTTCATCGTCATGGACATGGATCAAAGCTCCCAGATGTCTATCTTTTTGGGGCAACCGTTTCTAGCTATTGTTAGGGCAGTGATCAATGTGCATTCTGGAACTATATCTTTTTGGTTTTGTGGGGGAAAGGGTGGATTTCTATTTCCCTCTACCCACACCATCTTTGTTGCTTGCTACCTTCCCACCTCTTGAGGCCCTTACACATTCT
Source organism: Selenicereus undatus (assembly GCA_017589665.1). Taxonomy (NCBI): domain Eukaryota; kingdom Viridiplantae; phylum Streptophyta; class Magnoliopsida; order Caryophyllales; family Cactaceae; genus Selenicereus; species Selenicereus undatus. The sequence continues at coordinate 65,405,696 of JACYFF010003369.1, forward strand.
GTTCCTCTCGCAGTTATTGCGGGGACTACAATGCTTGATGGAGATGGAGGACCCCATCAGAGGCATGCCGTCCTTTCTGATTTGCCTCCGCTACTCCTAACTAGTCTTGGGCTCATTTCTGCTTGTACTAGGGAGGTAGTGGATTTTACTCCATATTTTTCCACCTCCTCTAGACCACCTCGTGTATCGTTATTGTTTACCATTTAGAGGTAAGGTTCAGGCTAAGGATCCAAAATAAGCGCTTCTTGGGAGGCAACCCAAGTATTTCATTGCTTTTGGAAAAAAAAACACAAAACAGTGTGTCTTCCCCCTCCCCCCGCCCACCCTTTTCCCCTAGGCGCTCTTACCTTTTATATGTCCTTTTCATTGAGGACAATGAAAGTCTCAAGCATAGAGGGTGAGCTTATAGCTCTTTGGGTGGAAGTGCGGATTTGGGGCGCAGATTGAATGACATCACTTGCGTTTGCATCATATAGATAGGATGTCATGAAGTTTTACTAGATTGTCTTTGCATTTTTCCCTTTAATTGAGCATGTATTTTAAAGCATATAGGTTAGATTTGGAATCTTAAAAGGAGAAGTGATCAAATTAGGCATCCCTAAGTTTTTTAGGTACTACTTCTTATCCTTCTCCTCACTATCCTTTGTATCTTTTATTGCTTTCCTAGTTAGATTTATTGCTTTTGAAAAAAATTCTTAAATAAAAGTTGTGAAAACCCCCTCCTATAAAGAGAACACAAGGCGTAATGATTGATTAATCAGTTTGAGTTGTGTGTTGAAGTGTGGCATGTTATGGTGTGAATTTTTGTGAAATTATATTTTAATATTTCCATCTGTAGTTCCCATGCCCTATGTTGTATGTCATATTGCCCTTGAGATTTATGTGGTTTGGCTTGATTGACCTTGATAAGTGGAACATGCCTTGGAGTAAGTTGTTTGACTGTGATAGGCTTACCTGTGAAACTTTGAGCCTAATGACTATCTGTTGCATATAATCTCATACTTCCTTTCATATGTAACTCATCCAGGATTGCATCTCTAGAACTTGGTCTTGTTCTCTTTGAAACCACATTTAGCATGTGCATACGTTGATATGATTGAGGCAACTTTTGTTCACTATAGCCACTTGAGCTAAAAAACCACCCATTGATGTGTAACCCCCTTGCTATCCCCTTGTGCCCTTCCTTTGTTTTTGTTGTTGCATCCCATCTTCTATACACTTGGCCCATGCATACTTTTTATACCCTTGTCAAGGTCTAGAGGAGTAGCACTTCCATTTTGAGTTGGGTTTACTTTTGAAGTTGGTTCACATTTAGGTACCTTATGGGTGTCTTGCTTAGGAGGACTCATAATGTGATTTTGTTTTCCTAGTGCCATTCATATGTATCTTGTTTTTGCTTCTCAAAGAAAATAAAAAAATGTTAATAAAAAAAACAGGAAGAAAAATAAAGAAATAGAGAAGTTGTGAATAAAATGATTGGCATGAGGTTTTCGCAATAAGATAGTTGAATTCGTTCCTTGAGTTTTTGTGGGGTTTGTTGCTCAATTTTCAATTGTAGTGTGAAGTTATTGTTTTGATATTGATTGTGGAAGTGTTTTTTGCTCCCTAATCTTTTGACTATTAGCTCCACTCTTTCCAAATCTTTTCACTTCTCACCCTTAACCCTGGCCACACTACATCTCCTTGCAAGCCCTCATGATTGACATTTTTAATTTTGCATCAACTGGCAGAGAATCGAGAACTCTACCAAGCTTATGGTAGTTTGCTTAATTGGATAGAGTATTGAGTGCACCCTTATTACATATTCTAAACACATTGAGGGGAGTGTTCCACTTTGTTCTAAAGTGAGATTCTTCCGGTCTTACTTACTCACCACTTATTGAGAAACGTCTTGTCTTGTTATGTGCTTCTATACTGAGGTATTTGATGTGTTACATTTGGATAGGGTGATCTATGGAAGGCAGTGTGCATGTTTTATTGATAATGTTTTTCACACCTTGACTTGACTGGCTTTAATGCGTGATTGAGCTTGATTCGTTCATTGATCACCTCTTGCCTGAAGAGTGGTGTGTGCGAAGGTTTTTCGCCCTATTTGATACTTCATGAGCTAGTCTTACTTGGGGACATGCAAGAGATAAGCATGGGGGAGTTAATAAACCTCCATCTTGACCTCTTTTTAGCCCTTTGATGGCCCGTTTCTCCATTATTTCAAAATGTTTAATCTTAGCATGGATCGGTCGAATTCACCTTTTTCTGGTTTAAATTACGCTTATGTAGTAATTTTTCATATTTTTAGGAGTTCCTATTGAGAAAACAAGAAAGCATACTAACATTGGTTGAAAGGAGGGCCAAGAAGGCTAATTTAGGGGCTAAGGAAGAGGTTGGAAAAGCCAGAGAGTAAGCTGGACAGGGATGTGGCATAGTCATGCTGTGCACCGGGTTTTCGCGATTTAATTCACATCAAGGGGCATTTGAGGGTATCTTGTTTTCTCCCTTCAGGGCGCTTGTTCTAGGCGATTTTGAGGGCTCTTCCTTCAATACTATTTACACATTAATTTAGATTATATTCCAAATTTAATTTGGACTTTTGATTACGGATTCCTCATTGCTATCAAATTGGAGTATGCTTCTCTTTCTCTCTTTTCTCTCTGGCAGTTTCAATTCAAAGTTTTGCCTTTAGATAATGTTTTTCATTCCCTTGTTTGTGTTTGCTATTGTTGTGATGTTTAGTCGCTAATTTCCCAACTTAGGTTTAGATTAACGTCAAATATGTGTAGTTGAATAAAGAATTAGCACCAACCCTTACTTCCCCCTTGTTTGTGTTAATGTTTTGTACTATGCGCACCACGTGTTTTATGAAATGCTTAATAGAGCATTCATCTATTGTTATTGAGGTTTGGGGAAGCATTGAAAGGAGAAATTTTTACCTAGTGTGACTTAGTAGACAATTATGATTTCAATATGAAAATAATTAAGGTTCTAATTGGGATCCGAGATTATAGACCTTAAAATCCTCTAACCTTTAATCCCATGAGAATAGACGATTTTGGTTCTAGGATTAGTCTTCGACCCTTGAGAGAGCGAGGAGATGGGCTTAATTAACATTCATTCCACTCACGATGCATACTTGGGTTCTTTGATGGGGTTAGTAACTGATTCGCTATGATAATTGTGTTGTTAATTCAAACCTGGGTGTTTCACCATTCTGTTATCATATTCGAACTCTTAGTTGTTATTCCTATCATTAGCTAATCTTTCAATCTCTTATATTGACTAGCCTAGCTCGAGTAGAGTAGTTAGTTCCAGTAGTTGAAAGCAAGGTCCATGTGGATTTGACCCGTACTTGTCGGTTGCTAGCTACAACTACGTCGTGCGCTTGCGGTTTAAAACGTACAAGCTCTTCAAAAGGAGCTTGCTCAGGGCATGGCTCAACCAATGTAAGCCCTCCTAACCAAGAAAGTGAAACATTCTCTATGGAATTAGCATCACCCCGGGAAGTCCACCCATCTCTGACCCTATGCACTGTGCTAAAGGAACAGGAGAAGCAAGTAAGATCAAGTCACTAACACTAGTGTCCATAGGTGTGCTAGAAACGAATGGAGAAACAAATGACAAGGAGGTCAAGGAATGGTCAAATGCTTCCCTTTGGTTAGTCAAAGGTGCATCATAACCAACATTAGACTCTAAGGGAAAGAAAGACTCACAATCATCAACCTCTAGTGTAGGGCAATGTAGACTTGGGTTGGTCTCATGTAATAAACCACACTCCCTCATCTCACAAATAAAGTGCTCATGTTATTCATTCATTATCCCTATCATGGTATCAAGTCTAGTATAACATTCATCGGAAACATCATAATAAGGACAAAAATTCACATCATGGTCAAAAGATTGGCAATAAGAGCACACAAGAGGAGAATACGCTTGAAAATCAAAGGAAATTGGGGAAGGGCACCCAAAAGACTCACTAGCAATCTTATGGTCCCATTGATGCCAAGGCAAAGACTCAAATAAGTCCCACGTATCATCAACATCTAAAGAGCACATACCACCAGAACACATGGACTAAAGGGTGGCTCGAGTCTCGTGTGTTATCCCCTTAAGTACAACACTACATATTTCCCATTTTTTATACGTGAAATGTACATATTGAGCACGATAGTCATTCAATCTAAATAAGTATTGCCAAAAAGATTCATGCTCAAATTGAGAAAAATAGCCATTTTGATTTATTTTTTCAAATTTTAAATTTTTTTAGATTTTCTAAAGGCCTAGTCTCGAATACTCAAGTAAACCCCGATGTTGAAAAGCACCGCCCAGTAATGGTGCTAAAAGCTTGTTAAGAAGAATTCGACTTTTAAATTTATAACCCCAAGTGCAAGGTTTATCATGCAGTACTCAGGGTATCGTCCACTGGAAGTTGGGTTTCAAGTACCGGGATTAGTTAGAGCAACTCAATCTAGGCCAAGATGGAAGGAAATGAAATCAAAGCTAAACTAAACTAATAAAAGCAAAAGGGGTGGCTTTGGACTATGATTTGACCAATTGACGAACTAAATAGTCAACATGAGTCCTAACCTACCCGACCTCAACTAAAAACAAGCCATGGTTGGTTGCGTCATCAAAGATCTCTCAAGCCCTCACTCAAGGGTCATGAGCTAGCCTAATTAGTCTAACCGCCTATATTGATGGGGTTAGCACAATTAAACCACAAGTTAGCAACCCGCAAGCCAAGCTAGGATCAGGACTATTTCCCGGCAGCTATCCCCTCTCCCACACTAGCTAATTGACCTCACGTCTCAACATTAGTCAATTACCCTAAAACAAAGATGAAAGCTCACTCAAGCATTTCATCGAACACTTGGTCGGCATCAACAAAAACTCTACGTTCTAAGCTTAAATTGGGTGTGGTTAGACCCAATACAAGATCAGTTAATCATTAAAGGGCTAATCACAATCGAAGCCAACCAAAATTAATCACTAATCAACAAAAAACATGAAAACCTAAACTAAACCTAATCCAGCAAATGTAAAAGCAAAGATGAACAAGAGAGGAAGATAATGAAACTAATCACATCTAAACATCTAAATAAAAATGGATCAACAGTGAAAACTAAAGATTTAAACTAAATAAATCAAACACAAGAATTAAACTCATGAAACCTAAACAAGAACGAAAACATGAAGTAAAGAGAGAGAAGAAGATAAACTTATGCTTAATTCATTGAATGATCTTGAAATCCACAAGCTTGAATCCAAAATACAATCTAAAATCCTAATCTAGTCCTAATATTGAGGTTTCTTTTATTGGCTAAAACCTAACTTAAAACTATCATAAAAATCGCCCCAAGATGCCCCAAAAAGGCCCAAGACACCCCTTTTGAAGAGAAAACAAGACGGCCAAAGCAGCGCGCGGGGGAGCAAAGGGGGTGATGGTCGTCGCCATCATTCGTGACGGGCTGTTGCGTCCATCATGGCCCCCTGCCCAACCACCTACAGGGTGGCAATGGTGGGGGGTTGCGATCGCGCCTCCCTTCGTCTCTTGTTTCGGGTTCTTCCGGTTGTTCTTGTTCCGTCTTCGCTTGTTTTTGCGAAATTTGATCGGTTAATCTTATTACCTACAAAAATATATAAAACAAGTAAACAATAAAGATTAACTTATTATACGAGCTAAAAATTAGGTGAAAGGGGCGCGTAAAATACGATAAATTAGCGCCTAACATCTTTGAACCAAGAAACAATATCTACATATCTGTGCTCTTGGTTATAAGCATTTCATGTAAGTTGCAATAGTACTAGCTGCACTTATGGTCATAATGAAGCTGTATGAACAATTGATGTATGGAATATGATTGTTGACATGATTAATTAAAGTGTATAACATGATGTGACCTATTGTGCTGGGGTATGCTCTTTAGATAATCTAGTTGGGACAAGGGGCGTAGACTTAAGCCTATGCGCATAGCACTCTATTTGCATATTTTCTTGATTAGGAAATAATTAGTTCCAAACAGAGACCATAAGGTAAAACATGATGATAGCTAGGCTATAATTACATTATTTGATGCTTGAACTCGGTATCAGACATATCTTCACCAAGGGAACACTACTCTATCTTCGTATGAAAACTGCATGCCTCCTAGTGACAATGCCCATGCTAAACCACCTTACCTTGGTAGTTAGGCTCTCATGAAATGGTAGTTAAAGTACATTAATATGTTAACGGGCAGACAAATTGTGTGCCAATCCTATCCCAAGCAAAAAATCAATTTTCTTGCATCTGTTAAGTAGCTCATGTACATGCCTATTATTGCGCATCAACCCACATTCTTGTTATGTAGCTTTTGCAAGTTGTTGCCTTGCACAACAATTAGTAGCTGCATATGTTTTCCTCTTATAAATTGCTTGCTATATACGTGTTAGATGAGCTCATGTTGTTTATGATTCTTAGGTTTGAGAATGCTGAGTTGTTGATTCTATGCGATAGCTTTGTACTAAGGTGATGTTACAAGATGCTATATCATGCCCTTATTAGTATATATGCTATAGGAGCCTCCATGTCAACTGACTTCTTAGAGTGGTTTGACATCATGCTTTGGAATAACTTGAGCCAAATGATTGCTTGTATATGACCTTGATTTGTTATGGCTTAGTTGTCATACGTTTAGATGCTGATTCATAACGATGCATATAGGTAGAGTTGTTGTTCACTAAGTGGATAGTTTTTATATAATTGAGGGTCTGTGTTCGGTTTAAAATAAGCTTAATATGGTTTTTCATGCTAATTCATTTGCAACTCTCATATGTGATTTCCCTCAATGCCTAAATACAGTGACTAGATGCCCGAAGAGGATTGGTGAGGAGGAAACTGGATACCATAAGCTTCTTTTCCAATTGAAAAGATATAATTAATTATAAAACAAGATTTCAAATTCTACCATGAGTTGCGTACATCGTGCCCAGTGTATGCGCATGTTGTGAAGGACTAAACTGTAGACCCTAGAATTACAAGAATGAAATTCTTTTAAGGGGAGAGAGTGTAATGGCCGAGATTCTTAATCCGAGGTTAACTGTCTAAACTAATGTTTTTATTAATAATGGTCTATTCAATTGGCCATATTAGACTATTTAATTGCGTACTAATTAGGTGTAATATTTATACCGAGTAATTTTATTAATTTTCTTGATTTATTATGCAATTATGTGAAAATTAGTGAGTTCGTTAAAATTAAGTCGAGGCATAATTACACGAAATTAACAAGTTGTGTGAAGAAATTTGGCCCCAGGTTAAGCGCAGTCAGATGAATTAGGACTGAATCCGGTTTAATAAGTAGGGATTAAACACCCAAGACAAAAAAAAAATAAAGATAAAAAAGTAACCAAAAGATGGCCGAAGGCCCCCTTTCTTCTGCAAAAACACGACCATGGGGGCGAGGTTTCTACCCAGCCCCATGAATAAAGCCACAGAGAGACAGAGAGGGAGAGACAGAGAGGCTAAGTGAGGGAGATGGACGGTGGTCAATGGCGGCGGCGGCACCATATCTGCAACAGGGTGTTGTCTAGTTCACACAACAACCAGGACCTCTGAGCCCGGGAACAGAGAAAGAAAGAGGGAGAGAGAGAGAGAGAAAGAGAGAGAGTGCGAACTGAGAGAAAAAATGAGGGTACGGCTAGGCGTCGGTGACGGTAGAGGTCGGTGGTGAGCTGTCTCCGGTGGGCATGAATCCAGCGACCCCCAAGAGCCACGCGAATCAAGGGTTTGAGGGCCAGGTTTTTAAACCCTATGTGTGGCAAATTTCGTGACCCACACTGCCAGCGGTTAGGCTCAGTTCCGGTAGCTTGGCGAGAAAGAGAGAAAGATGGAGGATGGAGTATGGGCAACAGTAACCACAGCAACAGAATGACTCGTCTTCATGAGGTGGGTTTACTCTATTATTCTGCTCCTGAGTTTGTTCATTGAGTTCAATTCTGCTAGTTTTATTAAGTAGTTTTTGAATTGTTCTCGCTTACCCATTTGCGTGCCTTGCCGCCATGATGATCCTCCTTGGTGCCCAACAATCATTCGATGATATGCATGACTGAATTGAGAATTCGGGCAGAGGCTTCCTACTAATTGCATTTGGGTTAGAGACTGACCATGTAATCCATAAATCAGGTCCTTAAACTTTGAGCGAGGTGGGCAATTCTTGATTCCCTAAACTATTAATAATTTGGAAAATATTTAAGAGTTAATTGTGGAGTTTGATTTGGTAATTAGAATGCAATTTTGATGAATTAAGAATTCAAGGGAAGTATGCAAACAGTTTGGGTTGAAATTAAGATGATTTCGAGGATTGTTGTGGATGGCGCTGTGAGGAGGGAGATCGGATTGTTTCAAATTCCATAAATTTACGAAGGTTAGTTTCGGGTTTTGATGATGTGTATTAGTCGTTATTTTCCTGAATCTAGTTGTAGCATGTTGTTTAATTGAGTCGTGGTTTTGCTATCCTTTGATTTACCTGTTTACTATGCATGTATGTCATGGTTGAATTCTATGCTAAAGTGCTGCAATCCTAGCTATTTCATATTTGCTTGTTTTACTTAAATGTCTCATATTAATAATTTGTGAACTAGGAGTTATTTTGATTGAAGCTCAATTGGTTCACTTTAAGCATGCACTACCATTCTCGTATTGATGCTTTCGAATAATTAAATCCTTCAAGCAATCAGTTTAAGAGTAGTTCACTCGTTACCATGACTAAAACATCCTAATTACTTAAACAAGTGACTTGAATCTTTAAGAACCCTTTAATTATTTCTCAAAGTTACTTAAATGGGCTATCGGGCTGGAAGCAATGCGAATTACGAATAAATATGTTTCTGTTATGGTTAAAGGCATATGTTAATAAGTATGTATGTGAACTACTATGATATAGCAACCATGTTGAATTATGTGATTAGAAATGACTATAGACCATTCATCTGATAAGGATGCATTTGAGCGAAACTGATAATGAATAACAGGCACCAGCTTTCTCTATTAAATAACAATTGTTAACAAAATTAGTCTATTAGTTTGTCTCTTCTTTACAAATTTGAAAATTTTAATAATCTCTCATATATAACGTCAATAGTATAATAAATGAAATTTTTACAGATAAATTTTGCCCCCAAGAAAACCCTTCAAGCTCCACCACAATTGAAAATAGGATAGATATCCATTGGCATTGCATGAGATGTTTAAAGGAGGGTATCATCATAAGGCAACAATCATATTTGAAGCTGTTGTGTCACTCAATACATGGATTTAACATGCAATTTTTGTAACATAGAGTGCCTAAATCAAACAATGACATAAATGTTGGCGATTCCTCACTATTATTTAACAATCTATAGGAAGGACAAGAATTGGAGATCTATTTTACTTATAATGGAAATCATTGTAATATGGAATATTATCACACATATAGGATATCATTTTAAAATTTATGAAATCCATCTCACATCCACAATTGCTAAAGTAAAATTTGCTTTTAACACACCGAGAGTTTGCTAGAAAGGATGTTGAACAAGAATTTAGAATTCTTCAAGCATGATTTACAATATTTTGATGCCCAACCCATTTTTGAAAGATATAAACAATGGGAAAAAGTGATGAAAACATGTACGCATACTTCATAATATGATCATAAAAGAAGAATGAGACATACATAACATCTATTTCGAACTACCAACACGACTACATACATGAGCCAACCACTATTGTTGACCATAATACAATCATGGTAGAATTGCTACTTTCAAGGATTGCTTGCAAAAAATTATAAAGTTACTCAACTTAGATGAAAATGAGAGACCCCAACAATACAACTCCTTCACTTTTTATGTCAATGCATTTGTACCAAATTGAAATTTGCCACAATGATACGAAAATATTTGACTTGTTGTAGCAAAATTAAATTTTTCCACAAAAGCATGCAGCTATATATTATGGTAAGTCTTAAGACTTACTGCAATTACCAAAAGGAGCCACACAATACGATTTAAAAAACACAAGAAAAACTAAAACAAACAAAAAAAGGGAGAGGATATTTGATTTTTTCCCCCTTCATCTTTCTTATATTAACTCTTCTCATGCTACCATGTAGCATAAGCTCTTTTGCATCGTACTCTATCCTCCTCTATCCTCTTTAGTTCTTTAATTCAAAATTGCAAGTTACCTCTTCTTTCCCCCAATTGAACACCTCATCAACCAAGATATACATTTCAACTAAGTACTTCTTTACTTTCCTATTTTCTTTATCGCAACACTTAAAACGCAGCTTAGTGTAAAACTCAAATAGATTAATTACAATTTGGGGTGATTCTAATTCTATAGATCTTGATCCTTTGTTTCCTAAAAGGGCCCCAGTCACTCAATTGTTCATCATATTAGAACAATGAATGTAATGGTCGCCTAAAATACAGAGAGATGAACTGTGTCGCGGATGAAACCAGTGAACTGAAAGCTAAATTAGCCTGACTTCGGTGCAAATTGTAAAGGCGAAGAAGCTCCCCAAGGTTTAACACAGTGGGCCTCTGACTCATGCACTCAAGGGAGAGACTATGGAGTATAACTATCTTTTACATAGGAAGAAAGGAAGAGAAGGGGAAAGAAGGCTTTTTGATTTCTGTGAATTTTTTCTGGAGCTGCAAAGAGGCTTATTTTATAATAGCCAGAGGGAAGCAAAGAGCTGTTAAACAGCAATAAAAAGGGGAGTAAAATAGGGGCAGAAAATTTGGGAATGGGAGAGGATTATGATAACTTAAGCTTTAATAGAGGAAGACTTAGTCAAACTTAATAATTAGCCGTTAGGCTTACGACAGCTTATACGCAAATAGTTCAGAGAAAAATCCTTCAAAAAAATAAGCACCCCCAGCCTGCGCCACGCCCAGCCCGGACGGGCGACCAACAGCTGCGTGCGCACGCATGTCATAGCCCAAGACACCCTCAACCCTCTTAAAATATGGCTTCAAGTTATCCAACAACCACAAGGAGAGCAAGACATATAAACTCTTCAAAACACCCCCACAAAAGTTTCATGTGGGACAACAAAAGGAAATGACATAGAGAGTGAGTGAATACCCTTTTGGGATGCCATTACTCTAACAATCCCCCACTAATGGCACACAAAAGAAAAGGAGAATGAGAAAGATTTCCTGGGCAAGGAGGGTCAGATACTTAGATATCAATGTCTTCCAATTGAATTGATATGTAGTGAAGAAAGGTAACAGCTAAGTCTAACAAGTGAACTTAGTCTTGAACTTGTCAAACTTTAGATGAGGCCCTCTCGACAGATATTAACCCTAAAAGATGTATATTCGATGATAGCCACTTACGCTTTTAAGGCCCATGCGCATACCTCAGGTCTTATAAGTGCTCTAAACAGACAGCCTAGTCTTTCATAGAAGGCGGCCAGACCTTCACACTTACTTAGGTAATTCCATCAGTCTATCTACACTTAGACCACCATATCATGGCTTAGAATTATTAAGAGCATAAGTTAGCTCATCCTCTTATAGAATGATAATGAATCCATCAAGTGCTTCTTTATAGCACGACCATAATAGGCTATGGATTCATTGATGTACTTCTCTATAGCACAAGCACTACCACGTGCCATAGGGATGCGAAGTAGTGCAATTGGAAGATTAGTATGGCTTTGTTTAAATGCAAATGGGTATCCACCATACCTCTTCATTCCATGGGCTTCAGCCCTATCCCCCTTGACGATTCGAGAACTACTCTTCTTGGCCAATTCCTTTGTGAGAGGGTCTTTCTTGGATCTCACATACTCCAAGGAGATAACACCATGCTTCAGCAATTGCTTTACCGCGCCATGTCTAATATGGATATGTCTCTTTTTTTCTGTTATAGACATTGTTGTGCGCAACTCCGATTGCTGCTTGCGAATCACAATGCAAGGAGATAGATGTTGATTGTTTCCCCCGCAATGGCATGTCTGTCAAGAGACCCTGAAGCCATTTTGTTTCTTGACTTGCCAACTCAAGAGCAATAAACTCATATTCCATGGTTGAGCAAGCTCTACATGTCTGTTTTGTAGATTTCAACGAAATAGCTCCTCCTCCTAATGTAAAAACATAGCCACTAGTAGAACTTACTTCATCGTTATCCGCAACCCAATTTATATCACAAAAACCTTCTAGGATAGTAAAAAATTTTTAAAAATGTAAACACCAATCCATAGTACCTCAAAGGTGTCTTAACAAACGATGAAGTGCATCCCAATGTTCTTTAGCAGGGTTATGAGTGTGCCTACTGAATCTACTAACGTCATATGCAATATCAGGATGAGTGTAGTTCATGAAAAACATCAAACTACCTATTATTTTTGCATATTCAATTTGAGACACACTAGTTCCTCTCTTCTTCTTAGTATATGCTAGAGTAATAGGGAGTTCTCACAGGCACCACATCAAAAGAATTAAATCTTTTCAACATTGTCTCAATATAATAAGACTGACACAAGGAGAGGCCACTCTTGGTTTTTCTAAATTTAATCCCCAAGATCACATCTACTTCTCCTAAATCTTTCATTTCAAAGAGAGAAGACAAAAGTCTTTTAGCCTCATTAATAACATACTAGTTGGCATCAAAAATCAACATATCATCCACATGTAAGCATATGATCACATAATTAGATCCAATCATCTTGGAATGAACACAAGAATCTGAGTTGTTAACAACAGAGCCATTTTTCTCTAAAGAGCTAGCAAATTTTTCGTATCGTTGTTTGGGGGCTTGCTTTAGACTATATAGGGATTTTCTCAGTTTGCATACTTTATTCTCTTGAGTGGGAACCTCACACCCTTTAGGTTATGGCATATAAATCTCTTCCTCTAAGTCATCATTGAGGAAAGTTGTTTTAACATCCATTTGATGCACCACAAGATCATGAATGGCTACTAAAGCAACTAGAGTTCTAATTGCTGTAATTTTTGTCACAGGGGAATACGTATCAAAGAAATCAATTCCTTTCTTTTGGTCAAAGCCTCTGACAACTAATCTAGCTTTGTACCTTTCAATAGTTCCATCCGCCCTAAGTGTCTTCTTGAAGATCCATTTACTACTAATAGGTCTACACCCCTTAGGCAAGTCGGTCAGCTCCCAAGTTTCGTTTAACTCAAGGGAATCTATTTCACTTTTAATAGCTTCTTTCCAAAAAGTGGCATCTATAGACCTCATAGCTTTTTGGTAGGTTTTAGGCTCCTCCTCAAGTAAGAAAAGAGACACAACCTCATTGGTTGCATTAACATCAAAGCTCTCAAGGACTTCTACCAAAAAGTAAGTGATACAGTCAGGCCCAAAACTAGTTTCAGTCCTTTGTCTCTTGCTTCTTCTAGGTTCAGTTACTAGGTCTCTGACACTAGAGCTAGAAGCAGGTAAGTTCACATGTTCAAGCATGACATTAGACACAACATGAGGCACATCCTTTTTCAAAGGGAAAACATGCTCGGAAAATTTAGCATCTCTATATTCAGAAATAGAAAAATCAAATAATGATGCAAATCTATATGCAGCACTGTTTTGAGCATAACAAATGAAAACAACATCAAAAGTCTTGGGGCCAATGTTCGAAAGTTTATGACTAAGTAGTGCAACTTTGGCCAAACACCCCCACACTTTCAGATAATTCAGGTTAGGAGCATATCCTTTCCATGACTCATATGGGGTCAGATCTAACTTCTTATAGGGAACTCTATTGAGCATAAACAAGTAGTCAAGATAGCCTTCCCCCACTTGTTATCAGATAAGTCAGAACTTACAAGCATGGCATTCATCATATCTTTAAGTGTATGGTTTTTCCGTTCAGCAACGCCATTTTGTTGAGGCGTGTAAGGGGCACTACTCTCATGTATTATGCCATTTTTCTCACAAAAAGCAATCAAGGAATCAGTATCATATTCCCCATCTCTGTCAGACATAAGTCTCTTGATTTTTTGGTCTAGTTGATTTTCAACTTCAACTTTGTACTTTAAGAACATTTCCTCAGCCTCATCTTTAGACTTGAGAAGGTAAACCTTGGTATACCTAGAGTAGTCATCTACAAAAGTGATATACCATTTCTTTCCACCCTTACTCATTGTGTTCTTAAAGTCTGCTAAATATGAATGCACAAGTTCTAACAAATCTTTTTTCTAGTAGTTACCGATTTTAACAGTTTCTTGGCAAATTTTGCTTCAACACAGACAGTATACTTAGAACAGTTTTTAGTATTCACATTTGGAATTAATCGCCTATTTCTAAGCCTTTTCAATGAAGCAAAATTAACATGCCCAAGCCTACCATGCTACAAGTAAACAGATTCAACAATATAAACAGAATTGGCAGCAGTTTCATTATTAACTTGCGCAGTAGCATTTAAAACAAGTAATCCCCCACTATGATACCCCTTCCCAACAAAATCCGCATGTTGTATGATAATAACCTTACCAGCTTCTTACATAATTTTCAGGTCACCAATATCAAGAAGGGTACTAGAAATTAAATTTCTACAAAGGGAAGGAACAAGTAAAACATTACTTAAAGACAATGTTTTTCCAGAAGTAAACTTAAGTAAAACCTTCCCTTTACCCTTGCAGCTATAGATGAGTTGCACATGTAGACGCATTGTCCATCAGCAACGTCTTCACAATTAGTCATGAGTTCTTTGTTGGCACAGAAATGTGTTGGAGCTCCTGAATCCAGAATCCATTATGTCAAATTGTGCACCAGATTTGCCTCCAAGGTGGTAACTCCACATATTATCTCATTATCTTCAGTTTCAGCAATGTTGACAGTAGGTGTTGTGGACTTCTTTCTGGCTTGAACTGACCCCTTTCGCGGATTGCATTGATAGGCCTTGTGTCCAAATTTGCCGCACACATAACACACTACCTTGGGCTTCTAAATTTTTTTGTTTACAGCATTCTGATTTTTGAGATTATGATTTGGCTTCTAGAATTTCTTCCCTTTCCCTTTGAACCTGTCTTTGTTCGTTGGCATAACAGATTCAATCAAATTAGAATTAACAGAATTTAACGAAAGAGAAGATAGCTTATCTTTCAGTCGGTTTGCTTCTTCAGTCCGCTTGTGGTTAATTAGCTCCTACAGTGTGAGATCCTTTTTCATATGCTTGAGATGGCTTCTGTAATCATTCCAAGATGGTGAAAACTTTTCGATCAGTGCATTGGCTTGAAGGATTTCACACAGCCATGCCTTTCACTAGAACCTCAGTACACAGATTCTCATAAGCATGATCAGTTTGTCGTCCACAATCTAGAATTGCTGCCACTTATCGACAACATACTTTTTCTTTCCAGCATCATCTGAACCATATTTCGCATCCAGTTTGATCCATATAATCTTTGCAGGTTTGAAGTTCACAAATAAATAATCATTAGACATATAGTTCAGTAAATAACTCCAAGCTAATTTGTTGTCTTTTTCAAGTTTTTTCTTGGTGGCGTCATCAAGCAGGATGGAAGGTGTTTTAGGGAAAGTACATTCAGCATCAGTAGTTGTATTGGAGTCGTCAAGAAGGTCAATAGTGAGAGCGTAATCAATCTCAAGTTGCTCAAAATAGAGGAGCAGTTTCTAGGACCAACGTTTGTAATTGGTTCCATCAAGGGGTTCAATTTTGTAGAGTTCAAGAAGAGTTTTTAGAGGTGCAGCTGTTAAATTTAGCTTTCAGATTGTTAAAACAATGATGAAATGGCTGCTTTGAATACAGAGAGATGAACTTTGTCATGGATGAAGCCACTGACATGAAAGCTAAATTCACCCGATTTCGGTGCAAATCGTAAAGCCGAATAAGCTCCCTAAGGTTTAACCTAGCGAGCCTCTCACTCGTGCAACCGAGGGAGAGACTATGGAGTACAACTATCTTTTGCCCAGGAATAAAGGAAGAGAAGAGGAGAGAAGGCTTCTTGATTTTTGTATATTTTTTCTAGAGCTGCAGAGTGGCTCCTTTCATAATAGCCAGAGGGAAGCAAAGAGCTGTTAAACAACAATAAAAAGGGGAGTAAAATGGGGGTAAAAATCTGGGAATGGGAGAGGATTATGGTAACTGAAGCTTTAATGGAGGAAGACTTAGTCAAGCTTGGTAATTAGCCATTAGGCTTATGAAAGCTTATACACACATAGTTCAAAGAAAAAGCCTCTAAAAAAATAAGCCCCACGGCCCAAACTACATGGGCAGGCACAGCGGTAGTGCACGCACACATTCGGTAGCCCAAGACACCCTCAACCCTCTTAAAAATGGCTTCAAGTTGTTCGATAAGCATAAGGAGAGTGGGATATGTAAACCCTTCAAAATACCCCCAAAAGTTCCATGTGGGACAACAAAAGGAAAAGATAGAGTGAGTGAACACTCTATTGGGATGCCATTACTCCAACATGTCACGCTTATTATAACGATGCCTACTCATTCGTCAAATTAAAAAAATTTACGGGTTTAACTAATAGGTTTTTTTGTATGTTTAGGGATCTGTTACTGTTATTCTTCACATCTTATGGTTGTCTGATTATGCAGTTTCTGACTCAAACTTTGATTTTCAATATCCTTCTTTGGAGATTATTTGGCTTGCCTAGGCGACAATTGTTTCCGCATAGGAATAAACTTAGTATGAGTAGAGCAAATTCAAGTCTTGAACAAGGTTGGGATCTTGTGAGTTGTGAATCACCATTATGCCTGGTGAGAATGTAGTTGCGTTTGGAGAAGGTTAAAGAAGTAAATGTGACTAGATTGTCTCATCTATGTGCTTCGCATTTGATATTGTAACTTAGACTAGGCCGTAGTAATTGCTATGACCTGAAAGTTTATAGTTGAATTTAGCACCACATATGATAGTTGCAAGGATTTGGTGGTTCTTCCACGAGGGCAGTTAGTGTTGGTCTTTTACGTGGATTGATCATCCAAGTTGCTCGTGCCGCTTCTAGCTTTAGTCTTGATATTAATAGTTGATGATATCAGCATAGATTTCTCATATTTTGAAGCAAAGATATCAAACATTATTTGTACAGTTGTAGTCTTATGTCCCATGATTCTTGCGAGATAACTATAGTTTTACTTCATAGCATGCTACCAAAGATGAGATTATGAGTTTAACTTTATACAAATTTAGCAAATTTTTGTCGATTCTTGTCCAGAATATTGCGTTGATTAGTCGAATTTGTGTTGAAGTTGAAGATTAGGGGCTTGTTCTTTTCATGGATCTTTTTCAATTTACCAACTTCAACTCACTTCAACTCATTCAACCAACTTCAACGTATTTCAATTAAAAAATCCCAACTTCAACCCACTTTGACGAACTTGAACGTACTTCAATGAAGAATACTAACTTCAACCCACTTCAGTCCACTTCCTTCAAAATTTTATTCTCACGATTTTAACCAACTTCAACTCATCATATAAAAATATACCAACTTGAACCTACTTCAACCTACATCGGCCCATTTCAACAAAAAATACCAACTTCAATCCACTGCAACCTACCTCAACTAACTTCACCCTTTTATCAACTCCATTTTACCAACGAAAAGAACATGCCTAAATGAGTGATTTCACCTTTGTTTTTGGTTTCCTATGTGTACTGTTGGTATCATGTCCCAGCTAGCGTTCTTGAGACCATACTAGCTACAAACCGCATAGTGCGCGAAATGAATCTAGTCATAGGTAAAGCTTTTTACTTATAAAATTAAAGTATATTTCAATGTAGCAGTTAAAATATAGTCCACTATAATTTTTAATGGTGATAGTTGGGTTTGATAGTTAAAAACATCAGTAGTGCATTTGATTGACATTAAGATGATAATACTAGTAACTCAAGTCTCATAAAATAGAGGCCCAAAAAAAAATTAACTATAATATGTAACTTAATTTTTAACTAATCTACTCTCAAAAAATAACTAATTACTTAATTGACGTTTTACAGCCATAATAAATAATAAATGATGTTTAAGTAGTTGCTCAGTATTTAATTAAATTGTATTATGTCCTAATAATCAGTGTCCAAACTTATAAAACATAATAATTATATATCTTTTAACCTATGAAGTCGCAATAAATCGAGTTGCTACTCATGTGTTCCCTCCGCCCCATATTCGAAGTTAATTTTAGGAAATATGCGAAAATAAGTACTTAATGTATTTACATCGCTGAGATGAGTTCAAGCAATAAAAATAATATCAAATTATTGAAAAAGTAAACTTTGACAATAATGTGAGACTAGAGACATAAGTGTTCTTAATAATGAATATGGGATGAACGGAGTACTAGTCATTGTTATTCATAGACTATTTACTTCTACTTGAAAAAAAAGGACCTAACATTTGAACAATTACAAAGTAAGTTAACTAGGTTCTAATTTTAAGATTTGAGCACCACTTTAAGATTAGACTTTTTTCTTACATTCTTGTTTAGTAATAGTGCAATCATTTTTCTTTCTGGTAGTGTTTGGTTGGGGGGAATAATTTTTCGGAAAAATAGTTTTTCGTTTTTTCGTTGCTTGGCACAACAAAGAATGGAAAACTATTTTCCAAATAAAATGATTTTCCTTCCCCAATGGAGGAAAATGATTTCCTTTTTCAGAAGATGGAAAGTTGATTTTTCTCATTCAACTCTTTGATAATATGATCAACTGAATTTAGGTGAAAAATTTGATTTCAACAGTTTGGATCGAAACTCCACAATCTAATGGAAAATCTAAAGTTTTCAACTCAAATTTCTTTCAATTAATCGACATTTACATCCACCACGACAAATCGATTATTTTTGCCACTAAAACAATTCAGTTGATTCGTCAGCAAAATAATTTCAACGGTTTCAATCAAAACTTAATCATTAGATAGAAAATATTAAAATGGGCTCAAATTCATATTTTGAGCTTGATGTGCTTTCATTTGCTCACCATTTTAATTCAATTGATATTTTTCTTCTCTTAAATAGTGCAGTCAATATTTTTCACATCTAGAACAATTTCAATAGTTTGGATCGAAACTTGATTATCGGATAAGAAATATTAAAATAAGCTAAAACTTAGATTTTGAGCACGAGATTCTTTCATTTGGTCAATATTTTTCTCCGCCGGGACAATTCAAACAATATTTTTCACCACCTACACAATTCGGTTGATGTTTTTCGTCATTAAAATATTTTCAATGGTTTAGATCAGAACTTCATTGTCCGAGAGGAAGTATTGAAAAAAAACTCAAATATGAATTTTAAACTCAAATTCCCTCATTTGGTCAACATTTATATCAACTACGACCATTCAATCAATATTTTTCATCATTTAAACAATTCAGTTGACATTTTTCTCTTTTTCATGGAAAATGACTTATCTTGTACCAAACAATGAAAAATGTGACATAAAATCAATTTTCCTTGAAAAAATATTTTCCACAGAAAATGATTATCCAAGAAAATCATTTTCCTTCCAACCAAACACTACCTATATGGGGGAAAAAAACAATAGAAGAAATCAACATCTCTATCTAAAATGTGTACTTTTGTGGGCCTTTTGAACTTGAATTTTGATATAAAATGAACTCAGAAGATTATCATTGGTATTATTGATTTATTTAATTTTATATAAAGACTAAGTTTAATGCCCAATAATATTTATCACACTAGCCAAACAAACTCAAGAGTTTTAGTATTTATCCAAAAATCATTGCATTTCATATAAGCAATATAAATTGATTTATGGAAAATAAAGTTGGCATGTTCACGAAGAATGTTTTACTTTATTAAATTGGACACCATTTATCAAATTAATGTGACGTTTCACATATACTATCTAACAACCATGAGTATCAAAATATGTTCATTTAAGACATATTGATAACTTGAAAATATGCATATTAAATACAATACGCCTAAATTCCTATAGCAATCGGCTATTTGAATTCATCAACTTACTGAATCAAGCATAATTGTACATAACAATTTTAAAGAAAATTCTATAAAGTTGTTGATATATTGTACTCTTTGCAAAATTCCCTTTCAAATTGCACAAGCAAATTTGTGCATTCATATATCCCTGGTTAAACGCATGGCAACTATCTTGGTTACTTTACCAAGAATAATATAATACAAACAATTTGTAATAGATCTTTTTATTTTTATTTTCATATCTTCTATATTGCTATACTTAAAATTGAGTGATCACAGCTTGACTAGACATCTGGTGATCACTTATTGGATGTGAAAATATTTTCTTTTCTCTTTTCAAAATTATTAATTTTAGATATTAATTGAGATGGATTAGCAAGAGTAATTAGATCATATTGATGTAGGCATTCAATTTATTGGTTTCACTTTGTATTGGAAAAATTACTAAGTTTTCAATTTTTTATTTCATCTTTTCTTTTCTTTTTTTAAAATTAAATGTCAATATCTTCTAAAAACCTGTGCAAATTTTATATTTGTAATTAATATTCTAAGTAAAATCGTAAAATCATAGATCAATAATATTAGAAAAATCAATTTGAAAAATTATGATTTAAGTAATATTATTTTATTATATTTTCACGGATATATATTTTATAAATATTTTAGTTCGTCAACTTAATAAAAAAATTCGGTTTCAGTTGTCTTCTTAATACTAATTAAGCATATATAAAAAGGCTTTCAACTATCCAATTTTCCTTAACACTTTGATACTTTTCATATTTATGCACGGAAGTATATTTAAATTAATGATATTTTAATTTTCTTTGAATCAAGATTTTGTAATTAATGGATATTTGTAACAAGGGCTCCTTCATACAACTTATTATGTATGAATTAATTTCAGTATGTTAACCTTAATTAATTATAGTAACTTTTTTCCTTGTAAAAGGAATGTTAGTGTACTTATAGTCAGGGAGTGATAGGGTAAGGTAATGATGGAATTTGAATTTTGTATTTAATATTTTTGTAGACAAAGGTGCATTATTGGCTATATTGACTTGATATACTTCAATTGTTGACTTAAGATTATATTGGGCTTTTAGATTATTGTTTAGCAAAATAGTTAATTTATTTTTATGGATGATCAAAAGGTTTTTACCTCATAATATATTTAGTTATTACATATATATTGGCATATTAAATAGAAATTTGTTAAAGTAGAAAACTATGCCAATCCATGCGAAGCATAGGTTTAACAGTAGTTATCTATCTATCTATCTATCTATCTATCTATCTATCTACGTAACTATACTTAAAATTGAGTGATCACACCTTGACTAAACATTTCGTGATCACTCACTGGATGTGGATACTGTTTTTTTTTTTTTTTCTCTTTTTCAAATTATTGATTTTAGATATAAATTGAGATGTAATTGGATCAAATTAATGTAGGGATTCAACATATGAGTTTCACTTTCCATTGGGAAAGTAACTGAGGTTTTTGTGTTTCACCTTCTTTTTTTAGATTAAGCATTAATATCTTCTTAAAACCTGTACAAATTTTATATTTGTAATTTTAATGTTATAGGTATAATTGTAAATGATAGGCCAACAATATTGGAAATAGCATTTGGAAAAATAGTGATTTAAAGTAAAATAATTTTATTATAGTTTCAATTAACATATAGAAATATTTTAGTTCACCAACTTAATAAAAAAATTAGATTTTAATTGTAGTCTTAATATTAATTAAAAATATATAAAATTGTTGTCAACTCTCTAATTTTCATAATGCTTTGATACATTTTATATTTCAATAGGAAAGTATATTTAATTAATGATATTTTAATTTTCTTAGAATTAAACTTTTGTAACTAATGGATATTTTGTAACTGGAGCTTCTTTATTTAAGTTATTATGTATGGATTAATTTCATTATGGTAACATTTATTAATTGTAATAACCTTTTTTCCATTTAAAAGGAAAGGTGGTGTAGTTATAGTTCGGAAGTGATTGGCAAGACAGTGATGAATCTAGATGTTGTATTTCACAATTTGTGAACAAAGGTGCATTAGTAGCTATATTAACTTTATATACTTCGATTGTTGACTTAATATTATATTGGGGTTTTAGACAATTATTTATCAAAATAGTTAATTTATTTTGGTAGATGACAATAAGAGTTTTGCCCGATAACACATTCGTTATATACATATTGACTTATTAGATAAAATTTGTTAAAGTAGAAAACTGTACCATTCTATGCCAATGATGGGTTTAGTACCAGTGTAAACCATAATTGAGTCCATACATTGTGTGCTTCTTGAATACTAGTATATATTAAAAGTAGGGTAGAAGCTCCATATGAGTGACACATAGGATATGTAGGTCAAATGCCAACATATGATGCATATATAAGAGTGTAACGGAGTAATGATGCATTTAACCCAATTATAATTAATTATTGATCAAATTGTGGATCAACAATCTTTCCATTGTATTCTTTTCGTGCATAAATTGTTTTGGTTTCACCAAAGCCAAAAAGAAAATTTTTAATTTTGATAAATACAAGAAACCATGCCAAGCAATCATATGTATGCTTATGCTGGGTTAGTGAAATGCAAGCTATTATATTAGACAATTTAAATGAATATTCTTCTTTTTCACTAAATTTGTGTTCCTTAAATGTAAATGAAATATGTGTTGGCAAAATTAGTTGTTTCATGAAAAGACAATATTCTTAAATATATACATACTTAGTTTGGCCAAACAAAGATATTCCCCTCAGTAAAAAATCACTTAGACATACTTTTAAGCGATTTTCATTTCAAAGTATTCAAATTATGGTCTAACAAGGTACGTACCACAACTTACTCAATTCTAGGAAAACAATTAGCACAAAAAAGTTGTATAGTAAATAAAATCTAGCAACAACTAACCGGAAATATGCAATTAGACACTAACCAAGTTAGAATATAGCTCAATTCAGCTATAATATGGATCAATTATTCAACTTAGACAAATAAAAAAAGTTTCATGTACGATAATATTAAGGCAAAAAAAAAAGGCTGATTGCATAGTACAAGACATAGCATATATTCCGAAGCTATTACAATTGAGGTAAAGACCAAACTTAATATCACAAAGTTGATTATATATACATATATATTGATAGTTGATAGAAGATTAATCATGTTACATACATTTCACCATGTCCTACTATCTTTTCTAGAATACTCCCAATAATGAATTAATATTGTATTAAAATATACACATTAGTGAGGAAGGCCACAACACTGAAATATCAAATTTATCAATCATGCAATTGTATACATGCTTATCATGGTTTAATAAAATGTAAGCTACAAAGTTACAATTTAAATGGATATTCTTTTTTTACATTAAATTTTTATTTTAGAATATCGTCTTTAAAATAAAATAAAAACAAAAAAATAGTTTAGATAAAGATGACACCCCCAAACAAAGTGGGGATTCTAATTTAGATCTATCCATAGGAAAAATATAGTCTTTATATGCTTTTAATTGAGATTTCACATTTACCCAAAAAAAAAAGATATAGGACGCTCATCTTGGATTTTTGAGTAAGGCTACAAGATGTAAGAGATACCAAATTTATCAACTAGGACATATGAAAAAAATTTATCATATACTACAATATCAAGACCACAAAAACCAAAAAAGATGATAGCATGGCACAAGACCAAAGTTGTTCATATACAGATGCTTGATAGCAAACTTACCATTTTCCCTCTTTCAACCGAAGAATGGTGGGTGCTATTATAATAATGTTAAGGCTCCGTTTGGTCCTTAGAAATTTTGGTAGAAAGAAAAGTTGAAGGTAAAAAAAATATGAAGGAAAAAATAGTATGGAGAAAATGAGTTTTTTTCTCTTGTTTGGATCAAGAAAAAAATGCAAGAATTTGGATGAAAAATTTGAATGTTGATGAACTACTTAAATCATTTTGATGCCATTTAAATAATACACGGTTGGAGAAGGTTAGGAATTTTTGTTAAACTTTCCTCACAATTTTATGAGAAAAATTTTGTCACTTGTTTCTAACAATTTTTCCACCAAACTTTCCTCCATATTTTTTTCTTTGTGATTTTCTCTAAACCAAACACAAGAAAAAAAGTAACTTTCCTAAAAAAAAATTCTTTCCACCAAATTTTCCAAGGTCCAAACAGAGCCTAAGTGTACTTGACTATTTCCTACCACCTTCTCTAAAATATTGCCAATAGCTAATTAATATTGTATTAATATACACACATTACTACATTAGTGAGGAAGGTCACAAGATATAAGAGAGTTTAGCAGTCAGGCAATATCATGCTTATGGTGGTTTAATTGAATGAAATTTATAATATTAGACAATTCAATTGGATATTCTTTTTTCAATTAAATTTGTATTCTTAAAATATCATTTTAAAATAAAATGCAAACTAAGAAAATTAGTTGTTTCATAAAAGATAAAATTCTTAAAATATATACATACTTTGGTTGGCTAAGCCTAAATGAAACCGTTTACAAAAAGCCACTTAGATATACTTTCTAGTGGATTTGATTTCACAGTTTTCAAATTATTGTTATCCAATGTACGTACCACAAATAGCTCAATTTACTATGTCATATTCAGGAATTAAAAATTAACATGAAATGATTTATAATAAATAAAATATAGCATTAAAATAACTGAAATATGCAAATAGACACTAACCAACTTACAATATAGCTCAATTGAGCTACAATATATCTCAAAAATTCACCTTAGACACATGAAAAAAATTAATTATATACATTACAATATTAAGACCAGAAAAGAAAAAAATTTGATAGCACAACACAAGAAATAAGATATACCTAAATTATATAATGATAGTGATATCAAAATTATTTTGCCAGAGTTGATCATGTATATAGTTGATATCAAATTGATCATCTTCCCTCATTCAACCAAGCTAACGGCGAAGTATTGTTATAACCATACTAAGTATATTTAACTATTTTTGGCCATCTTCTTTAGGATACTTCGAATAATGAATTAATATTATATAAATATTTTAAAACATGTATACTAGAATAGTTGTTTTGCATAAAAGTTGATATTCTTAAAATGAATAGTTACTTACATAATCCAACCTAATTATACGAGCAGTTATTTTAAGAGTTTAAAAATCACATATATAATCATATGGGTCATAATGCCATACAAGTATTTTGTGGCCATTAGCTTACCTTTAACAAACATATTTATAATATTTCAACCCTAGCCGCAATATGTCATTTTTATAAATAGCGGATCCATCATTGCAGGGTTCCATGCACATGCATACCACATAATTGTAAGTTTGAGTTGTTTGTAAAAATGAGCTCTAACAAACGTCTATCGGTTAAGAAGGAGGATTCTTATTCATTTCTTGATTAATTGAGCATAGAAAAGATGCTTGGACTAACAAAGTTACCATATCTAAATTTTGAGAAGTGATCCGCTCGAGTTCAAAAGAACATATTATTATAGAGATGGTGCAAATTGATGAAATTAAGAGTATCTATATATTTGTTATTCTTTTGGGAGGGGTTTGATTATTATGTTTTATACTTTATATCATTTGCTAATTCTTGGGTATATAATTTACAAGCATTCTGATAAATGCTACCATCCAGTTTAACTTAGCAGACAAACTCATTAGATTGCTAACAGAGGATGGTCTCTATATCTTGAAAAAGTTTTGGGTGGTAAAGAACGAAGATCCATGGCAGGTCATATGTGATGATAAGCTTATTATAAAATTTTATGCGAGTAACATTTTGAAAGAGGTTGAAAAAGATGATTGTAAGATTTTGGGGTATAAATCTGAATTTCTACCATTTAACAAAGAAGATATGAGGATGAATAACTGTTATGTGTTAACAAGTATGTAATTTTATTATCATTATCTATTAATTATGGTACAATTGATCGCATCTTATCTAACTAGCTTATTGTTATCTCTTAATTGAGTTGTCAGCAAGGGGAAAACACAAATTAGGTATATTGGTGGGGGGATAAGAAATGCTAAACACTAATGATTGAATTAGGGGTAAATTGCATCTCTGTCCATCGAGGTTTTGATTAATATTTTTCTGATCCACCAATTTTGGATAAATATTTTGAGGTCCATCCAAGTTTGGCCAAATATTTTTTGGATATTGAAGTGACCAAACTTGACTTTTTTTTTAAATTGTAAAAGCACCCCAACCTATTAAAATTTGCATTTTAACCACAATTCTTAAAAAGTCACTCTCGAAAAATCAAAAATTGACAATGTGAAATTTTGCTCAGAGTAGTACTCCTCGTCGTCTTTGGCTCACTAGTAGTACTCGTCGTCTTCTTTTATCTGTTATCAGAGCCACATGACCAAAAATAATTAAAATAATTAAGTTAATTAATGATTAATTAAACTAATTAAATGTGATTAATACTTGAATCATCACCTGCTTGTCCTTGACCAAATTGTTCACATATTGTGCATTCACTAGAAGGTCTTTCTTCGGTAGCACCTCAATTAAACTATATCACCGATATAGTTTTAGAATTAAAAGCAAAATTAGCTAAAATAAAGGCTGAAGTCAAGGAGCCTAAAAGCAGCTAACAGTAGTCCATCTATCTCTTATAAATGAAGATAGGCATAATGTAAAATCTACTGCCAGTACTAATACGCCATTTCTGCATAAATATCCCTTCCAAAACTCAATAAACAAAAATCTGTTTCCTTTACAGGATATAAAAATCCAAAAAGAAGTAGGCGAAAAATCAGGTGCAAAATCAACTGGAAAAGAAGAAAAAAAAGATGCAGTATAGACAATTTACTATTGAAGAGCTAAAAAAAATGTTCGATAAAGAATAAAATCCAGAAGAATTAAATAAGATCATGGGCGCAATTA
Organism: Selenicereus undatus; assembly: GCA_017589665.1. Classification (NCBI taxonomy): domain Eukaryota; kingdom Viridiplantae; phylum Streptophyta; class Magnoliopsida; order Caryophyllales; family Cactaceae; genus Selenicereus; species Selenicereus undatus. The sequence goes on from JACYFF010003369.1 coordinate 65,432,555, forward strand.
GTAATAAACATGACGTTGTGTCTGAAGATAATGAAGAGACCAATAATGTCCAATTAGAAGAAGAAATATATCTGCAGATAAACCAAATTAAATTAGAAGATCTTAATATATTACCATTAGAAGAAGTTAGAAGAAAATTGGATAAAAAAATATGGTAAAATCGCTATGGAAAATTGTTGAGTTATTATATTTAAGTTTTGATGATAACAAATCCAAGTATAAAAATGTGTCCAAGTAATGTTGCTCCAAACATGATCTCCAAACAGGTCTAACTGGTGTTTGTAATCTTTACTCTATTAACTGGTTTGCTACATGTGAGAACAAGTCTTTAAAACAGGTTTTAAATTGGTGATTCTATCTTAAGTCAAGAACGCCATCTCACAGTTGGTTGTAAGACATGTTCACAGCAGCTCCTCTAGCAATGCAAAGAACAACCCCAGCAAA
>JACYFF010003369.1:65433008-65459827 GCA_017589665.1 Selenicereus undatus
TATAGGCTTTATTTATTTAGACTCTTGTTAATATGCCAATATTGAAAAACTTTTTAAACACCTCTTGAATCGCTATTTGCGCTAAGTGCTTCAGAACACCAGATTGCGAACAACCCTGCAAACAGGGTGCCTAGGGTGTTTCTGAACTGAAGTGGCCATACCAGATTATCTTTGAAAATTTATTTGGGTTGGCCAAAATCTCCAGAATATCTTCAAATGTTATTTTTCTGGAAAGTATATTTCTTGAATATATTATGGGAGGTTTGTGAAAATAGATTGTGGGAGATTTGCCAAAATTAGAAGATTCTCTTTGCCCATAGTTTCGGATGTGATAACGTTTTAAAAAAGCTGAAGATTTCTGGTTGCTTTACTTGAAGCTTACTCACGGCTATAGAAAGATAAAGGTTATCTCTTAAGATAACAAATCCCTTATATTTTGGGAAATGTTTTATCACTAGCCGTTGGGAGTATTTTCTCTTGAAAAATCACTTTCCAAACTTAGGTGATTTCCTTTCCTTTCCTTGGTTTTTGACCGTTGGAATTTATGGTTAAATATAGCTTTCTTTTTCACTGAAATACAACGAGACATACACAGAGCATAGTGAGAAGAAAACAAAAGAAATCTAGAAACACAACATTCACAAAAGGCAAAAATTCAGAAGAGGTTTTTCTAGTGAAAAGAATTTTTGAGCTTCACTTGAGAAAAGAAAAACCAATACAAGTTGTGTTTAAAACTAGCTTTCAATATATTGGCATACTAGGACTTCATTGTACCTTACATTTGCTTAGTAAGAAGCACCCCCTGTAAGGTGTTTGTAACCCTGATCTTGAATCAGAAAAGTGAGTGAGTGGTCATCAGTCGTGTGGACTTTGGACGTGTCCAATCTGGTGAGATTTGGACGTGGTGTAACCTGTCTTAGGGAAGAAGGTTACGTGGTTGCAAGTTGTAACAAGGTGTGTTGCATTTGTAACGTTTGAAGCCCGGTTTAGTGAAGTGGTTAAATCCTACACGAGGTAGGTCGTGGTTTTTCACACCTCAGTTGGGCTAGAGGTGTTTTCCACGTAAAAATTGTGTGTGCTTTATTTTCCGCATTTATATTAGTGATTTTCGCATTTGTAATATTTGAGAACACCCTCTGCAAACAAGTCAAAGGGTGTTTGCTATTCACAGAAGCGAAAATCTGACACCACAATTCACCCTCCCTCTTGTGGTAGATTACTCGTGAACTTAACATTAGCATGACTAGAGAAATGAGTAGAATGAGTTTTGAACCTGCAAGACACGGTGTAGACTGAAGTATGAGTCTTTATAGAGAGGTTGTTGGGCACAAAATAACAATTATTAGTGAACCAATCTATGAAGATAAATTAGTCAAAAACATGACTATGGAGATATGTTATTAGGCTACCAATACAAATTCTAATAGCATATATATCCCGATACATGCCTATCTAGAGGGATATAATAAACATGAATGTTGAGTTATTATATTTAAGTTTTGATGATAACAAATCCAAGTGTAAAAATTTGTCCAAGTAATGTTGCTCCAAACACGATCTCCAAACAGGCCTAACTGGTGTTTATAATCTTTCTTGTATTAACTGGTTTGCTACATGTGAGAACAACTCCTTAAAACAGGTTTTACTTGGTGATTCTATATTAAGTCAAGAACGCCATCTCGACAGTTGATTGTAAGGCATGTTCCTGAACTCTAGCAATGCAAAGAACAACCCCAGCAAACAAGGTGGCCTTGATGTTCACAGCAGCTCTACAAATCTTGGACAAGATGAGTGGTTCAAAACAAGAAGTCTTGGGTATATAGGTTTTATTTATTTAGACTCTTGTTAATATGCCAATATTGAAAACGCTTTTTAAACACCTCTTGAATCGGTATTTGCGCTAAGTGCTTCAGAACACCAGTTGCGAACAACCCTGTGAACAGGGTGCCTAGGGTGTTTCTGAACTGAAGTGGCCATACCCGGTTATCTTTGAAAATTCATTTCGGTTGGCCAAGATCTCCAGAATACTTTCTTTAAACTCCAAGATTGCTATTTTTCTAGAAAGGATATTTCTTGAAAATATTATGGGAGATTTACGAAAATAGGTTTTGGGAGATTTGCCAAAACTAAAGGATTCCTTTTACCCATATTTTCGGATATGATAAAGTTTCAAAAGCTAAAGATTTCTGGTTGCTTTTTTTGAATCTTCTTCACGGCTATGGGAAGATAAGGGTTATCTCTTAAGATAACAAATCCCTTATACCTTGGGAAAAATTTATCACTAGCCGTTGGGGAGTATTTTTGCTTGAAAATTGTTTTCCATACTTAGCTGATTCTTTGGTCTTGACCGTTGGATTTTTGTGTATAAAATCTCAGTTTTTTTCACTCCCATCGAGGAAGAAAAGAAAGCAAGAGAAAAACTAGAAACACACAACATACGCAAAAAGGAAAAATTTCAAAAGTGGTTTTTCTAGTGAGAAGGATTTTTCGAGCTACACTTGAGAAAAGAAAACCGACACAAGTTGTGTTTAAACTGAGCTTTCAATATATTGGCATAATAGGATTCGAATTGTACCTTACATCTGCTCAGTAAGAAGCACCCCCAGTAAGGTGTTTGTTGACCTTGATCCCAGATCAGTCGAAACTGAGAAAGTGTGTCCTAGTCGTGTGGACTTTGGACGTGTCCAATCTAGTGAGATTTGGACGTAGTGTAACCTGTCTTAGAGAAGGAGGTTACGTGGTTGCAAGTTGTAACAAGGTGTGTTACATTTGTAACGAGTTAAGCCCGCTTTAGTGAAGTGGTTAAATCCTACACGAGGTAGGTCGTGGTTTTTCACATCTCAGTTGGGCTAGAGGTGTTTTCCACGTAAAAATTGCGTGTGCTTTATTTTCCGCATTTATCTTGGTGATTTTCGCATTTGCAATATTTGAGAACACCCTCTGCAAACAAGTCACAAGGGTGTTTGCTATTCACAACACAAAAATCAGACACCACAATTCACCCCCCTCTTGTGGTAGAATACTCACGATCTTAACAATGAATTATGCACTTACATAAATAGCGGTTGTTCTGTATGCTTTGAAAAAAGATCATTATTTTCAGAATTTATCTGGAAACAAGCCAAAAATCTTTTACAAGGATACCTAACAATAGCATTATGAGCCATAATGAGGCAATAGAGGGGTTATCCATAGAATTAGGAGGAGTTCAATGCATTATACTAGTCTTATGAGCTACTAATCAACCCTCTCATGATATGATTATTGGAAATCAATTTCAGATATTATATTATCCATGCACAGAGACCATAAACTAGATAATATTCACAATTAATGGTCACTCAATACCTATTGAAAAATTAAGTAAGGCTTACACACATCAAAAAATTGAGTTTACACGCAGCCAGCGTGGTGAGAAGGTAATGTCTACACAATGTGAGATAGCAATAACAACCTCATTACTTGAGTTATCTATTAAAAAGCAGATTGTTGAACAACAAAAAAAATTATACAAAGAACTTTACTCTGATAATCCACTAAAATTTTGGCATAAGGATAAAAGATTTGCTAAAATTACTTTGTTAAATCCCAATACTATTATTAAAGTCAAACAAATGGTGTATACACACCAGGATATCCAGAAATTTGATGAATAAATCAAAGAACTTCTGGATAAAGGACTAATCAAGAATAGCACAAGTTCGCACACTAGTCCTACTTTCATGGTAAGAAATCATGCAGAAGAAAAGAAAGGAAAACCAAGAATGGTGATTAATTACAAAAAGCTCAATGATAATATTATCTTTGATGGTTATTACATTCCTAACAAAACAATCCTTTTCAACAGAATTCAAGGAGTCTCTTAGTTCTTGAAAATGAATTGCAAAAAGGGATATTGGCGCATAAAAATGGATGAGAAAAGCATTCCTTTAACTGCATTTAGTGCCCCTCAAGGACATTATGGATGGACAGTAATGTCATTTGGTCTAAAGAATGCACCTCAAATATTCCAGAGAAGAATGGATAACATTTTCAAAGACCTTAATCATTGTTGCTTAGTTTAAATTGATGATATCCTTGTCTCTTCAAAACCAAAGAACAACACAAAGATGATGTTTTAGCTGTCACCAAAAGATGCATTGATCATTGTATTATACTTTAAAAAAACAAATGCATTTATGATGAACAAGAAATGGAATTTATAGGTCTAGAGATGAAGGCTAGATAAATAGTATTGCAAAAGCATATTCTAAAAAAAATAGAAAATTTTCCTGAAAAGATTGAAGATAGAAAGTAGCTAGAAAGGTTTCTAGGATGCCTTACCTATGCTTCAAATTTCATTAAAGATTTAAATAAACTGAGAAAGCCATTATAGTAGAAACTCAAGAAAGAAGAAAGTTGGACATGGACCACTAATAATACAAAAGTATTTCAAAACCTCAAAAAGATGTGTAAAAATCTCTCTGCTCTTAATTTTCCTAGTGAAGGAGATGATTTAATTCTTAAGACAGACACCAGCAATGAACACTAGAGTGCAGTACTCAAAATCAAAGAAGGAGAAAAACTCTACACATATTGCAGTTGAAGTTCTAATAAGGCACAATGCACCAATCCCACGAAGAAAAAAGAAATTCTTGTAGTGATAAGGAGAATTGAAAAATTCTTAATTTTCTTAGCCATAAAACTTTTTTCTTATTTGATCTGATTGCAAAGAAATACTTGGTTTTATGAAAAAGAATTTACCAAATATGCAAGCGTAAGGGCAACTCCTGCGTTGGCAATTATGGTTTAACTAGTTTTCGTTCTCTGTTGAATATATACAGGGATTGAAGAACTCTCTGGCAGATAATTTAACTCGAGAACTCGTCAATGGTGATCATCCAAGTAAAACTCCTACCAGAAAAGGAGGAAATCCATAATGAAATATCATTACTACTATAATGGATTTCACCTTCTAATAGAGTCTTTATTGATAACTTGGAATTTCATACAAAAAGTGGATAGTTTACATCTAGGTACCTTTAAGTTTTAGGAATTAATATTTCTGTCCTTACTCTTTTGAAGTTTACCTTCTACTACGGTGATAGTTTGTAGGCTTTAATTATAGGTACCCTCTATATTTTTGTGCCCCTAACCCCAATCCTTAAGAACTTATTTTTGAAAATCTAAAATTCATGAGTGTGTATTTTCTCTAATTAAGTAGTGTTCTAGATCCTTTTTCAATTGGTATCAAAGCCACATGACCAAAAATAATTAATATAATTAAGCTACAAAATGATGAATTAAGCTAATTAATGCTTGAATCATCACCTGCTTGTCCTGGACCTAAATATTCTCATATTGTTCATTCACCAGAAGGCCCTCCTTCAATAGCACCTCAATTAAACCATATCACTGATATAGTTTTAAAATTCAAAACAAAATTAGCTAAAATTAAGACAAAGCTAAGGAGCTTAAGAAGCAAATATCGATAATTCACCATTCTCTAGTTAACGAAATAAGACATAGCGGAAAAGCTACTTCCAGTATTGGTACTCCATTTCAGCATAAATATCCTTTCCAAAACCCAAAAAACAAGAATCCATTTTCTTTGTATGATATAAAAATCCAAAAGGAATTAGGAGAAAAATCAGGTGAAAAACCGACTGAAAAAAAACAGAAAAAGAAGAAGAAGATGGAGTATATGTAGTATACTTTTGAACAACTACAGAATATGTTTGAGAACGAATAGGAACTAAAAGAATTAAACAAGATCATGGGCATAATTAGTGATAAATATGACATTTTATCTGATAATAATGAAGCAACTAATAATATCTTATTGGAAGAAGAAATATATCAGCAGATGAACCTCGTCAAACTAGAAGATCTTAACGTGTTGCCTTTAGAAGAAATTATAAGAAAATCAAATAGAAAATATGGTAAAATGGTTGTTGAAGATGAGATTAATGAAATCAGTGAAGAACTCGACTTAAGGGAAATCAAGACCAATCTGGCTAACAATGTTGTTCTTAAACCTGAAAATTCGGTGAACAGTCTCAAAGAAATATTCATTTTATAAGAACTAGGTACGTTCCAGCAGGATGTACAACTAATTTTTCCTTTGAGTTCATCCCAAGGAAAACTGCAACTTTTGAAGAAGTTGGCCTTACCCCAATTAGTCAGACATGTTACTTCTTAAACATTGATGAAGCTCACAATAGAGAAGAAATATTTGAACATTGAAAAAGAGGCATTAATAGTATCTTAAACCTAAATACTACATGTACTGCTGCAAATTTTTGAAACTACATTGAACATAGTTTCTCTGGTACCGTAGCTGACTAGTATGATTCATTAAATGAAGATGGTAAAAATACATTAAGAATGATGGAAACTCCAACTGCAATGTTTAAAAATATATGTAAGGAAATTGAAAACAAATTTATCGGAGCTAAAGTTGACTCAGAAGAAAAGGCAAGAGAATGGCAGAGAAAGATTAATAACATAGAATTATAGGATATGAGATATCTGAAAAATTATATTACTGAATTTAGTCAATATTATTACCAAATCGGGCATAATGAGACTAATTTTGATATGTTCTATGATAAATTGTCATATCCAATAAATTCCATAATTAATGAAAAGTACATAGCGTGGCTTGAACGAACAAAAGTCATTGATACATTTGATTCCAGGATCTCTTATTTAAGAAAACAGGTTAATGATCAACACCTTGATCTCCAAAAGCAAAAGAAAATTAAGATGCAATTCCTAACTTATTGGGATTCACCTCACCAATGCATAAAAGAACCTGAAAGGAGATGAAAAAAAAATTATAAGAAAAAGAGCTTTACCAAGCAAATGGGAGAGAAATATAGAAGAAAATATTATAACAAACCAGGTCTTAAATAATGAAGATTTTTTAGGAAAGCAGCTTATTGTCCTATAGGAAAAAACAACTGCAAATGTTGAGCACATGGAGAAGTAGGACATTATGCTAATGAATACAAAAATACGAAGAATAACAAGTTTATTGAAACCTTGGGTAGCCTAGATTATATTGAGCTTAGTGAAGATGAGGCATTAGACCTGGCCCTAAGTAACAACAAAAAGATTGTTGAAATTATAATAGACAATGAATTTGAAGAAAGTGATTATAAGAAACAAGTCATATAATGAAAAGTGGCTCAATTAGTCTTGGTGATCTTCAAACAGAAGTGTTTGTTGCAGACAATAATAATGAAGTCAAAGGAGATTAGGTTCTTCCCATAATTCAGAAAGACATGATCTATAAAAAAATCCATCTTTCAATTAAAAAGAAAACACGTATGTGAGATGATGGAAGGAGATCTAAAAATCAAAGATTGTGAGTATGATGTAGGAGAAGTTAATCTCATTAATTGGGAAAACATTCTTAAGCATAACAAAGATAGAAAGTATAGATATATCCATGTTGAAAGTGTCCAAGTTCAAATCACTCTATTACAATATTATAGCAAAGAGAGGATTAAATTCAATCCATCAGAGATACAGATTGATTGTTCATGGATATCTACGTTTGCCAACCCTACAAAAATCAATGAGAAAAATGTCATAAAAATTGATGAGAATGATAAAATTACCATTAAACCTCAATTATTAAGAAGCATGAGTGCTAGATCAAACTGGGGAGAATGATCTTCATCAGCTAAAGAAGAGGTTAAAGAAGATTATACAATGAGTATTACCAGTGAAATTAGTAGAATAAATTTTGAACCCGCATGACATAATTTAGACCGAAGTATGAGTCTAGAAAGAAAAGTCATAGGGTACAAAACAAGAAATGTTAATGAGCCAATTTATGAGGATGAATTAGTTAAAAATATGACTATGGAGATATGCTATGAAGTCACCAACACAAATCCTAATAGCATTTATATTCTAATAAACATATGCTTAGAAGGATATAATAAATATGAGTTGTGTGCCTACATAGATAGTGGTTGTTCTGTATGCTTTCGGAAAAGATCATTATTTCCAAAGTTTTTGTGGAAAATAGTTAAAAATCCTTTACAAGTGAGGATCGCAGATAATAGCATCATGAGTCACAAATGAAGCAATAGAAGGGCTATCTATAGAATTAGGAGTAGTTCAATGAATTATGCCAATTCTATAGGCTACTGATCAACCTTCTTATGATATGATTATTGAAAATAATTTTTAGAGATTTTATTCTTCATGCACATAGACCATAAACCAGATAATATTCACAATTAGTGGTCACTTAGTTTCTATTGAAAAATTAAGTAAGGCTTACACTCATTAGAAAATTGAATTTACACGCAGCCAGCGTGGTGAGAAGGTAATGCCAGCAGGACGAAAAGTAGCATTAACAATTTCATTACTCGAGTTATCTATTAAAGAGCTGATTGTTGAACAACAAGAAAATTATACAAAGAACTCTACTCTGATAATCCACTAAAGTTTTGGGATAAAGGTTAAATATTTGCTAAAATTACTCTATTAAACCCCAACACTATTATCCGAGTCAAACAAATGGTGTATACACACCAAGGTATCTAAGAATTTTAGAAATAAATCAAAGAACTTCTGGATAAAGGGTTAATCAGAAATAACAAGAGTCCTCATACTAGTCCCTCTTTCATAGTAAGAAATCATGCAGAAGAAAAAATACGAAAAGTAAGAATGGTAATAAGTTATAAAAAGCTTAATGATAATACTGTCTTTGATGGTTACTGTATTCCTAACAAAACTATCCTTTTCAATAGAATTCAAGGAGCTTCTTGATTCTCAAAAATAAATTGCAAAAGCGGACATGGGCAGATAAAAATGGACGAGGAAAGCATTCCTTTAACTGCATTTAGTGACCCACAAGAACATTATGAATGGATAGTAGCGTCATTTGATCTTAAAAATGCACCGCAAATATTCTAGAGAAGAATTGATAACATCTTCAAAGATCTTAGTCACTGTTGTTTAGTTCATATTGATGATATCCTTGTCTTTTCTAAAACTATACAACAACACAAAGATGATGTCTTAGCCATCCACCAAAGATGCATTGATTCTGGTACCATATATGGAAAAAGCAAGTGCATTTATGCTAAATAAGAAATTGAGTTCTTATGTCCAGAAATAAAAGTTGGACAAATTATTCTACAAAAACACGTTATGGAAAAAATAGAAAATTTCCCTGAAAAAATTGAAGATTAGAAGCAACTAGAAAGACTTCTTGGATGTCTTACCTATGCTTCAAATTTTATTAAAGATTTAGCTAATCTGAGAAAACCATTGTAGCAAAAACTCAAGAAAGATATGAGTTGGATATGGACACTACAGATTCAAAAATTATCCAGAACTTCAAAAAAATGTGTAAAACTCCTCCTGTTCTTAATTTACCTAATGAGGGAGATGATTTAATTCTTGAGACAGATGTCAACAATGAGAATTGGAGTGCAGGACTCAAAATCAAGGAAGGAGAAAAACTATACAAATATTATAGTGGAAATTTTAATAAGGCATAATACAATTGTCCATAATGAAAAAAGAGATCTTTGTAGTCATGAAGGGAATTAAAAAGTTTTTAATCTTTTTAGCCCCAAAACCATTTCTTATTCGAACTAATTGCAAAGGAATACTTGGGTATGTGAAAAAGAATTTATTAAATATTATTCGTGCTAAAAATATGTCATTTTTAAGATACTTTTACACCTGTTTTATGCTCATTATGATCGTATTTTTAAGGTTTTTATTTGATTTTATTTTGTTTTCTAGGTTTTGCACAATTACGGTAAAAATGCGAGAAAAACGATGAAAATACTGAGAAATGAAAAACTAGGCTAAATTGACCCGACTCGATTCCTTAAACCCATTATTTTGAGCCCAAAGTGAGTGGAAAAAAAAGAAAATAAAATCGAAAATACCAAGCCCAGGCATGTGCGGTGCACGTGGCTTCTAAAGTTTCCCCCCTCATGCGTGCAGCACATGACCCTTATTACTGCCCCCCAAGCCTTCTCTCTCCTCTCGGCCACGAAACCCAGAAAACCCCTAAGACCCAGACCCTCCCCGGCTTCATCCCCAGCCCCGCTCAATCTCCCTCTCTCTACCCCATCTCTTTCTGTCTCTTGAACTCACAACACCAGGACACCACAACACTACCATCAACACTCATCAACATCGCCAGCTGTCCATCATCTTTGCCATTCATACAAGCCGCAAAATTAAGGGTTAACGATAGAAGGAGGCTCGGGTATCAAATGGCAGAATTAGGTTTAGTTTTAATTTTAATTTTGTTTCTGATCCAGTTATTCGAATTTTAGGGTTTGAAAATTTCGGTTAGGGTTTGATGTTAGAGTGGGTTTTGGGTTGGAATTTCATGTAGTAATGCTACAATTTTGGGTCTCCTAGTGGTAAATCATGATTTCAGTTTGATTTTGATGTTGGTTTTATTATAAAATTATGGAATCCCTCTTCCCCTGAATTTCTCCCTTGTTCAATTGCAATGAAATGAGGCGTGGAGGTTGCCCTTCTCTTCTCCTTGTGAATTAATGCTGATGAGGGTCAAATTGGTGGATTATTCAATGGCAGAACTTGTCCTTCTTACTTTCATCTCCCATGTTCCAGGTTCTAAAGTTTGCTCGTTTCCTCTGTTCATTTTTGTTCTCAGTTTTCTTTCCCAGCAGCCTAGCTTGCTTGTTTTCTTATTTTTGTTTGGTTATGTAATTATTTGTTGTTTCTAGTTGACTAATTTTAGAAGCTTGTTCTCTTAGGTTTCGTTAATGCAACTGCTTACCCGTCCCTATTATCATTGATTGTTGGATTCTGTTTTGGTGAATTTGAAACCTCCACTAATGGAGGTTGCTTCAGCTAAACTGATTTCTGAGCCTTTGATTTTCTGCGTTCAGGGAGTTTTGCCAATAAAATAAGCTTAGGTCTTGGTCTTGTTTCCCTCTCCCTTGTTGTTAATATTTGCCTTGACTGATATGTTTGCTTTAGTTCTATTAATCTGGTTGGATGTTGCTCGAGTTTGATTCTGTTGGTTTAGTTGAGTTAGCATGGCAAATCTTGAATTTTGGTAAATTGCATCTATCTGAGCTTTTCGTTTGTGTGTTTGAAGTGATGCTGCTTGAGTGAGATTTTTAGTTAAGTTTTGAAGTTTTGGTTGATTTAGTAGTTTAGGTGATTACTTGATTTTAGTAGTTTGGTTGATTTAGTTCAAATGGTCTTGTTGATTACTTAGGTTTCGATGGTTTTGATGATTCGAAGGATTTTGTTTGATTTGGTTGGTTGAACGCGTTTAGTAACTTGGTTGATTACTTAAGTTCTATGATGGTTAATTCTTCAAAATTACTGGCATCGTTCTTCTCGTTGAGGTCTTATTAATAGCTTAGTTGAAATTTTCTAACTCAAGTATTTCCTTAGGTTTAGGTAATGTTAGTTTTAGAAATTTCAATAACCTAAATCTTTTCAATCGTCCCCAAGGACACGACCCTCAAGTACTACATCAAGAGTTGTACTCTTGCGGCCTTTTATTTTACACTCGAAATTTCCCAACAAGTTTTTGCCGTCATTGTTGGGGACGACGGCATGAGATTAGATCATATTTTCATTTTCTTAGCTCTTTTCTTGTTTGGTGCTTTGTTTGGTTATTTCATTATTAGTTGTGATTTGTTTAGTAGTTGTTTTGTTTATTAGTTGTGATAGTTGATTCGTTTTGCTCATTTCATGACTTTATTATTAGGTTACCTAGGTCTCGTTTTACTTTCTTTATGTTGGTATTGATTGTTACTTAGGTTAGTTATTTCTTGTTATTCAAAAATCCCAAAAAAAATTAGAAAAGTTAAAATCCAAAAAAAAAGTAGCAAAACCTTCAAAAATCACCAAAAAAAAAATGGAAAAGCTTAAAATTGAAAAAAAAAATTTGAAAATTTTGAAAACCACAAAAAAAAAATTGAAAATCCAAAAACCATAAACATTTGAAAAATTAGAAAACCCCTAAAAATTGAAATTTTCTAAAAACTTTAAAAACTTCAAATGCCAGTCTTCCATTTCCTACAATACGAGCACGAACCTTTTTAGAGTTATCTTTCAAGGCTTAATGAATATCGTGCTCAACTGAATCATAATTTTGAAAAATGGAAAATTTGTGAGGTCATTGTTGTAGGTCTAAATGTGGAGTCAAGGAATTATGTTGCATCAATTTGTCCTAGAGGTTTAATCGAATTGTCATCTAAAACTCAAAATGGGGTTTGGGATTTCTTTGGAAATTTAACTTGGGAAACCTATGCGTTTGAACAAGCTAACGAGGCTTTTAGATACCCAACTCATGGAGAGTATGATTTTCAGGCTGATTCTTACCCTTCAGACCACTTTGTGAATTTATATGACACATCTTATTCTTGTGTGCCTACTATTTTGTGAGACTATTGAGAACCTCCTGATCATGATTCTTATACTTGCCCTTTTCGTGCTTATGTTGATGCTACATGTGCAAATTTTGAAAAGAAGATTAATGAAATGACTGATCAAATGATAGAGACCATGAAAGTGAAAATTGCTGCTTGTTCTCTATGTTTTAACCAAAATAGGGAGATTATAGTGAGATTGATGCTAGCTTAGGATTTCGTAAACCTAACATTAGTCTCTATGAAAATTTTGAACCCTCTTATTCTGCTAGGCCTGATTTGAATGAACACATGTGTTTACCTAATCTAGAACAAGAGAGTAACCTCCCTATGTCTCTATCATCAGACCTTGCATCCCTCACTAGCTCACCCAAAGATTTCACTGAAGATATCTTAGTTTATGTCGACTTACCTACCACTTTGAATGAATTTTGTGAATTTGATGGGGGGTGAACAATCTGATATTGTTAGTGAGTTAGATATAAGCATCACACTTGAAGTTGAGCCTCATGATTTCGATGATTTGAAAGATATTTCACAGGAGTTGTATGATAAGGTAACTGAACTCACTATGTTGGACTTTGATGATGATATTCTTTATGCAGAATATGAATCTTTTTCATATGGGCTAGATTTTACTAAAGCTCTTGATGTGGGTGTTCATGTCGAATATGAATCATTCTCTTTTGATCCCATCATTCATGGCCTTCTGTTTGAATTAGATGATAATATTCTGTATGTGAAATACGAATATTTTTGTGAGTTTGATATCCATGGAAGTTCTGATGATGGTGTTTGTGCTGATTATGAGTCGTTCTCTTTTGACTCCATCCAAACAAACTTTCTTTTTGAATATTGCAAGTCTGAATATGTTGAGTCTGAGATGATTGCCACTAAGAATTTTGCTTTTGACTAGACTTATGTGCATATTGGACTTAACAAACTTATGAAATGTGCCACCCCTATTTTGCCTAGATTGTTTGTTCATGCTGATATAGTTTCTAGACCAATGAACTCTATACTGGCTTATTCTAAGTATGTTCATTTCCTTTCTGATTGGGCCCAACTGTTTGACAAGTAGAAGCGGGACCTTACTTGTGCTTTAATGGCTATGTGGATGTACTCTTTCTGGTTCTAACTCACTACTTTTCACTGTTGCTATATTTTTGAGAGTTGGGCTTCTTTGTTTGATAAGATGCTACGTGCTTTAATGAGTTTTGGTTTGAGTAGCAGTTTTCAGGTTATTATGGAGTGGATGATGCTCCATAAGCTTAATGTTGCATCATTTTTACGAGGCATAGTTTGGGTACAACCTGTATCTAACCTGGTATGATTGTTCCACCCTCCCTTCTTCTCTTTTTACTTTCTTTTCTTTCTTTTTTGTACTTAATTGTGAATAGTTAGGACTGTGAATATACGGGTGATCAATCTTGAGGAGCAATTTGGGATATGTTGAGCCGTGTGGGCTATGATCAACCTTGGTTGTGTTCTGATTTTGTGAATACTTGTTACTTGTGGATATTTAGGGTTACTTTTATGTTTCACTTTGTTTTGTTTCTTTAGTTTGGTGAGTTTTCGTTTTTCTTTGGTTTAGTTTTTGTTTTTTCCTTTTGTTCCCTTTTTGGTGTCTCAATGACTTTGTGTTGGTCTTTCATTTTGTTTTTCTTTTTCTTTTTCTTTTTCCTTTTGTCTCATTTTAGGTTTCTTTTGGTTTAGTTTGGGATTTAGTAGGTCCTTTGTTTTGGTTTTGAGTTTATTTTAGTGAATATGTGTGTTTTGGTCAAGTTTTGATTTGCTTTGTTTGGTTTTGGTCTTGTTTGTTTTAATTTAAAATGTGTTTTATTTTGCTTTCTTTGGTCTTTGGCGATTTTGGTTTTTTGTTTTGTAAATATGTGTGTTTGCTTTGGTTTTAGTTTTGATTTTTAATTTTCATTTTGGTGATTTTGTGTTTGGTTTTGTTTGTGATTTTTATTGGTCTCCTAGTTTGTATATATTTGTAGTTTAATGTGATTTTGCGGTTGTATAGCTTATGTGCTTGCCTTTTAGCGCCTTAGTTCCCACAATGAGGGGATTATGAAGTTTTAGTGTGGGGGTGAGGTGCCCATTTGTTTTCGAAAAATCCAAAAAGATTTTGATTTTGGTTTTATTTTGGGGAATATTTGCGTTATGTTTGATTAGCTTGAATCCCCTATGCTTCAGTTATTAGCTTGTATATAAGTAGGATGTATATGATACGTCTCCAACCTCTGTGTGATATCCTAAGCCCTAATTCTAACTCCAGTTATTCACTATAGATTGTGTAATCCAGTCCTTGTTTATTCCTTCATCATTATCTTTAGGTCTTAGGTTTCCATGAATGACTCTCTCACTTGCTTGTGACACGATTACTCTGAAAAAATTGAAACAAAGTGTGTATATGAAGAAAAAAAAGAAAGAAAAAGAAAAACAGATGGAATAAAATTTGGAATGACAAGTGTCCCTTTGAGGCATACGCTACTGGGCATTACCCTTTGAGGCGCGTGCTACTAGTGTTACCCCTTGAGGCAATATTGCTACTGGGAAAGCTTGCTTCCAAAGTTAGTATGATAATAATATAGTTGTGTCAATCAATTGGAATTGAGTCTAATTCTGGTAAATCTAAGCCCTGGGATGATGATACACTTACACACGAGTACCATGATGGATTCAAAATCTTGATATATAATGGGGTGAAAAATTAGTGATTTGTTGTCATTTAGGAGGTAGAGGGCTTTGAAGTATATTCTGTGCATATGCAGGTCAATGACTTGATTACATAAATGATTTAGTTTATTAGAGGTGTGCATATCTTTTCCAAATTCAGTACCTATTAGTTTTGAGAAAAAAACTAAAAAGATTTTCTTTTATTTTTGAAATAATTTTTGTGGGTAGTTCACCTGAAAACCATCATGAGACCTCACTCGTCCACTTGGGAGACCTAGGGGTTTAAAGGGTTTGTTGCGCACGCTAAATGCAACTGTGATTCCTACGACAGTGAGTTAGGATTTCTTTTTCTTATTTTTCATTTTCGTTTAATTAGGTTAGTTTGTTTTACTCGAGGACAAGCAAAATCTTAGTGTGTGGGTATTTGTTCGTGCTAAAAATGTGCCATTTTAAAGTTATTGTTACACCTGTTTTATGCTCGTTATAATTGTATTTTTAAGGTTCTTATTTGATTTTATTTTATTTTGTAAGCTTTGAATAAGTATGGTAAAAATGCGAGAAAAACAATGAAAAATGCCAGGAAATGAAAAACTGGGCCAAATTGACCCGACTCAATTCCTTAAACCCATTATTTTGAGCCCAAAGTGAGAGGAAAAAAAAAGGAAAAAAAATAAAAAATACCCAACCCAGGCATGTGCGATGCACGTGACTTCTAAAGTTTCCCCCCTCATGCATGCAGCACATGGCCCTTATTACCCCCCCCCAAACCTTCTCTCTCCTCTCGGCCATGAAACCAGAAAACCCCTAAAACCCATACCCTCCCTGGCTTCATCCCCATCCCCGTTCAATCTCCCTCTCTCTACCCCATCTCTTTCTCTCTCTTGAACTTACAACACCAGGACACCACAGCACTACCATCAACACTCATCAACATTGCCAGTTGTCCCTCATCTTCGCCATCCACGCAAGCCACGAAATCAAGGGTTAAGGATCAAAGGGGGCTCGGGTATAAAATGGAGGAAGCAGCGATTGATGGAGATCGAATTAGGTAATTTCGGGTTAGGTTAGGTTTAATTTCTGCTTTATGTTTTGTTTTAGTTTTAATTTTGTTTCCGATCCAGTTATTTGAATTTTAGGGTTTGAAAATTTCGGTTAGGGTTTGATGTTAGAATGGGTTTTGGGTTCGAATTTCATGTAGTAATGCTACAATTTTGAGTCTCTTAGTGGTAAATCACGATTTTAGTTTGATTTTGATGTTGGTTTTATTACAAAATTCTGGAATCCCTCTTCCCCTGAATTTCTCCCCTGTTTAATTGCAATGAAATGAGGCGTGGAGGTTGCCCTTCTCTTCTTCGCTCGTTTTTGTTCTCAGTTTCCTTTCCCAGCAACCTGCCTTGCTTGTTTTCTTATTTTTGTTTGGTGATGTAATTATATGTTGTTTCTAGTTGAGTAATTTTAGAAGCTTGTTCTCTTAGGTTTGGTTAATGCAACTGCTCACCCTCCCCTATTATCACTGATTGTTGGATTCTATTTTTGTGAATTTGGAACCACTATTAATGGAGGTTGCTTCAGCTAAACTAATTTCTGAGCCTTTGATTTTCTGCATTTAGGGAGTTTTGGCAAGAAAATAAGCTCAGGTCCTCGCCTTGTTTCCCTCTCCCCTATTGTTAATATTTGCCTTGACTGATATGTTTGCTTTAGTTCTGTTAATCTGGTTGGGTGTTGCTTAAGTTCGATTCTGTTGGTTTATTTGAGTTAGCATGGTAAATTTTGAATTTTGGTAAATTGCATCTGTCTGAGCTTTTCGTTTGTGTTTTTGAGGTGATGCTGCTTGAGTGAGATTTTTAGTTAAGTTTTGAAGTTTTGGTTGATTTAGTAGTTTAGGTCATTTAGTTGATTTTAGTAATTTGGTTGATCTAGTTCGAATGGTCTTGTTGATTACTTAGGTTTACATGGTTTTGATGATTCGAAGGATTTGGTTTGATTTGGTTGGTTGAACACATTTAGTAACTTGGTTGATTACTTAAGTTCTATAATGGTTAATTCTTCAAAATTACTGGCACAGTTCTTCTCATTGAAGTCCTATTAATCGCTTGGTTGAAATTTTCTAAGTCAAGTATTTCCTTAGGTTTAGGTAACGTTAGTTTTAGAAATTTCAATGAGCTAAATCCTTTCCATCGTCCCCGATGACACAACCCTCAAGTACTACAGGGAGAGCTGTACGCTTCTAGCCTTTTACTTTACACTCAAAATTTCCCAATAAATATGCAAGCGCAATGGCGACTCTTGCGTTGACAATTGTGGCTTAACCAGGTTTTCTTCTCTATTGAATATATACAGTGATCAAAGAACTATCTAGTAGATAATCTAACGCGAGAACTCGCCCATGGTGATAATCAAAGCCGACCTCCTTCTAGAAAAGGAGGAAATCCACAATGAGATGCCATTCATACTAGAACGGGTTTCTCCTTCTAGTAAAGTCCTTATTGATAACTTAGAATTCCATATAAAAGGTAGATCATGCTTTGGTCTACTTTCTTTACCTACCTAATGGCCCAAAGATCTTCCTTTCTAGAGTTACAAGTTAATTACCTTAGACGTCCTTATGATATATAAAAAAAATAAGTTCTCATGTTCAAGACAAATAGTTCAATGAGTGGTATGCAGCCTACATCAATTATTATCATAACTATTCTTACGATATTTGGGAGTCTTAGAGTACAATGATCTATTTTCCTAATAAGTCTGGAGTTGGTGGTGTTAGTTTCCCAGCCAACTCCATCTCGCCAAATGACCCTCTCACTAAAGCCTAGGAATACAAGATAATAGTTTACTTTATGAAAATTTCAGATCCAAAGTTCATATTTTTCTCAAGACTAACCAAGTTTCAATAATGCATGTTCAAAAAGATCCATTGGATTCTTACATCTCTTGATGCTCCAACAAAAATTCCATATAACAAACCTCTATATTTGGAGGTAGGTTGTGCACTAATTGAATATAAAAATGGAAGAGCCAAGCCAACTCATTATCTTATCCAGATCGTTGATTACGACGATCCCTATGACCAATGACAAGACTGGTTTCTAGAATGGGGAGGATTTGTTACTGATCCCACTTTGGTAAGAGCCATTAGTTTTTACATTTATCATTAAACTTGGTTATCAATTGAACAAGGAAAAATGATAATGTATTGTGGAAATACTACTTTCACTTATGACAATGCGTTTAAAGAACACATGAAGGTGGAAGGAGCAGCCTCAGAAGATATCTTTGATTATCTCTTTAATGTTAGAGCTAGAAAGTTCTTATCAGACAAACAAAAGAAATATCTTCTGGAATTATTTGAAAAATGGGATCCAGAGCATCTTCGATTAGATGAAGGTTTTGATGAATATCCAGATACTATTGGTCTGAAAGATATAATTGGAGATGAAAGTATGCAGAATCTCAATAATGATTTCTAGTCCTGTCATCATTAAAAGCTTTGAAAAGGAGTTACCCCATTATTGTACTATTTTTATAAGTGTAAGGTTTGTAAAATAAAGTATGTACTGCAGTCATGTGAAGAGTCAATATATACAGTAGCCATATGAAGAATCAGTATGTACTGTAGCCAATAGGGCATCCTATTCATCCCTTTCCCTCTATAAAATAAGAGGTTGAGAGCTGAGAAGAGACATGGTCATTTGAGCATCCTTGAGCAAAAGAGAAGTCGGAATTCTCCATTTCTCTATGAGCAAGCATCTCTAATAATCTTACCTTTAATCCCTCTTCAAGCTTTTCATTGTAATATATTTCCACTTTCAAGCTTTCAATAAAAGAAGTCTCCTAGAGGGAACGTTATTGAATGGAACCTTATGTCTTGAATATTATAATTTCTTAACTAAAGTCTCACTATCCTTTAAAAGTATATAAAACTTGGTTGGTGACTATAGTCTGAGGTAGGAAACAAAATGGATCTGCGTTGTGCCTGATCTAAGGAGGGTGGGGTTGAGATTAGCAATCTTCATAAATCGGAAGCTAGAGAAACGTCGGGGTCTAGCATCGACTATGTTCAGGTAATGGTGAAACTCTCTAATTAAGCTTTAATTATTTTGCTAAGTATGGTGGGTCGTTAATCGCAGAAAATATAATATTCAAGATATAAGTAGTATATTGTGATAATTATACCAGTAAAGTCACTATAAGAAAGTTAAGCATTTAAAAGGTAGTTAAAAATCAATACTAAAAAACCTGGAGGTAGTTATAACTCAACAAAAAAGCAGCAGGGTTGAAAAATTAATGGCGAAAACCCGTGCGGTGGTAGATGCAAAATACCCTACAAAAGGTAGATGTCGCTCTGGTTTACTATCTTTTGCCTACCTCATAACCCAAAGATTTTCCCTTTTAGAGTTACAAGCTAATTACCTACGGTGTCCTTATGATATCCAAGAAAAACTATGTTCCCATGTTCAAGAAAAATTGTTCAATGAATGGTATGTAGCCTGCATCAACTTTTATCATCATTATTCCTATGGTATTTGGGAGTCTTGGGGTACAACGATCTATTTTTCCGACAAACCTAGAGTCGGTGGTATTAGTTTTCCAACAAATTTAATTTCTCCAAATGACCCCATTAAAGTCTGAGAATATGGGATGGTACTTTACTTCATAGAAATCCCATATCCAAAGCTCCTCTTTTTCTCAAGACTAACGAAATTTTAGCAATGCATATTCCGAATAATACATTGGATTCTTACATCGCTTGATGGACCAACAAAAAATCCAGTTAGCAGATGTCTAAATTTAGAAGTGTATAATGCATTAATCGAATATGAAAATGGAAAAGGCAAACCAGCCCATTATCTTGTTCAAATCGTTGATTACGACGATCTCTATGATCAATGACAAGAATGGGTTCCTAAACAACGAAAATTAGTTACTGATCCTACTTTAACAAGAGCCATTGGAACTTTTCAACATTTATCATCAATGTTGAGCATTAATTCAATAGGAAAAATGTTAATGTATTATGGAAACTAATAAGTGCTTAATGTATACATCATTTTAGAGTTATTTTGCCACATTTTGTTAGGAGAATTTTTAAGTTACTATTTATACTCTTATTCTTAATTTATACTTGGGTATGGTTGCTTGATGTGTTTTACATAATTTTAGGCCTTTTTACCCAGCATTTGACACTCATTGGATGTATTTTGGCCTCTCCCATAGACACCCATGCGATGCTACGCCCATGGAGCACAAGAGTCGGTTCCACCCAAGACCACGGTCGGACCGTGTTGTATGCCACAGACTATGGTGAGCTGTGTAACTATTGCCTCTTCGTCTTTCTTCGACTGTGTGGCTGAAAACATCCAAGCTTCCCAATAAAGTCTCATCGTTCAGCAGCAGAGAAGAGAGGAAGCATAGCATAGTTCACTTTCTTTAAATTTTGCTCTTTTACTTAGGATTTTTAGTTTGATTGTTATTTTAGTGAGAAATCTTGAGTGTGTTTTGGTGTTGAGGCGGTTCAAAGTCCTTGGTCAAAGGCTGTCTCTGTCAAGCCCTTTCATCTCAAATTTCGCCAAATTGTTGGTTAGTTGTTTAATATTTAATCATGTGTGAGTAATTTAATTTGTCTAAGAATTTGTTAATTTTATGAAAGTGTAGTTGGATCATGTCTTAATCAATAAAATTGTGCTTGTTTCATTATTTGTTTGATTTCATTCTATCAAGTGATTATCATGTTGTGAGTGGATTTTTGGTCAAATTTTGCTTGCACACTTGAAATAATTGAGTGAAAAATTAAAAGGTGACATTTGATTGTTAGACTGCTTGATAAAACTTAACATGGCGCCGACTCGAAAGAGAAATTTGCATGTTTAGGAGGACTAGAGTGTAATCAAAATTATTCAACTTGAATTAAGACAAATTAGTTTGAAAGAATGACTTGTGCTTAGTTCAGGCAAATTTGGTTGATCTTGAAAGAAAAGCTAAATTTTTGGATATACTGCAATTCCTCAAAATTAACCGATTAGAGAAAAGCACATGCTTATCACTTTTGATCCAATCACCTTTCTTAACTACATGAATTCCTAGGCGTCTTTCCTTAACTAATTTAGAATTCGTAAATTTGAAGTTGTTAAATCAAAATCCCTTGATTTAGTATTTGCTTAGCAAATTCTGATAGACAAAGCTCGATAGATTACTTTGGTCCGTGAGCACGATCTTTTTATCTATACTATAACTACCCGTGCGCTTGTGGCAATGGTCAGAAACACTACTTTCTCCTATGATAATGGGTTTAAAGAATACATGAAGGTGGAAGGAGCAGTGTTAGAAGATATATTTGATTATCTGTTTGATATCATAGCTGGAAAATTCTTGTCAGAAAAAGAAAAGAAATATCTTCTTGAATTATTTAAGAAATGCGATCCAGAGCATCTTAAGCAACTTGATGATGATCTTGATAATTATCCAGATAATGATGGCCTTGAAGAAATAAGTGGAGATGAAGGCATGCACAATCTCAATAATGATGACTAGTCTTGTCATTGTTAAACGCTTAGAAAAGTGGTTGCTCAATTATTGTAGTATTTTGACAAGTGTTATGTCTATAAAATAAGGCAGTTACTGTACCCATGTGAATATACTATAGCCATGTAAAAAATTAGTATGTACTGTAGCCACTAGGGCATCCTATGTACCTCCAACCCCTTTATAAAAGGAAAGGTCGAGTGCTGAAAAGGGACACGGTCATTTGAGCATATTTGAGCAAAAGAGAAGTTGGGATTCTCCACTTCTCCATGAGCAAGCATCTCTAATGATCTTAGCTTAAGTTCCTCTTCAAGCTTTCCATTGTAATATTTCCACTTTCAAGCTTTCAATAGAATAAGCTTCCCAGTAGGAAACGTTATTTAATTGAACCTTATGCCTTAAATATTATAATTTATTGATTAAAGTTCCACTATCCTTGAAAAAGATTAAAACTTGATTAGTGACTACAGTCCGAGGAAGGAAATGAAACGAATCTGTGTTGAGCCTGATCTAAGGAAGGTGGGGTTAGATTAGCAATCTCTGTAAACCGGAAGTTAGAAGAATGTTGGAGTCCAGCGCTGATTAAGTTTAGATAACAGTCAAAACTCCCTAATTAAGCTTTAATTATTTTCCTAAGTATGGTGGGCCTATAACCACATAAAGTATAATATTTAAGAAGTCGAAACAAAAAGATAAGCCTAGTTTTCCAAAATAGCCCGAAACTTTGAATATTTGCAAAAACGCCCAAAAAAGAATAGTAACCCAAATAGTGGTACTCCCAAAAATTATTACCCAAATCTAAGTGGACCCAAAAATCATTATCTAAAATTGTTTGATCCAATAAATATTTACCCACATTACAGTGAACCGAAGAGTAAATTATTCATTGAATTGCAGGATTTGGGATAAGACTTTATTTTCTTGCAATAGTGACTCATGTGTTAAGTTATTATGAAAATGTAATTAGGAAAAAAAATAATAAACAGAGTTTCCACTTGAAATTCACTACTCTACCCAAGAAATTGCTATCAAGTAGTGAAAATTTTCAGTATGAACAATTTTATAAGTTTAACATTGGTTATTTTTTTGGAATAAAGGGATGAAAGTGAGATTATGGAATCAAAATATTGAATAAAGCAAGTTGTTTCTTCATATGAAGATATTTGTATTGTGATTTTGACATCAACTATTTTAAAAAAACATTAGGTAAGTATTATTGAAAATTATTCGAATGGGAGTTTTGGAGCAACGGTAAGATTATATCTGTGTGACCAAAACGCCATGGGTTCGAGCCTTGGAATCAACCACTGACAAAGTCAGGACAGGCTGCCTACTATATTACATTCCTAGGGCTGGGGCCGTTCCCTGAATCCTATGTAAACGTGGGATACTTGTACACCAGGCTGCCCTTTTTTTATTATTGAAAATTATTCATTATTGTAATGTTAAGCTAATGATGATAAATATTAAATTTTCTCTTCCAAGTACTTATAAAGAATGCCCCTCTATTTCAGCATCACATTCGACAAAAATATACATTAATCCAGCATTGCAGGAATAAGGGAATATATGGAGCAATTAAGGTTCAAATCTTGTTATTAGGGGATACCTTGATTATAATATTTTTCTTGTATATTCTTTTTCCTTTTCCAAAATTGTATTATGAAAAATATAATGTTTTTGTATATATGAGAAGGTCAGCTTTAGAGAGGGCTGAGACACTTTGTTCTATCACAATCTTTGTCATTTAATTCTATATTTATCAGAGACCATTGAAAAGGTTGTACAATCTTCCACACAAATAGAGATCATGTCAAAAGGGGGGGAAAAAACAAAACCAGATCATTTTATATTACAAAGATCGGCAATAACCATGTTACCCTCAACCGTTCAGATTTGCATAATTAGTCTAATGAGTCTTAATCTATATGGTTATGGGTGGTCCTGAATCATCATCAATGCTCTCAAATCCACAAAAAAGCTTGAATTTGTGATTAGAGTATTACAAAAGCTATCAAGCACATGCTTTGGGAACATGTGATTCAATGGATACTGCCTAACTATACAATGTCGTTGAAAATATTTAGATGGGTATGTGGTCTACGCAACCATGGTCGAGGCAATCTAGGTTGATCTTAAAGGGAGGTATTCACAAATAATGCTATTTGAATCCATCAACTAAAGAGGGAGATAACTTTGGTGGGATAAGAAATTTCATGAGCTAGAAAATGCTTCACAAAACTCAAGTCCTTGTGGGATGAATTGGGAATGTACTAGACCAACCTCACAAAATTAAGTCCTTCTGAGATTGGGAACATACCATACCATGTCAAGATGTACTTACGATTATAAATGTGGAGCAGCAAAATTGTTTCACTAATATCCTAGAACATGAGAAACATGAAAAAATACAATACTGTAAGATCTCATATACCATCCCAATGACCTTTAATAAATTTGAACAAAACCTATATAATGATTATCAGCAAAGAATGACAACAATAGTTTGCAGAGAATGGCCAAAAAAAAAAGGTCGATAGCATCGTACAAGACGTAAGATATATGCACCAAAGCTATTACAACGATGTTAAGACTGAAGTTATTGAAACAACGTTGATCATACATATATATATTGATAGTTGATAGTAGATTAATCATTTCCCATCATTCAAACAAAGTAAGAGTGGGTGCTATTGTAATCATATTAAATATTTCAGTATGCCCTACCATCTTCTCTGGAATACTCCCAATAATGAATTGCTCTTATATTAATATGTACACACTAGTGAGGCAGGCCACAAGACAGAAATGTCAATCAATCATGCAATTATATACATGCTTATCGTGGTTTAATCAAATGTAAGTTAAAAAATACAATTGAAATGGATGTTGTTTGTTTAAATTAAATTTGTATTTTAGAACATCATCTTTAAAATAAAATAAGAAACAAAAAAAAATATTTAGATTAAGATGACAAACCCAAACAAAGGGGGATTTTAGTTCAGATCCATAGGAAATATGTAGTCTTTAAATGCTTCGTAATTGGCATTTCACAACTAAAAAAGAAAATTAAGATACAGGATGGTCATTTAGGATTTTGAGTAAGGATACAGGACAGAAGAGATACCAAATTTATCAAGTGGGACACATGAAAAATACTTATCATAAATATTTGGGACACATGAAAAATACAATATAAAGAACAAAAAAAAAAAAAAACCAAAAACGATGATAGCATGGCATAAGACATATGATATATGACAAAGCTATTTCATAATTATTAAGACCAAAGTTATTATGACCCTGTTTGGCAATCAGTTGTTACAGTTAGCGATTAACTGTTTGTATTACCTGTTAGCTAATTTTATTAGCTGTTTAACTTAACTAATTGTATTATTTGTTTCTAGAAAAGTGTTTGGTAAAATTAGTTGTTTCTAACAATAGTATTTGGTAAAATTTTTCTTTTGCCCTTAACTAAGTTTCAATATTTTTTAAAACAGAACAGTCTTTATAAATTACATACTATTTATTCTTCTTAATAATATAAATTTAAGGATTATGTGATATATAAAATTACAATTTTAACTTCACCCAAGCTTGGTTATGACTCATGACAATAGTTTTTTTCATTGTAACTTAACTTTCTTTAAATAATACTTGAACTTTATGTGACAAGAAATATGAAAAGAGACACTACTGTTCAAAGATCAATCCCATATCTCAACCCAATTCACACTAAATAAAGGCAGAAGATGAGAGGGGCAACCCAAAAAAAAAAAAAAGATCAAACAGTTTAAGACTTGAAGTAAATCGCCTAACCCAACCCTTTTTTTTCAACCCGACTAATTATTGAAAATGGAAGAAAAGGCAGCCAAATAATGAATATGTTGAATTCGTTATTCAGTTTTGATGATAACAAACCTAAAGTAATGTTGCTCCAAACAAAGTTGTTTTCAATATGTGCCTTAACTTGTTTGCTGAACGTTGAGAACAAGTCTTGAGAACAGGTCTCATACCTTGATGGCTCATGCTCAAGTCAAGAACACCACCTCGATGACTTGATTGAATGTGAAGATCAATTTCTAAACTCAAGCGATACAAGAACAACCTGGCAAACAGGTTGGCCTAGGTGGTTGGGGCAGCGTATTCATCTTGAACAAGATGACTAGATCTACAACAAGATGTCTTTGGTAATTTAGGTCTTATTCTAGACTCTTGTTAATATGCCAATCTTGAAAGGTCTCTAACTAACCACTCTTGAATCGGTTGCACTATTTGCTTCAGAACACCAAGTTCAAACAACCCTAAAAATAGGGTAACGAGGGTGTTTCTGAACTGCAACGGCCAAACCCGGTTTCTTTGGAAAACTTATTTTGGTTGGCCAAAAGCTCTAATATATTTTGATAAAATTCCAAGACAGCAATTTAAGCTGTAGAAAATCTTCTTGATATGAAAATTCAAGCTGACGATTTACAAAACTGATTTTGGAAAATATTTACCAAAACCGAAAATATCTCTCTCTTATCCTTTGGAAAGTGATTAATTCAAAAACTCATATTAAAGATTTTGTCACGGATATTTTTGGGCAAAGATAATCTTCCAAAATCAAATTCCTACAATATTGGGAAACATTATCTTTTAGCCGTTAGAATTCCTTGAGCTAAGAAAAAATTTCTCTTTGCCAAACTTAGCTGATTTCTTCTTTTCTCCTTGGTTTTTGACCGTTGGATTTTTTGTATAAAAATATTGCATTTTACTCCCATTGATACATAGAAAAAAAACGAGAAACTTACACAACAAACGCAAAAAGGGAGAATCAAAAAGTGGTTTTTCTAGTGAGAAAAAGTTGTTTTCGAGCTACTCTTGAGAAAAGAAAAACCGAGACAAGTTGTGTTAAAGTTGAGCTTTCAAGATATTGGCATACTAGGACTTCATTGTACCTTACATCTGCTTAAGACAGAAGCACCTAGTAAGGTGTTTTGTAACCCTGAGCTTAAATCAGAAAAGTGAGTGAGTGGTCCTCAGTCGTGTGGACTTTGGACGTGTCCAATCTGGTGAGATTTGGACGTGGTGTAACCTGTCTTAGGGAAGAAGGTTACGTGGTTGCAAGTTGTAACAAGGTGTGTTGCATTTGTAACGTTTGAAGCCCGATAGTGAAAGTGGTTAAATCCTACACGAGGTAGGTCGTGGTTTTTCACACCTCAGTTGGGCTAGATGTGTTTTCCACGT
>JACYFF010003369.1:65461224-65474760 GCA_017589665.1 Selenicereus undatus
ATATATATATATATATATATATATATATATATATATATATATATATACATATATATATATATCACACACACACGCGCGCGTACACAAACACACACACACATATGAATAAAAGTGCCATGTCTATGAATAGCGTTTTAATTAATTAAATTCGACACTAAACCATTAGCAAAAAATATGTTCATTTTAGACATTTTGATAACTTGAAAACATGCATATGAAATATAATACCCCTAAATTCTTATAGCAATCGATAATTTGAATTCATCAACTTAATGAATCAAGCATAATTTTACATAACAATTCAAAAAACGCTTATATAAAGTCATTGATCTATTGTATTCTTTACAGCATTCCCTTTCAAATTGCACAGGCCAATTTGTGCATTCATATATGCCTTTTTTGAATGCACAGCAACTATCTTAGTTACTTTACCAAGAATAATATGATAAAGACATTTTGTAGTTGACATTTCTACTTCTTTCATTTTATCTACATATATATATAAAATTGAGTGTTAACATATTCTTTTGACAAGTGTCTCAAAATTAGTGGTTAACACTATATTTATGCTTTATCTTCATATCGTATTTTGTAATAATTAATAGATCTTCCTAAATCTAATTTATTTCTTTGTACTCTTAGCTAACTTTTCATACTCCTCAATTGGTTTGTTTTAGTCAAATTGAGCAACCTTTCAGTAAATGGTAATTAATAAAGATAGCGGCAAGAGAAATAATTAGCTAAAAGCTATAGTGATGAACATGGGAGATGATTCAAAATCTAATAAGGCATGCAATTTTTAACTATGAAATTTCTTGATTTACTTGAGTCCTTGATTACCAAATAATATAACTATGAAAAATATTATAGAAGAAGTCATAGATTAAACGATCATACGATCTAATATATGATTCATTTAAGCATCATTACATAATACAGGCTAACATGTTATAACAATGGTACTTTTGTATCAATCATTAATATTTCAAAACATATTCATTCTACTTTTATAATATATATTTTACTTTTTTATATCCATCATGATCTTAATATTATTAATAAGAAATTATTCCTACAATCTTATAATAAGTATGAACGCTTACTAAGATATATCGCATTATAATAAATTAATAAGTATTTCACATCTGTGCAACACACGGTTATCACTCTAGTGTAAACTATATTTGAACCGCATGCATTGGGTGCTTCTTGAATGCAAGGTTAAGAGAATCAAACCAGACCGGCCAATCCAACCGGCTGGATCAAAAATCGACCATAGCAACGGTCCGAAAGTTATTTTAACCCGTTTGGGCCATTGAACCAGAGAAAACCGGTAAAACCCAGTTGGACCGGTTGACTCGATCAAACCGGCCCACCTATGGTTGGACCGGCTTTTCCCAACTTCTTATAAAAGCTAAGTTTTTTTTTAGGCCGTGAAGATTTTGCACAAGGCACAGCTCAACCCTTTTAGACCATCCCTAGCTTGCCTTCTATACGTTTTTATAAGGCTACCAAGTTTGAAAATTTGCTCAAAATGGCGATGTGGGACTTCCCAATTCTCACCACCTAACAGAACCTATATTTATGCAATAAGGGTCTTATAACCACCTTCTACTCTATCAATGTAGGATCATAAATAAATTTTTTATTTCTCTTCTTCCTCATTATTTTGTACTTATAACTTTTTTCTATTAGATTTTAGTAATTTATGTTGTTAAAATAAAAAAGTATTTTTTTTATCAAATATATAAGTTAATGATCTCTTCTCCCACATTATTTTGTAGTTGTTCATTTATTGTAATTTTTATTTCATTTAATGTTAACCAATATATATTTTTTATTTATCATCAAACTCTTGTAATTTCTATATTAAAGCATGTGTGATCAAATTATTATGTCCAAATTATTGAACTCTTGTATTATTTTTCTTTTTTTAAAAATTATGATCCTCTAATTAGATGTGTTACCAAATTATTATATCTAAACTATTTTTCCCCTTGAAACAATGTCATTTTAAGGGGTTGATTTTTTATTTTTTTTTGGGAGCGTAAATGCTTCACTATCTGTTTTACAAAGCCTAACTTTAATTACAAACCTATGACTTTGCAATGTCCTTGGCTTGCCTTCCATGCTTTTTTATAAGGCTACCAAGTTTGAGAATTTTCTCAAATTGATAATGTGGAACTTCTCAATTCTCGCCATCTAATAGAACTCATATTTATGCAATGAGAGTCTTGTAACCACCTTCTATTCCATCAATGTGGGACCATAAATAAATTTCTTATTTCTCTTCTTTCTCATTATTTTGTACTTGTAACTTTTTTTCATTAGATTTTAGTTAGTAATTTGAAAAAAAATATAACAAATATATATATAAAAAATTTCAGGTTCACTGGGTTGTGCCGGTCTAGCCCAGTTTGATGGTAAATCAGGTCAACTGGTCCAACCCCAATCCAAACGGTCCATCCGGTTGAACCATTGATCTACTCGGTCGACTAAGTCGATCACCGGGTTAGTTATCTCAACCTTACTTGAATGCTAGTATATATTAAAAGTTTGGGTAGAAGCTCCATATGAGTCACATAGGATTCTTAGGTCAAATGTGAACATAGGATGCTTAGGTCAACTCAATTATAATTAATTATTGGTCAAATTGTGGATCAACTATCTTTCCATTGCATTCTTTTTGTGTAGAAATGGTTTTGGTTTCACCGAAGCCTAAAAAGAAATTTTTAATTTTGATAAATACGAGAAACCATGCCAAATTTACCAACCAAGCAATCTTATGTATGCTTATGTTGGTTTAGTGAAATTTAAGTTATTATATTAGAGGTAAGGTTGCCTACATGTGGATTTTCCCAAATTTCATAAAAGTGGGAACCATACTCTAAATTTATATTAGACAATTTAATGGATATTCTTCTTTTACTCTAAATTTATATTCCTCAAATATCATCTTCGAAATGAAATATGTGTTAGTAAAATTAGTTGTTTCAAGAAAAGATGATATTCTTAAATATATCCATGCTTGGTTTGGCCAAACAAAGATATTCGCCTCAACCAAAAATCACTTAGACATAATTTTAAGCGATTTTAATTTCAAAGTCTTCAAATTAATATCCAACAAGGTACCTACCACAACTTACTCAATTCTAGAAAAGCAATTAGGATAAAAAAATTTATATAATAAATAAAATCTAGCAATAAGTAACCACAAATATGCAAACAAACACTAACCAACTTAGAATTGATGTGGCTCAATTGTTTAACTTAGACAAATGAAAAAAGTTTCATGTGCGATAATATTAAGGCAAAAAAAAAAGATCGATAGCACAGTACAAGACATAAAATATATACCAAAGCTATTACAATTGATGTAAAGACCAAAGTTAATTTCACAAAGTTGATTATATATATATATATATATATATATATATATATATTGATGCTTTATAGAAGATTAATCATATTAAATATATTTCACCATGTCCCACTATCTTCTCTAGAACATTCCCACTAATGAATTAATGTTATGTTAATATATACACATTAGTGAGGAAGGCCACAAGACTGAAATATCAAATTTATCATCTTAGAATATCATCTTTAAAACAAAATAAAAAACAAAATAAATTAGTTAGATACAGATGATAAACCCAAACAAAGTGGGGATTTTAATTTAGATTGATCCGTAGGAAAAATATAGTCTTTATATGTTTTTAATTGACATTTTACATTTACCCAAAAAAAAAAGATACAGGATGCTCACTTTGGATTTTGAGTAAGGCTACAAGATGTAAGAGATACCAAATTTATCAACTAGGACATATGAAAAAAATTTATCATATACCACAATTTTCAAGACCAAAAAAAAACAAAAAAAGATGATAGCATGCATGGCACAAGACATATGATATATGACAAGGCTATTGCATACATATTAAGACCAAAGTTAACCAAGGCGTTGTGGCGTAGTGGTAGCTCACTTCGTCCCTTAACCAATTGGTCAGGGGTTCGATCCTTAGCCTTTGGGAATGGAGAGCAATTCTTGGTCAGCCCTTTTCCCTTAAGTGGAGCTCCCGGGACGAGAGGATTAGTCACTGCGATCGACGGTGGATACCTTTGGTTAAACCAAAAATATTAAGACCAAAGTTGTTCATATCTCCTCATTCAACCGAAGAACGGTGGGTGCTATTATAATCATGTTAAGTGTACTGGACTATTTCCTACCACCATCTCTAAAATATTGCCAATAGCTAATTAATATTGTATTAATATACACAAGGAAGGTCACAAGATATAAGAGAGTTCAGCAGTCAAGCAATTATATACATGCTTATGGTGGTTTAATTGAATGAAATTTATAATATTAGACAATTCAATTGGGTATTCTTTTTTTCAATTAAATTTGTATTCTTAAAATATCATTTTAAAATAAAATGCAAACTAAGAAAATTAGTTGTTTCATAAAAGATAAAATTCTTAAAATATATACATACTTTGGTTGGCTAAGCCTAAATGAAACCGTTTACAAAAAGCCACTTAGATGTACTTTCTAGTGGATTTGATTTCACAATTTTCAAATTATTGTTATCCAATGTATGTACTACAACTAGCTCAATTTTACTATGTCATATTCAGGAATTAAAAATCAACATGAAATAATTTATAATAAATAAAATATAGCATTAAAGTAACTGAAAATATGCAAGTAGATCTTCATATGGTGTTCATTGACTTGAAAAAGCTTATAATAGAGTTCTGTGTGAAGTGTTATGGAGTTGCTAACAAAAGAAAGAAGTATCACCTGCGTATATTCGAGTTATTAAGGATATGTACGAGGGAGGTAGGATAAGTGTTAGGACGCCAAGTGGGCTACCTTTGACCTCAATGTTGGTATGGGCCAGCATCAGGCTTCTGCTTTAAGCCATTTTTTTCACTCTAGTTATGAATGAACTTACAAAAGGGATTCAAAATGAGTTACCATGGTGTATGTTATTCGCAGATGACATTGTTCATATTGATGAGACCAAAGAGGGAGTTAATGCCAAGTTGGAGCGATGGAGACTTAAGCTGAAGTCTAGAGTAAGTACATCAAAAACTAAATACCTACATTGTTATTTCAGTGGAACGGAAGATGCAGAGGGAGACGTTACTATTGATGGGATAATGTCGAGAAATTTAAATATCTAGGCTTGACTATTCAACAGAATGGGGATATTGGCGAAGATATTAACCAGCACATAAAAGTGATTAGCAAAAATGGAAGTATGCTTCAGGTGTGCTGTCTAATAGGAGGATGCCTGTAAAATTAAAAGGCGAGTTTATCATATGGTAGTTAGACAGGCTGTGCTGTATGGATCGGAGTGTTGGCCTATAAAAAAGACACAAGCCCAAAGGTTGATGGTAGCAGAGATGATGATGATTAGGTGAATGTGTCGTTATATAAGAATGGATGGAATTAGGAATGGGATTATCAGAGATTTAGTTAAAGTAGCTCCTATAAAAGATAAAATAAGAGAAACACGGCTTAGATAGTTTGGCCACGTGAAAAGAAGAAGTGTGGACACTCCAGTGCGGATATGTGAGAGGATTAATATCCCCAAAGGTAATAGAAGGAGGAGATGAGTAAAGAAGAGTTTGGATGAGGTTATTAGAGCGGATTTGAAAGTAGCGGGATTGAGGAGGACATGGCTCATGATAAAAGACTATGGCGAGATAGGATTAGGATCTTAGATCACAGAGAGCTGACCACCTGATTTGGGTGTGTTTTTTTAGTTGCGAAAAGGTAAGTTTGGTTGTTTTTTTCCAAATGTCGTGTTGTATGCAGATTGTACATTCATCTGGGGGAAGAGACATTGTTTGCCTACCTCTGTTTGTTAAGCAATAAAACCTTCATCTGCTTTGTTGTACTTATGTTATACTTTTATTTACATAGTTATAACCGCCTCATTTATTAGTATTTCTTAGTTCATTCCATGTTGTCTATCCTTCGGGTTTTTTTTTTCATTTAGTGTTTCCACAAAATACTTCTTCTGTAAAATGTTTTCATAAAATCTTATTTTTGTAGGTCTCTTGAATTCAACCTCTCTACGGATAAGAATGTCGATAAGTGTAATGCTGCCTACATCTGAATCTTCCCAGACCCCACGAAAGTAGGACCCACATTGAGAGGTGGTGGTATTGTTGTATAGCTCAAAAATTCAACTTAGACTCATGAAAAAAAAATTAATTATATACATTACAATATTAAGACTAGAAAAGAAAAAATTTGATAGCACAACATAAGACATAAGATATAACTAAGTTATATAATGATAGTGATATCAAAATTATTTCACCAGAGTTGATCACATATATAGTTGATAGCAAATTGATCATCTTCCCTCATTCAACAAAGACATCGAAGAAGTATTGTTAAAACCATATTAAGTATATTTAACTATTTTCTGCCACTTTCTTTAGGATACTTTGAATAATGAATTAATATTATATCAATATTTTAAAAGTATAGTAGAGTAATTGTTTTGCAGAAAAGTTGATATTTTTAAAATGAGTAGTTACTTGCATAATGCAACCTAATTATACGAGTAGTTATTTTAAGAGTTTAAAAATCACATATATAATCATATGGGTCATAATGCTACATAAGTATTTTGTGTATTAGCTTCCCTTTAATAAACATGTTTATAATATTTCAACACTGGCCGCAATAGGGCATTTCTGTAAATAGCGGATCCATTGTTGCACGGTTCCATGCACATGCACACTACATAATTGTAAGTTTGAGTGGTTTGTAAAAATGAGCTCCAACAAACGTTTGTTGGTTAAGAAGGAGGATTCTTATTCATTTCTTGATTAATTGAGCATAGATTGGAGTAACAAAGTTACAATACCTAAATTTTGAGAAGTCATCACCTCGAGTTCAACGGAACATATTCGTATGGCGATGGGCGCAAATTGATGAAAGAGTATTTACATATTTGTTACTCTTTTGGGAGGGGTTTGATTGTTATGTTTTATACTTTATATGATTTGCTAGCTCTTGGGTATATAATTTACAAGCATTTTGATACATGCTACCATCCAAATTAACTTAGCAGACAAATTCACTAGATTGCTAACAGAGGATGGTCTCTATATCTCGAAAACATTTCAAGTGGTAAAGAACAAAGATCCATGGCAGGTCATATATGATGATAAACTTATTGTAAAATTTTATGCAATAGCATTATGAAATTGTAAGATTTTGAAATATCAATATATAAATGTCTACCATTTCACAAAGTAGATATGAGGATGAATAATTATTATGTGTTAATAGGTATGTCATTTTATTATCGTTATCTATTAATTGTTGCAAAATTGAATGCATCTTATCTAACTAGCTTATCGTTATCTATTAATCGAGTTGTCAGCAAGGGAAAAGTGCAAATTAGGTGCATTGCTGGGGGATAAGCATTATTAAAACACTAATGATTGAATTGGAGGATTTGGGATAAGACTTTATTTTCTTGCAATAGTGACATATGTTCATCTTTATATTATTATGAAAACGTAAATAGGGAAAAAAAAAAAAGAAACAGAGTTTCCACTTGGAATTCACAACTCTACTGAAGAAATTGCTTTCGACTAGTGATAAATTCCAGTATGAACAATTTTATAAGTTTAACCTTGGTTATTTTTTTAGGAATAAATGAATAAAAGTGAGATTATGGAATCAAAAGATTGAATAAAGCAAGTTGTTTCTTCAGATGAAGATATTCGTATTGCGATTCTGACATCAACTATTTTGAAAGAAAAACTAGGTAACTACTATTAAAAATTATTTATTATTGTAATGTTAAGCTAACGATAATAAATATTAAATTTTCTCTTCAAGTACTTATAAAGAATGCCTTTTATTTCAGCATCTCATTCGACAAAGATATACATTAATCCAGCATTGCAAGAATCACAGAGTATATGTAGCAATTAAGGTTCAAATCCTATTATTAGTGGATCACTTGATTGTAATATTTTTCTTGTATATTTTTTCCTTTTCCCTTAGGATAGTTTCTCTTATTAATTGATTTATTTTGTATACGTTTCCTTTTTCTTTTATTTCAATTTCTAAAATTGTATGATGAAAAATATAATATTCTTCTATATATGAGAAGGTCATAGTTTTAGAGGGGGCTGAGACACTTCGTTCTCTCACAATATTTATCATTTAATTCTATATTTATCAGAGACCATTGAAAAAATTGTATAATCTTCCATACAAATAGAGATCATGTCAAAAGGGGGGAACAAACAAAAACAAATCATTTTATACTATAAAGATCGGCAATAACCATAGTACCCTCTAAGTTCAGATAGCCTTGGCTGCACAATTACTCCAATGAGTCCTAATGGATATGGTTATTGGTGGTCCTGAATCGTTATCAATGCTCTCGAATCCACAAAAAAGCTTGAATTTGTTATCAGAGCATTACAAAAGTTGCGAGAAATACATGCTTTGGAAAAACTTGATTCAACGAGTACTGCTTATTATACAATGTCATCGAAAAGATTTAGATGGGTATGTGGCCTATGCAAGCATGGTCGAGGCAATCTAGGTTGATCTTAAAGAGAGGTATTCGCAAATAATGCTATTTGAATCCATCAACTAAAGAGGGAGATAACATTGGTGGAATAAGAAAATTCATGAGTCAGAGAATGCTTCATAAACCTCAAGTCCTTGTGGGATGAATTGGAAACGTACTAGACCACCTTCACAATGCTGACGTCCTTCTTGGATTGGGAACATACAATACCTTGTCAAGATGTACTTACGACCATAAATGTGGAGCAGCAAAATTGTTTCACTAATATCCTTGAACATCATAAGGTACACCTGTTCCTGATGAGTCTTAACATGGAAAAATACAATATTCTCATATCTGATATACTGTCCCAGTGACCTTTAACAAATTTGAACAAAGCCTATACAGTGATTATTAGCAAAGAATGGTAACAATAGTTTGCTCAGAGTGTGGAGATGAAGCTTTCATGGAAGATTTTGCTCTCAAATTAATAATCCCAAATCAGGCACTAAAATTTAGACAAGGCAGAACACATCCCAAGCGGAGCTATTGCTAGTGACTTTGGCTTGAGAAACATAATGCTTTGAATTAATTAAGTACCTATATAACTTGTGAACAAATGTTCAAATTGTAATTCCTCGTCTTGGAGTCATAGGGTGACTCGTAATCTAGAGTTTGGAAATGAATCTTGGTAGCATGAAGGAAGAGTGAATCACAACTACGAGGGGAGGGGCTCTAATTTTTTGGAGCAAAACCAGGAGTGGAAAAACTGGTGCCTTCAATGGATCTAAGTTGAAATCTTTAGACATCAGGAGACATAGATATGAAAGGAATTTGGGGACAAAGGAGATTCTTTGGTTAAAAGCATCGAAGGGCAATTTGTTAGGATTTTGGCTATGTTGGTAGGACAATTTTTTACCTTTTTCAGAGAAAGACAAAAAGTTAGAAAATCAGTGGTAAGAGTTTTTATTCGCAGTATTTGCACTAGGTATTAGATGCTGGTGCTTTTCATCACATGACTTTCAATCTCCATATTATGACTAATATATAGAAATTGCTCTCAATAGTTCATGTAACGGTGTCTGGTGGGAGAACTTTCTTAGTTGAAAAGGTTGCAACTATAAAATTAGGAATGAATTTTGTTCTGAAAGATGTTCTATATATCTCATCTCTCACCTACATCATTTCTATTCTTCAATTTACAAAATATGTAAATTTCCTCATAGCTAATGGCATTGAATTTTTTTCTCATACAAGACTTAAATGATGGGGTCTATTGCTTAAAGATAGCGCTAGTTTGTTTACTATTTCCTACTATACAAAGTGGACACTCTTTTAAGTGCCATCAACATTTAAGGCTCATGTTATTTAGCTCACCATTTTTTATCCAGTTTTTGTAGTTTTAAGTTAAAT
Source organism: Selenicereus undatus (assembly GCA_017589665.1). Taxonomy (NCBI): domain Eukaryota; kingdom Viridiplantae; phylum Streptophyta; class Magnoliopsida; order Caryophyllales; family Cactaceae; genus Selenicereus; species Selenicereus undatus. Next base: position 65,471,205 of record JACYFF010003369.1, read on the forward strand.
AAGGACTTTTATGATGTTATGATGTGTCATAGGGCAAAACAAACACGAATATGTCTTCCCTTGAGTAACTGTAAAGCTTAACGTCCTTCATTGTGACTTGTACGGGTGTTACCACACAGCTTCTTCATCTTGTTGGCACTATTTTTTATACATTCTAGTTGATTATAGTCGTGCTATTTTGGGTGTTTTAGTTGAAGTATAAAATGGAAACCCTTGAGAAGCTTGTGAATTTTTGTGTTATGATCATAATTTAATTTGGGTTGAATGTTGAATGAGTCCTTAGTGACCATGGAACAAAATTTACGGATAAAAGGGTTCAAACATTTTTGTGGAGAGTGGAATTGTTCATAAGACTTCATGTGTTGACACACAAAATGGTCATGTGGAATGAAAAACCATCATTTTCTTAATGTGGCATGTGTGACCAAATTTCCAGCATCTCGTCTAATTTGATAATGGGGTGAATGTTTATTATCTGCTGCTTATGTCATCAACTAAATACCCAAGAACTTCTAAACTCAAAAACTCCTTGTGAGATCTTGTCTCGTGTGGCCTTATCTGATGCTCATCTTTAGGTTTTTTGGTGTCTTTGTTACGCATATGCTTACAATCCTATTCTGAATAAATTTGATGAACGATCCATTACATGAATATTTTGGGGGTATCCATATGGCGAAACAAATGTAGGGTATATGATGTCCTAAGAAAATAAATTTTTGTATCGAGTGATGTTATATTTTGTGAAAAATATATTTCCTTATGCTGAGTTAGTAAATTCTGTAGTGAGCCCTATTTATAAACAGACCTTGTGAACTAATTAGTCTACTACTATGCTATTATTGCTAACTCATTGTATACACAGCATCTACAAGTTACGTTAGCCCATGCTCTATAAAGTGCTCTTGAGGTGCAAAACTTTAAGGTTGACATTTCGGACTGTACTCCACAAAAGCCTTCTCTAGAGTCCGTCATATGCTTACTAAGTTCAATACACTCACCTTTACATATTGGACAACCTGATTATGCCATTTTGTCCCAAACAGTTCTAGGCAAGGGGAGCCTACATATTCTAATGCTTATTTATGCAATAATGATACCATTAGTAGAACTGTAGACCTACCAAACTCCATAGCTCGTAATCTAATTTAGCCGCAGTGTGAACGACTTCTTCCAGTTTGTTTAAAGGATTGCATTTATAATGTCGTCAATGCTACCAACCCCTACTCATTATCCCTCTATGAAACTTCTTCAGGTATCTGTATAATCATCATATCATATATTATGTATATAATATAAAATGGAATGATTTGAATGAGTTAATGGTGTTTTAACAAGTGATGAATTCCTATTGGTTATCTTACATTTATGTTTATTATTATTCTTTATTCAATCAATTTAACAATCATCAATTTTACTACCCACATTCAAGTGGCAATATTAAATAATTGTTTCTTTGTCCAATTGTTCAATTACGAACTTAAAATAATGAAAGATATAAATATAAAATACAGTTTTAATTTTGATAATGGATACACCTATAATAAATTGATTTGTTTGATATTTCAATTTTCATCGTTTATTATCCAAACTTGAAGAGACATCCCTACCCTCTACGTTAAATGATATTAAGCATATGTAAAAAAAAAATTTAAAATAATATGTATCCCGTGCTAAGATGCAATATAAAAAGGTAGGAGAAGAAAATTTGTATTTGATGGCTTTTAAAATAAGAGGGGAGAGGGTGAAAAAGTTAGTGTCAAATGGTATACATATATAATAATTGTATACTTAATTTTGAAATATGTAAATATATTTATCATACTTGATTTGATGTTTTATATCTTCTATGTTTGTTTTTCCAGTGGAAGGGTTTTTAATTAATGATGTTTATTTTATAAATATAACAAGATCATTGAAGATTTATATTTAACCGTGAGATTTATTTTGCAAATATATTAATAAGGACCCCTAAATAAATTGCAACATTTAGGAATTAAGACCCAAAATTGCCTTATCTTCAAAATAATCCTATATATTTTTAACAGCTAACTGCAAATTGATATATTGTTACACATATTAAATTACATGCAATCCTTCGATGACTAATCCTTCAATTTTAAATTTCTTATTATATGATAAATGCATAAACATGCTTCAAAGTTAAATATGTAATTACCATATATGTATATCTTTTGACACCAACCTCTTCACCCCTTTTGCCCCATCTTTTTGTTCCTTTTTTTAATAAAAAAAAACCATTCAATACAAGAATTGCTCTTTTATCATGCTAAAAATAGTGTCTAATCAAAAGCGTCATTGCCAATCCGAACAATATATCAAAAAAAATAGTTTATATAGATTTTTTAGTATCAATTAGTTATACATATTAATGCTTCTAATTAAAATAAATTATAAGAGTACAAACTCTTTAAAGAAAAAAATAAGATCATAAAATTTCAATATAACTGAGTCATATGAGATTGACATGTGGATAGCTAGGTGGCATTAAAAGATGGCAAGTTGTTATTGGTTTACTGTGTCTTTAATTTATTAATAAAATTTATTGGTGAATTCTTTCATATTAAAAGTGCTCATTGTTGCATGCATTTATATGCACGAAAATATTGGTTTTTTTAATTTTAAAAAATCATTAATACCCAACTTTCTTCCATTTTTCGATTTGGTAGAAACTGCTAAAACTTAAAATTAAGAAGTAAGACAAGATTTTTCTTTTTATGTAATTTTATCATGTGGGTACAGCAAGAGTGAGATCAATGGGTTATATTTTTTAGCAGAATTTTTGTTGAGTGGGCAAAGTGTTATTGGTTGATTTTTTTTCTTTTTTTAATTCAATATTTATACTTATTATTCATGATTTAAAATTAAAAATATTTTAAATGTTTTAATATTTTCTTTGACATTTTATTCGAAGCTTTTAGTTCTGTTAGAAATTTTTAAATTGGTTTGACCCTAAATGTTTTAATAACTTCTAAATGTATGAGTTGCAATTATTGTTAATGCCTTCGTCAATGCTTTATGATTTTGAAACAAATATTGGTTACTTGGCTTTTAAGTCCTAAAACTTACACAAAAGAAGTATTGTTTGCAATGACCCTTTAAAAGAGCAAGTCACGCAACATTTCTATACAACAACAATAACACCACCACCACCTCCCAGTGTGGGTCCCGCTTTCGTGGGGTCTGGGGAGATCCAGCTGTAGGCAACCTTACCTCTATCGGTATTCCTACCCGTAGAGAGGCTGATTTCAAAAGACACACAAAAAAAGAATTTTGAGAAGATATTATATAGAAGAAAGCTCTTAAGAAAACCTTTAAAGGGAAAAATTAAGGTCATATAGCAATGCTAGGCTAAGATAAATTAAAAGGACAGGTTGCTGAACTTGTAACACCCCAAATTAAACATGTTTCACTGTTCATATTCTCCTTAATAAATCACTCAATTGTAATATGATGAATCCAATGATAGGGGCATTACCGCCGTCCAAAATGACAAGGCCTGAAACATGAGTGCTATATATAACACAGTTAAGCATAA
>JACYFF010003369.1:65474770-65487981 GCA_017589665.1 Selenicereus undatus
GTCGCTTAATTAAATAAATAAATATGATTTAGGGTCGGGCTATTACAGCTAAGAAACGCAAGAACAGTATAACAGAATAACGTAACATACCTTAACAAACCGATGTACGCAAACGCTGTCTCTTTCCAAAAGGTATTATTACCTGCATACAAACACGACAAACGAAGAGACCACTACCAGCACTAAGCCACAACTTACAAAAGACAACTACGGGGTCGTCCCTCTGCAGTCTAAGATCTTAATCCTATCCCGCCACAGCCTCCTATCCTGAGCCATGTCCTTCGTCAAACCTACAACTCTCAAGTCCTTTCTAATCGCCTCATCCAAACTCTTCTTTGGTTGACCCCTCCCTCTTTTGCCTTCGGGGATGTTGATCATTTCACATCGCCTCACTGGGGCGTCGTCACTCCTCCTTTTCACATGGCCAAACCATCGGAGTCTTGTTTCTCTCAACTTCTATTCGATAGGAGCTACTTTAGCTAAATCCCTGATTACTCCATTTCTAATTTTGTCCATCCTCGTAAAACCACACAACTATCTAATCATCCTCATCTCTGCCACCATCAACCTTTGAACCTGCGTCTTTTTTAGAGGCCAACATTCCGATCGATAGAGAATAGCCGGTCTAACTACAAACGATAGACTTTTCCTTTCAATCCTATGGGCACCCTCTTATCACACAGCACCCCTGAGGTATACTTCTATTTTTGCCAGCCCACTTTTAATCGCTGGTTAATATCTTCGTCAATATCCCCATTCTACTGAATGATCGAGCCTAAGCACTTAAACTTATCGACCTTAGGTATCGACCTCCCATCCAGGGTGACTTCTCCCCCCACATCCATCCTTCCACTGAAACAGCAATGAAGGTATTCCGTTTTCAATCTACCTACCCTAAAACCTCTAACTTCCTGTGTACGCCTCCATCGCTCCAACTTGTCATTAACTCCCTGCCTAGTCTCATCAATAAGAACAATGTCATCTGCCAATAGCATACACCATGGTAACGCATCTTGAATCCCTCTTGTAAGTTCATCCATCACTAGAGTAAAAAGAAAATGGCTTAAAGCGGAACCCTGATGCAGGCCCATACCAACGACGAAGTCCTCAGTGATCCCTTCTAACGTCATAACACCCGTCCTACCTCCCTCGTACATATTCTTAATAATTTGAATATACAAAGGTGACACTCCTTTCTTCTTCAAGCATCTCCATAGCACTTCACGCGGAACTCTATCATAAGCTTTTTCCAGGTCAATGAATACGAAGATCCACCTTTCTATCTCTGTACAAACACATGAGCCTTCTAAGGAGGTAAATCGCCTCTAAGGTCAACCTACCTAGCATAAAGCCAAATTGATTCTTTGAAATCGAAACATCCCTCCGCAACCTCCTCTCAATCACCCTCTGCCATAACTTCATAGTGTGGCTGAGTAACTTAATACCCCTAAAATTATTACACTCTAGAATATCACCTTTGTTCTTGTATAGAGGGATGATTGTAGTAGACCTCCATTCTCTGGGCATCCTAGCAGTCCTAAAAATAACATTGAGAAGCTCCGTTAGCCACTCTAATTCTTCTTCACCCAAACACTTCCACACTTCCACCGGTATCTGATCTAGACCCGTTGTCTTTCCATTGGTCATCTTCTTTAAGGCCTCTTTAATCTCGTCCTTGGTGATATAACCACACATTCGCGGAACAGGTCGCCTCTCACTACACTCTCTGTCCCTACTACGGGAATCTTCCATCACTTTGCCATTGAGGAGTTTAGAAAAGTACATTTGTCATCTCTCCCTGATTTCTACATCATCAGACAACACCTTGCCATTTTCATGCTTGATGCACCTCACAACACCTAAATCCCTAGTCTTTCTCTCCCTAGCCCTCGCCAGTTTAAAGACTTCCTTCTCCCCTTCCTTGGTCTCCAGTTTATGATATAATCTATCAAAAGCCATACTCTTAGCTACCGCCACCGCTTTCTTGGCTTCCTTCTTAGCTGCCTTATATCTCCCTCTGTTAATCTCTCTCTCTTCATCCTCTCCACTGTTCATGTACTCCGCGTAAGCCTCTTTCTTCTCCTTGACTTTCTCCTTTACCTCCTCGTTCCCCCACTAGGAACCCTTCCTTTTGTTGCCACCTCTTCCAGAAGTACCTAGGATTTCTTTGGTTGACCTTCGAATACAATTTGTCATTGCCTCCCACATTGTATCTGCATCCTCCACCTACCTCCAAGCTCCTTCTTCAGTAATCCTCTCTTACAATAACCCAGCATTCTCCTTCGTGAGGGTCCACCACTTAACCCACGCAACATTTCTATATGTTTACATATTATAATATTAGTAAAATATAATTTCATAGAGAGATATTTGGTTAACAATCTATATGTTTTTAACTTTATATCTTGAGTACTGAGTACAAGGTTGGTTGAAGATCCTTTTGCACTCCATCTGAGGAGGACCCACAATGTACAGTCAAATATTATTGCAAATTAAAATTTTAAATATCAAATATCAATTTGTATTCCCTCCATCATTACTTTGTAATCTCTCATTTATTTTTATTTTTATTGGGCTCACCCTTTTAAATTTTCATGCTATATTTTTAAAACAATTTGACTTGTAATATCTGATTTTTTTCATTTTTATTATTCTCACCCTTTTGGATTTTCATACCATAAGTTTTTACTTTTGAAAAATTTTAATTATCGATAAAACCTATTTGTTTTAAATGTAGCATTAAAATACTCAAAAATGTTTAACTATAATGTGGAACTTTTTTTAAGATCTATTACATTCCATGATTAACATATTATACATTTGCACGAGCGTATAATTTTTGAGTAATCCAATATTTATAGAAGAAATTTCTTAAATAAATGAGATTATTTATTTATTTATTTTTGGTTCTAATTAGCCACAAGATAGTATGGGGGGAGGGATAATTAGACTTGAGATCTAATGTACTCAGGACCTCAATAAATAAGCGAGATGATGAAACACTAAACTCTTTTTTGTATTGTAGGGTAGAGATGTTGCACATATAAAATAGAGAGGTTGAATTACTCTCCTCTGCACACAATTGTCTTATTGAAATTTATCTTATTCCACTATTTTCATAGTTCTTTTTTATTTTTATTTTTTAAATATTATTCACTTCATTTTTATTACTCAAGAAATTACCTAACATATGTATATCAATTGATAAGACAGAAAAAAAATTAAAAGTAAATAAATATATAAATGATGAATCACATAGAAGCATTTATTAAAAAAGTAAATCAACAATCCCTACATCACAGGGGTATAGCACTAGTCTCCTTCTCTGGTTTGGGCTTTTCTAGCTTTTATTACCTCCCATACTGAGTCTTAATATTATTTTTCAAGTTGTTAAGACCCAAGATGGTGAGATGCCATGAAATCACTTGTTCTTAAAGATGACCACACGTGGGAACTCAAACCTCTTCCCTGAGGTAAGAAGACTTGTGGATACAGAGGGGTTTATAGAGTAACATTCAAATCATGTGGCATACGAAGGTTTAAGATTCAACTAGTTGTTCCAGGAAACACACAAATAGAGGGTTAAGAGTAGACTGAGACCGTTGCTTGCATTCCAAACATAGTCACTTTTCAAATTTAATTTTATTGACTGTTGCAATTTCTAAGGGATAGGAACTACATCAAATGGATGTCAACAAAGCTTTTTTTCATTGATATCTAGAGGAAGACATTTAGATGAAGCCATTGCCAAGGTGTTATCCTTTTTAGCCTATTCTAGTATGTAAGTTGAATAAGTATTTGTGCTAGTTACATTAGGCACTATACAATGGTACTTTAAGTTGGTTACAAACTTGTAGCTCTTTGTGATATTGGATTATAGTAATGTCCTTTTCATCACTTCTTGTATATTTTTGAGAAAGGTGATGTTTATTTGGTTTTATTAATTTATAGAGATGACTTGGTCTTTACTAGTAGTGAATCTAAGTTTTGTCATATGTTCAAGACTGATTTGCATACGTGCTTTAAAATAAAATATTTGGGCTTTAGGTATTTTTTGGGTATCGGAGGGGCTCACACTCCAACATGTTTGTTTTTATGTCTGCCAAAGTATACCCTTGACATCCTAATTGAAACTGGTATGGTTGGTGCTAGACCTAGTTCTTTTCCTGTGGAGCAGTAACATAAGCTCTCACCTAAGTCGGGCAATTGTATATCTAATCAAGCTTAATACCATCATTTGGCAAAGCACCTCATATATCTTACCATCACCTATCCTGATATTGCTTATCCAGTCTACATCATCAGTCCGTTCAAGCCGAATCCTAAGTAAGGCCATTGGCATGTGGCTATGCTTCTTCATCAATATTTAAGATTTAGTCCATGACAAGAGATTCTTCTATTTACTACTAATGGTCTTGGTCTCTAAGTAGTATAACTTAGATTAAGCAAGTTGTTTTGTGAACCAACACTCTGTCACTAGTTATTTTGCAAAATTAGGAATTGCTCTTGTTTCATGGAAAATTAAGAAACAACCATCTATTTGTCCCGCATCTGTGGAAGCATAATACTGGGTCATGGTTAATACTACCAACAAGGTGATTTGGATATGTAATCTGATCTTTTTTCCCAAAATTCTAGTGACCTTATTTTTTGATAATCAGGCTATACTACTTATTGTTGCCAAAACAATTTTTTATAAGTGGACAAACATATTGAGATTGATCATTATATTGTCTGAGAGCGCTGCTATTTGGTGTCATTCGTACTTGTTAACTACCAAGCTCCTAGCAAATATCTTCATGAAAGCATTAGGGCACTAATAGTTTTGGTACTTACGTGGTTGCGATTCAAAGATGCATGCTTCAAGTTAAGAGGAAGTGTTAACAGATAGCTTGATTGTAATATTTTTCTTGCATACTTTTTCCTTTCCCTTGAAATGATTTCTCTTATTAATTGATTTTATTTTGTATATGTTTCCTTTATTTCTTTTATTCAATTTCCAAAAGTGTATTATTAAAGATTTAATGTTCTTACATGCATAAGAAGACCAAATGGCTAAGACACTCTATTCCCTCATAAACCTTCTCATTCAATTTTACCCTTATATTGATATATATTTGAAAGTCTTAGTCCATACTCTGTACTTGTCATTCGATTTGTTTAGACTATTAACAAAAAAGAGGCTACATGTACATTGTAGTGAAAACAACTTTGGATAATATCCATATAGGAATGAATTTTATGAGATGCAGGAGAAGCAAAGAAGCATTGGTGGCTCCTTGCAATCTAAGAGAACCGATTTCAAAGGAGTAAATAAATAAATAATTCTTAAACTATTTTACTCTATGTTGATGTGCTATTTTCTTAAACAGTATTTTCTTGAACATTATTTTATAGGAGTAGTATTCTCATATTATTTTCCAAATGTTTTGCAAACTTAAAATCTTAAAGTAGATTTTTGTGGTGATTTTTAGAAGCAAACCTTCTTTTGATCATGTGAAATAGTTGGCATAAAGAATACGAAGAAGAATCCATGGTATTACATCTCATGTCAATGCAAGTCGGGACTTCGTCATCCCAAAGGGAGTAATAACTATGCCTAAAGTTCACAACTTAGAAATAACTTATAGGTAAAGTATGTTATAATTTCCTATCAATGCAAGTTGGAACTTTGTCATCACAGTGGGAAGTAATAACTACACCTGACTATAATATCCTGTCGATGCAAATCGAAACTTTGTCAGCACAGTGGAAAGTAATAACTACACCTGAAGTTCACAACTTAGAAAAAACCTTAGAGGTAAACTATGTCATAATATTTCTGTAATTTTAATTATGTCACCCTATCTTCATAAATAATAAACACAATATAATAAACTACAGATTGTCACATTCCCTGCTTATTTACATCAAAATTTTCTATGAACATTGTTGTTGAAATGTCTTCAAATCACAAAAAGGACTGATACGATGTCTCTATCAATTCCAAGAAAAACATATTATGTTGGCTCTAATATCAACACATAGAGTAAAAGTTGGTAACTTACTCATCAGGAGTAGAAGCAGGTGCGCAACGCATAGGCTAATTAATATAAATCAAAATAGCATAAATGATCAAAAAAAATTCTTGTGTGAAATCATCTCAAATAAGAGATATTATGAAATATATGCATTATGATGGCTTTTAATGATAATTAGGGTGACATATTATAAAATATGAAAGAGTAACCCTAGTAGTTTATTCCTGGTAACAATGAAGAGGTACTTCAAACCTTTTTGTGTTTACATGATAGTTGAAGCAACCCCCTTTTTTTGACTCTTACTGAATGCCTTAGGGCCTGCTCACTATAGCATATTAAATTTGCTACACAATCTAACTCACTCCAATCTTCTCCAATCAACTCCAACCTACTAAAATGCTAGGCAAATATGCTTTAATCTATTCTGACTTGCTCCAATATAATCCAATTTGATAACTGGCAGTCAAATCTACTCCAACATGCTCGAACCTGCTCCAAAATTGCTCAAACCCGCTTGAAGCGCTAGAAAAAAATATATACTTTTTACATGAATGACAAATTAACCTCGTTTGATGTAGCTAAATAATAATTTAATTATAAAAATAAATTTTTTAAAATAAATATTAATGACAAATTAATAAAAGGAAAACAATGTGGGCACAACTTTGAAACTACTAATAACAAATAAATCATTAATGACAAACTAAAAAATTAGTCTCATCTAAGGTAAGATTATTTTATTGCCCTTGACTTTAAAGTTAAAAAAAATCAATAAGAAACTATGGTTCTCCTACAAGGAATAAAGAGAATTGTAATTTCCACCACTCTTAGCTATGTCAACAATCAAGAGATCGTTTGGAGTGTTAAAGGACACTTAGAAGATATTGAAAGAAAGAATGCCTTAAGTTAGTAGAAAATGACAAATTGATACAATTATATAGTGTTGCACGTGATACAATTTTGGCCGAATGTATGCAAAAGGGTTATTAAATTTTTATCAACTAGTATGGACTCGTGCTATGCACGGTTGTTGCCAATATAGCCCTTCGAAAACTAAGCCATATGTTTCAAGTTAGTTGTACACGTTGTATGCAATGGATCTACAAATAAGTTAAGATTGTTTATCATTTAAGAGTGTTTTTTTTTTGTCATTGTCCCCTATTTTATTTTCGCCATCCCCAGAAAGGCTTTGAAAGGTCTTTGATACAAAATGTATTTTGTGTTGAAATAAAATTTTTAAAAATGTAGAAAGCATTTCTAGGAAAAATATAACTAATTATGTCGAAAATTTATTAAATATTACTTTATGCAAAAAAAATATATATATGTTGCTAATATATGAAGCATTCTCCGACTCATGAATTTTCTTATCCCACCAATGTTATCTCCCTCTTTAGTTGATGGATTCAAATAGCATTATTTGTGAATATCTCTCTTTAAGATCAACCTAGATTGCCTTGACCATGCTTGCGTTGGCCACATACCCATCTAAATCTTTTCAATGACATTGTATAATAAGCAGTACTCGTTGAATCACATTTTTCCAAAGCATGTATTTCTTGCAACTTTTGTAATACTTTGATAACAAATTCAAGCTTTTTTGTGGATTTGAGAGCATTGATAATGATTTAGGACCACCCATAACCATATCCATTGAGACTCATTGGACTAATTATGCAACCAAGGTTATCTGAACTATTGAGGGTACTATGGTTATTACTGATCTTTATAGTATAAAATGATTTGGTTTTGTTTGCTTCCCCCCTTTTGACATGATGTCTATTTGTATGGAAGATTATACAACCTTTTCAATGGTCTCTGATACATATAGAATTAAATGATAAAGATTGAAAGAGAACAAAGTGTCTCAACCCCCTCTAAAACTATGACCTTCTCATATATAGAAGAACATTATATTTTTCATGATACAATTTTGGAAATTGAATAAATGAAAAAAGAAATGTATACAAAATAAATCAATTAATAAGAGAAACTATCCTAAGGGAAAAGGAAAAAATATACAAGAAAAATATTACAATCAAGTGATCCACTAATAATAGGATTTGAACCTTAATAGTTCCATATACTCCGTGATTCTTGCAATGCTGGATTAATGTATATCTTTGTAGAATGAGATGCTGAAGTAGAAGGCATTCTTTATAAGTACTTTAAGAGAAAATTTAATATTTATTATCGTTAGCTTAACATTACAATAATAAATAATTTTTCATAGTACTTACCTATTTTTTCTTTGAAAATAGTTGATGTCAGAATCGCAATACGAATATCTTCATTTGAAGAAACAACTTGCTTTATTCAATCTTTTGATTCCATAATCTCACTTTTATTCATTTGTTCCTGAAAAAATAACCAATGTTAAACACTTAAACTTATAAAATTGTTCATACTGGAATTTATCACTAGTCGAAAGCAATTTCTTCAATAGAGTTGTGAATTCCAAGTGGAAACTCTGTTTCTTTTTTTTTTCCTATTTACATTTTCATAATAATTTAAAGAAGAACATAAGTCACTATTGCACGAAAATAAAGTCTTACCCCGAATCCTCCAATTCAATCATTAGTGTTTTCGCAGTTCTTATCCCCTCAGCAATGCACCTAATTTGCACTTTTCCCTTGCTGACAACTCGATTAATAGATAACGATGAGCTAGTTAGATAAGATGTACTCAATTTTACAACAATTAATAGATAACGATAATAAAATGACATACTAATTAACACATAATAAGTATTCATCCTCATATCTACTTTGTGAAATGGTAGACATTTATATATTGATATTTTAAAATCTTACCATTTCACAATGATATTGCATAAAATTTTACAATAAGTTTATCATCACATATGACCTGCCATGGATCTTTGCTCTTTACCACTTGAAATTTTTTCGAGATATAGAGACCATTCTCTCTTAGCAATCTAGTGAATTTGTCTGCTAGGTTAATTTGGATGGTAGCATGTATCAGAATGCTTGTAAATTATATACCCAAGAGCTAGCAAATCATATAAAGTATAAAACATAATAATCAAACCCCTCCCAAAAGAATAACAAATATATAAATACACTTTCATCAATTTGCACCATCGCTATACTAATATGTTCTGTTGAACTCGAGGTGATGACTTCTCAAAATTTAGGTATTGTAACTTTGTTACTGCAATCTATGCTCAATTAATCAAGAAATGAATAAAAATCCTCCTTCTTAACCAACAAACGTTTGCCAGAGCTCATTTTTACAAACCACTCAAACTTACAATTATGTAGTGTGCATGTGCATGGAACCGTGCAACTATGGATCCGCTATTTATAGAAATGCCCTATTGCAGCTAGGGTTGAAATATTATAAACATGTTTATTAAAGGGAAGCTAATGGACAAAATACTTATATAGCATTATGACCCATATGATTATATATGTGATTTTTAAACTCTTAAAATAACTAATCGTATAGTTAGGTTGCATAATATAAGTAACTACTGATTTTAAAAATATCAACTTTTCTACAAAACAATTACTCTATTATGCTTTTAAAATATTTATATAATATTAATTCATTATTCGAAGTATCCTAAAGAAAGTGGCAAAAAATAGTTAAATATACTTAATATGGTTATAACAATACTTCTTCGATGTCTTTGTTGAATGAGGGAGGATGGTCAATTTGCTATCAACTATATATGTAATCAACTCTGGTGAAATAATTTTGATGTCACTATCATTACATAACTTAGGTATATCTTATGTCTTATGTTATCCTATCAAGTTTTTTTCTTTTCTAGTCTTAATATTGTAATGTATATAATTAATTTTTTTTCATGTGTCTAAGTTGAATTTTTGAGCTATACAACAACACCACCACCTCTCAATGTGGGTCCTGTTTTCGCGGGTTCTGGGAAGATCCAGATGTAGGCAGTCTTACCCCTATCGGCATTCTCACCCGTAGAGAGGTTGAATCCAAGAGACCCACAAAAATAAGATTTTATGAAAACATTTTACAGAAGAAGTATTTTGTGAATACACTAAATGAAAAAAAAATGAAGGATAGACTGCAGGGAATGAACTAAGAAATACTAATAAATGATGCAGATGTAACTATGTAAATAAACGCATGACATAAGTACAACAAAGCAAAGGAATGTTCTATACCTTAACAAATAGAGGTAGGCAAACAATGGCTCTTCCCCCAGATGAATATACAATCTGCATACAACACGACATACAAAAAATCACAATCAAACGTACCTTATCGCAACAAAAAAAACACACCCAAATCAGGTGGTCAGCTCTCTGTGATCTAAGATCCTAATCCTATCTCGCTATAGTCTTCTATCCTGAGCCATGTCCTCCTCAATCTTACTACTTTCAAATCCACTCTAATATCCTCATTCAAACTCTTCTTTGACTGCCTCCTCCCTCTATTACCTTCGGGGATATTAATCCTCTCACATCTCCTCACTGGAGCGTCTACACTTCTTCTTTTCATATGGCCAAACCATCTGAGTCGTGTTTCTCTCATCTTATCTTTTATAGGAGCTACTTTAACTAAGTCTCTGATGATCCCATTCCTAATTCTATCCATTCTCGTGTAATGACACATTCACCTAATCATCCCCATCTTTGCTACCATCAACCTTTGGGCCTGTGTCTTTTTTATAGGCCAACACTCTGATCCATACAGTACAGCCTGTCTAACTACCATACGATAAACTTGCATTTTAATCCTACAGACATCCTCTTATCAGACATCACACCTAAAGCATACTTCCATTTTTGCCAACCACTTTTATGCGCCGGTTAATATCTTCGCCAATATCCCCATTCTGTTGAATAGTCAAGCCTAGATATTTGAACTTCTCGACCTATGGTATCATTATCCTATCAATGGTAACTTCTCCCCCCGCATCTTCCCTTCCACTAAAACAATAATGTAGGTATTCAGTTTTTGATCTACTTCCTGTAAAACCTCTAGACTTCAGTGTAAGTCTCCATCGCTCCAACTTAGCATTAACTCCCTCTCTGGTCTCATCAATACGAATAATGTCATCTACGAATAACATATACCATGTTAACTCATTTTGAATCCCTTTTGTAAGTTTACCCATAACTAGAGTGAAAAAAAATGGCTTAAAGCATAACCCTGATGCAAGCCCATACCAACATTGAAGTCAAAGGTAGCCCCACCTGGCATCCTAACACTCGTCCTACCTTCATCGTACATATCCTTAATAATTCGAATATACGCAGGTGATACTCATTTCTTTTGTAAGCAACTCCATAACACTTCACGCGGAACTCTATTATAAGTTTTTTCCAAGTCAATGAACACTATATGAAGATCTACTTGCATATTTTTAGTTACTTTAATGCTATATTTTATTTATTGTAAATTATTTCACGTTGATTTTTAATTCCTGAACATGACATAGTAAAACTGAGCTAGTTGTAGTACATACATTGGATAACAATAATTTGAAAACTGTGAAATCAAATCCACTAGAAAGTACATCTAAGTGGCTTTTTGTAAACGGTTTCATTTAGGCTTAGCCAACCAAAGTATGTATATATTTTAAGAATTTTATCTTTTATGAAACAACTAATTTTCTTAGTTTGCATTTTATTTTAAAATGATATTTTAAGAATACAAATTTAATTGAAAAAAAACAATACCCAATTGAATTGTCTAATATTATAAATTTCATTCAATTAAACCACCTTGACTGTTAAACTCTCTTATATCTTGTGACCTTCCTCACTAATGTAGTAATGTGTGTATATTAATACAATATTAATTAGCTATTAGCAATATTTTAAAGAAGGTGGTAGGAAATAGTCCAGTACACTTAACATGATTATAATAGCACCCACCGTTCTTCGGTTGAATGAGGAGATATGAACAACTTTGGTCTTAGTATGTATGCAATAGCTTTATCATATATCATATGTCTTGTGTCGTGCATGCTATCATCTTTCTTGGTTTTTTGGTCTTGATATTGTGGTATATGATAAATTTTTTTCATATGTCCTAGTTGATAAATTTGGTATCTCTTACATCTTGTAGCCTTACTCAAAATCCAAAGTGAGCATCCTGTATCCTTTTTTTTGGGTAAGGGTGTGTTTGGTAGGGGGAAAAGTTATTTTCCCCGAAAATCATTTTTCATGAAAAATATTTTCCCAAGGAAAATGATTTTCCACTTACATTTTCAGCTGTTTGGTAGAATGGAAAATCATTTTCTTTCCACTTCATTTTTTGCTATTTGATAGAATGAACCCTCCGTCATCACTTCATTTCTTTTTACCATCAACCCCCTTCCCTGCTCACTAATCTGACCCGACCCGGCCAACGAATTCTGTTTCTCTCTCCTCTTCAAAATCAAACCCAAAACATCAGTAAGAAATATACCCGATAACAAACCCAGCAAAAGAGAGAGTCAACATTAATGAATCTCAATTTTTTTACTGTGCCCAGGGATTACCCAGTTGACTTTAAGGGATATTAAATCCAAATTAAAGAAAATGATGAACGAGGAGACGATGAGTGTCCCAGATTGCGAAATTCTTCGAAAGGGCAACTGTAACAAGATCAAAGAACTTAAGAAATAATTACAGAGATTAACGATGGAAATCATCGATGAATATGATGGACATGAAGAAGATGAGAAGAATGAGAGACAAAATGAGAATGAAAATAGAGTGATTCTAGGCACAATTAAAAGAAAATAGAACAAGAGACAAAATTGGGTAACGAAAATTGAGCTTGGAAAATTGTTTTCCCTACTTTTTCAAGGGAAAACAATTTCCTTCAAATGGGGTAAAATGATTTTCACCTGAAAATGATTTTTCCTTCCTTGTTTTACCAAACGGCGTAAAATAGGAAAATCATTTTCCGGAAAAATGATTTTCCCCCTAACCAAACACACCCTAAATGTAAAATGTCAATTAAAAACATAAAGACTATATTTTTCCTACATATCAATCTAAGTTAAAATCCCCACTTTGTTTAGGTACGGTTTGTCATCTTTATCTAAATATTTTTTTTTTTTGTTTTAAAGATGATATTCTAAGATGATAAATTTGATATTTCAGTCTTGCGGCCCTCCTCACTAATGTGTATATATTAACACAATATTAATTCATTAGTGGGAATGTTCTAGAGAAGATAGTGGGACATGGT